>CM067378.1:61476457-62097870 GCA_034510155.1 Eucriotettix oculatus | reverse complement strand
TTACCTTTTCACAGTCTTATTTTAGCGAGGAAAGTTTTAGGGAACTAAAATTTGTATAAACATATACTCAGGCCTGTGGGTGTTTTCTCTAGCAGGCATTTCTTCTCCCGATTGACTGCGAAATAAACAGTGCGAAGCATTCCCGACGCAAAGTTCTCACATGTCGAGACACTATCACCTGTTTCAGGAGCTGTATGTACTGAGGTCGAAGACCTTGGGCGTACGGTAAGAGTTGTCTGCTGATCACATTCCATCACTCGACCAACTGCCTCCTAAACCTGGCGGAGACACGGAAAAGCGAATGCTGGGAACACACAGCAGACGTCTCCCAACATTGGGAAGGGCGCGAGAATAGTTCCCAATGCCTGACACTATCTGATGCAGGTTTTCTAGGGCTTCCCTGCATCTCTTGATAGGTAGGATCCTTAAACTATAGCCCGGGGGTCCTAGTCAACCCTTGGCTACCTTTCTCTACCTTCCGTATCCCCCCTTTTGAATTACCTTCCTATGCTATTAAAGGGGAATTGACTGTTCCAGAATCACCCTCATGAAGCGTGCTAATCAAAAAAATCTCATAGATCATTTGGTGACACACAATGCCTTTACTTTCGGGAATGCCTCGTTGTCTCTCTGGTATTTTAGACTTCCCACATGGCGAGGCACCTCTGCTCTTTTTGAGAGTTGTATGTTTTGGGGTCATAGGCCCCGGTCATACGGTAAGAGCTGTCCGCTGATCCTCCTAAACTATACCGGTTACAGACAACCGAATGCTGCATATATTTTTGATCGTTAATTCATGATTTTGACAGTCCCGTCATGATCAGTGATATCCTGCTTAACTCCATACTAACTTTTACAAGGAAGGAATAATGTGTAACGTAAAAGAAATCCTTTGGATTTATTTTAGTTGACTTTGCCTCTGCTCGCTGCAGATCTCCGCTCTCGTACCATAGAAAAAGTACCTGCTGCCCTAACAACTGATTATTTACGTTTCTACTAAAAAAATACCAAAAGGTTTTATTTAAATCAACAAAGTTTTTTTAACAGTCACGGGTCATAACGCAGAAATCTAAACTTTCCAATCCTTCGGTCAAGTCGTCGGAATCCCCAAATTCACAGTTCGTCGCCGTAAACGGAATCAGTTCAGCTCACAAAAATTTTAGCTTTGTTTCGGTGGATCACAACTTAGTTCAGTGGCTGTGCCGATAACCTGATTAATACACGCGGACGCAAAAACGCACGATCCCACAAAATACGTCCGTTTTACCATCAACTCTAACAGGTTTGCTTTCGCCATCTTACTAATATTAGGTCACATGACCTAAGCAGCCAGTCACAATGGTTGCATTAAGTCTCGAAATTCCTTCAACCAAAACTCACGTGAATGCGTTCGCGGTGCGTGTTCCTGCATCTGGAGGCTTCTCTCTAGCGGCATGTCAAACGACGTCCAACAATGAAGTCTGCCCGTTTGAAGGCCGACTTTACTTCATTCTGTTACCAAATTCACTCTGAATTAATATTCAAATTCAGCTTTGGATAATTTTTAATAACTCCTCTCCCGTCATTAGGAAAAACGTGAGACTGGTTTTCAAGGATTGTCATGCATCTCGTTCATATGAATACAGGGACGGATCCTCAAACTACAGCCCGGGAGGTAGTAGACAACCCTAAGCTCCCTTCCTTTTCTCACGCATTCCCCAATTTCACATTCCCATCCTATGCTATTAAAGGAGAGTTGAAATGTATTCGATCACCCTCATGTAGGACCACTTATCACGGTTTTCTGACGTCGATTGTTCAAAGCCACCAATAAAATTATTAGTGTGCATAAATGGCTTTCCCAATAAAGAAAAAAACCGTTTTTCACAATCTCCTGTAAGGCCTACTTCCAAAATAAATCCTTCGATATAGTGACAACCATTCAGTCAATCTGAAAGACATATGAATGCGAACGTTGCAGCTATTAACTATATTAGTCTTAATTTTAAAACAAATTCAGTTATACAGATGCAATAAGACATTAAAAGTCTATAATTTTATGTAAATTTTATTATATAAGTTTGGTAATGGTGCCGATGCTTGCATTCGTCATCGTTTTGGTTAAGATAGACTTTTGTGTTTGACCATTCAAGATCTATAAAATTAAAACAAAATGAAAGATCTGTATTACTTTATATAATTTCACACAGTGTTCTAACATCAATATTGCATTTAATTTCAGAGCAGCCTCGTTAACAATCTTTCTGCCCAATAATGTGTAATAATAAAACAAAGCAATGCTATCACGATATTAAGGCTTTGAGCTTTTTAGTAGACACGGATTCAAATGAGAAGAGAGTTCAAATCTTTCTGTTCTTTTATATACTGAAATGATCAAATCATGAATAATATTCATTGTAAACGCAGGATAGTAATAATTGCACGTATTTGAAATGGAGGAGACTGAACTGTCTGAACGGCGGAGATTAAATAATACGTATACTTCTTTTTGCTTCCAATGGTGAATATTTTCTTTCCGTTCCATTTATGAAACACATTTTTGGAATCTATTAGTGTACGTGAAAGTTTCGACGCTCTATAATAACACGGATGACTAGATAAAACGTCTAACTGCACAAAAAATGGCCAACTGTCAGCTGAAACTACGTTTGGAATTCATGTTAATCCTATTATACACTTGCATAAAAGTCGTTAACTTTTAACTAGCGGTGACTAAGACCCCATGTGCTATAAAAATACAACGAGCCTGTTCCCAGTTCTATTGGCAATCGATGATAATGTCTGGCTCATGGATTTTAATCTCCGTCCGTCTTGATTGAAACACACTATATCGCTACGGGAAAACAGTTGACTCTTCTTTATCATTATTAATAACGTACATTTTTTGTGAATTGAAAATTATTTACATCTAAATTTTAATTGTACAATATATTTTAGCGTTTTTCAACGGAGTACTTAAACTTTGTTTTTATAATCAGTAGTTTCATTTTCTTTTTCAATTTTTTATTTCTACATTTTGTTGAAGAAAATCGTATAGATAATATAACTAATTCATTACAATTATTTCAAACCTATCATATTTGTAAGATTAATAATAATCAATGTATAATCAACCCAACATCACCAAATGTGATGTCAATAATTTTGAATGAAAAATTATAACTAATAGATATTTGCAAATTCAAAGAAATAAAATATTCAGCATTAAACTTTTTTCCTACTTATTAGCGCCAAAAAAAGAATAATCATCCAACTGATGAGCATAAAAGAAAGACGTAACAGAATCAAATCACCTTTTTGGTGTGAAAACCAATTAATCTGCTTTATCTCATAATTTAACATAAAATTAGTTAATCAGACGTTCCTGTAATTCGCACTGTTTACTTGAATTTTATTTATAAACGATTTTTTATAAGCTTCAACATTCAAACATCCCAATATATTAATTGTCTTTTGAGGATGCTTGCAGTCCTCAGTCACTTTTATTTCTAATACAACAAAGAATAATTGTGTCTTATTACATATAAAATTAATCTTTATTCGAGTTGACGTCCCGAGGACCTATTCAACATCCCTCCACTCTTGCAATCCTAAGCTAGACTCACCTACAATTTCCTAATCACAATCTTTACAATCTGATTTCTTGTAACTAAGTGAAGAATGAAAATTGATCAAAAGTAGATGGAATTTAGATCAAAGAAAGTAGAAATGATTCAACTGAAGCTTAATTAAAGAGCGTATAGCTCAATTTAGAAGAAAGAAAATAATGGAAAAATGTCGACCTTACCCAGGACTCGAGTCCAGAACTTCCCGATTTCCTGACGGGAATTCTAGGATGGAGCTAGACCAAGTTGACGTCCCGAGAATCGATTCAACATCCCTCCAGTTTTGTAAACCTAAGTTAAGATAATATGCAATTTACTACTCAAATTCTACTTAATTACCTGTAAAACAGGAGGTCCTTGATGCGATCAACATTTTTCCATTCATGCCTTGTAAAATTCATCAATATTATTATGAATCCGTTATAAATTCCTTCGTATTTTATTATTCTTTCAATTGTCCATTCTGATGAATTTTTTCTGCAATAGTTCATTATAATTTGATCAAGAAAAAAAAAATAGTTTCAATACATGATTTAGTATTTTTTCCAACATTTCATACACCACGAGGATGAACGAAAATATTCACATTTCTTGTCAGAATATTTTGCGAAGAACAATCGTCCCACTCTGTTTGTCTATCCTTTCTCAGAAGCTCCAAAACATTAATAATCTGTTTCGTGAAATACCTGCTCACAATTATTCATTTCTTCGGAGTCTAACTCGTCAATAATTGCTCTGTCATCTAAGATTCTTCACGATGAAATTTACGTATTCCATTCACTTTTTATATCTACATAAGATAACAATTCTTCAGCTCACTAAATAGGTTAGGAATAGTACTTCACTGTAGTGGAAACTAACGTAATTAGTTCCGCTGGTATGCTGTAAGTCTCCAAACGTGAATAGTCTTTGATATTTCAGTAATGCCTCATATTATTACAAATTTACGTTTCCTAGAACAAAGGTGAATGTAGAATTGAAAGCTGCAGAGTGTGCCAGGTACATAAGGCTAGAACTTTGCTTATAGCACGGCTTAGCAATACGCAAGGGATCATGTAAACCCCACGCGACTATGAAAGGGTTAAAATACCCTGTTATTAAATTTAAAGAAATTGTCTTGCTTCAACTCCTATTACACACATACATATATAGTGTGTGTGCCTGTATTTATTATATATTTCTGGGTTTATAAGTGAAACAATAAACATTCTGTTATTTGTGCTAATCTGGCTAATGGGCACCCTGTAAAAAGATTTTTCAAAACGCATTTTTCAAAGGCTCTAGTTTATTTCTTCTTTAATTATTTAATACTAGCTTAGCCCGCGACTTCCGTCGCGCGGAAATAGCCATTTTTTTTACTCTAAAAACGAAAGTACGGTATCATTTATTTATGATCGCTTCACGGCCTTATGTGGGACCTGTTCAAAATAAACTACTAGTTATGTTTGCAACAATATATGGAGTGAGAATGCTGTCTTCTCTCTCTCATTCTGCCAAAATTTCGCTAATAATAACACAATGTATAAGAACCCTTAATATGACTTTTAACTCGCAGTTGGTTTTCATATCGCCTTTCGCGCGGAAATTCAATGAATTTGTAAATATTTACATTAACGTCTTCTGAACTCTGCTAGATATCGACATAAATTACACACGAAAATTTAAGTTAAAATTCCTGTTTCAATCCCTGAAATTATCATTGAAATCCGTAAAGCCGTTTCGAAGCATAAACAGATCATGAGTATAGGAAACCCAAAATAGTTTTTGGAGATTCCAATGCACGTAATCCAAGAAACCTTTACGTAGAATTAATATTTATATTATATTAATGCCACGATCGGAATGAAATACGCGCGAATATTTAAGTTGATTTTTTTGTGTTTAAACCCTCAAATTTACATTGAAATCCATGGAGCTGTTTTAGAGCCTATTTGAGACCAACATTCTGACGGACAGTCCGATAGGCAGGCAGACACTTCAATGTTATTTATTGTTACATAGTTTTAAAAAATAAATTTGATTTAAATCTATAAGTGGCTTCTTTTTATAAGGCACTTTAGAAATACGGAACAAATTGTTTTCTTCAGATTCATCTCTACCAAGAGAGTCAAAGGCGATAAACTGTGGGCGAGGATTATATTAAGGTCTGTGAAGGGAAGTACTGTCAAATCTCGCCGTTAGAAATTTAAGCAGAGAACGGGCGCTTGGGGCCTTGGTGCGGGCCAACATCAAAGTGAAAATGTAATTGGTGATTTAACATTACCCGGAACACAAACATTGACCATTAATTACCCCGTAACAAATTAACGCAAAATCTGTAACGTCCCTAGTTTACACAGAGGTGCAGAGGTGCTGACTACCTTCTCCAAACCTAGCGGGCAAACAGTTGCTGTGTTCCGCCAAAGGGACCAGAGTGACGCTATTCCAGAACGCGTCATCGCACTTAACATTTCCCAACTAGATTATCCCTCCTACATACGATTTGAAAACTTCAAATAAATCAGTTTAACTGGATTAACTCAATCGAAACCAAATGGGGCAGCTTTACATTACTCAACTCAAACAAACGAGTCGATAACGGGACCATACAAACGTGGATTTGAGAAGCAAATGGCTCTATAAAACAAACTTAATTTAATTTTGTGAGATTTGTTGAAAACTTTGTTAAAATTATCTTATTTTATTGTAAACATGCTTTCACACTAGTAAATAAAATACTTTTAATTTGAATGATTTCATTAAAATGTCGATATGCTTATCACCAATTATTGATTAATACAAACGCAAATGACATTAACTTTAAAAATGTGTGGCGATTATATTTGAGTGAAATATTCTGCGATAGCTAAAAACAAGGAAAAAATTTTTATTAATCAATACTACAGTATGTTAATTTAATTAGTACCTGAATTATCATCAAACACGATGTTTTAAAATAAAGCCGTAATCAAGAAATGAATAAGACAGGGATGCCCATACTGTTTAACTTTTATATAGAATAGGCGTTGAAGAATGTCAAAACGGCATATGGAAAAGAAATCAAACTGAAATGAGAAGAAATGTAAAACTTTGGCTTTGTCGACGATATTGTAGTATTAGGGGAATCATAAGAAGATTGGTAACCATAATAAATGGTATGAAAGCAGTCCTGGAGGGTGAGGATTAATAGAGGGAAAACCAAGGTGTAGTATGGGAAACAGAGGAACAATGGAGAGTCTTAGATTGGGAAAGGATATTTTAACGGAAGTTAATTACGCTTCCCAAGTAACAGAATTCCTTAACTATGGATGGTATAAGTATAGCAGACAAAGAGTAGGATAGCACAGGCAAGGAAGGCTTTCGTAAAAAATAGGAATTTACTTACGGATAATATAAGTGGGAATAGTAGGAAATCGTTCCTAAAAATGTTCGTATGGAGCGTGACGTTATATGGGTGCGAAACGTCGACGATAGAAGCTGCGGAAAGGAAAAAAATAGAAGCCTCTGAAATGTGGTGATTGATGAAAATCAGATGGGTGGATAGATTCACCAACGAGGAAGTTCTAAACAGAATACGGGAAAAGCGAACAATATGAAGAACGTTGACCAAGATAAGGTATAGATTAATATGCCACGTTTTAAGGCACGACGGTTATGTAAAATTAGCATTATAGGGAAGTGTGTGGGGTAAGAAGAGGGAGGATAAGGATGGCATATGCTAAGTACATTAGGGAAGGTGTGAGTTGTGCTTGTTATGAGGAAATGAAAAGGTTTGCGCAAGACAGGTTAGGATGGAGGGTTGCATCAGACCAGTCTGAAAACTGAATACCACAACAACTATGTATGCCATTTTGAAAATGTTTCAAAATTTTATATTTGAAATAAATGTGCCCGTAACAAATATTTGCTTCCAAGTTTTAGTTCTCTTGTTACCCTTAATGCAACAAAACGGTTCAAGGTTAGCTTTTCGTATCTTTTCCGGGCTAAATTTGTGATCTTGTTGCCTTGAGAAGAGTACAAGCAATTGAAATCATAAATCTGTTAGATTGAACCTTAATACAAAAAATGTTAAATAATAATTGAATGATTTTTACAAAGTAGGCAACATTAGAGCAGTAAATAATACTAACTGAAAAGAATACTCTAGGGTCAGAGTTAGTTTGTGTCAGTTTTCGAGTATGCTGCCATGTCAACATTAATGAGTGAGATGTTCCACATCAGGAAGTATATTGAATCAATTAATATTATAAATGTCACATATTAAATTTCCAACTCTTTACTTTTAGAGTTTTCAACTTACTATTGATCTCAAAACAATTCTACTGGACTTCACTGACATTGTAAATTGGTAAATTTTGAACCAATTATAAAAAATTGTATTATAGTAACCATATGTAATTTATTAAAGTGTTATGCTTGTAGTATGCCTGAGAAAGTCTCAAAAAGGAGATGAAACTTCCCAATTTTTATTTTCGAATTAAACATACTAAAAACAACGGCTGTTCCGATTTATTTAATTATTCAATTGCCAGAAGAATTTAAGTATTTATTTTAGTCTGATCTCAGGTATCAGAGTTCGTAATCTCTTTCAGTATGAACAAAATTGGTTCATCCCAGGAAAGAGGAATGATTACCTCGGCTGTAAATATGATATTATGATCGGGGGCTTTATATTTTAATTATTTAATTAATCCCCACGATGGTGGAAGCCAATTGTAATAAAATATGAGATGGGGTTAAATTTCCTTATTATGATTAATTAATTTAGTCAATATATTTAATTATTGGGAAATTATATTTTTCAGGAGAAACACATAATAATAATAGAAATAAATTTAAAATCAAAGGAGATATTTATTTTAACAAGAATGAAATTCTATTCATGAACCTCGTAAAACACAGAAGGAAACAAAATGAATTTATAATTATTATATCTTTTCATGTAAATTTATATACTGACGAAACCCAATAAAATGACACCAACTGCGGGCGAATCAAAAGAAGTAACGTTTCTTTGGCCAATAGGACTGGCAAATGTAGAAGACTGCTGCTGTATTCTCTGGTGACAGTCTGCTTAGGCTTGATGATTTTTTAATCGCCTCTCGTTGCGTTCACTGCGTAAGGATGATCTCACTACATGGATGTTGCCTTGAACCGCAAATAGTGGAAACTTCTACTAAAATTACTACATTTACTGAGGTCTCGAGACCAGCTCTCGCCAGCGGCCCGCAATTTAATGACGTCTCTGCCCCAATACTTCTCTTCATGTGTCCTCGTATGACCCCGAATTTTCCTCCCCCCTTTTCCAGTTGCCAGTTGGCTGTAACTTCAAATAGTACCCATTGGTTAATCTTTACGTAACTGCAGTCAAGTGGAAACGTTTAGCTGCAGATGTGCATGGGTGTCTTCACATATTTTTTATATTAGTTATGCGCAATAGCTTCCATCTTAACGGAAACAAATACTTCTTGAATTAGGGACGGATGCTAATTGTCTGTAGAGGATAGTTTCTGCATTTATCCGAAGGAGGCTATAAACGTTAACCAACCACACACGCAAAATGAATTGCAGGCCTTCAGAGTTTTCCTCGCCTAATATTACTACATTATATGAGTTTATACATTTTTGTAAATCAGGAAAAAATGTTTCAACCAATATACCGCGGTAAAACGCACGTTTCTGTATGGAACTTTATGTAAGTATTTAATATATTTTCTAATAGCATCAAAGGAAGGCGTTCTTATTACACAGTGTTATGTTTTATGCCTAGAATGTATCATTCAAACAAATACATAGCTACAAATCGAGTTTAATGCTCTCAGAAACGTTACATCAGTCTGAAAAACACTATTTATCATACTCTTGATACAGAGCTACTCTGTCTCCGTCTATCTGATTAGATCTGACCGAGAATGATTGCTGCTCATCTCACTGCAAGTCACGCCTTAAGCGGAAGTCACGTTCTCTTGTTTACAAGCTACACGGCCTCCTTCAGGCAACTCAATCACTTCTCACACTTTCAACGTACTAACGGCAACCAAAAATGGATGCTAAGTTAATTAAGGTTACATGTACATCTCTTCTAGAAAATTTGGAACTAACAAATGATTGTGAGTGCTTAAGAGCACATAGAAAAAGTGATAATTTTTCTATTGAGATCGTAATTTATCACAATAATGTTATTATTACTTATATCATTCATAATAATAATTTAATTTTGAATATTCATTACAGCTACACATTTATTGGTGTGTAAAAAGCAACTAATATTAAATTTCCGTATTAATTTTTACTCCACTTTTATCCAAATAACATATTCGATAACGTCATTTGGTATCAATTGTTGAATTTGTTCTTCTCATATTGATAAACGGTTTCGTCAGACTATTTTTACTGTGACTAATGATTCTAAGCTATGCATTCTGAGGCCACTAGAAAATAATTACGTTTAAATTTATAGTTGTATAAATATTAAGTGACATCTAGTCCTCAGAATATTTATTATCGTTCTTTCAAAAATATTTTCGGATTTGCGATCTAAACTACGTTAATGTCATCATCCTGTAGCACCATTGGCCATCAGCATTAATGATTTCCATGCATCAACTATTAATATTTTATGGTACTTCTGGCTCCCGAAAGCTCCCGAGTGTATCCGACTGAACGTTATCCTCTTAAACATGACACATCAGACACTCGCTGCACAGGAGAGAACAGTGCACGGTGTACCAAATACGATCTCAAATTAAATTAAATATTCAATAATTAAACTGAAATAAATCATAAAATTTCTGTAATTTATTAACTGAAATAACTAATGAATGGTAATATGTACTTAGCTACAATTGTAGAAAATACTTCGATAATGATTTACTGATATTATGAGAAAATTTTCTGTATAACAGGGGTTAAATAGTTTTAAGTTCATTTCCTTCCCGACTGAAGTTTGTGTTTGTAAACCGAACTTAAGGCAGCACGTGTCAACTCGAAAGTCATATGACATATATATTTTAAAAGCCTACGTCGACTATTCTCTAACGCTTGAGGCAATTAGTGAAAAATTTAAACCAATATATTATCTTATTATTATTATTTAACATTTTCAGTTCATATGTATTTAATTTGATTTCATAAAATTTTTGACATTGCTATAAAAAATCAATTGTAATGTTCCAACGTAAGCCATCAGAAATCACTCCCGAAACACATTTATTTTAAACAGTAACTGATATATGAAGTTAATAATAACAGGGTCTTTATAGTAAGATTGTAAAGATAATATTTACTATCTAATCAATGACTATACTTTCCGAAACTCACAGAATCATTTCATGAGTCAGGGAAAGGTGTTTGGTGCAGCTATAAATACTGACTACATAATTTCGGACATTAATTGAATTCACAAGTTGAATATTCCTGATTATAGTTGTAGTTGAAATATACTTCAGTTGAATCGTATTGAATCTTGATATTGTCAAGGACCTTGTAACACTTGTTTATTAGATAATGGAAAATTAAACGATTGGTCAGACTCTAAGGAAGAGTTGATTATTAACAGATAAAGATGAATAAAACCGTGACATTTATAATTTATTACTCATTTATTCGCAAAGAAACATATAATATGAAAAACATGCGTATTAGGCTATATAATAATATATTATTTATCATTAATGAGTTATAAAAACGAGTAAGGGCAAATTTGTCTCCCTTGCTTAAAATATTCTGTTATTATGAAGTGATACAAAATTCAGTATCAGTGACGTTTTTGAAATTTTATATTAAATTGTGCTGAGATATCAGGAGTGCCAACCAGAAGCCGATATCTGAAGTGTTATGGCCACCAAAGCGCAAAGAAAAGTCAGCGCCCTTTTGTTTTAACACTCTCTTCAAGACGTTTGAATCTGCCACTGGGAACCTCATAAGACGTTATTGCTACACGGGAGCTTTCAAGTTCTCAAGTGAATTCGCGATAAAGGGTCCACCATTCGCGGAGAAGAAGTGGGGTGGCGATGGCAAAATAGAAAGGCCATCTCCTGGACAGGAGGCTTGAAGGCTTCTGGCAACTGTTGCTCTCACAATTCTAGCTCAACCAAACAAAACTTTAATTCATTTAGTTTACTTCTTATATTACCCATTAGTATCGGTTACATAAAGCAAGTAAACAGTTTTAAGAAACAAATATAGAATTTATGTATACATTTCTTAACTCTAATGGTTGGTTGCCTACCTTCATACGCGACAGAATTCAAAATTGTGAATTACTTAATTTTTATTGTAAATACCTAGTAAGTAAACCTCACAAAAGTACTTTATTTGTTAACTATAGGAATACATTAATTTCGTCCTACAGAAGAATTCTGTGTGGTTCAGATACCATTTCTACTTTCTGTGTAGCGAAACTGACGATATTCACGTGTTTAATTCATTTATTAAATCTTTGATAGCCACTTCTCAATTATATTAAGTAATTTTATATAAATATGTTTCATATGTATGATCATACACAAATTTGTTACTTTGAATGTAACAGAAACATTTGATGCATACTTGAATTTTAAATTAAGTAATTAACCATCAACTTAAAAATGTTATAAAATATAGCAATATAACGAAAGTTTTTGATTTAATGAAATTACAAATGATATTCCTTGTAAGAATTAGATAAAATTCAAAACTTAGGATAGAAAACACATGTAAACCCCGCTAATTCCTGTGTCAACTTTGCCTTTATTTATCTCAGCTTTTTACGGCTTTTAAAAACTCGTAGGATAAAATATTGTAGGTCTCATAGAAGTCAGAAACAAACTGTCATTTAGCTCGAGAGAAAATTAAACATTTTTGATTCTAATTTTAGTAATTTTTTAGTTCTGAGGCGTGATCTGATACAGTGACCTTAAATACAAATAATTTACTATTTTTTTCTCAGCAGGATTTCTGAGATTTTAACATAAAATAACGATACCATTGGAATGATATGAGCTCAAAGTTGAGATCAAGATATTTGCGCCCTTTCAAGAATTCTCTGCGATAGTGGCGCCTGTCGACGGTATGATCAAAGTCTCAAGCCGACCGCGTGCAACATTCTAGTAATAATCTGAAATTGTCAAGTCACAGTATATTTCATTGAAACATTTTTAGAAGCAATGCATGTTCTTATTATAAGCCCGAGAAGAATATCTATACCCTGCTGAATTATGGAAGAATGACTTGGGCTGAAATACAAGTCAGATATCCAATTTCTTTATTGAATTGGAATATATTTTTTTTCTCCATGGCTCTACAGCCCATTGAGGGCCTAGGCCTACTGAGTCGACTGCGGACTGTCATCTTGCATGACACATTCCGACTTTGGAGTGAGACGTGGTCAGCGTTGAATTGGAATATTACCTTTATTTAATTTATTAAACGCCTTGTTTAAGAACTGTAAATATTTTTCTTTACAGTATTCTTTATGAGATAAACTATAATTAACATGAAATGTGTGATCCGGTACATTTTACCATCTACCCGAAACTAGTTCTTATGTTTTCTGTGACTACATTTGTCTTTGCTGGCTAATTTAAACATTCACTCTTTTCCGCTTGTTTTCTATGTCGTGATTAGTCGATTGGAGCTTCCACAAATTGATGCAATGACGGGTTTTCTATGATAAAACATTTACTTCCGTAGGGATACATACATCTGTCGGATCGTTGAATGGACCGTTAGTTTCCCTAGTCGTTAGGAATAGGAGAGTTTCTAACGTACCAGGATGCTCCAGTAATGCGCCAAAAAACTCTGTTTTGAGTCACCTGTATGCGTCTGAAGTGGACTGTGAGGCACTACTGCAGAAAGTCACAATAGTAGTACCAAAATGACATAATTAGAGATGAATATATTAGTAGTTTTGTTCCAGAGACATGGGAGATATTTCCTGCAGTAAGGGCTTATGTTGACGAATTTTTTGTCTCATGCTTCTAACGAGATATTTGATATGCGCTGTTTATTTGGTGATGATCGAAATGAAAACACAATTATCTAACTACAATATCAGCTGGTATGTCCTCGTTATCGAGTTTTAGATTCTGGTTGTCGCCTTAGAGTGAATGGACCTAATGTTGATTTTCGTTGGATTGACTTTCATTCTCTATATATTTCTCCAAATATTGATTTTGTGTAGAAGTTTGTGGTGTGCAATTTGCTAAGTTATCATCGACTTGGAAAGATGGACAGTTCATGTTCATAGAGATAGTGTTGATTGGCCATCTTCTTTACCTGATATATTCCCATGACATCCCACTATATTACCAATCACACTGCACAGAGGTACACCAGATTGTATTGGTTTCAAAGCGGAGAGAATAATTGTATTTAATGGAGAACGTTCTCCCAGTTAAGTAAGATTGTATTAGACTATAGTAAGTGTCCTGGATATCATCCTTTATTTTATTAAAGAGACCTTGATATAATTTATCAAACTCTTTTTCTGTGTCCAAGTATGCTCCTCGACAGACCTTCTTCTGTTAAAAACTTTCAAAGATAATGTGGATCTGCTGAGGGCATGAATGACGGGATCGAAATCCGAAATGTGCTCGGGTATGAGATGAGACATGTGTTCCATGATTTTTGGTAGAATTACTCGTTGCAGTATTTTGGAGAAGAGTGAATCGTTCTTCCTCTTATTTGGCTTGAGAATCATTCTTAGGCATTTGTGAGGAATGTGGGTAGTGAGTAGAATTGAATTGTATATTTGTGTCAACGGCAAAATACCTTTCCGAGGTAAATATTTCAGTAATTAAATCATTTTCCGGTGCATCCTTGACTTTAAGATTATTTATTACTTTTCTCGCTTTTTCAGGAGAGAAGAATTCTGAGAAGGTCGTAAACCGAAATGGTTAATTCACAGAATTCAAAATGCGTAGTTCATCGGCCGGGTCTTGAACAGTGTTGGGTGTGAACTCCACGGAAATTATGTCAGAAAAGTGATCCGCTTTCTTCTTCAAGGTGGTATACCAACGATCTCCTTGTTTAAAAGGAGGAATATCACTCCACTCTTTTGTGAGGGAGTTTGTGTTTTGCCAAAGGGATCCATCCTTTGTATTTAGGCTACGCAGTTTGTTATGATTCGCCATGTCTCGTTCCTTCTTTAGCGTCTGCTTGAGATCCCTGGTGGCCTGGTTGTAAGATAATTTAGGACGAGGTCACGTGGGTTTACTTCCAGATCTTCTAATATCGAGTTCCTAATGAAAGATTCTCAATAAAAATAGTTTTCAGTTTGACAAACCTTCCCTGATTATTACTTCCAGAGTCTGATATTGAATAATCTTTATCAAGGGCCTCATAATTCCCGAAATGATCCCACAATTAATTAGTGTAGCTTTCCTTTGCGTGAAACGTCACTTTAATTATTACACTCATACGTAAGCAACGCGTGTTGTTTAGCAATTCTTGGATAAGGCAACAGTTTAATAATTACCTTCAGAACATACGAAAAACTAGGACCGTTAATGCTTAATTATTTTTCAAATAAGGAAAAATAAGGGTATTAATTTCATTCACTCCGAATTAGTACAATCGTTCAAGATTTATACAAGTAGTGCGTATGTTGTGAGAATTTTTCTGTTCGATTTCCTGTTCGTTTTACAGACCGGAAGTGAATTATGAAACAAAAAGTCATGTCGTTCAGTGGAACAATGAAACATTCAATAAATCATTCAGTGACTAACGAATTTTAAGAATTCAGAAAACGTAGAACTCCAGTGATAATTACCGGTTATTTATTAAAATAAGTAGTATATAATTTAATCAATCGAACACATACTTCTCCAAAGCTATAGCGTTACATGAAAGTTAAAAGAAAAGTCAGTGAAACGTTTTAACGATTCATTTCTGGATAACTCGTTGACTTCACCTACATAAATTGAGTAAACTAAATACATTTAAGTAAATATATATTTTATATGAAGAATTTCTGTTTTGAAGCCCTTAATTTACAAAACTGAAATGAAGAATTAAATGAGTTAAAACAGCGTTTTTGTCTGTTATTATTTTATTAAATATTGATATATTCTACGTATCGTCTCTCATTTGAGACTTCTTGATGTATAAAAAATTAGCTGTTCATGGAACCTCACTCCACTCCTCATTTCGGCCGGTAATCAATGTAAACGTTAAGTCATAAGGCTATTATTGAAATACAAAGTTTCAAAATTAATAAAAATAAAAACGGAAATATTTTGATACAAGGAAGTGTCAGAATTTTTATTTACCTATCCCCTTTCCCGAAACAAACAAGACATTACCAATAAGAAAATATATTTGTTGTGAGCCATTTTATAAGCCTTATTGATTAGCTCATGTTAACAGAAAAAATCATAACCCAGATTCATGGTCCTGATAGTTATGTGGATTAAATAACGAAGTGAGCTGTGATTTTGTTCATCAGACAGTGTTTTTCCTATATTTGCTTTTCTGTGAAATACTTAACACAAAAATACATAAATATTATTTTCACCATGTGCCACTTTACACGAAATGGTTATATTGACAAGTACTCTGAAGAAGTTCTTGTATGCTGCAGCAGATCTTTTGCCTGAAGGGGCACAAAATAAGGCAAATGAATAAAACATTAATTTTAAATTTGGTGACTTAAAATTTTCAGAACTAGATTATTCTTGAACTTGTCTTAAGGAAGTTTTAATAAAGCGTAAGATAAAAAAGAGTCGGTGTTTAATTAAAAATCAAATAACTATGAAATATTAAGGAGTTATAGTGCACCAAGTTTTATTTTAATTTTTAATTTGGTTCCATTACCTCTGTTTTATTTCATTTATTACGGAATAGAATGAATCATTAATTAAATATTCTTTCTTAGTTACGCTCTTTTAACGTTTGATAACTTCCTTCTGCTTGCGGAATGTTAATTAATATAATCGGCCTCTATAAAATAATGAAGTTGCAACTTATTTGCTCATTTCACAAAAAGATATAAAAGTAACCAGATCCCCCTTTCAATTAAACTTACACATGAACAGTAACAATCAAACATTAATAGGAATTTCTTTGTATTTTTAATTCCTTATAGTGATATAATATATAATAAAAGTTATTGCACAAGTATTGACAAATTAAGTTTTGGTAATTAGTCGCTCATTTATTAATAATTAAAGCATTGTAAATTACATTTTTCTGTAACCAATGCAATAAGAAAATAATATTCTGCTGCCATCGGGTGCGTAGAACGAACCATAGATCCTTATTCGGCGCATTTAAAGCTACGAGTGTAAGATTTGATGCACATAAATCTAGTGATAGAAGAGATACACTGGGGATCAAGAAAAATCCATGACTTTTCACTGCTTATTCGTGGAAGCGTCAGCAATAAAATAAACTGTCATCTGTTTCCGCCGCTCTGGCCGTTACACCGAAATAAAGGGTCGGTGGAATGGGCAAACTGGACAAAGTTAGATTGATCGCATAGAAACAGTCGCCCTTTCCCTCAGAGGAAGCGTAGCGAGAAATAAAGTTCCTCAGCAGAGTTGTAAAAATAATAGAATTTACGTGTTCTTTATGCAGACAGACAGCTTTCTAGAATCCAATTAACAAGTCTGAAGAATTAATTAAACTTAGAGGACACTAGTAATCTACATCAGAACGTGTTAAGAAATACAAGTATTTAACCTATCCGTATGCAAATAATAATATTAGCAGAAATATAATTTTGTATATTTTATGGAAGAGTGATTAGTATTCAGACCACCACTGGATTTCTGTATGTTCGTGATTTGAGAAACACGTAATTCTGCTTGTTGTATTCAGTTCTATTTTTTATCTTTCATGCCAAAATTATAGACGATAAAATACTTTATAATTTAATCCCACTAAATTTCTGTAATATTGGGAAAAGCTATAGAAACCTTAATAAAGATGAGCAGTGGAATCTGTTTCATGTATTATTATATTTTACTAATTTCATAGAGCGACAAACAAGATGACACTCTCCACGTGGTGGAAACTCCCTTAAGTAGCATAGGAAGATATTTGACAGGGGTTTTTATATGGGTGATCAAACCAGCCAAAAGTAAGCCATAGTCCGGGTTATTACTCAGCATACTCCCAAAAGTGAATCAGGAAAACCCTAGATCTGGTAGTTGGGGGTCTCAGTACTTGTCCCACGCCCTTCTGATGGTAGGAGAACAGAATGCTGTGGGAACGCAGACTTCCTTACTCCATGCCTCGACCAGTTTATTTCATGCTAGCTGGGTGCCCGGGAATTAATTTGTCATTCTGCTACAGTATTTAATTTGACACTATACTCTTTGACAACACGTGATTTAACCATCGGCGAGAGTGTCACATTTTTGAAAATTATCTTTTTCAGACCCTGTACTTTATAAAAGCTGAATTTCTTCATAACCACCGCCATGACTTAAGTATCATAATAAAGGCAACAGATCAATTGGTACCATAAATAAGCACATAAATTAAGAAAAATACACAGAAATAGGAGAAAATACTTGAACTATCTCTTCGGTCTACTTCTGCGAGTAAATGTTTGTGCACACACACACACACATATTGCCACGATTCAGAAGGATCGTGAGATACAGTAACACACACGGCTACAGGTTATAGACGCTTATTTAACACGAAGTGCTGTACTGCGAAATACTGACTGCACTTCAGGGTCCAGTACAATTTATACATTCATGGAAGATTCCAGACGCAGAAATACAAGAAGTGAAAGGTAAACATAGTAAATAAAGCAAAACATAAAGAGTGGTTGCTTTAAGTGGGACACGAAACCGTCCACACTCATGTAATCAAGCTCTATACCCCTCAGCCATGACAGCTTCTCAGATTTGGCAATATAGTAACATTAATTTTGGTCCTAGTACGTAAGACAGGATGGACAAAGCAGATGTATCTAAGTAACCACAAGGAATATAAAGCACTTGAAATAATGATTTAACGATCAAATAGATACACCAAAATTTCAGTTTGACTGTAAACTATTTTGTAGGTTATTCAAGAATTCAGAGTTATTGCAGGCCATGCTCTCTCGCAATAATCATTTACCTGGTCTAATTAGTAGAGACTAATGCCTAAGAAGGAATGTAAGTCTTTTATGTTCAATTATATCTAAGATTTCAGTGATCATGTCTTTCGTATTCTTTTAATAATTGGTCCAGGCAATATCTAATTTCTTTCAATTTATATCTAATCAATACCTAAAAGTATTATCTCATACATTGAACTTAATTTATAGATTCTTTGAACATGATATGTGTAAGCAAAGATCCGAATGAACAAAAGGCGCATAAGGGTCGATAAGAAGTGGAACGCGAGTAAAATTATAATAGACTTGGGGTTTCCGTTGGACAATATTATTGACGACGTATGGAGTGATTCCTTACGGGAAATTTGTAGACTTTGAATTCACCAATCATTACATGCAAAATTAAGGGCGGGACTGACTGCAATGTCCCATAATCACAGAATATTATACTTTTTTAATGATCTGTATACAAAGTCACACCCCTCTCGGGAAATTACAGCCATGAACCATCTTATTTGAATCACTTTTGCAGGTAACAGGAGTCACAACACCACAAGTAGATAGACCATGGTATAACAAATACATAGTTATAGAAAATTGAATGCGAAAAGAAGAAGAAAATTTGCATCTCATTACTCATAGTTATGCTAACTCGACCGGATTGGAACAAATACGATAATATATAATTGTCGAAGCGGGGAAGGTATTTAATATCATTAAAATAGATAATATTTAGATGAAATTTACATTTCCTCTCTAATAGAATACATTGATTTTAAATGTAAATTGAAAATACCGTGAACTAATGTCATTAGCATATTGCTTCAAAAAGGATAAAAATGTACAGTAGATTAAACAATGGACTTGTCCAGCGTTTATTGTTGAGTATCGTGGTTGTTACAAATACAGATGCAACGGGTTCGCTGATGAAGGGATGTTTGTGCATAATTAACCAGCACCACGACCTTCAAAGCGTTCCCGTGACGTGGACGCTCTCACTGCATTGTAAAGCACTCTAAATTATGAACGGGACTCAGTTTGTCGAATTAAATAGCCTTATCGTGAGTGCAGCGGATAGGATGAACAATGGTCAGAGGATCCTGGATCACAAATGCGTGAAAACGAGTAAGCAATGGTCAGATGTTTAAAAAATTACTGTATTTTTTATTATAGAAAAAATCATTAAATTAAATATTTACCTATTGAGAAGTTTAACGAAAGTATGATTGGTCACTGAAGATTCATAAAATAAATATAAAATATTATTACGGAAAAATAATTTTTTTATTAATAGGAGATAAAAATTCCACATTCCAAATCCAATTTCTTCTTGATGCGATATTTCATATCCCCCTGTAATAATGAATTCTTATACAAATCTCATATTATGCGAAATTATGATTTAAATTAACATAAGCTTAGCATGAGATTTACTAATAATAAAATAAAAATTATCTGGCTTAAAAAATTGTCGTTTACTTTCGAAATGAAAAAATAGTTTATAGTTTTTCTTCTCTTAAAGTCATTATAATTGACATGGAGCACAAGTTTCTGTGTAACTTGTAGAACGTCTATAAGTTTGTAAATGACGGTTGTGTTTTGCTGTTTACTGTTGTAGAAAGAGCATGACACCAGTAGTTCATTCACTCGTGGTTCTGTGTATTGTGTGATGTTATTGCACACTAATTAAACTCGCTTACTCACAGAGCTTACTGGGGCGAGCATTTGTGTGTCTTCTCACCGTGTAACACAGTGAATACGACTGTAGGTAATCACAACGAATTAATTCACTATGAATTGCAACTTAAAATAGAATAAATAATAATTTTTAATATAATAAGGAAATATTTTTCAGAATGATTAACGATAACGATAGATAAAATACGAACTGGTCGTCTTTCTTTATGAAGGAAGTACTGTTTTCATCGAGAATGTGCGTTCTCAAGTCACTGTTCAGTAAAGGAGAGGACACTTCAAATAGGGGGATATGAGATACCGCATCGAGAAGAAATTGGATTTGGAAGGTGGAATTTTGATCTCCTATTAAACATGAACCCTGGAGACAGGAGTGGCTTCCGCGCTCCCAAGAGTATAAAAAAAGGGAACTACGAAAGGACATAAAGTGACAAAGGTAAGTGATACTAAGGAAAATGTAATTAAGGATAAACTGACATAAGAGGACGATACGACAGGAAGTGATGTAACAATGATGATACGAGACGTAAAGTATAAACACACACCAACTGACTGCTCGGCTGAGGCAGTTCGTTCGGCTAACATAATAGGACAGCCAATACTCCAATACAGTAATAGCCGAGTGATTTGCCCGAGACATTGGATAGAAGTGTGTTTTAGCCACTACGTCGAGTAAGACCCCACCCATCAACCAGATGGTTGCTACCTGCTACAAAACTAGTTCCACACAACCAGCCTTTTACTCGATCAGTGTGATCCAGGCCTATTTCGGACGCTCTTCTTCTCAAATTTTTTTAGATAATATGTATTTTTTATTTCCAACTAGTCTTTAAAACTGAATTTTAGTTTGTCCAGATTTCTAAGGCTCATGATCGTTTCTTGCATTTTAAATCTTCGCCGTAGAAACACATGTGGACCGCAGGTTATCTTCAATTAGTTGAAACATTTAATGGAGCCAGCTTTCGTGTGCTAAAAATAAAAAAAATGGCATTTACTATTACTGTTGATTTCATGTTCTATTTCGTTTCTGAGGGCAGATAATATTTCATTAAAATTCTTTTTGTTTTATTTTTGGTTCGTCGTAAAACCGCGTGTTTCAACCGAACCAATCTTTATCCTAACTATCTGAAAATTGAGTGATTCACCTACTGTCCGTGAGCGTGGAATCACTACTCGCAACTGGGCCCAGATACCGGTAGGTGTAATCCAGCTTAAAAATATGGGATTGAAAAATGTTATGTATAATTTTGCGATATTTTTCTGGAAGGAAACTTCACAAACTGAATTTCTAGGCTATCTACCACGAGTTGTGCGGCGGCGGAATCATCCGACACTTAGTTTTGCTAAAAGGCAAATTTAAAACAATAATCAAGCGACTGAGCACATGAAAAAATCTACTGTTGTCTTTAATCACACTCCTCACAGAATAACTGATCAATTTACACAATGTCCATTCTGCACTGATTTCCCTAAGGTTCAAGAATTTTAATTCAAAGAGAGACAGATTGCTTCAATTGAATCTCAGTCAAAAGCGTGAAACCAAATTTAGAAGATCAGAATGAAAAAAATTTGACCGGAATTTGACATTCCAGCGCTCAATTTAGCCACCCAGCGCACTTGAAAATTTAAACCAATGAAAACGTTGGTTATTAAATATATTAATATTCCTTATGAGCTATGTTCTACATAAAAAGCAAGTCATGTAAAAATATGGTAGTATTAATACTAATTTGACAGCTCCACGTGGTCTTCTATCACAAGAAATATTAATTTATGTAAATATTTATATTTATGCATATCGCAAAAATATAGCTTTCAAGAGTGCTATACTTTTTTACAAAAATATCATATATTCTTATCTTCCTCTTTATCTTAGTTTTAGTACTACCATTCGTTAAACCCCATCAATTGTAATTTGAGCTGAGGGTTGATTTAAACGATAACTTAGTATTCAAATAATGTAATGTGGTTGCATTAAAGGCGGGAAGCCGCTAATGATCTGTGCGACTCTTGCAAACGCATGAATAAACATGGGTTACGCCGGACGTTGTGGCTGCCATGTACTGCGGCGTCCAAACCAGCAATCCAAGCTTGCTCTACAATTCATTGCAATTTTTTACATTGGTAGCTTTTATCTACTAATCAAGTATCTGTAGACAACCTGTGTTCCAATTCTGTTACCGTTCATTGACTTCAAATTGGTAGCTTTTCTCTACTAACCAAGTATCTGTACTCATCCTGTGTTCCGATACTGTGACCGTTCACTGACTTCAAATGCAATGTTATATACTACGGTTATTCTAAAACCATCTGAAGTTTTTATTGTTTGTTAAATACAAACACTGGATACTATCATATATAACAACCACGAGATTGAATGTTGCTATACTGTAAATCAGATCCAGTGAAATTAAATTTAGCATCCTGTTGTGAGATTGTGACATTAGCAACCTAAAAAATGGGGCAGTATAATTTAATATTACGGCATAGATTTAAATGGTGACCAACACCATAAACATTGATTTTAAAATTATCAAAAACCTGCCACCAAAATTAAATTTCGTAATATTTTGTTACAATTTCCAACTGTGACCAAAATTTATGGTCCGGTTTCCTAGTTTGAGTGTACTTCCATGTTGTTATAAATATAAGTACAATTTACAGTACATAGATAGAAAGAAAAGGGGGATACTCAGGTCCTGTGCCAACTCTTACCACGTATCACAGGGCATGCACTGTCTGGCTTTGAAAGCGCTCCAGGCGCTATGTTCAGACTCGTATTGTGGTTGGTAGCAGGCGGAACTCGGAAGAAATACAAATTTAACTTGACGATAACATCTCAAACTCCATTTCCAGTACTTTTGTCTGGTTCATTGCGACTTCATCTACCTGTCATATCCACCGCTCCGATATTTTAATATCCGCCCCGGTATGGAAGTCTGTATTCTTTAACCTATATGAAGTATAATTTTCAAAGCATTGCTCTTGTGGGTGTAGTGAGAAATATAAAAATAATTTTATTTCAGATATTAAGAAATTTATTTTAGTTACGGGTGGAATTTCTTCAACACAAAGTGCAACATATTGTAGTGGGCCAAGAGTGTTGTTGGACTAACAATATGTTGCTATAAATATGAAGATAAAATTTATTTCACAATATACAAGGTTTATTTGTTAGACATATTTATTTGACAATAAATTTCTAAAATATTGACACTTAATTTAACTTAATATTCTCATTGGACTGTATTTATTACCCATGATTTCACTTATACGTGACAGTTGTAGTATCGTTTTGTTATGGTACAGGTAATTTCTCGAACCGGATAAATCGTTCGTTTGTTACGAGTTATCAGAGTGAGCTGACCGTAGTGTTCGTGCGACAGGATGTAGTCTCAATAAATAGTTAGGGCATTAAATGGGGTCCTAGATACTTATTGATATCAAAATATTGAATTAGCTAGCTTACTCAAGTCAAAACTTTTACAGAAAACGAATTTCAATAGCATATCAATCATCAGAGTTGTAAATAATCACGTGTTTGTGTAAAAGGAAATAACAAGCATTTTAATGTCGACTACCGAAATAGTGGTTTTCCTTAAACAGGGATATTTGAATCATGATGATCTTAATGGTTGTATAATTAGAGTCAGTAGATTATGTTAAACGTATTACTAAAAAAGTGAGATTGTCCTTTGCTAAAGTAGTTTACATTTTAATAACCCAGGTATCCTAACTCGAAGTTGCGTAGTCAACAACCTCAGAGAGAAGGTGTGATGTGATTAACAAAATACAGATTCCTTTTATACTATATATATTGTACAGAAGTTGTATTTAAATTTGTTTGATAGGCACACATTACTATTTATGCTCAAATCTCGTGCATCGAATTTTTCAGCAGTACATTTTATTCACCCTCTTGTCAAATTAAAGCCAAAACGTATTAACATTTTAAATGACAGCCAACGAAAATTGTCTGCATTTGCATTGCAAATAAACATAAGCCCATTGGTGGCTGTTTATGCGTATGCATGTAAAATAGTCCTGCACGCATTATTCAAAATTTCGTTTTTGATAATGAACCTATTATGTAAAAAGATAAATTACTCTCAATTAATGATACATGATTGAAATAATTTTAAATTACTTCCTTCAAGATTTCAGTTAACTTCATCTGACCTCAGCTTTGGAATCCGAACTAGGACGAGCCATGACCTTAGAAATGGAATAAGTTTGAATGAATAACAGACAATAATTTGTATTGTATTCACCGAATAGTTCTTCTAATTCTTCTCTGCTCGAAATACTAGTTATTGTATTATACAAGCACTCCAAACCATTATTGTAATTGACATTACAGTTTCTGCAATAATGAATATTTAACGAAGTTCTCTCGGGCTTCCAGACGGGTTGACTCGTCGTTGCAGCACAACGTTTCCATGACCTTCCTGGCCATCGTCTTCAGGTGAAGCCCGAGAGAATTTCGTTGGATACACCGCGAAAGCCTACGATCCATAATGAATATTTGTTTAAAATATAAAAGTATTCCGGTACGTAGACGGTGTTATAGCAAATAAATTCTTAAAAAGGGCATTACAAAATAAATAAAATAAAATACCGTTAATAATTAAATGGTTTGGAATTGTGTATTAAACCGACATCCTGTGGTCTAGTGGCTAGCGTCCCTTTGTTCACAACAAAGAGGTTTTTGGTTTCGAATTCTGGCATGACTTTGGGTGCTTGCGCCGTCATGGTCACGGAGACTGGGATTAAGACTGATGGAAAGTCGAGCAGCTGAACACGGCACGTTCGAATTTGTAGTGATACATGTAAGATGACAGACCACAGACGTCCTGGTAGGCTACGGCTGCAGAGCCAAAGAAGAAGAAGAAATGTGTTTTGAAATTATATGCAATACAAATAAGCACTTCTTTCCCTTTCTACATTCTACAATTATAAGTCTATTTTACAGAAATTTTAAAATGTTTCATTCAATTACAAGGAAGTTTTATTCTCCAATTTGGGACTTTATCAAGTAAAATGGAGACAAATAAATTTATTCAGGCTTCGAAGCAGTTTCTGACTTAAAATTTTATATTTGTAACTCTTCTGTTTAAAATGGCATTGTTAAAATTGCATAAATTTTAAAATTTTAAGCTGAAAAAACTTGTCTCCTATTTACCTGATGAAGTCCAATACTTAGAACGAATCGTCTTTGCAATTGTATAAAACTTTATAAATATACTGTAGCAAGGTCGTTTAATTAATTTTTATATAATTGGAAAACAAGCGTACATTAAAATATTACTTCTTACTGAAATAATGAAAAAATTGATCGAAATCTGGGAACAATGGACAACGTTAAGGTGAAATAAAGTTTTTTGTAAATAATAGGAAAATTTTATAAGTTTTTATTCAGGATAATCTTCCAGGATCAAAGTTTAAAGTTAATATTCACCGTTGAATTTATTATTGAACTGATTAAATTATAATAAAAATTGTTTGAAAACATTTTTAGATACATAATATTTATGCGACAAAGTGGACATGTGTTCTATTATAACTTGTTTTAACATTCACAATTATCGGTCAGTTTTAGAAAATTCTCAATTTCTGTTTGAAAATGGAGAGAAGGGAGGCTAAAATTTCTGTTTGAAAATGGAGAGAAGGGAGGCTAAAATTTATGTTGGTTTCGTGGTTAATAACGAACGCACTGTGAGCTCAAGTTACGCTTTCGTACTTGAGTGGGAAGTGATGTGACGCTGTGAAATTGTCTGGACAAACCCCATCCATCGCAGTCTACCTGGGATAACCGGAGAAACCACCGATCTGAGACTACGGTTTACTACACAGACCATGGGAACGTCTCGTTTCCTAAGAAATATTCGAATTTATTTTACTACAAACAGACACAAATAAATTAAAATATAGCAATTTTCAGAATTTTTTAAAATTATACTGAAACAACCAATTATTTGATACAATGCTGTATTTATATTTTACATTATACACATATCATTTTAAGAGGTCCAAATTCCATATAATGAGAGTGTTAATAATATAACGTTAATTTATAGCTTCCAAATAAAAAAGAACTCAACATTGTCATTAATACCACTGTTGCAAAACATTATAACATATTTAGATCACAAAACTAACAACGCTGTTACCTACTTCGTACACACTACTCTTTGGTCGTAATTTGGCGCATCTAAATAGAAAATGTTATTGCTGTATGATCTAGAAGGCGCAGAGATTTCAAAATCCTTCCTCGTACACCGTGAAACCCGTTTCTTTGTTTCTGTTAAATTCATTACGCTATATTGTAGGACCGGATATTATTAAACAAGTTAAGGAACCGGGTTCAATATGGCAAAACTATCTTGGAAAAAGTTAAATAAATACGGTTGGACAGTCGTTTAAAAAAATACATTTCTAATTTTAAATCAAATTTATTATAAAATTGTGACAGTACATGAAAAATTGCAGATACCATTTCGTAAGTATATCTGTAAAATTCTACTTTTGTTTCTATTTTTTGTTTTATTTTGAAGGTACGGAGATCGAAAGCATTTGGTCAAAACCGGTTATAAACGCTAGATTAAAATATGAGTTGAAAAAACACCATTACTTATTCTTATAACATGCGCCATCTCTACCTTGATGAATTTTAAAGATGTAATATACATATAAATATGTAATTATACATCAATTAAGTATTTACACTAGTAATATAAGCGAAATATTTCATATGTAGGTTACATAATTACGTTATACAAAAAATTCTGGTGTTCGTAATTCTTCTCCTCTTAAAGGCATGACTGATTTCATGAAAAGTTTTCTTCATGCATAAGCGCTTTTCCTGGATGGATCTTAGCTATAGTTGTTCAAATCCAGAATTTTGTGTTTCAATTTTTCGTCAAATTTTTTATAATTATTTTTATTTTACATCATTGTTTATAAGATTAATTGTTTAGACTCTAACTCCTGTTAAATTGGCCAGACTAAAAGATCGTTAAGACCATTAATTGGGGAACATAAAAACAGCATAAAATTCAATAAAGATACTGTGGTATCAAAACGCACACTATTAAACTACCACAATTTTGACTGGTTAAACGTAAAAATTTTAGATACTGAAATAATTTTTTTTTCTCATTAGCGAAGTGTTACATATCAGATCCCATTCTTCCTCCTTGAATAAAAAAAGTGATACCCACAACCTAAATAAAACTTACGATTGTCTCCTTTAACATTAATTGTAATCTTTTTTTTCATTGTTAACAAAATCAATATTTGTTAAATATTATTGTTAAATAAATTTTTACGTGACACACGAACTTCTCCTGAAAAGCAAAGGCCTTTCCAGTCGGTATAATCCTTTAAAACGTCCCCCACCCTATAAAGGAATGCGGAAAGATCATAAATCCTGGTTAGTCGTTCAACAACAAGCCTCGGAGACAGTTCGTGCTTCAGTACAAAATTATAAATAAATCTTTGTGCAACTTTTGGATTTTTAGGATTATTTTTCTGTAAGTACATCTTATGCATTTATATATAGGCATATTTAATCGATTTATTTTTTCATCTTATTTACTTATATTATAATTATTTTTGTAGATTGTTTTCATACCCGAGGATGTTCCAAACAATGGAAAGAAACGTTGTGACGTAATGTAATATGTAAGCATATTAATTCAGACTATTTTTGGCCGAAATTTTTCACCTTCATTATTTATATTTTTTCCAAGATTGTATATGTATATATAAACGTGCTTAACACAAATACTATATAAGTTCATATTTTATTCTCATCTGAAATATTTACTGCTCTTCTATTATACACCTACGTAAAAGCAATAAGATTGGTTAATGATAACGTTTTTGTACAATTACTTGTTCATAATTATTGTAGTTCCGTTAAGTATATATTTTTATTTTAAATAAGCTCAGGGTCGTCTATACAACTACTTATTAAAAACAGACGAACAATAAAATGGTTTAAATATATAAATTTATTAGAATTTTCTAAGACTGTATAATAGATATTTATAATTACAGTTTATATTAGAATAATGTATTGTGATTTAAGTCCATTACGCTATGATATAACTGTCAGATTCAGTTGAAAAGACAAATGTTATTTCATTGAAGATGGTCTTTAGAACGGCAATTACACTCTCAGAATAAGGAGTGAAAATTTACAGTTTCAGAAAAAAATTTAAGATTTTACTCGTGTCTCTGAGAGATAAATATTAAAAGTTTTACGCATAATTAAACTAGTATTCTTATAGTTGAGGGAAAAGTGTCTTCTACGCTTTCGGAATAATTATACACAAAACTCTTAATAAATAGTAATGATGCAAGCCTTGCAACTGAGTATGTCTGATACGAAATCAGAATAAAAGAAGAAAACAGGATGTAAAGATTTTAGGCTTATAAACCCATTAAAAATAATAAATAAACTTTAAACGATAAAAAACGACATGCATATTTCCGGAAGTAAGACAATAAACGGCCAAAGAAGAGAAATTTTAGTTGTAGAATTTGGTAGGGATAAGACTCAGCTTGGAATAATGTTGAAACATTCAGATCACAAAGTCTACGGAGAAAACACACCTGAGGAATAATTGTAATTAGGATAATTTAACTATTTGAATTATTGTGGCATTTCCTGTTATAGATATCAGAACTAGCAGTATACAGCCCATATAAGGTATATAATATTAATTAATTAAAAGTTATGCACACTTTGTTTCATATGAATAATTTTCATTGCATCAGAACACTTATTGTAAATGAAGGTTCTAGCATTGTAATTGAAACACTACTTTAGTTTCTCATTTCTACAGAAACCTGAGAATTATGCTTAAGCTGAGTTTATTCTTAGATTGCGTATGCACAAATTTTACAGTAACTTTTCAAATGTTAGACTGTAACAATTGTGATCAGTGCGATTTATATAATTAACAATAAATCATATTTTACTAATTACTAAACAATAATTTCGTTGTTAGTAATGAGTTACTCACTAGCTATTCGCATTTCCTGTGGTGTAGTGGCTAGCGTTGCTGCCTCAGAACCCAGAGGTCCCGGGTTCGAATTCTGGCATGGGCTTGGACGTTTGTGATGTGTGAGAAACCATACTTTGGTACCCCTAAATGAATTAAGCAACCTTAATCATGCATAGTCACTAATACGCCAGCAGTTGATGCTACTATAAAAAACAAAAAAATCATGCATTTGCAGGAACATTATTTGCATGTAATGATAATTATCTAATTCTATTTTATATCAATTTAATAATAATTGAATACTGCGTCTGTTGTATGGATACAATCAAATCTAAACGAATGAGAGAACATAACTTATTCCGTTCCAAGGAAGATAAAGCTGTAAGCACAGCTTCAATTATCATCGGGATATTCTTTCCCTAGGCGAATTAATATAATGGTATAAATTGAGGGAGAAATTAGAAGTGAACTGAATTTGCGTCCCAGATGACAATTTAATGAGTTTAGCGGCGTCTACAGATTCTAACGAGACTGGAGTGCCTCGATTACGAACTGGCCCCTGGAGTAAATCTTCAGATAAGTACTAGGGAATCAATAAAGTTTCTGACCCATGTTTCAACATTCTGTAATTTTAGTTTAAAAAAATTATGATTGTAAAAGATAAATTTAAACAAACAAATTTTGAAAATACAAAAAAATAATTAGATATCAACAATAGTGTATTAAATTATAACAGATGGTAGGATTAATTTTATTTATATATTTTTAATATTTAATACAAATTATCGTTAACTGGAGGTTTGTTTTTAATTAAATATTCTATTTGGTATAAGAGTTTAAAATATAGTCTTCCACTCATTACCATCCACACCCCTGCGTTCTATTTATTATATTTTGTGCTAATAATCTGTATTCGCCCTTCCAAAAAACATTTTCTCATTCCATTTGACTTCACTACTATATCTAGTATTAATCTGTCCATTTCCCTTTTTAAATTCTGTAACCTGTCACATCATATAACCTCGTTCCCCCTCGCTAAGAAGATCAGAATCTCGTTACATCTGTACATCATGTCATCGGCAGACGCATTCATATACACACTGCCAACCTCCTGTGGTCTAGTCGCTAGCTTCGCAGCCACACAACACAGAGGTTCAAATCCCGACATGGGCTTCGATGTTTGTGTTATCACGGTCTCAGAGACCGGGATTGAGAATGCTGGAAATCGATAAGCTGACCACGAATTACTCCAAATCAGAAATGTGTCATGTATGATAATAATCCGCAGAAGAAGATAAGTCATTCTTCTATATTAGTTTTTGTTTCTTGAACATATTATATGTGTAATAACGACCTCCATATACTTTTACGCGCTAAATTCCTTAAATTGACTGTCATTTTCCAATAATTAAAAATATTATAAAATGAAGTAAATCAGTATTATCTCCAAAATACTATAAAATACCTACTAATCCTAATACAACGTAAAATAAATATAACAGTCTGAACACAAGTCTACTTGTAACAATACTCCGTTGTGTTAACAGTACTAAAACGTAGTTTTGTAACATACTGCCTATTGACATTTAGATTTAGTAGATTAAAAACCTTTATATGATTGATAAAATTTATAAATATCCACAAGTCTTCGAGTTTTATAGTTCGTTGCTAACAGTCACTTTTATTACGTTTATGCGTGGCTCGTAAAATTGAAATAAACCGTACATTGCTATTTGCGATTATTTATTAATTAAATTGTTTTAAAAGTGAAGATAAGTAATTTTATTGTAATAAAAGACGGCCACAGAAAGTTTTCGAATAGGCTTCCAAATATTTCAATACTTAAAACTGGTTATTATTTTACTCTCCTCTACATCTGTGCTAATTTGACTAAAAATTCCGATTTTTTACTTACAGAATATATAAGTAATTAATAAATTGTTTATCAAAATAATTGGCAGTTATAGAACGAGACATTACCTATAGTTCGACACGGTGAAGTCTTTCTTTGTCACTCGATTGTATTAGTGTGATCACTAATTCAATAAAATCATAGCAAGTATAATTAAACGAAACTTTTCACCATTCGATTTTTAATAATAACGCCTTTAAAAACTCCGAAAAGATTCCTAGTTACCGTACTTCACATGCTAAAAACAAGAGCTATTCATAAAATACACCCTACAAGTCTTCCATCTTGAATAAATAAGTTATTTTAACGGGCATGTGACGGTTACTCGCTATGAGTGTTAATGTACTTTATAAATAATATACATTACATAATTATAGCGTACATGTGTGTAATGATTAGATTAAGTATAATAATTAAATATGTTAATTGTAATGCAATTGGTAAAATTTTAGACTGTTAATGAATATGATCTGGCCTAGATGAAGTATAATAATAAAGAAATGAAACTGTATAAAGGTTAAATTGTCTTTCTAATAAAAGTTTAATTAGCGAGGAATACAGGTTTTAAAGAGGTGTTTCTTGTTAATTTGTGATGTAAAGAAGCAATTTAGTAAGAGATTAAGTCGGCATTGTGGGGACGAGGTTTCTCCCAGAAATGTTCACCATTCTATTACAGAAAGTGTAGCAGGATAACATCTGATTGTATCTTCGTGCTATTTACCTTAATACACTAGAAAGTCTCTTTGTGATGGCAATTAACATTTGCAGCACAGCAATTGTTGTTGGTGATTTATAGCAAATGGTTAAATATCACTTATAGGAAACATTATTTTAGTGTTTCGCTTTCTAGTATAAAAATTGCATCATTATTAATCTGTTGTTAAATTTCATTCGACAGAAATGCAGATTTTGAATAGTGCACTATTATAAATGAAGATATAAGCTGTGTTATCTGTTTTTTAGAAGTCATTTGAATTTTTTTAATTCACTTAAATAATGCACTACTATTTTCTTACGTTTCTGTTCAACAGGAACAGATGAAATTACTGATAAACTAATGAAGGTTCAAATGAAATACTTTACCAAGCTAATACAAATAAATAATCTGGCAATACCGAACACCCACATATTCTGAAATATTGTTAACACTTGGTAGAACAACGGAGGTATGAGCAAAATTAATTATAATTCAACCCAGTTAATAGTTTGAAATGAAGTCGAAAAATATCTGGAGATCACATCTGATAAAACAAATTTGATCGTTTCATTGCTTTAAGAATACACTTATCAATGTTTGTGTTGAAACCACTTCTGCAACTGGGTGCTACATCCCAGCACATTATATAAATATAAATGCTCCGGAAATTTCATTTTAACTTAAAAGTGAATACGGTATATCTTTCAGGAAATGAAATTATGTCTGTGGAATAATTACATATGTAGTATAGCCACAGAATGTAAAGCTCTCTTCAACATTTATGATTATTTTTCGTTATGCTAGTCAGACTCTTCTACTTTTAATTACAATAAATGCTCAATTTTCACCAATATTTCACTCATTAGGATCCTCAGATCTAGATAGATCTCTTTAATGGCCGTGTTCCATTTACCAAATGACTGTCCTATTGATCGCTTTTGATCTAATGCGCTCCAGGTCAGAACTTAATTCTCCTACTTCATCATAAAACAATAGAAGGCATTGAAGCACATAAATACTTGAATATTCTGTTTCTAACAAAATTTCTTGAAATTGCCCAACGTGATTTGCAATGATACGGTAACAATACCTCAACCCACTCATTGGAAGCATTAAAATCGTTTCTTATTTACTAATTGCGTTGTATTAACTATTTAACGTTGGCCTTGAACGACACCTGCACTTTTTTTTAAGTTTAAGTCGTGCAGAGTTTTTGAGTGGTTTAAACAATTATTGCCACAAGCCATTTATGTAGTCCGAATATCACCGAAGCCGTTTTACCATCTAAAATGTGAAATCGAATCACTGTTCGTTGCTGCTCTCCGATTTCGTGACCCAACGACGTTGACTAACCACGATCGTACATCCATTATTTAACACTGACTGGCCACTTGCACATCTGATGTTTAAAGTTGTTAGTTTAAGCTTCCTTAGCTGTACTGCATTGACGTCGTTTTTACGCCAGGAAACATGTCTTGGATGCACGGTTTAAATTTTGGAAGTGAAAATTCTTCTAGTAATTATATTATTACCGTTTCCACACTGCTTACACACAGCGCATAGGTGGCTTTTAAGATTCATTATATACATAATTATTGAAGGAACATTCTTCACGATATAAAAACGAAATAAGTGCAAAATGTGAGAAATTAAAAATCACACGTTTCATTGGAACTGGCAATCTAATATGAAAAATATATCGGTCCAATTCATTAAGAATACCAGCATCCTTTGGAAGGCCATGGCACAGTCAGCTACAATCCCAACCTCCACCCCCAATTTTTGATTGAATGCATTAAATAAATTATTATTATATACGTTAAAAATACTGTGCGTATCAACAATTTGATCTGTCGCTTCCTACTAACGTGCCATTTGACAATTCCTTTCATGTTTGCAGGTAATACTCTGATAATTTACAAATCGACTCGATCTCTACCAATTCTACGCTTTATTGCCGGCCCACACACATTATAGACCTAACTGTTGTCTTCTGCAAGAGTAAGTACCCAATGGTGGCCAAACATATTATTATTATTATTTATTTTTTGTGCATTATTTGATGTATATTATGTATAAACTGTAATGACCATTCAGATATCGTATAAACAGGCAAAATTATGTATTTGGGATTTTAATTACTTTCTTGGATAATATAATTTTTTTCGCTATTTCAAGTCCTAATACTGCTTTTCATAAACATCAGAGAGGCTATTTTCCTATTAGGCCTGTAATGAATGTATGGAGCAATCGCCATTTTATTTCATCACTGGCTGAGAAATGGCCCAAATGGGGAAACTCAATCGGAGAAAACATCAAGCCGACAGCGAGGCGACACATCGGCGACCCGACTTTGTCTGATACAAAGTTTGGAGGATTAGGGAACATTTACCTGAGCTCAATTTCTTGACCCCGGATATTTTGAAGCAGATATCACCCTCCATTAATAATGTAGAAAAACCGCGGGCCAAGCAGATTTTTGATTGGGGCTGAGGGTCACGTGATCCACCAGAGAGACGACTTGGAAAGAGGAGAGGAATCAGAAATTAAGAAATCGTGAAGATCAATTGAACAAGGAAGAAGTCTGGAGAGTGAGTTGTGGTCGAGCCACGGCACGAGAATAATTATAAATTGATGAGTCGGGATGGTGCTTTAAAGCAGGAAGGTGGAGAGGATTTTTAAAAGTTTGTTTTGGAAGCTGGAGACAAACTGAAAGAAGACAGTCGACAGCGATAAGCAAGTTGGCTCCATCCATCTACGTAATTCAGGCATCAGAATTCTTGGGAGGAAGACCAGGTACCAACGGCAGGAGTCAACACAGAAAGGAGCAACCTTACAAACGCGGAAGTGTAAATGTCTAAATTGCGTTATGATTATCGTTCTGCTGTGAAAATCCCCACATTTTTACCCTTATTAGATTGAGTCTCTTGATGTGGTAGTCGTCGTAAATTTTTAACGGACCCTAAGTTTGTACATATTGGCTTTTTGTTAATAAATTTAATGCGTTTAAAATATAACAAAATAAATTGTTTATAATTTTGATAAAAAACCAATCCCCCCAGAATAACATTATAAGCACATTTTCGCAATACGATGAATTTTATTATTAATTTGGGGAATAAAAATGAACTATTACGGTTATTATCAAGGAGTATTTCTACCGGCGCCTCCACCAAAAATGTCACGTATAAATAGAAACGTTGGAATAATGAATAAAGGTTAATCGTAGAACACGTTTATTAATATTGCACAAGTTTATAAAAGGTGTGAACCGATGCTCGCTCACAACTCAACTGCCCTTTGCATGGTACAACACAGCCTTACATAAACATAGAACAGGAAATGATGTAACACTCATTGTTAACAAAGAACAATATGGACCAAATGAAACGAAGTAGTGAAAAGTGAACTACAATATTGGTGGGTGACGGGAATCGATCCTTGACCCAACGGACCGTAGAGCAGACCACAGCTTCGGCTCCTAGATTCATCACAAATGTGTCAATAAAAACAAGATTAGTTCTTCCATTTAGAAATTTTTAATTACAAACACCCAAAATAATTTTAATGGCTAAAATAATATTAAGACAACTAATTATTATTTTTATTATTAGAGAGTGTTGTAGTAAGTAGCTTTGTTGCGTGAGTTGTCATTCTGCTTGCTTGTGTCTCGGATGGTCTGTGCAGCAATGTAACAACGTAATTATGTAGGACCTAAATAATTCAAGACCAATCCTTTCCCCCGAGTAATTTCAAGGAAACAGCAAATTAGACAAGAGAGTTGTTTCCGAATTAAAAAGGAACTACGAACTAGAGTCCGGTGAAATTGCGCGAGAGAGTAACACCGAGTTTTCATCGTTCTCTGTAAATTATGAAAGAGCTTAATTTTAAGATTTATTTATTTAGTGTGTCTTACACTCACTCGTTCTCCTTCACTTTCTCCTGCTTTTACGATGCGATATGAATTTATACTCGAGTACATATTCCAGGCTTGATTCTCTAACTGAGAAATAGTAATAGGGACGGGATATTTGAGGCCAATAAAATATTAGCAGCTACTGCTCATTAATAATTTTAAATTTCTCAAACAATTACCAACCTATTAAGCAACCTTAATTCCTATAGAAAATTGGTATCATTTAATCTGATACAATTATTTACGATTTCGTCAAAGCCTCCATTTTGACAGGGAACCACAGTACTGTATCTATTATAAATTGAAGGAATTAATAACAATAATGACTTCATAAATTAATCATACTCATATTAGAGATATTCCTCATTTTCACTAAGTGGGTTTAAAAATTAATGTAATTCCGTGATGGTTACTGGTGACGAAATAAAGTTACCGATAAATACACAACTTGAACAAAACCGTACAATGAAACAAAAGAGAAATTCTCACGACAGATTAAATACATAGAGTGTTCTAGTAGGTGAGCAAGACAAATTTCACAATTTTTAAAATTGCTAAAAGTAATTCTTTTTTAGTCAAATTGATTTATTCAAATTAAAGAATAACGACGTTTCAATGCACATTCACACAATCTTCTATAAAATCAAAAATTTCCGTTTGTGTTACCATTATAATAAATATTTCAACTATTATTTCTCACGTCTAATCTTGACCTGATACGGGAACATAGAAGTATATTGTCATTCTGTAATTTTTGGGAATGACCTGAGACTGACAAAAAAAGTAAAGGATAGTTACTTCCTGCTGTACAGACGCTCAACGCATGATCACAGTTTAATACGTATCCAAATAATTTAATTAAATGATAATATAATGTAAACTGTCAACTAACTACGAAAGTCCTTCATCACTATTAGTTATGGACTCAAAGGCATTAAACAAAATACTCCGTAAATAATATTAATTATATAAGTAAATATACAATTTTAAGCAAATTATAAATTATATTTAATTTAATATGTATTAAATTCCAAATAATTGGGCCAGCTTTGTAACCCCTACATTTTAGTTTTCATAAGAAAAACAGTTCTTGTTTATTAGTGATTAATTAAAACCAAATTAAATTATAATTCTTAAACGTAGATTCACCCATAATAAAAGCTACTGTCAAAGTCAGAAGTTCAACTTGCCGTGGTACAGCGGTCAGAGTCACTTGTTGCATCGCAGAGATCCTGGATTCAATTTAAGGAAGAAGTGGGAATAAGACAAAGAAGAATTGCCACTCAAAAATGCGAAATTCGTCCTTAAAGACGTCAGTCTGTTAGTCTTCCCGGCTAACAAAGGCTATAAATGGGCTGGGGAAAAAAAAAGATCATACAAAAAATTGTAAAAGCAATAAAATTTTATTCTACGTTTCTAAATTGTAATTTATGTCCACCAAATTGAGATTGTTTAAAAGTATATTGAATTTTTCTCTCTCTTAAAATATAAGCTTATGAAATATATTAATAATTTTACTTATTACTAAATCTGAGGATAAATAATAAATCAGTGACAAAGTAGAATAATTAATAATGATAAGTTCGTTTCATTAAATAGTAATATTATTATTTTTTACGTAGTAAACTCTAATGAATTATGTGAAGCCTCTACGGGTTTTCCTGCTGTTTAGCCTATGAGATTTTCATTTCCTGGGTCATGGCTTTCGCTCTCTCTCTTCTAACCAAGATGTGCAGGTCTTTTTGGTTTTTGTCTCTGGCTGGACTACCCATTTGTCTAAGGTTTTCAATGGCTGAGAGGATCAGGTAGTCTATACATATTTAATAATTGTAATATTATTTTAATTGATGGACATGAAAATATCTAAAGGCTTACTTTTCTATCCCAGTAAATATGACTTTGTCAATTTTTTCTAAACATCTATCGGTGTCTGCACAAATTAATGTAGCAGTTGTTTAGAAGTAATGGAGACGTTTATTATACAGTACGGGAGGCATATTCATGAACGAAATTCTCAGGTAGGCCAACTTGGCTCGTCAAGATACATTTGAGGGTGATTATATTAAGCCAAATCAGATACAGTGTGATGATATAAAAAACATTCCCAGATGTAGTGTAATATATCAAAATATATAGTTTTTATATTTTTTGTATTAAAATAATTAGCAGAGGGTTTATTGAATTTCGGGGCTAAGGAAACAATATCCTTGTTTTGGAGAATGTTGGTTTACTTTAAAAATAAATTATGTTTAAAAATAGTTTTGTTAACATGAAGGTTTTACAAAAACAATGCGGTATTTTATCGCAAACACAAAATAACCTGGGATGTTCACAATGCTTACCTGCCAAAATATCAACGTTAACATGATATATTATGGAATGTGAAATAAGCTGCATTTCAGCATAAAAAAATGCTGTCTTACCGTTAGGAAAAAGTGTGGAATTTGAATTTGTTAAAGCCAATTTATTTCTGAGAAGGCTAAACACTTTCGATTTGTCAACTTACGTATGATTCCAAAGAGAAGAAGAAGGTATCGAATATGAGAAAGCTCATATATGTGTTGTTTATTGGGCTCGGAGCAACTAATTAATGAAATCAAAAATTAAATCTGCATATTAAATATTATCTGTTAGTTGGCATTTCTTTGCTGAATTGCTTCCTTGTTTCCTAAATCTACCATTTTAAGACTTTATTACTATTTATTTTGAATACAATGTTTCATACGATTTTTTATGGAAGTAATAATTTATAGAGTGTAGCTAATATTGTAGCCAACTGCCGTTCTGAGAAATGTTAGGATACATGAGTGTGATTGGTCAATGCAACAGTTTTGTTTATGTAGAGAGTACCGGGAATATTGACTACCAAATTTCCAGAATTTGTAGCATTATTAATTGATTGTCATTCGCAGATTACTTCCAGTTTCGTCAATAAATTAAACCTCCAGCTCTAATATGTAGTCTGTTACACTCACCTATATCTAAAATTTAAGACAATATTTAATTAGATTAGAATACTAGATTAGTATTTTTAAAATTTAAATGTCCGCAAACTTCCGTTTTCTAGATCCGGTTATTTAAACCCACTGAATCCGCCTCCGTTTGTGACTCCACAAACAAACTTCACTATTGTGAGAAAGAGACCATGCTCTGCAGAAATCTTTTGTTTAGTTTAGAAGCAGTTTTCTATTTTTTACCAATTTCCTTTCGGAGGTAATCATTATTTATAGTTATTGTACATTTTTTGTATTATAGGCACTAGCCGTGAATAAACAGAGACTCAGAAACCACCATCAGAACAATTATAAAATAGAAAGGTGAATCCATGATTTCACATTATTATGTTATTTGTAACGGAATTAGTACGAGCTCGCAATTTCAGGAAAACGACGCCAGAAAAATTTCCATTTGATCCTGAAGCCAGATGTGGATTTCAATGAAGCTATTTAGCCGCTAACGTCTAGGAATTGATTTAAAAGGAAATGAGAACTGTATATTAATTTATTTCATTTGTTTCTTTTTCTGTAAAAGAAAAAGCTATTAACACAAGTTCCATTGCAATAATTTAATTATTAATACTCATAAACAATGTATTATAATTTATTGAAACATGACGTCAGTACATTTAAAACATTTTAATATATATCATGGGCGAATTGACATCTTTCTTTCGAATTTTGTAATATTACACACTTAGAACCCCCCGTTGAGTATAACACAATAATATGTGTACCGCAATAAAAATTACTATATTATCTTTCGTTTCTTCATTCAAAGATGATTTAAATTAATGTTTCAAAATTGAATTATAAATATTTTAAGTCTATTGATAATTGATTAGTTGTAAAGTAATTAGAAGCAGATGGAACTGCCGCCAGTAAACTTGAAATTGTGAATGCGTCGGTGCATAAATTAGTAAGCTGTCCATAGCAATTAGAATAATTAAGCGCGAGTTTTTGACACAAATTGAGGTATTAATAATTACGATGTTAACGGGAAGTGTCGCAAGCTTTATGAATACAAAAGTAGCACTTCTAAAAAAATTCCTTTGTATTTCTGTTTTCCCTTTACAAATTTTCAAAATCGCACAGCATTATATAATTTTTTTAATATTGGTAATTGTACAGATTTTTAAGATACCTGATATACTATATTGATACAAATTATTAATACTAATATTTATTATACTTAGTGATGCAAAAATGATTTATTTGAATTCTTATAACTGAATAATTGTTTCCCTCTATCTGAGGTTCAAGACTTTTACAAATTACGCCAACGGAACCAATAAAAGAACTGCAACAGAAACCATCAGGCACTCGGACACAAAGTTATAGTGTTAATTAAAACACGTTCCCCTCGGCGAGCGTATATTTCATTGTACATTGTCTCATAATCCTCTTCCAACAACTGGAACATAATTACCTGACTCGCGTGTAGTACTGCTGACATTGCAAATATAAAACTTAATGTTGGATTTAAGGATTATAATTTACGTGGAGGTTTAAGAGATTAAGTACGCGGACCTTGATAATATCTCGTAACGCACTAACACCACTGAAGCGTGTTGATTTCTGGGCTGGTAGTTATTTTGTAAATACGGTAAATAAAAAATACATTTGTCTCAATATTTGGAAACTGTAGTAAGCAATACTTATACAGTGCATAATTTTGAAGCTAACATAAAACTAATACATACAATCACATTTTTAAAAGATAAATAAAATAATGTATAGTGAAATAGTAACTGATTACTTTTCAATAAATGTATAAAATGATTAAAAGTTTTCAGCTTGGAAAACATTAAAAACCATGTTACGATCCCGTTCACCCAGAAAAGGACCGTTGAATGACTGGTAAATTATGTTTACAATTAGAATAATTGTAGACAAAACGTAAGATGCGTGTCATATACATGTACAGAAAGTTTAATTATTTGCCCGTTTATTTCAAATAATTGAAGAATGCCTGTCATTTCCTTCACTCATATCTTTATCTCCATTAATATATCTAATTTTAAACTATTTCTTTATTTGCATAAGGTCTGCGAATGGAATATAATTGTTGGTCATTTTATAATGGTTAGACAAAGAATGCGTCACTTTAGCTTATAAACTTCATTATAAATACAGTAGTTTTTGAAAAAGAAGTATAAATAAATCCAATATATCTCTTATGAGAATCTTAATAGAATTTCTATCCTGCAATCAAGCGAAGAATTTTTCATTGAGTGTGACTCGAGTCGAAAGATTCAAAATATAATAAACGCTATTATTAGCAATGCACTATTGGCTTTTGGACTTATTAACTGTTCGCAGCTTATGAAAAACTACAGATATTTTAATTAATAAAGTAATAATTTGAATATATTTCAAATCAGTCGTTTGTTTTTAATGAATTATTCACATATCGAATTAATTTTTCTATTACTAGAAATTTATTCCTAATGAAAAGTTCTATATTATCGTAACTGTACTATAAAATTGATAGTAAAAAATTTTTATAAATGCAAAGTTTGACAATGGGCTTTTGAGATTTTTATGATTATACTGTCATTCACCGAATTCGGTATACCGTAATATGATTTTTCATATTATATTTTTATGTCTCCCTGACGCGTTCTGCTACAACGACATTATACAAATGTTGCGTTAAAATTACGTATGTTAATATTTAAATAAAAATGAATTGTGTTTCGTTTCTGCAAAAGCTTGCTCTGTACCGTCAGAAAAAGCTCAGAAAGCAGATTAGTAATATTAAAAAGTAAGAACCGTAAGAAATTCCTTTTATTTCTCTCGTCTTTGTAAAGACTAAGATCTTCTGAAAGAAGATATAATAATATATCTGAAACTGAAAACGACAAACAAAAGCTGGCGAATAGTTGACTAATGTTAATATCGTAATTATAATTAGAGGCACTTATGTTGAAAGTCAAAGTACAATCGTTGTATGGAAACTGACTCACAATGCACTTCTCAGGATAATAATTTTGCATTTGAGTTTGAACTTAACTCTAGTTATAAGCGCAAATCGAGTATTCGCTAAGAACTAAAGAATAGAGCTCTCAGCTAATGAACACCCGTAAGACTTTGCCGTGAATTAAATTAGGTTTAGGAGGTGTAATCAATTCGATAGTATATTTTTAGTTTAAACATTTCCGGCAATTGTTTTTCACCGATGTGAATATAATTTTGTGTTTTTTTTTATTTTGACCACTGCTACGAATGATTTGATTCGTGAAATAATTGAGAAAATTCCTTGCTCTATAATTGTTTCTAAAATGTATTATACAAAACTAAAATAGATTTATTAAATTTTATTTTGTATGAATCACTTAGTTTATTTTGAATGCCTGAGTTGTCAGGTTGAACCTTGAATTACAATGCACGAAATTATGGCATTCCATATCATGCCCTAAACATATAGTTGCTTTTAAATTATATTTTGTTTCACAATTTTTAGTCTGTTTTTGGCCTTATTTAAACTTATAAAGTTGATATAATAGTTCTTAATGTCTGTAAGTTAAATATATTTTAAAATTGCTGTATTACCGGTTTTTAATAATTAAACGGTAATCTAAATTAAAAAAAGTACAATAGTTTGTTTCCGTACGCGTAGTAATTACAGTTTTATAAATCCGGCTTAAGGAATAAAAAGTGCTGAATAGTTTAGTTACACAATCCATTTGCTTTAAGCAAGCACTGTGGCAGATTACATTTAATCACCAACTTATATTTAAATCGAATAAATATACGACAAAATTACTGACATAAACGTTTTATTTAATTAAAGAGACGTTTCGTCGACAAGTAATTTCTTATAATGTTCAATTTTGATGAAAAAATATAAGTATAAAAGTTTAAAAAATAAAAGCAATTTCATTGTTCTAAAAAGAAGACGTTAATTGATTTACTAGAACTTTATCTTTATTAAAACAATTTATACTACATAAAAGCTCATATTTAATTTTTAACCATCTTTCCCCATCTATCAATTTAGCAATTTATTATTTATTTAACTTTTAGATATATTAACATTTGTGGAGTTAGTCTAAAGCAGTGTTCCGCACTTAGATGTTAACATTTTTAATGTTAATTATGTTTTTACTTAGGTCGGCTATTTATAGGTCTGCATAAACGTTAATGAGCTTTATTAAATGTGTTATTTAATCGCAACATATGTAAGATATTTTAGTTTTCTCTAAAAAGTTTTATACACATAAAGGAAAATGAGAAGCATATTATTAATAATTTTTATATATAAATATATATTTTCAACACAACTTTAGTACGTAAATAATAATACTTCAAGAATTTTAACAAATAGAGAAATGAAAATGAATTTGAGTGTTAAATTTATGATCTACAGTCATTAACTGGTTAGAATTAAATTTATAAATATATTATTTAATCCCAAAATGAGTGAGTTAGCAGTCATAAATGGACTATTAAGGGAAATATCCCGTGTGCAACAAGTGTTCATGAGACTGGCTCAGTATTTGTATCGTTAATGGCCTCGATAGCTGTGTGCTTTGTGAAGTTACTTTGTGTCTTTAGCTGTTGCGATAATACAGGTGACATTACGGTATTATGTGTCGTTTAATTGCCGTTCATTGGTGATTTAGTTGAACAGCAAATGCCTTGGAGGTTGCCGTTGAAAACAGGCGGCCTATCACTGTACTGACACAAGATTGTTAAATTTGAAACCAGTATTTAAAAACGCGCGTATATGTAAACTGATACTGGTAAAAAAATATGTTTCAACAACTGAAAATGTTTCATTATTACATGTTCTCGGAAATAATATTCAATGGTCAAATAAATATAAACAGAATTTATCAACGCTTTATTCTACGTACTTATAAATAAATTCTATTAAAACAATTATGCACTTTTTCTACAGGTATTTTGCAAACACAAATTTATCCATTTCAGAGTACATGACAGAAAATTTCAGACATTAATTTCATTTTACACTACAGTAACTCCCACGTAAATAGACTTACAAAAAATTATTTGAATCTACAAATACAAAAAATATCCTCCTTTTTTCCCTAAAAAGTAGCCTCTCATCACTGGAATATATAATTCATTTTTTGGCATATTTTCCAAAATAAATATATTTTAATGATGAAGTACAAAATATAACAATTTTGAAAGAATACTATACGCTTTTAGCAATATATATACATATTTACACATTTCGAAGATTTGTTTATTTTTAAAATATCGTATCTTTTCGCGTGTAAGTAACGTCCTTGTTTGGTTATCATCTCCCTGTAACGTCTTTGGTTCGACAATGTGTGGGGATATTGTTTTCCTATGTTGATTAGAAAAGAAATAACATCAAATTCACAGTAATGTTACTTTAAAATATGACATATTGGAATAAAAAGAAAACGCAAACAAAAAAGCCTGGTTTATATTTTAACGGGATAAACTATGATATTTGTTTGTACGCAATATTATTCCTTCAGAGATTGAGAATACTATACTACGAAAGGCCTCGACCGCTTACTAATGCGTAGTTTTCCTACAATGTTTCTGATATAAATAAAACTTCTTTACTTTTCGTTATACAAGGTGCTTTAATAAAAATAATTATGCTTAATTAAATATTACTTTATAGTTCTGCTAAATTAATAATAATAGATATAACGTCGATCTCCTGAGGTGTAGTGGCTGGCGCCGATGCCTCAAAAACACTAAGATCATGGCTTCGAACCCAGCAGAGGCATGAATGTTTGTGTATGTCTAATACGTATTTTAATCGCCAAACCTCATTGCAGAGGTTCTATTGCCACGTTCCCACGGAAACGGGAAACCACAGTTACGAATTTCTCTTGAAAAAGAAGAAGGTTCTGCTTAGAGAACTTTTATACATATATGACGTGAAATAATATGATTGATATGCAGGAAGTCTACAGAAACATTAAAACTTTTATGTCTAGCCTCTGTTTTCTTATAGAAAGCAAATTTCTTGATTAGGAATTATTTGAAAATAGCTGAAATACTAATTTAGCTAAGTACTGGCCAATAAGAAATAATAGACTTGAATTGCAAGTGTTAAAGCTGTGGTTTTTATGGGCCGTTTCAGATGACCCCAGCTTTTAGAAGCGCATGAAAAAAATTATATATATATATATATATATATATCGCTAGAAGGCGATGACGTCGTTTCATTGCTGACATCATGGGTTCCCTAAAACGTCTTTAGACTTAGCCTCCGTAAGATTAAAATTTAGGTACATGTGAATGACGCATTATGTTCATAAGAGACCTGAATGATTTTATTTCATATTTTATCACGTAATCGTGATATATTAAGTAAGAAAAAGATACAGAAACTAATTAAGTATTTTCGTATTATATTTTGAACAATAATTTTTAAAAATAATCATAGCAATTTGATGACGTAACAATACCAGTTTCAAGCTCCTAGATAAATTTATAAATCAAATTATAACACCAAAATAATACAATAAGTATTTTTATATAAATACAAATTTATAATTAAACTAACCCTATTAATTGTCCTGGTTTCATTAATTATATAATGCTTATTCACTGGTAAGTAAAACGATTTCTTCTGTTATGTTTTGAATATATTTCTTGAATTAAGACTCAAATTATATACTTATGATTAAATGTGTCTACCAATTACTGTTGTGTCTGCATAGCTGACGCTGTCAACTCAATTTAAATGTATTTTATGAATAAATATACCGTATCTTACCAGACCTGTCCATTAAATAGAATATAATTAATTCAAAATTGACCAACAGGACAATAATTCCTGTACATTTACCCATTACTAATAGCTGTATTTAAATGGTATAAAGAGTCAGAATTTTAGATAAAGTTTGTTGTTCTGTAAATCTACCAATCAAAGAAGTAAACGAGAATAAATATAGTACTTTTACAGTGGAATTCATACTCCAGTCGTAATTAAGAATAACGCAACCTAAAATTTGAGAATAAGCAATAATTGTTAAAAATAATTTACATTGGATGCTATGATTAAAATAAAGGACGCATGTCTACAACTTTGCGATTCGTAAATATTAATCCCGTTTGGAAAATGTTTGGTGATACTGTTTAAGGTTTGTGGCTGCTTCTCACAAGCTTCGGAGGCGACACGAATCAAAAAAACTTTTAGTTGTGCAGACTTGTGTTCGTCCAGTTTGCTGGCCCTTCATGGTGATGATGTTTCCGGCTTAACTTTTTTCTTTCGTTTTTCCCGTCCTTGGCTGCTTTGAGTTCTCGTGAGCGGTTGGAATTCTGCCAGTGAGAATCCGACATCCGTTCTTCCGGTTCATCATTTACCTCAGATAAACTGAAGGATAACAATTCAATTTCAGTTCATATAAAGAATTTATAACATGAACAAATATTCTACTTATATTCGTGTTAAATGAACATTGAAAGATGAATAAAGATTATTAACTTTCCGTAATATGTCATTTTTCAATAACTGGTTTTAAAGTTTGAATATTATGGAGGCGTAGGTGGACTCAATGTAAATCTGAAAATCTTATACTAGTCACAACTAGAACCGTTACAAAAACAAGGAAAATATTTACCAAAAATACAAATATTATAACCAAGGGTGAAGTTTTATCACACATTTTAATTAACGTCAATGTGGCGTAACAATAAAAAGAAAAAAAGTGAACTGATTTTCCCTGGCTAATTTATTGTTTCTGTAACGAGTGATACAAATGATTTTTTCCTTGTTATGATTTCCACGTAATCCAACAAATCCAATAATATGAAAATTAAAGGTCACAGTTATATATGGTACTTAAAGCATTGGTTCGTTGTTAGTTAGCAACGTAATAAGTTTAACGAGTCGTTTATGTTAAGTTCAAAAGGAAAGGCTAATTGAAGAAATCTGCGAGAATGGGAAATTTTTTATTTTACAGAAAAACTGTCAATTAGAACTTTAACAAAAACTGACACGAGATTGTTTTAATAAAAGAGTAAAATATTTTTACTACAATATTTTGAGGTACGTTTTATTTGTGAGTCTCATAATTACTGATAAACTACTTATTTTAAGAATAGAAACTTTTTATGCCCTTTACTTAGGAAATTTTTATATAGGCAAAGCAGTAGAGTTGTTCCATGTTACTTCATGATCCATTATTACAAACAACCGATAACTAGATTGCAATAATTTCTTCGGAGTAACTGGTACTCGTAGAGTAATAAATATATGTGATGGTAGTTCTGAAAATTCAATACCTTTTTCAATAGCTTAGTTGACAATAAGAGAAATAAATTAAAATGGATATTTCGTTGAAAATGCGATAAAATGAATGTTACTATCGTTATAAATTCTTCCTTAACAACTTTTTAATTCGTATAGCCACAAAAGTTGAAGATAGACAAATCCCTACTTTGTGGAGATAAATTTTACTGAAGACAATAAGAAATTTAAAATGAAACTATATGACAAAAATGAAATAGGTATTTCTAAGAATGTCTTTTTCATTTCTCGGACCTAACATATTCCAACTCACACTCGACTCAAATAAAATATAATCCAAAGTATTATTTTTGATTTTTTTTTATCTTAGGCAAAAGATTGACTTAATTTGCCTGTGCGTTAAATCAAAATGTTATATCATAGATAGCAGTAAAATCAGAAAATAGTGTAGAACCTATTTGCAAATTAAAAGCGCAAGAAAAATTTAACTATCTACAACACAACAATAAGTGTAACGTTCCCATAAATTTAAATAATGAAATGTAGAAACAAATACACCATAAAGTTGCTAAACACGATCTTTCTAGGAAGATTATAAATAAAAATGTATAATAAAATCGATTTCGTTGTGGCTTTCCAATAGAAAGAAAATCTTCTTTTCGTCAAAAGAACTAAAAATATAACAAAATTTTCTCAAGATAATATTTCTGATATTTAATTTGAATTTGATTCACAACAGTTCTAAGGAAGAGAACTCAATTAGAAAAAACAAATTAAAGTAATATTATAGGCAGTAAAACGACCATACAAAAGCATATTTATAGAAACTGTTAAAATATACACGTAAATAAGGATTTTTAATCTAAAAAAAATGGTAAGAAACATGAATATAAGAAAAAATAATTTTATTATTTACCATGTAAACAAGCAAGACAAAGAAATAATGACAAAACTGCCGAAATATAAAATCAAAATAAATTACTCATTCGTCTCTTAGATTCTGATTCCGTAACGAGAATAGTTATGAGATTGTTACAAGGCCAGCGTTTCAGTACGTGCCCACAATACAAGGGCGGCCATTTTGTATTCCGTTTGACTGAAGAGCCTCCTCCTACGAGTTACAGACCTTTGATGTTCAAGCTAGTGGGAGCTGCAAAATAGTTCACCTTTTTTCTACAAAGAAATTGCTTTTTTCCTATCAGAGACACCCTACGGTTGTCATAATTCGCCTTTTATACAATAGCAATATGTGACACAAATATAAATAAAATGCAATAACTTTCCAAAAGTCAGGAAGAGAAGTACTTTAATTCAAAATAAAAGATATTTCGTCCCCATGTCGTCGGGACGTCTTCTGTTCTTTGTACAAAAATTAATATGAAAACATACGCATAGTTGATTTTCAAACATATAAATGACTTTGTATGACATAGTGCCTTACAATTAAAATCTTAACGGAAATTTTGTAACGCAACATTCAGGACAGAAATGAGGGAAAGCAATACCAAAAAAAATCACAAAACTTTTATTGTTGCAACTGAATTTTTTAAACTCCAAGAATTATAGTTCAAAGTTTCAAGTAAAGATTTCGTAGTATAATCAGGATACATGCATTTCTTAAGTTAATTATATTTTTAATGAATATATGTCATTAAGAATAGATTTAAACTAATTTTCGGTAATTTAATGTAAGTTATAGTAGTCGCTAATAGATACAATCTATTTTTTGTATCTTCCAAACTTTAATATAGATCTATTGCGTGGAACGTTACACTTATTGTTGTGTTGTAGATAATTAAATTTTTCTTGTGCTTTTAATTTGCAAATAGGTTCAAAGAAATGCAAATAAAGTGCCAAAATTTTATTCATATATTCAATAATGATTCAAAAAATTTCCTTTCATACTTATATAGAATCCTAGGATTTTGAAGTTAGAAACCAGCTACAGAGTGACATTAATTAAAATGACTGAAAGTAGCAAGCAAACAGTGAAATATAGATAACTTACTGTTGTAATAAGAGCTATTTACATTATATTGACTTGAAATTTAAAGTCCATATTGACTATTTTTTACATAATGAGATGAAATGATCAACTGGGTTACATTACTACCAGGGTCACTGATTTATCACCAGTGTAAACAAAAAGTGTAGCAAACATTACGGTGTGTTATCTGGCGACATAGGACTGTTTTTATCATTAATATTATAATATATTATAATATAGTTGAATTAAACTAAACGATAAAATTTTAATAACCATTCGCTGTTCGTAATATAAATTTAATTCTTTATACAAGAGCTGGCAAATAGTATAATTTATTTAAACATACCAACTCAATACATCGTTTATAAATGTAATACAGTATCATACATATGTGAGATTAATATATGAAATGTTGCTCATCAATTAATGTTATAACTTATTGAAATAGTCATTTAATTTTTTTACTGTATTCTTTTATAAACTATTTAGTTTCGTTTTGAGTATATCTTTGTTTATGTAGTGATTTGACTTTATTTATAGGGCATACCTGATGATGGCCACTTATTGCGGTTGAAAAGTAGAGCATTAGTAATTTCTGTTGATATTTTGAACATTTATTATTTACAAAGAAAAAGTGCCCCATAATTGACTTCTAGCCAGTATATATTGTGAAACATTTAATATATTTTAGTACATTTTCGCCTGATTCATTCAAAAATTTTGTATTTGAATTAGAAAAATCCCTCGTTCCCTACCTAACATCAATCATTTCATTGAATCTAATGCGTAAGAGTGTGAACATATAAGAAAATTGAACGATTATTGATATATATATATATACACTATGAAAACAATTGAATGTATATTTAATGCTTCAGTTTCGACGTATTAAATTTTAATTCTTCTAAGCATATTATTATTTTATATGAATCTAATACCTGAAATATAAAAAAATAGTCGAAAAAATTCTTCATAAAATCATATTTGTGTTCAGTACCGAAAGAATTACGATTAAAACGGATTTCTAAACAAATTAAAATCTTAATCCTAAAAATATAGGCATTGAGAAGAAAACTGTCATAACTGTCAAATTCTGATTAGTATTATAGCTTTATATTTTAAGTAAAAATTTTGAATAGGTTGATCATTGTCTTTGAGACCTTTCTACTTTCTGTGACACTTTTTATACAATAAGTTTAAGAAAGAAATTTATTGCTGAATTTAGATGTTATAGAAATACATAGTTATCGTGACTTTAAAACGTCGGTGTTAATTACTGTCTAGTAAGTGAGTGCTATCTCGGGAATAGGGCAGTCCAGCGGTATTAGTGGACAGACACAGCGGAACGCACTTAAAACAATTGGGACGCAACAAGCGAAGTGAGGAGCGAACGAGAGCAGTAATGCCACGAGTGTAAACACAGGGTATCCAGGCAGGCAAATGTCCCCTCTGCCAATTAGCGAGAAAGCTCTTCTCTAACGCAAAACCTTGCACCAGAGACGCCGCTTCTATTCACGCCAAACTATTATTGAAACTTTACAGCCCATTTCACTAATTTGGAACATCTGATTGAAGAAAATCGTGACTTGAACAAGTACTGTGTGATTACGATTCGAAAGAAGTTTTTGTCAGGAACGTTATACAATGTCTCAACATTGGAGGGAGCTCAAGATAAATTATGGAGCAATAGCAACTCGTGAATATATTAATGACATAAACAGAAGTAATGAGAACAAAGTACATCGAAAATGTGACAATTACAAAAAACTGCATACTGGTTGAAATTAGAGACGACTCCTGTCTCAAGTAAATTATAATTATAATTCTGAGCCATGAGCAGTTCTTCCGAGTTTTTATATTTACAGGATGTAATTACTAGCTCTAAATACGAATCAAATCGTTCCATAATGGTACATTGCATCTTTACTACAAATATTCGAACGTTAATGAAGTGTCTCTTCAATACGAATATCTAATGCACAATTAATATGTTTTAATTGGTTTCTCAGTTAAAAATCTAAATACTGGTGAGATTATGGACTTATTAAGTCTATGAAGTTGGTTCCCCTCTACTTATCCATGATAGTTATCATCCACAAACAATGTAGCTAAAATCACCATCACGCGAAAACGAAATGTTTTTATTAGAAAATGGTTAAGCATTGTATAAATCTGGATGGATGTTTTTAAAGCAGTGCTTACGGAGATTTCCCTTACATTCTGTTTAATGTACGTTTTTTATATTTAATTAATTTATATAATTTGTGAGTAAACAAATGTTTAACTTTTCATGTTATCGGGCATAGTATCAAGCAATAATGATGTATCTGATTGTATAAATATTACAAACTGGTCACATTCATTATTATTCAAAAATATTTTAGTCTTCTCTTAAATATCTGTAGATTTATTTCTCAAATATAGGGCATTATTAATATAAGCATAAATTTGTTCTTAATATTTTTTCCTATGACGGCATCAAAAAATACAATATGAATATACGTTGTATGTATCAGATATATGCAAATATTGGAGGTATTTCAGAACTGAAATACATACCATGCGATTTCAGGAATTTAGAAGATGCGAGTAATTCTCTATCCCATTGAAGAGAGAACCACGAATACTGAGGTCGCTTTCCGTGTGCATGACGTAAATAGTATTAGCAAAAGAGCCCTAAAGCATGTGCGTATTTATTTTCGTTGTTAAAGATACTTCAAACGAGCCCAAATATTTGTAGAATGTAAAGTTTGCCTTCAATAGCAATCAATTGAGAGCAGAGAAGGTCCACGATATATATGTACAGACGAATGGTACTCATGTATCACGTTATATATTGACTAACTTGTACAAAAATAAACATGTGTAATACACAAATATATATATATATATGTGTGTGTGTGTGAGTATTTCTCAGGAATGAGTTATGTTTTAAGGCACTCTAATGTATTCCATCAATATGAATGAGTTCTGTTATGAATGTTAGTGAAAGGCGTTATTCCTTGTTATCTCAATGAAAATTACAGTGTATAGTTACAATTGTTAGAATAGGAAATAATTACTTGTCAAGTCTAAGTTACATATCCGTATCCGATCGGTTTTTATGAGGTTCGACTTACTAGTGGGAGCTCTCTGTTCACATATCAGATAAACTGTTCAAACTGACCTAATTATGACTGAATTCAGGCACCTGAACTACTTCTCTTTGACTTTCGAACATGATAGAAAAATGTCTAGCGTAGTGCGCACAGTCTGACAATGTCAACAGGGACAGTTAACCATTTGAGAATGCTAAGAGGTAGACAAGTCAACGTCCACTTTATACGCAATACGATTATTCATGTAATAATTGTAACTGTAGACACGAATTTTAGTGCAGAGAATAAGGAATATCGTCATGGACTAACATTCATAAAAGTTAGGATAAATCTATAGTTATTCGAACCTGTTTAATACAGCTTTCATGTTGTCTTCAGAAGTGATGACTAGAAGATAACGACAGTCGTCGAAACGTCGCGAATTAATCATATCACCCGGATGGAAATCCGATAATGATTTCGGCATTCAATGAATCTTGTCCTGAAATTTTTATATAGAGTTATTTTACAGCATACATATTTAAAAACATTTAACCAAGATTAATATTCTTGAACGTTATTTTACGATGCAGACAGTAATTGAATTAAAATTACAATATTTTCGCACTACTGAAAAATGTAATACATGTTATAATAGTTTAAGGTATTTAAACTGTGTCAACTTTAATTTTTACAAGACATATTCTACGCATAGTAGATCTCATAAAAATAATTATGTTATTTAATTTGATGTACCACATTTTACCCGTCACGTATTCACGCAAATATAAATTTTATTGAAAGTAAGTTGAGTCAGGAAACATTGAGTGATTCATAATTAAATCAAATAATATTTCAGTTGTTTCTTCTTGTAATGAATTTGAAATTAATTTCATTTTATACAATACGATACTGATATATTAATATTATTTGACATTAATAGACTGCTATATAAAGACTTCAATAATGTTTCACTTTCAGACCTGAAAATAATCTCAGCTGTTGTTTGCTCAAGGTCCCCTAAGACAAAACAGTTTTCTTGTTTATTCGGTCTTGGGTACACAAGCACTAAGAAAGGGGAACCGAGCTTTACCTTATATAACACAATCTTGAGCCAATTCCCCTTCCTACTCCATATGTTCTCATTCAACCTTATCTGCCTCACCAAACAAACACACTCTTACCTCTGGATGTGTATGGGCCTTCGAACTAGGAACTGTAGGAGACATTGATTTAATTTCACTTTGTCATTGCTCTCAAGTTATACTTTACGTTAGTTCCCTTTCAACAACATTTCTTTTCTTAAATTAGTCAAAAACTGCAACATCCCTATAATTCTGTTTAAATAACTGAATTCATTACATTTTTTGCAATAGATTTTCAGCTTTACATTATTTTGTTCACTAATTTATGAGCGTAATTGTTTCATTTACTACGTACTTCGTTCCTATATTAAAATTTATAAGAATTTTATTTTCACGAGTATGCAGCCCACTGCATGATAATTATTCTATTTAAAATTGTTTAACGCCCTAGTGATAAATGAAAAATTTCCTACATTATTCTTATGCATGCTATATTTTACTCATAAATTATAATTCTACGTTACAGAATAATTACGATTGTTTTAGTTAACAGCTTATTACTATATAAAGACGTTGTCAATCCGTTCAGTTTTATAAAAACCAATTTCTTTAAGCATTTTGTTGAGCTCGTTTCAGAATCTTTTAGTTAAACTTGTGGTAAGGTTTTTGAAAAATCTATTTCTTGTAATGTTGAGTAGACACCCAAATACATATATGAAATGAAATAAAGCAAAAAGCGGAGTAAAACGTGATTAATTGTAATTTCTTAAATTTACGTATCTCACAATTTCAATAATAACATTGATAAATTACGTGGAAATAAATTAAGAAAAAAGAAACTAGCAAATTTTATAACAACTTTCAGAGAAAGAGGAAGGACAATTTATAATATGAGATTACGTTCATTGTACTTAATTCCGCCGTCAGAATTCTCTATTGAATTAAAATAGGTTATCATTAATTCATTTCAATATAAAGTTATTTAATTTCAACTTTTATATTGACATACGCAATAACTGGCTAACGAAACATGTCCATCGTGGTATATCGAATATATATCCTAACGTGACCCAAAAAAGTAAATCATTTAATAAATGATGTTGAATATAATTTTTGTTCTAAAACTAACAGTTACCTAATTAAATAATATATATATTTGTAGTACTCTCCTCATTAATACGCACCATAATTTTATAAATAATTTAGTATTTTGTCTTTCTTTACTTATTTGATGGTTGTGTTCTTAATTGCATATTTACATTTTTATAATCTTAATTTACGTATAGTTCCTATTTTATTCATGTTTGGCGTTTGTAAATTATTTTAATATTGATCTATAACTTAAAAAATACTAAATCTCCACCAAATATATTTTTGAAATACTAATATTAAAGAATATAAGAAAAATATATAATAATTGTATCTAAATTATTTTCTCGTTTACGATCCACTCTTAAAAGTTAAAGGAACAAACGAGCAACTAAATTATGAATAAATTAAATTTCACCAACGGAGAAATAATTAAAATGTATATAGTATTTTTTTAATGACAAAAACCATTTAAAATGTCAGGAATGACCCTTGATAAAATGAATTGTTAAGAGTTGATTGCAAACTTTATTTATTAGCTTTTAATTTGTTTAAATCTCTCAGAAAATAGACTGAAATTTTAAAAATATTTCCCATGAAATGCGGAATATTGGCTTCCAGTTTGCTCGGTAATGACAATTTTCTTATCTTTATTGACCCTAGACTTCTTGATAACAAATCATATTGGTTAATTACTTTTATGATAAAAAATATAAGAATATTATTTATCCGTCATTTTAAGCATATGTTTTGCTTAATTCATTAAAACCTTATGTATAGAGGCTCTATATTATATGAGAACGATCAGTATATTTAAATCATATTGGACAAAGTTCATTTTGAAGCAAAATAACAACATTGAATAAATTCTGTTAATTTATTTGAGTGATCGCAACTGTTCACGGTTGTTCCAATTTTGATAAACAGTTTACTTTTTCCCATTTTTAAAGAATGAAACCGTAACGTACGCATAATACGCTGTCAAAAACTGCCCACGAAAGAACTCCAAATCAAATGACATACCTGAAATTTATCGTTGTCAAGTTTGACGCCGAAAGCGTTAATTCCACTTCGCGTTACCGGGATGATTTGTGCTTCACTTTCATTAGGGCTATTACATTCATAAATTGCTAGAACAATCTGGGCTTTGGCAACTAGCTTCGGCTAACTATCAATCACTTAACGTAATTTCGTTATTTTGCATTGCTCAATTTTTGACAATTCATCAATCAGTGTCAAATTTCACCAGAATCTACTAGAATTCGGCACTCTATTCCAAATACACAAAATTATGCATTATTACTTGTACATCACCAAAGTATTCATTTTAATTAGCTTATTATCAAAGTACGTAGCTTGAAAAGGTATTTGTTTAAACAGTTTGAACCTAAATCCATAAATCAGTTAAAAGCAATATATGTTTTGACAGTGTCACTCGCTCAAAGAAATGCAGAGAAAGTGCCACAACAATTCACAGCCAAACTTTTATTCATACATTAAATCAGGCTCTTGTAATACAGCACGAGTCAATAAACTGTCATTACAAAAGCTTATAAACATAAAATTATGTATAGTTTTCTTCAGAACACTGAACTTTAATCTGAATATACAAGACGATACAATGCTAATTCTCGAGCATATACATAAATCACGATTTACAAAGGCATGTCCAAAGAAATATTTAAATTCTTGAAAAATTATGAATTGCAACTAATTATCGAGGAAATAAAATTAATAATATAATATATCAATTGAAATAGTATCAATATGATCAAATATGTTAAGCTTAATGACTTAGTAAATTACGATTCACACAAATTTTTGGACATTAATTTATGAAAGTTTGAATGTTTCTTATCTTTTGGTTAACATAATATTCCTAATTTTTTCTATGTTAATGAAATTATGTCCAAGGGAGAATAAATGCTTGAATTGAAGCTCAGATAACGCGTATAGCTATTTTTATAAATAGGCAAGAATGGAAAAATGTCGACCGGACCCAGGGCTCCAACCAAGGACCTCCCACTTTCCGGTCCTCGGAAAGTTGACTCGGACTAGCTCAGGGGTAGGGTGAACGCCAGAAACTATCACTTTGAAATAATATTACTTTACTTCCGTCAAGATTTGGTTAACGAAACTGACAACATCGATTTTATGATTCTGCTATGTTGCAAAATTAATTAAGATAACGATTGTTTTTACTCAGGATTTAAAATTAAGCATTGAAATATTTTTAAGTAGGTATTTTGATTTATTATTAAACGGTAACAGTTGGAGGAAGAAATTGAATCTCTTATTTTTGTCATAATTCTTTCATGACGTTGCTATATTTAATTATCTGTAGATTTATGTCGAAAATAACTAATCACTGTTTTAATTAAATACAGCTTTTATCATAAAAATACTATCAGACCCTCATAATGCTGGAACTCTCGAGATGTGTGTCCATGCTTAGATGCTTAACAGGAATTTAATTACGCTGACATGCTTTTTACATTCCTGAATTAAATTATGCGAGTAACTACAAGACTTTCCCAACGATGGAGCGACGGATGAAGCTACAAGATGAACTTTATTTCATATTTTTAATGAGCAAACGGCAGTTTCACTAGGGCATATTGTGTATTGTCGGAAAACCTGTACATTCACGGAAGTTCAAAGTATCGTCAACATCTCCGATACAATGCCTAAATATGCGCGGTGATTGAAAAATCACAACATGATTTTACCAGAACCTTTACTTACAGAGGTTAAAGATATATTCTACAGTTTTAAGGTGATTTGGGGAATGATCTTATCTGTGCGCCAATTTAATACCTATATTAATTGAAATAAATGACTAAGTAAAGTTTTATACAATGCAACCAAACTGTTAGATGTAGTTTGGGTGATTATTAAAACTACTTTGAATATATATTGGACTTCCTTATGAATAATAAACCTTCATTATGTACATTGTTTTTGTTTTTTATAATTATTACTAATACATGAAACAAGTCTGCCGGTCTATTTTACAGACGAAACAAGACGCTTTACAGCAAAAACAAATTTTCAAAGTAAAGTAGACACTTTCTTCCTAAATAATTGTCTTAGAAATATATATGAAATTAATTACGCGTAAATTCCTAAATTATGAAACATTTGAGTTTAATATACCCTTTAATATATGCATAATGTTGGGAGCATTAATTATTTGAAAGTCTGATAAGGTTGATTGTCCTATTTTATTGACTGTTCATAAAAACAGTAATTATTATCATGTCATTTGTTGAATGTGACATTACAGGTTTTGACCTGTAATTCTTGATATATATGTATATATGAGGGTGGTATTTTTAAATCACGTACTGTTATAATATTCTGCCTTTGCAGATTTGTTTTGAACATGCGCGATCACATTCTCTACTTATTTGGAAGTCATCCTCATTTTGCGTCTTACTTGGTTGAGTGTTTACTAATGTTATAAACAATTGCATAACCCATCGTCTGTTTATTCAGATCAGTGATTTGTTTTGTGAATATAATGAATGCTATGCAATTGTGTGAGGGTGTATGGTGAAGGAATAATGATTGAATACAAAAAAGTTGCCGTTATGGGAATTTCTTAATTGACGACGGTGACCACGTCGAGAGGTACTGTTGCGTGAAATATAATGATTGATAATTAAATATATGAAAAATAATGTTCTGTTATTGTTAAATAAATATCGGTACTTATAGCCTTATATTAATAAACAGAAAAATTGAAGTTGGAACAACAGCAAATACGCATCACTGGTCTCAACCTGCCCAACAAAATAAATTATTGTTACCAATTAATTAAATAATATATTAACACAAAGAAATGTAAATTTTTAAATTTAGTATTTTCTGTTTCTAGTTTAAAATGATATAACAATGGCGATTAATTTGATGTAGTAATGGAACTCTACCATTGGAAACGGGACTATAGAAATAAATATTAAGAGTAAAGAGAGACGGGAGGTAGAAAGTTAGTAAGAGAGGGGGGGAGAAAGAGAAAAAGATGTGTCAAAATATTACATTTTGGAATCACAATGTTCATTTCTACTTAATTAGTTTTATAAAATTAGCTTCAACGTTTTCCGTAAGTGGTGAACTAAGAGTAATTATTTAATATTTTAGGAACTACTAGAATAATTTAATTTCTCACATGCTCAACTTAAAGTAATTTATGAATTATATTACTCAATTTGCAGCTATTTTTGACAACTCTTACGGTATGCCCGAGGTCTTCGACCCAGTACATACACCTCCTAAATAGATGAAGGTGCAGTGACATGTGAGAACCTTGAAAAAACCAGAGAGATTACGACGTTTTCCCAACGCAATCAGTTGAGCCCCACATTCAATTTGGGGAGAAATAATTGAGAAAGGAAACTCCTGCAGGCGTCTCTTCAAGTTATTTCATATATATTTACGGCTCACCTGATTATGTCGGGAATGCCTCGTACCCTCTCTGGTTATTTTTCAAAGTTCTCACAGGCCGAGAAACCTTCACCTATTTTAGGTGCATAACGCAAAAGTTGTCTCCTGATCCCATTGGACCAGTCGGCCAACTGCCTCCTAAAACTGGTGGAGACAAGGAGATGGGAATACTGCGACCCAACATCAAACTCGGCTCCCGTCATTCGGTTGGGCGTGATAATAATACCCAATACCCGACCTGATTCAGGTTTTCTAGGGGTTTTCCCGGCATTTCTTTAAAGATCCTACCCGGCGTTTCACCCAAATTATAGCCCGGGGGCCCTAGTTACCCCTTGGCTACCTTGATCTACCTTCCGCATGCCCCCTTTTCAATTCCCGTCCTATGCTATTAAAGGGGAGTTGCCTGTTTCAGGATCATCCTCATGTAGCCTGTTAACTAAAAAAAACTTATTTTCAAACGATTGCCACTGAGAGAGGGAGACTTACAGTTATGCAGTCAAACCTTATTTGTAATGTAAATAATAGTATCAAATATCATTTATTAGAGCAGTGATGGGGTGTACAGGGTTAGATAAATTAAGAGAGGAACCAGAGGATCAGTGGGTCTCAGATAAGTTAACAGAGTACAAAAATAGGTGGAGAGAGTATGTATATCGAACGCCTATAGAAAGGTTTCCAAAACAGACATTGTAATATAAAATATTAGGTCAAAGAAGTGTTGGAAGATCAAGGTTGAGATTGAGAGGTAAAGCCTAATCCTGGAAAGCTGAAGAAAAAGTGTCAAATACAAGGAAGGGAGAAAGTGGAACTCTAATCCTTTGCTATCCAGGCGGAAATTCTACTAAATGAGCTAACAGAGTCAACTCCATGTTTAAACAAAAATCCTCGTTCATAGATGCCTGACACAATTTACTAATTCTTCCTTTAATTTGATACTTCATAGACCCAGTCTCTTTGGCAAGATTCATGAAAGAAAGAAATCTTTCTCTAAGAAAGTATGAAATTTTAAAGTTACATCAACTTATTCTACTCTATCGGAAAAATGATTTGATTCTACAGAACGTTCGTCTTTGTAATAGGGTATGCAGACTCGCAATACATATTTTTTCAATTTTACAATTTTGCCATTGGGTTTAGATATATAATTTCTTAATTTTAATTTCAATGAATTATAATACGAGGAGGGATTACTTCGTACATTATCGCATGTATGAATCTAATTACTTTCCGATTTTATTATTTAAGTGACGTTTACTTTGAGATTGTATTATTGAACGTCCTACAATCGCTACATTCGAGGAATATTTTAATTATCTCCGAGTTGTTTAATATTTATTCTGTAAAGCTTCGTGGCACTCCTACTTGAGTTTAAAACAAATTCTGAGCGTCGTACTATGTTTTGACTTTATTGCACAAATATGTTTTCAGTGTGGGGTCACTGGATGACGCCCAGGGAAATTTGTGACCCACGACATTTGCGCTTGGGTTTACCGTCTGCGTGTGTCGCTCACATTACTACTTTTGTTTCGGTTGTGAAAAAGGAACTCTCATTGGAGGTCTGTGGCTTCAAAATATGTCAACAACAAACTTGTATTGAAAGATGTTTTTTTGTATAAATAAAATGGAATATATTTGAAATCTGCTGATGACATTAATTATTACAATGTTAGTATGGCATAAACGAGCACTAATTAATTCACTTCTGTTTTAAATATATATGCGGATGTATGCATTCAGTCTTAAAAATTATGAACTATTTTAACAATCAAGTAGGTAAGTAAAACAATATTTTATATAAAATGTAACTTTTCGGTACTAAGTCTCAAATCTTTTATGGTTTCGCGTATTTTGTAGTAGCAAGCCAAATATTTATTTAGAGCCCCTTTATGGAACAATCAGACATCCGTGAACCAGGTATCTCCCATATAATTCTTCAGTTAATTAGTTTATTAGTTTTAGTTTATTTTCCATAAAAATACGACATTGTAATATTCAATCACAAACATGCTAAAATAAGCTTATGCCCTTTTAGTATATTCTGTAACGTAGAACATAGCACTTGATTACAACATATTTCGATGTATTATAAAACCTTTACAATTTTCTAGATAAACGATTAAGATAGGAAAATAAGTCTAAAACGACTCGTTTCTCAACCTTCAAATCACAGATTCCCGTGATAAAGTCCGACTGAATAGAATTACTAAGAATAATCGGACTGTTGCTTACAAAATAAGCGTAATTCTGACAAAAAATTAAACAACAAAACTGCGAATTAGAGAATATTAACCAATATTAAATCTACACCAATAAATAAAATTGATGTCTGTCTGCTTCTGTCATTATATTTGTCTCGAATAGGCTCCGAAGCGGATCAACGGATTTCAATCAAAATTTGAGGGGTTTTGAAAACAGGAGATTAAAATTAGGTATTCGTACATATTTCATTTCAATATATTGCATAAGATATTAATATAATGTATATCTCACCTCATCCGCACATTGATGTCTCCAAAATAGATGCGGATTGCCTATAGACTAGATCTGTTTTTGATCCAAAACGGATTTCAATGAAGGTTTCAGGCTTTCAAACAGGAATTTTAATTTTCGTGTATGTTTCATTTTGATACTTTCCAAGTTCAGATGATATTAATGTAAATATTTATAAATCCATTTTATTGCCGTGCGGAAGGCGGCGTGAATATCAGCTGCGAGTTATAAGTCGTATTAGGCATTCCTACACCATTCATTCTTACTCCATCTATTATCGCAGTAAGATTAGCGCCGTAACTAACCTATTGTTGAGAAATAAAATTCTTTGGATCGTCGATACGATGTATACGTAAATTTGTTTTATTTGTCTCGTCAAGGAAATTTTAGTTTTTAGTAATTGCTCACTTTTATTATCTCCGAAACATACGATAGCGTAACCTGTTCAAAATCAACTATGAGTTACAAGGTTTTCCTAAAGCGGTCATAAATAAATGATACCGTACTTTTTATATATTCAATGAATTATCAAAATTCTGTACCTATTTTCGTTTTTAGAGCAAAATAAACAGAACTATTTCCGTGCGAACGAAGTCACGGGCATAGCTAGTAGTAAATAAATTTAACTGTTCCATCTCTTGATCAAAGTCCTCCAAATTGTTGTCCCTTCCTTTATGCGCATTATTCATTTGTGATTGTATCCTCTCACATTCTCCTATAGTACCACATTTCGAAAGCTTCTATTCTTTTTCTGTATGCGCCCATATAACGCCACTCTCCATACTAACATTTTTAGTAACGATTTCCTAATATTCATGGTCGTTATAAAATAAAATTAATTGCACAATGTATCTCAATATTTACTGTTTCATTTAGGAAATGTTATTCACTTACTGAGCCTGAACTAACTATATTTTTAAGTGCTAATAACTACAATAGATTTATCTGACACCTCTCCAAAGATTTGTCTTAGTCTTTCTGTTTTGTAAGACATATTGAAGTACACGTGAAACTTATTTTATTTGAATGCAATTCAGCAATTATATTAATTTTAATTATTGACAATTTAAAGAGTATTAGTTCTAGTAAAATAAATAAAACTTATGATTGATATGACTAATTTTAAAATCATTAATAATAATAAAATAAAATAACTGCATAAGCCGCATTAGTTGATACAAAATTTCAAATTATTTGGCTCTGAATAAATTTACCATATATCGGAAGTGAAATTATAATTAAAAATCATTTTCATAAATATTTTCACGTATTAATTATTAAAAATTTATTAGTGATTATACTGTGTTGCTTTTGAATGTATTATACCGAAAAATTATAAGTACACTAATTTCTATATCATATGAAAATAAACAATAGAACCCAAGGAAGAATATATATATATATATATATATATATATATATATATGGCTCTAAATGAATGGAGGAGATCTCTTACATTTACGAAAATTTGGTTAAAATAAAAACTGAGTTTAAAATATATTCTCTGTGACAGTCATGGGAGTTTCGTTTACTTCTACACTTTTCTCATTCCGAACTCTACCATTGTTTTGCTCACCATTACGTATCCTCAAAGCGGAAGCGGGTAATAAGATAATGAGGTAATAAGACCAGACAAATAATACTTGACTAGCAAGCACATAATTACTGCAGTATCCTTCATAGTCACCAATTTAAGCAGTAAAAAATTATAAATAGTTATGACATCAAAGTTACTAAATTGTTAATTATATTGTAGTGTTAAATTTTTATACCATTTACAACGTTAATTATGAGTTTAATTTGCTCAATAGAAAATATCACTGAATGCTTGGGTGAAAGAGAAAAGGGCGAGTGGTGTTTGCTTTATCTGATCTTTCAACTGCGTCTGGTTTTGTGCTAATGAACAATATTATAATTGGCTATGTAAACCTACCCGCTAGCTTTTTAAAGTCTGCATACTTTGTTTTATATTCAAATGTGGCTTCAATGACCGTCCACTCTACGTGTATTTATTTTATCCGTTGAACCTTGTTAAGGTTAACTTTTGAAAATCGGAGTGTAAATTTAATAAACGTCAAATATTCTTATACATTTTATATTACTGCTTGATCATTGAAACATGAATTCTAATTGCCAGTTTTATTATGACATATTTTCTAAACCCGGGCGTAGTTGACCACCATCGAAGTTTCATGTAGAATTTGTTGCTTTATCAAAAATAAAGAACAAATTATATGCGGTCGTCTAAATTTCAATCGTGGGCCACAGCCGTGTTCTATTTTACATTCTTAATTCAAACCAGTAGACATAAATCTGATAATTTCAAAATTTCATATTTATAACTGATCACTGATTTTATTGAGAAAGATAACAATTACGGAAAATTATTATTCAATGTTTTCATTTCAAATGTCATTATCTGGGGAAGAGGAACAACTATGTGAAACAAATATTTATACATAGGATAGATGTTTGTAAAATGTGCAAGTCATGAAATATGGATTTACAACTTTAAATTCTTTATGACACATTGTACGAGTGTCTCAGTCTGATGTCTACTACTTTTTATTATTGGCAATGATAGGTCTTACACCAGAAGTTCTATGAGAACTTAATGCTATCTCATTAAGCGGGTAGAATACAGATGAAAAGGTAGACCTGTCCTACATATTAGCTTTATTGACGCTCGCTGTAAGAAACGAGTTCCCAAAATTGGTAAAACTGTCAGTAAAATTCCTTGTATACATTGAATAGTGTCGGAGATATGATGCATACATTTTTGGTCTTATTGTATATTCGTAATGAAACTACAGTACCACCATCATTAATGCTGCCATAAATTTCTGTTACAGTAAAGACTTATATCTTATTGTATAGTGTCATCGCTGTATGTGCATCGGAATTTTCATAAATTAGTAGATTGTTATCGGTTTATTAAATATTTACTAATGTCATACCTCTGCAAACAGCTTCTCTGAGAAGCGCTACAAGAAAATGCAAGCATGATCGCCCTACCCTAAAACTTTCATTTTCGCGTGTTTCGGTGTCAGTATCAGATTCACCGTATTAAAGAGGTTTTGTGCTAAGGAATTCCAGTTTAGGAAATTCTTGAGAGAAGTGCTTTTCGCCGGTCTATTTCTTGGCCGTTGTAGTGCTTGGGAGCGTGTTTACCCTGAAACTTGCAGCGTCCACTCAGTCTAGCACCGCCTCTGTTGACACGACGGCTTTGTTGTTGCGTCGAAAGCACAAGCTGCTGTTCCCCCGCTCCATTGTAGCCAGGATGTGGTGGGAGCAAACACGTCCTGCAATATGGGAGCAGGGCACGTAGAGCGTCGCCGCAGCTGTGTACGTATGGGCCCTTCATTAAACTTCGCCTTGGTCGCTCTTGACCCTTGCATCCGCAGCGGCTATGGGACTCTAATTGCCGCCTGGGACGCAGCATCCCATACTCACGTCACGGCAACTACTCAAATAGCAACACATCAGTCGAAAACAACAATAGATGCTTCTAAGAGCTGTCTATGCATTGATGAGACAAAAAGAATGCCCTCTGCCATCTGGAAACGTTGCGAGCACTTGACACGAAACGATATAGGAACGAATGAGAAATAATTCTAACGACTATGTGTGCCGAAATGGGAATATTCAATGTCTCGGAGTCAGAGAAGCGGGTTGTCTATTCCCGTGTTATTGTACTGAGCATCCATCAAATGTGGTTGGAGGATGATGAAAACACTAGAAGGTGAGTTGTTGGACGTCCCCGCTACATCGAAGAGAGACGCTTACCCGCTTGTTTAAAGCAAAATAAGGTGACAACTGATTCAGACGGCTTAGCAGAGTACAATACTGGTACAGAGCACATTGTTCATTCTTGATGTCTTCGCGACGGCGATGAATTCTCCCGTAATAATGACTGTCCAAGTCACAAGACCACAACTGTGCTTAAGTAGTTTGAAGAGCATGATAATGAAATCACGTTAATAACTTGACCACAAAATTCGTCTGATTTTACCAAGAAGAAACACATCTGGGACGCCAGTCCGCGTCCATACGGCGGCAGTATTGTATACAACATGCATTATATATATAATATTCGCCTTTCATTATTGCATCTTCTATACGTGTATTCGATTTATCAACTTCTATTTCCACAACTCGTGAAAGCAGAGTGTAATAATCCCATTCCAAATTATTTAACCTTATATACGTCCGGCCCGTTATTGGGTGAACAAACGCTGATGATGGCATAATATCCGAAATATAATTTGAAATGCTCCTCTCAGGGATCAACATTATGAATTTGATTCCAATCAAATAATTTAGTAAATCTACAAATGAATAAAATTTAAATACCTTGAAACAATATATTGAACGAAATTACACTTTACCACACCACAACACACAAGTTTACGAATAAAAAAATTTGCCAATTTGTGAAACAATAATAATACAATCCTAATACTCATTCGGGAACTGGTTAAATTCCCCCCACTTAAACGCCTGTATCTCGTGATTGGCGCACAACTAGTGACGTCACGGCCTTAACGTGTGTAGGATGATGGGAAACTGTGACGTATTACGATTGGGGAATAGATTCCCCTTTAGTCCTCATTAGTCTCAAATCTAAATAATTCTCTCTCCTTAACTAACAGTTTCCTAAAACATCTCATCTCCAGCTAACAGGACATACCCAGAAATGATACCTCTCTTCTTTCTCTCAAAGATGATCTTTCTTCACGTACTATGTAAAGATGTTTTATTTCTTTTCTTTGTAGTCACACTACAAGATATACAATTTGACTTTAACTGTAAATGAGGGTACTTGAAAAGGAAAATTATAGAACAATAACTGTATGGTCTTTATTTATAAATTTAATTGAAACCGAATATTTTCATTTTTCTCATTCGTAGAATATTTTCCATGATATTTAGAAGTGGTGTTGAATGTTGACAGTCAACGAACTATAAAAAATGCAACATATTGCAGTAACCATAATAAATACTAATTATAAAAAACAGTTGCTGACTGAAGTTGATAAGCTGATCGAAACAATATCAAAATATATTTAATACTCAATTATATTATTGATTAAGTAAAGACGACAAATATCAGTAAATGCAGTGATAGAAGAAATGCAATACAAGTGAGTATTCAAAGGACGATTTGTTATTCCTCTTTAAAGCCGAATTAAATTTTCAAACGTTTTATATAATAATGGATTATTTATGTAATATAATTTTAGTATACTACTCATTTAATCTTGGAATATTAGCACTGATCAATTTGAGTGTAGCACGTGGTGCGTAAGATGTATTAAAATAGCGTCGATACGTTATACATAACCGTATTGCAGGTGAGTGATCTCCTGAAATGCATCAGGACCCGGCCGTTCTCATGTTTATGACTACCAAAAACATGAAGGATGGCTGCTATTTATAAATAATTGTATCACGGTGAGGTGAAAACGTCCCTGTTTGAAACACCTGCCATGCAGTGTTGTGCATGCGATGTGGATCTTGGAAGTGAGCCAACACTGAACAGTTTCCACGGCCACAAATCATACCCAGGTCATTTCCAGTTTTATTCCAAACACGTACCTGAAACAAGGAAGATTTTTCTTCTTATTCATCGAAATATAAAAGCTTGAACTCATCTCAGATAAAATTGTAATAAGCATACATGACCAGAAAAACCAATGTATTCAATGTGCATAAACGCGATTCTGTGCAATATAAGAAAGACTAACAACGATATTACCAACCAAAAACATATTGCTGCTTTAAACGAGAAAAAGTATCAGTGGCGGTGACGAATTAAGGAAATAATGTGTCAGGTGACACTCCTAGGTCTACTGTTACGTGGTTTTATATATATTTTTTAATTTTATAAATATATTAAAGAATTTATAGTATATATTTAAATGGGTGGGCGCCAATAAATCTCAACTTTGACATTTAAAACAGTTTTATTATTAACAAATGTAAAATATACAACAAAGAATATTTAGAAGTTAATTAATTTTAATGAATTTTATTTTTCCCACCTGAGCTCTAACCAAAGAAGTAACATAGAAAGAGACTTAAATTTAATATAATTTACTCAGGGCTATATGACGTATTTATACGCCTAGCAGAGCGAGAGATTATTGCCTTTTGATTCCGCCTTTGCATTCATCCCCTAGTGTCCCGGTTGACCGGCAAATCTAGATTCACTTTTGGGTGGCACGTGAAACGCGGATCTCTGAGGTGGTTCAGGAAACGTGCCGCCAGTTTTGTTTCCTCTTTGACTTCTTGAAGCCAGCCAGTCCGACTTTCCGTTTCTAAAGCTCCTCTCTGACCTCTCACCTCTGAATCCCATTTCCTAAAACGTGATTTCGAGGTGGAGAGGACCTCGAAAAGATCTCTCCTAAAAACCCGCTTTTCTATCTTCACCAGGTCCTCGAATGCCGTTGGCGTCCCTACCAGCTTCCAGGCTGATTTGTCCTCTACATCAGGTCATCGCAGACAGTCCTTTCGTTCTCTCCATTTCCCTTGACGTCACTTCTAGCACCCTCCTCTTGGCATGCCACGTGCTCGTGACATCCAATGGAATTTGGCTATCGTCGTAATTTTGCCGCCATTTCCAGGGTTTCTAGAGGCTTCTGCAGGTCAATGACCGTCCCCTGCTGACTCAGGTCAACTCACTAACCCGTTTAGGGCCAGAAACATCAAGTATGAACCTTTGGAATGTAGCCCTATAAGATTCTACGAACTCTCGCTTGCTTGCCCGCCAATTCTTATTTACTATATACAGAACGAAAATTACGCTCATTACAAAATGTAATGCACAGATAAAATTTTAAATTATTGAATACTTTAATTTATTTTATTAATATTAATTCCAACTTTTCAGCTGTAATTTAGTAATTTTCACAACTCTATTGATTTTATAAATAGATTGAAAAATTCCAAAAGAATCTAAAAAATCAGAGATTAAATAATTGGATGTTTTATGAATTATAAAATTAACCTAGCATTATTAATGAACATTGACTAGATGTTTTTGTCGTCTTAGGTTATAAAGGAAGTTTGACATCTTCCTTAGTTCACATATGTTGTATGGTATTGTATGATTTATATCTCCCCATAAATATGAATGTGTTACTTATGTCGATTCTGTAGTCTATTTTTACCATATGAATGAAGAAAGATATAAATTAATACATTACAATTGCTTATCAGTTTCTTTATGACAAACTATTCAGACTAATATGACACAAAGTAATAATGCACATTTATGTTACTTTACTTATTACTACGTGACAACAGAATTCTCAACACAAACTCATGTTGTTTATCCAATTTAAGTTTCACAAATCCTTCACACATTTCAAATCACCGTTTTTAAGTTTACAGTAATTCAAATATTAATTATTAATAACTATTTCATTCTTCTTTGCAAAGTGCATCCTCTTAAATTTAATTAAAAACTTGTTAACCAACGAAAGTTATAAGATAATAGGAACGAGATCATTAAGTTTCTGTCACGATTCTATAGATTTCCAGTTTTTAAAGTCTCCATATCAAATTATAATGTTTTAATGTCCAATAGTATAAATAATCACTACTTAAACAAACATTTTAATTTGCTTTTATTCGTCAAACATGACAAATGTTTAAATTGTATTCACGATTTGTACATTGTACGAAAAACCTGTCATAGATAGAAACACACGCAGATTTTCGTATAATCCGTTACTTCACTGAGCCGTTTTATATTCAGATTTCAATATTAATGAAAACGAAAGTGGTTCTGCTACAGGCAATGCCAGTGACTTTAAATGTGTTACATAAATATTGTAGAATTGTTATATATGAATACAGTAAAGCCATTAAAATTACAAATAAATAAAACATTTTTTACTCTTTCGGAGATTGAACTTGTCAAAGTACTTCCCATTAGTTTAACAAATTTTTACACTGAAACGAATACAAGTTCCAAACAAAGATTAATTGTCCCTGTAAAGGTTGCATGCAATCTGTTACACCGAAATTACTGTAAAGTAAAAGCATACAAGTCAGTGTTTTATATAGTTGAGAGAAATGTAGAAATCCTATCATACATTTTTTAGTTAAAATCTTACTTAAAGAAGAGAATTATTATTTTTATAATTGATGTCTTACTTTACTAGATTAATAATGTGTATTACAAGGAACAAATATAATAATAATAATAATAATATTTCTGAAGGTAAGGCATGACATTAAAATATAAAAAGTTTAATTAATAAAATAGTTTCTTAGTCTTATATTTCATGTTGATTAAATTAATGGTTTGGGCAGTGCATGTCTTCTCTAACATTTAGAGCACACACTTGTAACATAAACTGGGAATCGGGAACCTTACTTCACTTTAAATGGACACATTTTTTACGACTTTTTTTCTAATCCTATCCATACAATGAAATTGAAATACAAAAATATTTACTGGAGAAAAAAAATATAGTGAATGATAAAATAACTGCCAACAATAACAAAAAAACAGTTATGTAAGTGGAAGTGGAATTAATTAAAATAAAATTTATTGATATTCATTTTGTAAATATAAATTTTATTTTAAAGCTAGAATAACAATCAGCACTAATGAAAAATAATTGAGAAAACAAGAAAGTTGTACATCTTTCTCAGCACTGACGCAAATTGCAAGAGATTGTATGTAATGTTTTTCTGTAGAATTAGCGATGTTGCTAAAAGGAAAGATATTGGAGCAGTAATTTACATGTGGAAAAGTTAGGACGAACTATAATCAAGTCATACGACTTGTTCATCAAATTAAGACGTATTACAGAGAAACCTTTATTAAGGTGACAGGAGGGAGGAATAATTTGATCATTAGAACAGTGAAATCTTTAATGAGAACATTCTTTCTAATACCTCTGATTTTAGTAAACATAGAAAAATGAATTTATTTTAGTCTGAGTATGTGCTTGCTACTCAAAAAAAGAGAATTTCATGAAACATAAAATAAGAAAATTTCTTCATTTCAATTGTTCGTCTTAAAGTAATGTTATCGGTGTTCAATCTATACAGTAACTACGATTATTTCAATCAGAGATTTCATGGACTGTTTTCGTTTCTATTAAGAGACTAGTAACAGAAACAAATCTTATGCAACAAAGAACAAAAGTTATAGCAGTGATGGATGAAATCTTCTCGACTGTGAAGTTCCAATCTCAATTTCGCGAGGGGCTCTTCCCCTGAAGCTTTGCCTTTCAGGCAATTTCAGAAAGACTGACTGATGCACCGCATATCTTCGTCTTTACTTTTCAATCTTAACAGTGAGCGATTTCGCTGTCAAAACACGACCAGGAAGTAACGCAAAACGTATCGGCGCTAAAGGGAAAAACAAAGTTTCTCTTGCTCCGTTCGGAAATTGCCTGCTATTGTTGATCTAGTTTTATACATTATTTCAATAAGACCAATATTAAGGAATATTGCCGTTGAATATTCTAAAAACAACATTTATTTTCATAAAGCCTCATATTTCAGTAATTAGCAATCTGTAACCGTTATTCTCAGAGAATCACAACTAATTGTGTGCGAAAACTACACATATAGATGAATAAGAAATAATAATGTCAGATCTAATTTGCGTATTTGTTACATTGCGATTATTATTCAAAATATAACTCAGGTAACCCATTCGTTCAATTCGAAATTGTTAATTAGTTTAATTAAAACAATTAATTTATTTAAAACCATGAAATTAATTTGACTGTCATGGAAAAAATCCGTAAGGACAAATAATTCTCCTCTCTTTCATATTTAAAAAGAAATTCCTTCACAGGTACTCTAGTAATTATTTCTACGATTGTATTTGAAATTCCGTTCTTATACAAAATTAAGTTGTAGTATGCAATTTAATTAATAAATTAAGATAAATTAAAGATATTTTAATTTACAAGAAACTATTTCAAAATATTTTAATTATTAAGTGGATATAAATATGAACATCAAATACCAGTACTAATTACACTGTTGAAACACTAGGTATTGGTTGTCTTTGAAACTAATTCCCTTGACACATGTACTTAATTAGTTATGCCATTAGTGACAATACAGTATCCTACTATACTAGGTCACAACATCACTTAGCGACACTCTAGATGCATCTCGGAGATTTATAAAATTAATGCCAAGAGACTTCGTCTAATTTAAACGTCTGGCCCGGTTCTTACATTATAGAATGACCTGTAATCCTTAAAATACTTTTATTAAAAAAATGACATTTATTTTTGACAGCCCGGGGACCTCAGTCAACCATTGGCTACATTATTCTACCTTCCACATCCCCCCTTTTCAATTACCTTCCTATGCTCTCTTACAGGCTAGTTTCATGTTTGAGGATCAAACTCATGTAGCCTGTTACCCCCCCCCCCCAAATGACATAAAATAATGCAAGGTAATAAATATAATATGGCATAATGGTGTATTTAAAGGTAGAGTATTCAAAATGCATAATATTACAAATCAAAAATTAGACACAACTGATTTACTATCCTTTACTTCATTCATTTCGAACCACATTCACACACACATACATACATATATTGATGGTACAAAAGTTCTGTCACATGCCCGGTCCCGACATTCAGAGGCAGGAACTTTTCTTCATCTTTTCATTTCTGTTCTTTCAGCCTCTGCCCTTCCGGTTTTTATCAGGCTTGCTTGTCGTGTTCTTCAATTGCTACGAGGTGGCACGGTCATCGCGCTCTGAGGAACGGGCAGTCAGGAACCCCGTGACATCCGTTGGGAATTGATTGAGGAAGCGAAGACTGGGAAGGAAACAGGTTTCGGACGAGGAACCGAGATGAGTTTTTTGGGCCGTGAAACGAGCATCACTAGCAAGGATAGTTTCAGTCAGGAGACGTCTTATTTCCCGAAGAGCGAACGGAGCAGAGACTCCACAATGCTGACGGATCAGCGGCCTCGTGGTTGGCGCACGACACCTGATGACGATTGTCACCCTTTAAGGAAAGTAACGAAAACATAATTAATCCAGAGAACGAGCACCCAACGTCTTCCAACGGAATTGAGGGAAAACCAACGGTGAGTTCCGTTTCAATATATTTAATTTACAATAAGTTTATATATATAAAATAGTCTTAGCTGGAGCAAACACCTAAATCGGTTCTTCTTTATTTTATTCACTTTACATTCTGATATATGTTAAACATATTGACTCCGTCTTCTACATGGTATGGAGGAAATTAGAATACTTAAAAGAAGTGCATATTTATCCTCTCAATCTACTTAACTTATAATAATTTTCTCTATTGATTTTACTAAGAATATTTTTGAACAAAAAGTTTATTAACATAAAATTCTAATTCATACAAATTTTAAAGTACAATAAATTAATTAATTTTAGCGAAGTATTTACTTTCCTAAATTACGAAAGTTACCTATTGCTAATATGACAAGAAAATCTTATACATCAATATTACAGTGCACTTAACTTCTGTGGATTATTCTGCGTTTGATTCCCAGTCCGGTCTTCAATTCTCCATTCTGGTCTTTTAAATTCGGTTTATGGCTTTTGTCTGAGCTTCGATTGGAAGACCTTTAAGGCATTTTTTTTAGTTTATATTAATCCCAAAAAAACAGTTGTACCTCAATTCAAGACTGTTGTTCTAGAGTGTCTTCGACAACTGAAGTCGTCGTTATTCAAGGTCTGAATTACGAGAAGAAGTATTTTAAAATCGATTTCTTCGACTTCTCAGTGAATTCATTTTACTGCTACACTGTCCTTCCTTGTGGTAATCTCGCCATTTCTTTTCCTAAATAATGGGAACGACAAAGCGACCACTGTACCGAAAAGTTTCAGTGCCGCGCTCTATGACCATAACCTTCGAGAAGGGCCTGTTGATTAAACGAAGATACTCATGTTCCTGTATTTATTTATAATATTTTATACATGAGAAAACATCTAGTTGACAATTCAAGTAGTAGGATATGAAGAATCACACATTTATCCTTCATTGAAATGTGATTATGATTATATAACAATAATATAAGAATTATTCATTTTACACAGAATATAACTGCTCCACACTTACCTCCGTTCCTTTATCAAAAATATACAAATTAAAATATCTCTAATGTCTATATGTTTCTACATGACATCATAACACTAATTCTCGCTCATTATTCACAATTATTGGCCCTCTCGTACTATAAACAATATATTTTAAACTGGACGCAAAAGTTTTGTGTGTTTGTAAGCCGCCTTATTTTAATAAATAAATGAATCATTAAAACATGAAAGTTGAGAAACTTACCGTTACTTCACTTCTCTAAAATACGTCTAATCTTTATAACGAAGCAAAAGATTACCTCTGAGCCCGAAATATGGAACAACTCCATTTTTATGCTTTCATAAATCCACGAATTATTTACGTGTGTATTTAAATTTATTCGAGTAAAATAAACAGATATAAAATGCAATACTCACGTTATTTATGTATAATTTTAACTTATTTGCAGATACATGAAATTAAAAAATCGTACAAGATCCCATTATTGTCGTGTTCAATATTGTACGTAAAATTCAGGTTTTCATAAATTAAAATAGATAATTATATTTCCAGTGTATTTTTCACCAATAGATTCGTAAAAGGGAGAATAAATATTTTATGAAAATATAATTTAAATGTATCTATGACTATAGTTTAAATATAACGTATAAATAAATATTATGGAAACTGTTTCTTTTTCATTCTATGGCCACTTTATTTTATTTTGATTGTTATATTTCAAACACTTTGTCCGATTCTTTAAGATGACAGTTTACAGACAGTAATTTGTCGTCATATACAAACAATTTAAATTGTAAAAGGTTTTTCTCTGTCTTTTGAAGGCCTAAGCTCTCGTTGGATATTGAATATAATACATTATAGTCTATACTTAATTTTTATTCCATTCAGACGTATATTCTTAAATTTACAAAATCTGGAATTACAGCGAGGAGCAATTTTATGAATCTTCTCGCAGATGCTAATTCTCTGTAAAGCGAGTGAAAGAAATTCCGGAGGTGAAGAATGGAGCCTGAATAAATTGATATTTAACGTTGCATGCTGCACAATACTTGCGAAAGCCATCATCTATCTCTGCATCCGGCAGCTGTTCTTTTCAGTTCTGTGAAAGAAAAGCCGAGACGCTTTTCATATGGGCGGCGTCTTCCTCTGCCCCGACCCTCTTTTATCACTATACAATTTCTTTCATTCAATATTACAAGACGTAGGAACGTAGATCGATGGTAGGCAGAGTCTGATCGATAATGTCGAGTCAGCCGGGGGGTTGTGACTCGTTGCATACTGCAACTAAGAGATATAGGGAAAGGTATACTATAAACATATGATACGAAAATAAAATACCCATTTTAGTTTCATTAAGATGGAATATAATAAAAAATTTCATTTTAAAATTAAGTTATTTTTATTATTTCCATTTTAATATATCCAATGCAGTGACATGTAAGGTCCACTTAGAAGGGTGAACCTAGTTTGTTATCGGCACTATATTTGTTATTTATTTGGTTTCCAAAATATTTTCAGAAAACTGCCGAAGGACCTGTATACCGTTGTCAGAGATTTTTAACATCAACTCTACAAGAGATAATAAATACATTTTTTGTCCAATTTTGGTGCTATTAGGTATTGTGGTATTAAAACAACTTACTTCGGAAAGTAATGATGTCTTAGGGGCTTCCATTTTGCTACAACATGAACTTTAAGTACCTTGTGGTTTTCTCAGACTTGCGTACAACAGGTGTATTGGTACAATTCTGGCAACAGCGCTCAGTAGCAACAGGTACAGTTACGTTCCCTTAACTGACTCGTTAAAAATGTTTAGTAAGTAGTAATGAAATATTGTTTGTGTCAAACATAAAGTATTATCATTTTACTTCCCCATTACTTCAGTAAATATTTCATATGAGGTTAATAAGGATATTCTGGTGAGGTTGGTAAAAGAATTAAATGATTTACTTTTTATCACTACACAGAGATTGAAAGTGAGTATCGTATAAGTTTCCTTTACGTAATTTAATTAATTATCAGGGGAAGTCGGGGCGGAACGGGATACCCTACTTTTTTACTAAATTATGCTGGAGGTTAGTAAATAGGAGTGTAACTGGTCAAGGAAGAAGTCGTATATGTCCTGACTTTACTAAGTTTTAACTGCGTCTCGTGAATGAACACTTGTTTTGGCATCTTACTTCTGAGTTATCTACAAACCTCGTCGCTTTTAACTATTTAATGGTATATATTCTTAACTAGGCGTGTTTACCTGCGTATAAGTTACGTATATGGTTTAAATCTAACTTTATTAAGGCTCGGAGAAAAACCTTAAACTTAGACTAGCGTCCGGGGCGGAACGAAATACTACTGTATGCGGCAAAATGTAATGTGTTCCTCAAGAAAAAAAAAAGACAACCTAGCAGACTCAATTTATATAAATGAGTTACAGGATTTTGCGCCCAAAAAGAATAGAATAAGAAAGAAACGGAACGGAAAAAGATAAAAAAAATGTTAGCAAAGACTGCAGTTGCAAAAATAAATCTCTTTGCGAAAGGAAAAATGGTTAAACCGATCAACCGTACACTAAATAAGTACAATAAAGAAAACACAAAACGTGTTAAGTTTTTTCTTAAATTTAATTTAATTCCAATAATTATATATGCAAAACATCATATGGCTTTCTCCCCCTGGGGATGGGGCAGTATGAGAAATTTGAAATTTTCTTCATAAAAATTGATCAAAAATTTAAATTTGTTGTTATAAGCTATAATTACATTAGAATAAGTAAGTAATTGAATAAACTAATGCTTTATAGTTTTATGAAATCAGTTTTCTTTATTCTATAAATTTTCCAAAAAATTAAACAGTAAGTATCCCGTTCCGCCCCGGCTTTCCTGATGTATTTTAATTTTTTTGGGGTAACAGGCGACATTAGGGTGATCCTGAAACAGGCAACTCCCCTTTAATAGCATAGGAAAGGAATTGAAATGGGGAAATGTGGAAGATAGAGCAATGTAGCCAAGGGATCACTAAGGTCACGGGGCTATATTGTAAGGATCCTACCCGGTATTTCACCTAAAGAGATGTATGGAAAACACTAGAAAACCTACATCAGGTAGGTCGGGCAGTGGATACTATTGAAAAGGTGATAAATTATTGATTCCAGGTTTTCATTAGCAATTCTGTAGCACACAAAAGGAATACCTGATAATTCACCTGGTGCTATTTCACGACAGCCACATAGAGCAAACTGATTAATTGATAAAAATAAGTTTACATCCCGATAGATGATTGAAGTACGAGAAACATTTTTAATACTAAATTTCAGGAAGGTCTGAAATTTAGCAAAATTTACTTTAGTAAAAACTTCGCCAGTCTTGAAACCCATTTATTAGCATGAATTACATTGTATGAATTAATATATGGGTTGTCAACTACGGCCATTACCATCAATAAAATTAGTTATACTAAGAAAATGTTTAGTAATAATCGATCAGGTTTCCAATGGAAAATATCGGACTTCATACAAACACCAATATAAATAAAGGACGTATATTCAGTGGCAACAGTGTTATGAATTTGTGGGCGTTTCCTTAAAGCAATGGAAAAAATATTAATCCTCATTGCTCAATTAAATTTCAGGTGATGCCTTTAATTAAAATTTCTACGTTATATTAAAGTTTAATGTGGTATGAAAGCTATAGATATCGAGTTACATTTTTTCAGTAACGTGGAGTAGGAACCATAAGGCTTAATAGTATATACATATAAAGAGAATGTTAATGACTTCGCTCTCCATTGGTTTGATTTTAATTATATATAATACAAAAAACAAAAGACGTGCACTGCAAAATTAACATCGACACCTTAAATTTATGCATGTAATCCTCCGTACCAATATTTAAAAGAACAATATGAAAGGGATATTTCGGGCCTCAGTTAACTGCGGTTTAGAAGTTATGCATTTTTAACCCGTGTTTATTTTTAACTTTACGTTACCCGGACGAAAGTGAAATTCCCTGATGTTGTTTTCCGGGAATTGTATCTGGCGGCGAACTACAATGGCGGTTACGAGTGTGTCTAATTTCTCCTTTCTCCCTCTCACATCAACTCCAAAATTTCACATTTCAACTTTCTATTTTCTTACTGCTATTTTCAAATCGTAACTGAACTTCAGACGTTATTCACACTATTAAAACTTCACTGTGTCGCACTTCAAAGTTATCTATTTGCAGTTACTAACTTCACTTTATAAGTATCTCATTTTCTCCAGCAGTTTTCTTCTGACACCTCACCACTACTTTACTGTCGTTAATTATTTTCCCCTTCATAGAAGGTTCTTCTAACTCTATCCCGTGCTCATTGGTATAGTAAACATTTTTACATAACATACTGCACGCAGTCCCTGATTTAGAGTTCATAGAAACATTGTCTTGAAACTTTATCTATGCCTGGACCACAGCATAATTACTGTATTTTATCAACAAATTTGCTGATAAAAATTGTCATCCACAACTTACGATATCATAAATGCAATTAAGAAAACAATACAAAATAAGGAAATAAATACTATACATATATATAATCTATGCATATCTATATATCAAATATATGCATATATATATATGTGTATATAATCTATGCACTCATCATTTACGTTTTACCTTGAAGTCTAATTTCGATTTCTCTAACCGAAATATACTCCGAATATATCCCGACAATGCGTGAATATCTTATACTGTAGATATTAAATTATATAGTTTGGTACATTTATTATTATTCATTATATATAATATGATGTACACTTTTCTTGTTCTTCAACGACCTAATACCTCAAAGTCTCTAAAGCAGTTGATGAGCAAATGCCCTATTGACTCCACTATTGAAATATAAATTAATTACTGTAGATTCGGTATAATAATTATTCTATGTTTGTGAAAGAGTAGAGTATTCTCACAACGTAATTTAAAAATATGAAAGGTTTATATCTACAACTCTAAAAGATGAATGTCACCAAAGTAACGAAATATCACTTACACCTACAGACTATTACTAAGCAAGGCTTTCTACAAGATTAAATTCTGCCATATTTCATTTTCCACTCACACAGTATTACTGACAGGGATGAGTCTCCAGTAAACAATACCTTAATTAATGCATGACAAATATAATTTATGTTAGTGACCTCTTAATTTTAGTGGTTAAAAGCGAATAGTACATTCCTTATGTTAGATATCAAAATAATGATATCTTTCATTTACATTATCATATTTTCAATTTATTAAAAAATATTTATTTCCTATACCATTATTCATCACGTAAGTGGCGTTTTAATTTCGCAAATGTATGTAGAAATAATTATTTAAAAACGCATAACGCGAATAAGCTATTGGTTTCAACTGCGATTTCGGCGTCTTTGTTTATTGGAAATGCTCGTATAAATTTTTATACGTATGAAATTCTTTATTTCGTAAGAAATGTCTTGATTCTATATGATAATTGTATTAATTTTATATATTATTTCTTTTGTATTTAGAGAGCTTAAATCACACCATATAATTATCCAAATTTATAAACGAAATGACGTGAATTATTACTTCATAAAAGTTTATATTAAACGTTTTCTGACAAATACGTTTTTTTAGTATTTACTTAAAATTCACTGATGAGAACTAGTTTTAAACACATCAGTAAAGCTCTACATATCCAAATACCGAAAGTAAACTCCATAATTTCCCATTTCATTCATCCCGACCCTAAATACTACTATTCTCTCGAGATCAGAAAGCTTAGTTATAAATGCTTGAACATCCTTGGTTATCATCATTTATGACTTAAGTGGTTAGTAGAGTATTAATCCAATACAATGTGAAATAGTCGCTGAATTGGTCTCTTCCAATCAGCGTGTTAATTCTAGTATATTCTCATAGAACTCAAGCAAACAGGGTAATACTCGTGCTAATTTAGCTGCGGTTTAACCACGCTAATAACTGGGCTACAACAATCGTGATCATATAGTTTCAACACCTAGTTTCGTTCGTAAATATTATAGGCTACACTATAGGTACAGATTTTCGTAACCCAAGTTATATTACGAGCTGCAAGTTTTTTTGATTAATGTATTTCATTCTCTTCAGATTTGAGAAAAACAATTAAAACGTAAGGTTTACCTAAAAATTATATGAAAATGTATCCGTTCGTTTTTCAATTCTCAAGGAATGATTAAACCAGATTAAGTACTTAATTTCATTTTTGAACCAGTTTGTAACAAACGTATGACTAATTTTGTTCCTCAGTTTCAATATATAATACAAAGAAAAAATAAATTATTTCACGCCATTCCAACTGTATTGTATCAAAACAAATTTTACATTTGTTTATAATCATAACAATCCTTTTCAAACACAGCAAACGTTTTATATTTTGCGAGTTAAATATTTTAGGATGTAGATTCTTTGAGGTTTAATTAAATCATTCTAGACTTGATAAAAGTATAATTTGTATGGAAAATAGCAAGAAAAAATAATAGTTCCACTGAACGGTTTTCAAATAGCTATTATTGTAAATTAATTTTCATCACTTAATAATTTAATTTAAACGTGTTAGCATAAGCACTGACAGAATTTATCGGCCTAAGCAAAGCGCGACTAGTAAATCAAACTACGTTCGTAATAGCCAATGTGACAGCTTGTCCTATGGAAAAAAAGAAAATAGACCTCTATTTCATTTGCATAATACAAATTAACGTCCTTACGAATTGTAATATAATTGGATGGACACATTATACGCAGCGTGAATTTTGTTAGATTATCATAAATTAATTACATTTTTTTCATGTTTAAAACTGATTACCTTAACTTTTACATTTTTAAATCATCTTCATTATACTGTGCTTTCAGCCGAAATAATTGTGGTATTTAACTGGCTGAGCGAGGCGTTAAACTAGAGCTTCAGTAATTGTTGGGAAGAGCGACCGCTAATTTTCATGTACTTTTTGAAATAACTAACTTTTTCTAGGCAGCAGTTAGAAATATGATTGTAATTGGTGAATGTTTGAAATTTCTAAAATGATCGCTTCATGGACTCAGAGGAAATAATAGAATGTAACAGAACGCTGAAGAAGAAACTTGGCCGCAGATCTCTCTCTGTCTTTCGGAAAAATTCATGCTTCAATATTACCTCTAAATGTCATCTCATGCTATTAGAGAAACAGTTAACTGAAGTTATTTCCTTGTGAGTTATCTGTAATATTTCAGTTGGCGCATGAAAGTATGAAATACACAGGAATCAATATGGCACCATCGCAGGAAATATTCATCCAGCCGGGTGAAGAGACACCTTCATCCAGCCAAATGGAGTCCATATTTTATTGGCCGAGTTTGGGACAAAAAACTGTAAACTTATAAATTTACTTAGCACTTACTATAATGAGATAAATTCATCACGTAAATACAGTCACAATATATTTCTTGATAACTCCTTTTTTTGTTGTTATTTGCAACAATATTCTCCTCAGAAAAAGATCTCTCATGTCAGACATCCCTGTTTCCATGCTAACAGTCGGTCAGCTGCCTTCAAGCCTAGACGGAAATTCTGCTGTCCTACATAGAATCCTATTCTAGTTATCGGAAGTCGTGGGATAAATTCCTACAGCCAAGCCTAAACTGATTCAGGTTTAACTTATGGCGAATTTCCGTGTTGGTTTCTTGAAAACCTTGCGCTCCTCTGTAGCCCATCTTTCTACCCATGGTCAATTAAATGAGAGAGGCCTTCAAGCTGTGACTCTCAGGTTGCGTGCTAGGCACACACATAGAGAAGACGGGTAATATGTTCCTTTTAAACTCTTGATTATTAATAAATAAGAATGGTTGTTAGTTTAGCTAAATGAGGCCCCATACATTTTGACGATTTTCTTTATATACCAGGTATGCAATATAAACTCAAAGTTTCAATTAATATGCCTAATTTATACTTCCGTTTTTCAAACAAGCGCATTTTTTAATTTTTATTTGATATTTCAAATAAACCGCGCAAACTATGTTCGGTTAACGTAATACTATTTTTCAATTAGCCCAACAAATCGCTGCCTTTGTAAATTCAGCCCACCTCGTTGTATAAGTGAAATTCCAGCAGTACCGATACTGTTCTGTTTCCAATAATTAGATTCAAAAGCTGCATTGCCTGTCAATAACAGCACCTTGGATGACGTAAGAAATTAATCGACTGCCCTGTGGTTGTGGCAGCGCGGTCATATGTAGTGCGTAACATTTATATTCCGTGAAATTAATTTCATGTCAAACCAAAATAGTGAAATTGATTGTCGCCACATAACACATCGTTAAAACTTGAAAGGAACTAGGGCTTTATGTAGTTGAACCTTTTGAAAACAAAGGTTAATTAAATTCAACGACAATTCACGTCTACGTATATTTCACAGTGCTGTAAAATTATTACAAAGGTGAAGTTCAGTGCCATCTTAGAAAAATATCACACAACGGTAATTCACCATTATCTATCGTAGAGCTTATGAAAATAAAAGTCCTCTCGGTTGATAAACTGCCAAATTTCAATATTAATGGTAAACATCCTTTTAAATAATTATACACAACATACCAACTAAATTGTGTTTTTAAATATTGCATCATATTACAAAAAAAAATTAAATCATTTAAATTTTTTGTCAATTCTTTAAGAATTTCCCAATTTTTAAAATCAATAACGTCCTTACTGTTCGGTGGACGCAAATAACTTTAATTTGTGAAACAACAACAATTGTAAATACAAATTATTAATAGAATAATTGTAAGTGAAAATGATTATGCACAATAAAACAGAAAATATATTAATAAATAAAGGAAGTTCATATTTAACATGTAAAAACATAAGGCTTCATCAACCGCGTTTCACGGTGAAATTCGATTTAAAATAATCCAGTCATTCAGAATTTTATATAGTATTATATAAGACCTTCCTTAGATTAAATATATGACTACGTTTGTGACTAGCCTTTAACTAGATAGGTTTATCATCTATCTTTCTCAATTTAGTTTGCATTTTTCTGTAGCTTATAAAGGATTATCTCCATAGTACTCAAGTCCCTCTTATCCCGGTTTCTTCTCCAATTACCTAACAAGGACAATTTGATTATTGAAGAAGACTATAACAGAGAGTTCATTCTTTCAATATTAAAATATATACTCGCGTCACGCGTCCGCGTTATCCTCATTTTATGACGTTTTATAACTTCTTACGAACCTCTAATCTACTAATCCGCCGCCATGATATTATCTCAGGGATAGTGCATGGTGACCGGAAACCGAAGTTCCCCCGTGACATAGGAGGAAAGATGGAGGGGAGCGAGCGTGTGGCGTGAGCCCAACCACGAGCTGAGCTTTCTTCTGGATTTGGACGTCGGATAGGACGGTTAGCCTCTAGGGCTGGGCTCGGAAGGCAACAGCGGAGAGAGTCTGAAATTATGTACTAGCTTTGTACTACTTTCTATGAACTTATAAAATATTCTTTTCTTTCTTTTATTCGCGTGGATAAACCTTTAATTTTTATATTAAGATTTTGGTTTTGGATAATCCCTGCTTGCCACTTGGCAACACGAGAGGTATAAACTAAACGACGAAATGTAGAGTTTCGTAACAGTCTCAGGAGTTTGACTGGAAACACTCGCGTTTGCGAATGTGAATCTGGTTGTCAACATTTAAAAACTTTTATGGATGGAGAAGATGCAAACTATCGCGTAAGTTGACAAAATTGCCAAATTTGCAGCAATCGCCGTGCGTACACGGAGCTACGTGTGTTCGTTTTCCAGCTAAACTCGGGTTATATCTGTATAAATAAAAACGCTAAGTTTACCCATATTCGTTCAAATACTATTAAATGATATTAATTCAATACTAATATACTATTTCGTTGAAATTTTTGTGACTTCTATTCTAGTTGAAAAACAAAGAGTTTAATTTTCCTATAAAGTAGTTTTTTATCAATAGATACATTTTTAGTTCTGAATATTATTATATACCGGTTTGTTCATTTTTGTTTAGTTTTATCGATTAAGCTGTGGTTTACTAATTCGTTCATTTTTCTTCGTATACTTTCATTCAAATTATATTGCAGTCACATTAAAAAATTAGTTTAATATTATGAACGTTTCTTGGTATGAACAAAAATGTCATGTTTCTTCTTGTATGATCAGCATAACTTTTTAAAGAGACAAAGAATTTTATTTTTAAAGGGAAATTATTCCGTGTCCCTTTCAGTGATGAAAGCGTCCATTTCCCTTTCACTAGTTTTAATGTGCCGCAATCTTCAAAGATCTTTCGCATACTTCAATATACAGTACAGTTTCATTCACGAAGCTGCCAGAGATTGTCAGGCCCTGACTGATTAACTGTCAAGGAGAGATATATGTTTCTCTTCAGAGGAATGTCGGCCACACAGTTCAAATGTGACGAGTGTAGCTGTGATCGTCCGAATCATTAAACTCGCAAAGCAACCCATTTTTTGATGATGGGCATATATTTAATATGAATACGATCTAATTTCTACACTATTATTATTACCTCAATGCTTCTGAATGCCTCATAAATTATATTTCTCTTGGAACGGTAAATTACAAAAGCCATAAATGCAGACCACACAACAAAAGAAGGAATAAGCAGAATAATCAACAAAAGAGCTGAAAAAACAACAACAAATAAATAGCAAAAATACACGTTAGTATGTGTTTGGAATATATTATTTAAAAATGGATAATATTTTTAATGATTTATGCTTACAGGAAAGTTTAAAACATCAAAATTTCTCAAGAAAAGTAATTTCGTCTTATAACAGAGCAATAAGTAAGCAGTCTTGAAATAATTTGGGTATGTAACACAAATATTGAGGTATCTTTGTAAAGGATGAATCTAAATAGAGGTAAGAAACGTTTTTTACTCCATGTAGCAATGAACTGAGGAAAATATATAAATAACTTTTGCAGAAAAGTGTTTTACGTGTCATAAGTATTTAATTAATTTAATGTTAATTTTCTTTTATAGAGCCAATTTTGATGCCTACCAACAAATATTTTTAATGTGAACAATTACGAGTAATATTTTGTTATCATTAATTTTTTTAGCAGAACGAAGGAGAATCACAACTCTTCCTGACTCCGAATAAGGCGAAATGGCCTGAAACTAGTGCCCAAAGCAAAAATGTGTTTGATTTATAAATTTTTCACTGTCCTTGTACGAAATGAAAACCACGGTAAGCGAAAAATATTAATACCCACAAATATATATTATCTTTTGACGCTAAAATGCGTAGTTAATGTTTTCACCAAGTCTATCCAACACATTACATTTTTAACTTTCTTTGTTTTATTATATTACTTATCTCTACAGAAGACAGTAAGCAGTAATTGCTTTCCTTTCTTGCCCTTTAATTGTAGATAACAAGAAAGGAGTAAGACAAGGGTGTAGTATATCGCACATACTGTTTAACAATCGATAAAGAAATTAAAATTGAATATGTAAAGTAAATCGTACTGCAAGGAGAAGAAATAAAAACCTTACGCTTTTTCGATGATATAGTACTATTCGGGGAGTCAGTGAAGATTTGGAAAGTATAAGAAATGGCATGAACATGATCCTGGAGAAACCGTACAACATGAGGATTAATAGTGGGAAATACAAGGTAATGGAGTGTAGTAAGAGAAACAGTGTAAGAAGAAAGGCTGTTAGATTGAGAAGGGATATTTTGACGGAAGTTAAGGAATTCTGCTACTTGGGAAGTGTAATAACTAGGGATGGTAGAAGTATAGTAGAGATAAAGAGTAGGGTAGTATAATCCAGAAAGACTTTAGCAAAAAAGAGGAATTTATTTATAGATAATATAAGTCGGAATATTAGGAAATCATTACTAAAATGTTCATTTGGAGTATGGATGTGAAATGTTGGCGGTAGGATCTGCAGGAAAGAAAATAGTAGAAGCTTTTGAAATGTGGTGTTATAGAAGAATGCTGAAGATCAGATGTGTGGCTTGAGTAACTATCAAAGAATTTCTCAGCAGACTAAGAGAAGAGAGAATTATATGGAAAACTTTGACCAAAATAATGGATAAATTAATAGGTCACGTTTTGAGACATGAAGGTCTTGTAAAACTAGCATTTACTTTTTAGGTACTTAGTAATAGTAGGAACCATTTTATTTCATATTTCAACCTAACCAAAAGCGTATTGCATGTTGCAAGTTCAATTTTTAACTTTGATTGTGCAATCGTGAATAATTCTTGCAGAATAATTGTGTCAATATCAGAGAAAAAGTAAGTAGTCTTAAAATACTTTGAAAATTTAATGAAATTGTGCAGGAATAGTTGTTGAAGATAAATAAAAATGCATGTAAGAGATGTTTTACCCTCATGTAAATGGAAACCACTGGCTTAGTTATATATTTTCTTTACCGGTATGAATATGAATATATATGAATATATGAATATCGGAATATAATGCCACAAATAATAAGGGGTACTTTCTGAGGTAACTAATAATTCAAAAAGTTTCATTTTCTATGAACTCCATCTTTCTGTTGAATCTATTAACTCGTAGTTACAAGAAAAGCAAACATTTCAACCTATTTCCTTTAATATTCCTGAGTTCATAGTAAAACTAATTCCTTTGTTCGAATGAACTAATGCGTCTACATGCACGTCTACTTAAAACTTTCCGCTTATATGGATATTTATACCTTTTAAAATACAATTATTGCACGTGATTTGACATCAGTGTAAATTATAATAATGAATTACACAATATTCAAAAATAAGGATTTATTTTAAGGTTTAGCATACTCAAGATATGATCGCTGCCTCAATTTGACTGTTACATCGGGTATAATGAATCACTTTTAATATTGTATATTACAAGTAAATATTAAAACAAACTAAACCAATACTAAATGTTAAATGGAGCTTAAAAATATTTCAAATGATAATTTAAATCTATATTTAATGGAAAATTTAATCAACCTCAAGTACCATAACATAATTATGAAACGCAATTATTATTAAAGTAGGAAACGGTAAAGGCCGAATTTGTTTGTAAATACATTTTCACGTTTTTTAAATAATAAAAATGTTTTCCAATTAGTAGCTTTAGGAAATATTTAAGCTAACACGGTTATCCAACTTAATTGAAATTTAGTAAATACAATGTAATGTAATAAGTTGTTTGCCGCATGAAATTGAATACGTTTGGTTTTGATTTTACATCAAGAGTGCAAAACAATTCAGAGTCAACAAAGTTTTCCTTTTTTGCTGGTTTCGGGAGAACAAAGTTTTCTTTCTTTCCGTTTTCTTGCGAAGAGTGAACTTTATTATTCTTCCGCAGCTGTAAGAATCGGGCAGAAAAGAAAACAACACCGTTTGAAGAACCTAAGCTTGAATCTCAACGATATCGACTGACTTTCGATGTCACAATACAAAAGCGTCTGCCCGTATATTCTTCTCAATGCACAAACGAGAATTTCTGTACCAATTGATGCGTTTATCTGTAAAAGAAATTACTTTTCTTTAAATTTCAAATATATAGCAACGGATTTTAAGAGTGAAAGGAAGCTCCAGGACACTTTCCTCTATTATTTAGATTCATCCTACACTTAGGAGAATAAAGTGGTATGTTAATTAATAAAAACAAACCGTCAATGAAAATTAGAAACTGTTTGAAATAACGAAATTAAGAAGTTACAAATTATTTATTTGAAGCTACAATCGTATCCAATTACATAACTTAATAGTAAGAACATGTTAACTGCAGCATGAAAAATAGCTTCTAATTTTTCAGGTGAATATGGCTAATATAGTACATATATACTGACGTTTTGGTAAGACTAATGAATGAATTTGATTTCGTGGACGGTTTGTTTTTTTCTTAATTAATTCAACTTAACATAAAGAAGATAAATATTACTGAGGTTTTATATTGGCAATCATCCTGAGAACTGATGAAGAACTAGAAATTTCTTTATTACAAGCACACTTACATACCTTTAATGTCTTACGTAAGCTAATATATACATACCATCACTAGTATGTAAAGTTTAATATTCTTGTGCTAAAAATTCAGCAAAATGATATTTTATCACTAGAAGAATGTTAAACATGCTATTATATAATATTTGCATGCATACATTTAAGTTCAAATGATATAGTTACGATCATTAACATATAATTCTAATAAGGCAAACGTTATAAAAATATATTTCTTATATACGCATAAAATTACCGCTTATTCATATTTACCAAAGAAAACGTTACTGAATTTTATTTCTCACTGGGAATAACGCAATTATGCCTTTGAATCAGCCACAGCATATATAAAAACAATGAACTATAAATTATTATAACATTTTGATTTTCTTTTAAACGTAGAATGTGATAGTATATAAAGTACACGACCATAGAAGTTTTCTACTATCTCTCAATAAAAATCACATATATTATTTTAAAAATCTTTATAATCCGTATTTTAAACATTCATTAAATTTTTAAGTTTTAGTCCCAACGTTTAAAATAATCTGATTCCATTATGTTGGGTATTTTTCAGTTTAGTTTTGCACAAGGTAATTTTTATTTTACTGTAACTTTCTTTCACTTGGTATTTGTTAATTCAGGCTAAATATTACAAGACTATCTTGCATTAAACCGTTTTTTTTCTTTTTCACAGAAAACTAGTTTTATACAAAAAAGTAAAACTTATTGTGCTTCTTAGTTAATTTCTTTGTGACTAAAACAATATGTTTCGAAAGCTGTTTCATGTATAATTATACAATGCATAAAATATTTAATAAGATCTATAGTTCTAGGCTACATTTCACTTGAACTAGTAAAGATCGAGTAATTAATATCAGTCATACATTAGTGGTTATAGTGACATGTGACCTCGAATTTTATTTAATTGGCTAAATACATATAATTGTATTAAAAATATTTCATTAAAATCTTGTAACTTACAGATTATTATGGAACAAGAGTTCCGAAAGCTACTGACTGCGTCTCTTTGAGGACGTTGTAAATTTCATGAGACTGAGATGAAGTGGTTTTTGACATTTTGCGAGCTAATTTGGACAAGAAAAAACTTTACAAAAATTAAATTTATTAAGATTTTACAAATTTATTTAACTTGCAGGCACCATGATCAAAAAATTTTTTAAGCTTGTCTTTTATGTACTGGATCATTACGTTTCCTTTAGTGACGGTTTAATTAACCTGTATATTGCATGTAAACAGTGGTTATAAATCTATGTTACTATAACTTCATTACTTATTGTAAGTATATTTATTGTTATATAGGTCCGTAAGAAGGTTGGTATATACCAAAATATCTTCACCATCTCAAAACTAAATGGCGTACGTTATAAAATCTGGATATTATTACTTAGTTAAGAATTTAGATTCCTTTTCAGAAAAGCGGTTGAACAGTTGGTAATAATATTAAAAAGTCTTTATTATTTATGTGAAATATTTATTTAAAAATATATATAAATTTTATATACTTGCTTACAAATTTTAGTGTTTTAAAATCTTTCAATCCGTAACGTAGAACTCGCATCCAGTGGCTACCTATGTCCAATTGTTGTGTCATAAATACATAAACGGTATATAGTAGTGTTGTGCTAATCGTTTGAAATTTCTATGCAAAGTCGTGTCTCTGTCCAGGTAACTCCGTCCGCCATTATGGCGAGGGTGTTTTTTAATTCGAAGCACGCCAGCCCTGCGGTACGCTGGAACGCCACCCGCGGTCCTCGGCTGCAGATCCAATTTACCAGGCGCCATTTGCTCTTTTTTCTAACCGTACCTCTCGCCCCTCACGCCCCCGCACCCCATAACATTGTGCAGCGGCGTACACTGCCAGGAATTCGCTGTTACGTGGGGTTGCGTTGCATTTTGTTCGGTGCCACAGTCCCGACATTGACGTCTTATTGCTCTTTCAATACCCACCCGCGGCCTTCACAGGGGTTAAAGAGAAACACCTCTCGCAGAGGTGACAATTACACTTACAAACGACATAGAGAAGCTTTTATTTCATCGTCGCAGATATCTATCAATATTCTCTTGGCGATTTTTGCACAGCTTGTTTTGTAATGCATAGTTATGATTAATAACTCCAAAGGACGGCCTTTCTTTCCTGACAAATTTTGTCATTCTCGCGTAATTGCATCGCATATTTGAATGACATTTCTAATTTTGCATATTAATAGAGAATTATTTACAATTAATTACTAGATGTTAAATCGGGTATTCACTGACCGCGATGAATTGAATGAAGGAAACTAAAATAGTTAAATTATATTAAACAGACTACAGACTAAATCGGGCACGTCGTAAACAGTAATACAATCTTAATTGACTCTATTAAATTTATTTATAATTTTTTTCTGTCCTCCACAGTTCAGAAAAATTAATTTAATGTACAACCAACCCTGATTCACAAGAGCAGTGTCCTCCCATAAGTACAGCACTAATCCTAAGTTTTATATAAAATTCAGTTGCCTCAAATTCTTTTTGATGAAGATATGTATGTGGGAGCTTTCTCTCGCCGGGTTTTCTCCCCAGATTGATTGCAGAACTTACCTTTGGAGACCTTCTCTGTATTTTTTCAAGGTTCACATACCGAGGCATTTTCGTCTATTTTAGGAGGTGTATGTGTTGGGGTCAAAGGCCTTGAGCATACGGTAAGAGTAAGCAAGTTCACATGCCGAGACATCTTCGTCTACTTTAGAAGTGTATGTACTGGGGTCAAAGTCCTTGGGCATGCGGTAATAGTTGTCCACTGATCCCATTGGATCAGTCAGCCAACTGACTTCTAAAAGTGGAAATACGGAGAAGGGAATGCTGCGACCAGGTAGCAAACTCATCTCCCGTCATTCGAAGGGTGTAAGAATAGTACCCATAAGCCAGACCTACCTGATGCAGGTTTTCTAGAGATTCCATCTGCACCGAGTAGGCCCTTGCTCTACTTTCCACATCCCCTCTTTCAATTCTCTTCTTACGCTATCAGAGATGATTGTCGGTTTCAGGATAATCCTCATGTTAGCCCCACCCCCACCACCAAAAAAATATCAAGACATATTTTATGATTATTCCTGTCTTCCGTATATGTCCTTTCAAATTCTTTCCTTTCCTATTAGAGGGGAATAACCACAACGTAAATAACAATAATGTAGACTGCATCATAAAAAAAATTCAGGTAAATAGGAAATTGCAAAAGAATCTCCCCTTTAAAATCCCTTCCTATTCTATTTGAAGGAAGTGGCCAAAAAGTGGATAATCCTCTTGTAATTTGCCCATCTAATAAAAACCCAGACGAAGTTTAGACGGCCGACTCTCCTAAATAAATAGAATTTAGTGGGACTGGTTTGTGTATATAATTATTGTGGTTTTAAATTTGTTTGAAAATTGTTTAAATATTTTACCGAGAATATATATTTAAGGTTATAAGTGAATAACTTGTTTTACAACTACATCTGAATTTCTTTACTGAGACCCGACTGGCAAAGTAAATATAGTATTTATTATTTTAGCAACTATTGGGCATATTTCCAGTGGCTCCTTTGTGTACAACGTTGATATAACAATGTAACTAAAAGTTAGTATAACAAAAATTTCGTGTAACAAGTAAGTTATTATATATGATTTACACTAACGATATTTTGTCTTGATAGTTCTTTACCTGAATAAAAACTACGAAGAAAATGAGACAGGAACCACGCAGACATTACTCTACTGCACTTGAAATTTATATCATTTTTCACTTCTCTGATTTTAAGTTCTCTAAAAATATAATAAATGAAAATTAAAAAATGTAGAAAATACTAGAACTTTATCTTACTTAGCCAACCCCTAAATTGATCAGATCTATTCTGAAAAGTACCATCAATATTTCGCAGGTAAAGATTCCCAATTTTTACATTTTCAAAATTAAAGACAATCATTTTTTAAGGCACAAGAAGCCGCTGTAAAATGCTCTTTTATTCTTGTTAACCCGTAAATTCTTTACATATTTCACAAAGCTCCGCATTTTTATGCTATTCTCAACTATAGTCGCTAAACTACTTCGGAATTCATCATTTCACTGCTTGAAAGATTAGTTCTTGAGCTGACTGTCCACGAGGATGAATATATAATTTATTTAGAGTTAAAATTGGTGTAACTTGATGTCACAGGCGTTTATACGTAATGACTCGAACTCACCTGAAGGACAACGGCTGAATAATATTGAAGTTCTGTACATAGGATTACAAAGGAGTCATTATTTTTAATACTTTGATCTGCGAACTGTAAACTGTGAACCGTGATCGAGGTATCAAAAAATAATGAACTCCCCAAACACAGGACGTGCTTTTTAAACTATGGTGTTAGCCACACCATTATAAAGATAAGTGAGAACTTGACTGAGGAACTCGCTCTTTGAAAACCCCTTGTAACGACTATATAATTTTTATGAATATCTTTATTGAATAATTTAACCTCTACTACATTTTTGTGATGAAACTGATGACATCTGAACCACAATAGTTAGACAACTGCTAATAATAAGACGTTATTGAGTTTTACTTCTGAAACTTTCATATATGAATGTGGTTTCCAAAATTTAAGAGAATAATGGTTCATAAAATAAAATAAAAATTAATGGCTCAAGTGAATTATGATTTTTTAAGTCGCACAAAATGAAGGATTTCCGACATGCCTAAACAGAGCAGCAAGCGCAATAGCTGAAACCTATTTCATTACCTGTAGCTGAACTCTTGGTTTGCTTGGTGGAAGAGTCTCGTTGGTACTTTGGAGATTTGCAATGTTCAGAAAGTTGGCAAACAACTCGCTTGCCAAGAGGCGGCAGGGAGGCGCCGAGGGCTTATTTCACAATCCTTGGCGCGAGATCAAAGGGATTCGAAGGGATCATAAAACTCACGAACGTTACTGACCAACTGCACAAGGAATAATAGCGTATCGGATTAATATCGTATTCCCTCTGCTCCACCTAAATCGGGGTCGAACAAATTTCCGCGCGTCTCAGGATTGTTAATCATCTTAGTAGACAGTAGTTTTATGTCCTGATGTTCATTATCCAGAGAACTATGGTTGACTTCGCATCACATATTTTAATTCGTGTTTCGCGATGTGTATATATGATTCAGACATTTAATAATCTATTATATATTTGTATATGTGCTTGTGGAATATTAGTACTAGTAAATGACGTATCTGTTTCATAATTTCTAAACTCTGGTCTGTAAATTTTTTTCTAGACTATAATTGAGCTCTGTGCAAAGTTTTTAAATACTTTAATTGTGATGAAGTAAAAATATTGTATTTTCATGAACCAAATATATTGAGCTCAATGAACATTTAATATAAAAACAAATGTTGTTCTTTTAATGTTTTATATGATCAATCAACTCGCACTCTAGATATTAAAACATGGTTCATATCTTCTAAATAGTAAAGAATCTTATCCCTTTGGGATAACATAACATATGTTGTTTTGTTAAGTAGCCTTTTAAGTAATCTTGTTCCACTTTTTCCAACTTTTTTCTCTTTTGTCAGTTTACTATTTATGCTCACTATTGGTGAAACTAACAATTGAACTATTTATTCATTGTACTACCCAATACCAAACAACCTATTTCGCAGTCGTTCTGCAGTATTTGATGTATAGTAATTGGAAAATATCGGGTTGATCATCTCACGCCTCAAATGCATTATTTAAATCACATTTCTCTTATGTACCTTTTACGATTCAGCTTATTATTTGGTTTGAACGTACACAAACATAGTATTTGTAAAAGTAGTAGTTATTTATCAACGCCCTCAGATTTCTCTATTTATTGTAATACATCAGATAAATACATAGAGTACATCTTATGATCTAAATTTTCAACTTATGTGCATTATAATGGTTTTATTATATATAGTAATTTTACACATAACATTTAACAATAAAAGGGTAATAAAAATCAATTAAATAAAGAACCAACGAAATTGTTCCATAGTTGATCCAAGAAATATCAAAACTATTCATTAATGTACAATCGTAAGTATATAAAAATCTTTTTTTTGATTCGTATGTGACAAAAAATTAGAATACGATTGCAATTATTCATATAGATTTATGAGTAAAAGGTTACCTATCAGATATTATTCGGCAATTAATGTGAAAAATCATACCGAAAAATATTCCTTATTATTATGAGTTTTTGTATCATTCATTCTATTAAATTTGTCCAGTATTTCTATAACATTTCTGCCGCATTGTTTGCGAATTGAGAATATTCAACATTATATAAATTAAATTTGTAAGTAATATTCAATACAAATCTCATATAATTGTATTTTATATATGTTTTATATGATATGTTTTATAAATTCTAATTTTCCTTGTATTTCTACAATTATACTAATTCATTATTTCACGCAACGTCGTGTTGTAAATTTTTCATATTACATTTACTTTTATTTGTGAAGAACTAGCCTGTTTACTTAATTTAGTAGATTTGCTTTTTTTAGAGGCGGGGTGTAACGCACAACATGAGGGTGATCCAGAAACTGCATCAGGTAGGTCGGGCTCTTGGGTACTTGTATCACAATGACCAATGACGGTAGAGGAGTTTGCCGTGGGATCGCAGCATTCGTCTCTCCGTCCCTCGACCAGTATAGGATACAACTAGTTCCTTGAAATAAGGATTCATTAAATAGTGTTATGTCGCAAGACTCAAATTTAATATCATATATAGGATGGAATATATTATAAATAATAATTGTAGAGTACAAATAATGATTCATTACATTACATTTAATTCAAATTTTAAGAGCATAGGAAGGGAATTGAGAAGGGACTTGTGGAAGGAAGAGCAAGGTAGCCAACACAGGCCAGTCATTCACCTAAAAGAGATCAATAGAAAGCCCTATAAAACCTGAATCAGGTAGGTCGGGCTATTAAATACCACTCTCACCCTTTCCAATTGCGGCTGAGGAGTTTGCTGTAGGGTCAGGCTGACTGATCTATTGAGTATTATTGAGTGTGAATGGTGAACTGTACCGTGATATCTAGATATTTTTATGTCTTAGCGTTAATCTTAGGGGTGTTTAGGCCCGCCAAAACCCCGCCTCCAAAGTGGTGCGGCCAGGACAAAGAATTTCTACCTTCTACCCCCGTTTGCCGTTGTTGGTTGGTTAAATGACCCTATAGGTCACAGAAGAAGAATCTTTCGCAATAGCTGCAAAATTTTATATAACTCATTTTCAGTCTTCTCGCAAAGTGGATCCCACAAATATTGCGATTCGGACAATTGTTCAGAAAGTGACAATGAATGCGTAACACGTGACGTAGCATGTGTCGGATATTGTTCGTCAATTTACTCATGGAAAATGCACGTGTGGTTGAGCCGTAATTATTTCAATTAATATTGCTGCACTGCTTGGTGTTTAAAAGAAATGTAAGATGAGCGGTACAAGAGTAAGACTACATGTCTTAAAGGAAAGAACAATATACGATAGGCAAAACAAATTTCATTACAATAAAACGAGAAAATTCTTATGATCAGAGTTTTTTTTTGAAAAGGCGTTTAATTAAATTTATTAGCGGCAGTAATTTCATGTGTAATTTCTTCGAACTTTTTCATATTGAATAGTTAAAATACTAGTAAAAATGTTTAATGATTGCCTGTTTATTGCTTATTCCTGCCCTTAAGATTAAGTATTTCGCTGTGATATACATCCAAACTAAGATATACAATAGGCGAAGTAACTATTTAGAACATCTATCAACCTATTTATTACACTAATCAACTTCCACCCCATTAACGGATCTTTACAAATAAATGAAGAATCATATTACCCCAATAAGGATCTTTTCAATGTGGAGCATTATTTTATTCTATCCTTTTTTGTGCACAGATACACTTCAACCATTTCGAGAAATATCTTGAATCTATGCTTGTTACGAAATAATGCATTTCTCTCTGAAATTTACACAGTAAATAAATACGAATACTTTTCGCGAATTTTAACGATTCTTTCACGCAACATCAACGCTTCGCTGTTCTTTTAGTGACAATTACCATAATTACAATAATACATACGACATTATATGTTTGTTTTCCGATTTTTTCAAATTTTGTCAGTTTTACTTTATAAGAGTAATTTGAGTAAGACGCAAAGTGAACAACGGTACGTCGGCATATTTAAATTTGTGAATTCTGTTTATTTTATAAGGTCATATGTATTTTTATTGGTTCCACAGACCTTAATTTTAACATTATTGTTATTATTATAGCCAAACCGGTTGATCTCTTTTAAAAGAACAACTGCTACCGCTGACTTACGACAGGCAACTGAAGTCTGATTGACCCATGGGCAGTCACTCTGATTCATCATTCAGACTCGCAGTCTTGATTGACCATGTAGGGACCCTTATAGATTGGTCTAATTCAAACCCTCCATTCTAACCTATCTTTCGCAAGCGTTTTCATTTCCACGTAATTAGCACATTACACATCTTCCCTAATCACCTTAGCGTATTCCATCCTTAACGTCCCTCTTCTGTTCTTACCCCACATACTTCCTCCCTGGTATTTTACCTATAATAATACCAACGTGCGTCAGAGAGAAGGGGAAAAGGTTTAGTTAAATTTATGACTCTTTTCATAACTACGTTCTGATAGATTTTAATATTTATTTAATTTTGCAATAATTATAACACTAATAACTTCGGGAATAATAATGATATATGGTTGTATATAATCGTATTTTATAAAAAAAATTCTCTACACTTTAATGTATGAGCAGCTTGAGATGAGAGGAGAGTAGTCAGAGGCTTCACCCATTCCGTGTGATGTCCGGCTGCACATGCACGTAGACTCGCTGCTGAATAGCAAATGACTCGCACGATGGAGCACGACATGACGGTTTAGAATTGCGAAAATTGCAGCCAGACGTTTCGTTTCATGCGGTAACAGATAGGCTGGTGTTGAGGACAGGAAAAAAACGGCAAGAGCTGTGCTTGTTTCACAGAAGACTAGCGGAATCCAATAATAATTGAGGTTGTTAATGGTTGAGTGCATGCAGTAGGGCGGGGATTTTACCGGCATTGCGCAATGCGGGCAATATTACGTGTTATCTCGTAGCGAATATCGATCCCTTTCCTCACTTGGGCGCCTGGCAAACGTTTCCAAAGGAAGGTGACAATAGCCTGCTTGCAAACAAACCTTCAACTTCAGACATTTACTAAAGAGTTGCAACGACTTTCAAACCGAAACACTTAGTTTAATGTGTAAAATCCTTAAAAATATAATAATTGCTTGAAAATTTTTTAAAATTCTGAATTTTGACAAAAACACTACCTACCTGGTCCAACTATCGCTAAGGAGCATCCAGCTGACCCATAAAAACAAAAAATTCATCAAAATCGGTCAAGATGTTTAGAAGGAGAAGAATTACGAACGCACGCACATCGCATGGAATATGACGGCAAATGACTGGCACGAAAAATTTTATCATTTATTATATTTCATACCACTCATTGAAAATACGCTGTGAGACATTTAAAAATTATTCCCTTCTTGTTAAAATTGAATTAAACTTTTACTTTAAGCACTCTAAATTTATTCCACTCGTCGTCCTGCACAATACAGTTGTAAGCTACTCATTTCACATTTCCGAGATGATTTAATGATATTTGCAAGCATTCATTTTACATTATGCAAGGATTACATGTACATATGTAATATAATATATAATGAAAATAATTTCACTTGATATTACTCATTCTTAATAAAGAATCATATTTTTATTTTAAACGCAGAAAAGTATCCTAGCATGTTTTTTTAGATCCTCGGAAAAAGTAGTAACATGAAATTATTATGATTATTTTCCAACACACAATTATACCTTCGCTTATTGCGTTTGTCCCTTTGAATAACCTTCCTTTACTTGATTATTTAATATACATACAGGAATTGGACAAAGTAAAATGAAATCTTGCAGTTACACAATATTTATTTATTAATAAGGAGTTGGACCACCATTTGCTTTGAGAACAGCTGTAATTCGTCGCCGAATTGATTCGTAGAGTGTCCGAAAAGTTTACAACGGAATTTCCTCCCACTCTTGTAGCAAAACACCCGCCAATTGCTGCAACATTGTTCGAGATGGAAATATTCTTCTCACTCTTTTTAATCTAAAACTCCCCATAACGGTTCAATGATGTTGAGGTCTGGCGATTATGCTGGCCATGGAAGATGTTTGATGACATTCTTATGCTCAGAGTATGGGCGCATTGTCATATTGGAATATGGCAGTGTCTGGCAGGAATACGCTACTCATAGCAAGCACTTTGTTGTTGAGGATGTCGAGATATTCATATGCAGTAATCCGGCCAGTATGGGTAAATGACACGATATAGCCGTCCAAATCATAGCGGAACCTCCTCGAAGCTTGACTGTAGGAAGCAGGCAGGCTGGATCGTAGGCTTCTTTTGGTATTCTCCATAAACCCTGTGACATTGTAAGAATGTGGTATGGTCCGATGAATCATCGTTTACAGTCATCTTATGGCACCTTTTCTTTCGCAGCTTTGCTCGAAATTGCAGCCCCTCCATCAATGTTAGCTTTTTGAAGCTTACGCTGCACGGTTTTGGTCTAAACAGTATTTCGAAAGTGATTGTTAAGTTCTGCGGTCAATTTTGCCATGCAAGTTTTATGTTGTCTGGTCACAATCCTTTTAATGTTCGTCTGTCTCTGTTAGATAACTTTGGCTTCTCTGGTTGAACATCTTCTCTGATGATGTCATACCAATTTTGTGAATGCTGTCATATCTGTGGATACTGTCGCAAATGAACCGTTTTTGTCACACATGATCTCACTAACCGCGCACCAACGATTTGTCTTCTTTCGAAGTCGAAGGGATCAAGGATTTCACCGATCACTGGTATTAACCGTCGGAGATAACCGCAAAACTGGGCACTGCAGCCGTGTCGCAGAAATAACTCGTACACAGTGGTGCCAACCTGCATCAAGCCGTGCCCTATTGCTATGGTTCTCATATTATTTTGTCTCTAAATATGTAGTTAGGACGTAAAATATTTTAGCGCAATTATATTTGCTGCGTAATTGAGCCAATCGGAATTTTGCGTCTCAGGGAAGAAGTTGCTGTCCAGGTGCCCGTGTTTGCCGACGAGACGTATTTGGACCAAAGACAATTATTTTCTAGTGTGTTCAGCATTAGACGAGACACCGGGGAAAAGATAATTTTACAGCCTAGTGATGAGGTACTTTCTAGCTGAAGTCGGGGGCAACTGCTCCAGACCTGAGGGGTGAGACATAAAGAAAAGCAACTCTTGAGTCTCCTAAGTGAGAGCGGCAAGTGGAAACCGATGGGAGAATTAGACACAAACCTCTCAACCGCCCTGGCAGTCCACGCAAAGCTATTCTACTAACAGAAATGCAGTAAAGCTACCACAGCAACCGCTAGCCACAGCAGTGCAACTCTGAGTAAGCTGACTTCCGCATTCAATTGTATTTAGTTTTTCTAATATGAATTTAATAAATAATTTGTTAGAAGCATTTTCTCACACTTGAGTTCTTTTATAAGCATCACAGGAAGAGTTTCAACTTCATCCATCAGTATATTACCGTTAATTAAACGCGGACAGCTTTTATATGTGACTTATTTCTTTATTTTGTTTTCACAATAAATTATCATAACAGTGTTGATACTGTTCTTATTGAACCCAGATTAAGGGAGGATACCTCACTATTTACGTAACAAGCGTGATGCATATTTATATATGTAGGTAGTCGTTTTATGTATAATTAGCGTTTGTGGCTTCTTTCTCAGGTTTATTCCTCTAATTTATTTTTACAAAAAAATGAGCAAGGACTTTTATTACACCGGAAAATTACTCTCGCGCCAATCACAGATCTATGCTTTATTTGACCATAAAACGTCACCTAACCTTTAACTATATGGTGTGGGATTAAATATAGTTCTTTTGCCCACTTCACATTATATGGCTATCGTGCCAAGTTTTATCAATAAGACGCCGTGACGAAGTACGTCCAATCATCAATGAAAGTCTAGTTAATACCCCCCTCCCCCAATCCAACCACCCACTGGTCTACTTTATATTCCAGACTATTGGATAAGGTGGGAGATTTATTCTTTCCTAATAAAACTTCGCGGATCCGATACGCAGTCCGGTCGAGACTTTATCGTCCTGATCTTCTGATGCAAGTTTCACAGCCTTCATGGCGGAGCTTAACTGTAAGGAATTCTTGTGTTTCTTATATTATTGATTGCACCTAAGATGAATTCACATGTAAGGTCCATTTCTCGCCTTTTCTTGGTTTCAAGCCGCGAGGAATGTGATACAGTGAATTGTAGGCGAACTGAGCTTTCAGGTCTAAGAAAAGGACGGAGAATTCTCGTGTCTGGCAGGATACCCAAAGTGGAAGAGCAAGGAAGGTCGGTCCCGTATTCAGAAATTTTTTCATACCGATCTTCTAATTCAAGCATCCTGCTTTAGTGATTTAATTATCTTAACAGCAAATAATAATTGCTGTACATAATGCATCTATTTATGAAAATATTAAGTTGATTTTCAATATTATATGTATCATTGAATATTAATATATGGAAGTTTCAACATTTTAATGTAAACACTACCGATTCATGTCTACCGCATTTCAGATATTTTCATATTTTATATTTAATTTTATTAATTATATACACTATCGTATATAATTTTAAAAAACATTTTATTATTTCTTTAGAATTTTTTCAATGAATTTTTTTACATTAAAACACGGTTTACTTCGAAATTATCTTACCAGTTTATATCACCAAATCTTTTATGTTTTTATAAATTATCGAAAAATTTATGTAACTTTTGAATTTTAAAACATGGCGTAATGATATCGAGACGTAATAATTCATGTTTCTACATTACAATAAATATGACATTTATTAAACCTCAAATTCTTCTGTTAGTTTCATGCAAATGATAAACTTATTTGTATACCTTTATACTCTTTTTCTCTTCTACGAGGATTATTAACACGTAATAAAATGAAGTATTGTTAAACAATTTAATCTATTGGGCCAGGAGTGTATATATAATTTATTGATATCTCATTCCAAATAAAGTTTCTCTTTAATTATAGATTTTATTTATGCAACACACAGCCTCATAAGAGAGAAGCTTTCAGCCTTTCAGTCATAGTCTCATGTAAGTAGTTGTATGGTTTTAAAAATTTCGTAACAGATAATGTATTCTTAGTTACAGAAAGAAATAAACGAAAATATTTATTGTGTAAGTAGACTATATTCATTAAAAAACAGTTGTAATGAAACCGTACACAAGTGGACTACAATGACCATAATTTAAAATAATTTACAACACAAAATGTTAAATGCTATCGTAAACTAATTTAATTTCGAAAATTATTAATATAGGCAATGTTGTTGTTGTGGTATTCAGACCAGACTGGTTTGTTTAACCGTCCACGTTAAAATATTGCGCAAGTCACTAAACTCATTAGCGTATTCCATCCTTGACCTTCCTCTTCTGTTCTTACCCCATACACTTCCCTATAAGGCTAATTTTACAAGACCCTCATGTCTCAAAACGTGGCCTATTTAGTCAACGTACTCCTTATTTTTCGCTTTTCTCCTATTCTGCATAGAACTTCCTCGTTTGTGATTCTATCCACCCATATGATTTTCAGCATTCTCCTATATACCCACATTTTAAAGGCTTCTATTATTTTCCTTTCTCAAACTCCTACCGTCCACGTTTCGCACCCATATAATGCAACACTCTATACAACCATTTTTAGAAATTATTTTCTAATATTCACACTTATGTTACCCGTAAGTAAACACCTCTTTTCAGCGAAAAACTTTCTAGCCTGTGCTATTCTACTCTTTATGTCTACTACACTTCTACCATCCCTTATTTTCTTAACTTCCTTCAAAATATCCCTTCCCAATCCAACAACCTTATATATATATATACATTACAATAAATGTAACAGTGGTATATATATATATATATATATACCACTGTTTCTCTTACTACACTCCATTACCTTCGTTTTCCCTCTATTAATCCTCATATTGAACTCTTTCTCCAGGACTCCGTTCATGCCATTTATTATGGTCATCTTCTGACTCCTCTAATACTACAATATCATCGGCAAAGCGTAAGGTTTTTATTTCTCCTCCTTGCAGTATGATTCCTTTTGCATATTCCGTTTTAACTTTCTTCATCGCCTGTTCTATGTATAGTAAAACAGTAATTGTTAAAATCCTTGATCAACATAATATCAAATGATAATTCTTTCTAATATGATTTTAAATAAAATGCGGATTGTTGTACTGCTATACCGAAAAAATGCATTTATTTGGTATGGGTTTCCTTTCCAACTTCCTATTTTAAACTCACTCTTTTGCGCACATGCACAAAACACAAAATTGTACATTTGTTACGAAACAGCAATATTTCATAAACTGTCAACCTGCGTAAAAAATAATAAACTTCAGCGATTGTGTGGCGTTATTCGCTTCCTCCATGGGCGAAAAAAATGTGAAACTACGCTTTTTTTAACGCTGTAGAATATGAATGGACTTTTCCAGATAGAAGGTACAAGTATATATCTTTTCGTTACCTCTATATAGGTATATAAGCTCAGGAAACGCGTGAGGTACTAAAGAACTTCTAACACGAAACACATAAATAATCTTGGATTACTTTGGATAAAATAAATATAACGAATGATTGTTCAACATCTATATCACAACTCCAAACGTAACCAGGAAATATTTCGAAAATTATTATGATCAATTTAATTTCAACGATAAACATTGGATTAGTAGTTATTATGTAAAAAGAATACTTAAAGTTGCTTTAAAAACAAAATTTAAATTTTATTCTATGAAGATCCCAAAAGATTATTGTGAAATATGTATTTTGATTTTATTAATAACCTTTCGTAACATTCTCGTTTGGAATATATACGTATGTATATATTTACATTTATATACAAAACCTTGACTTATTACGTCATATTTCTCTGATTAAGGACAGTAACAATTTGCGTAATTTTTAAAGAATATAGCTGTAGTAAGGCCTTGTTCTGATGGAACGATTGGTCTCAGACAAATAAGAAAACTACGATGCTTTAAAGAGTACAGATATTATCAGACACCATTATAATCTTATACTCATTTGTAATTTTATTGTATTCATTAAAAATGAGCTATCCTAGTAAATCAATACGTGTAAAATAAATCGTCTTCTATATGTAAACGTCACAGTTAAAGAGTGGAATGTTATTTCAGGCGGAATACTCCCGTCGAGGCCTGATGTATTATGTCTTTGTTTTAAAACACACGCTGGAAACGTTTCTATTTTCATTGCATTTGCCAATAGACTGCTCCATTCTTTCGTCGTAGACGGATATTCTTTTTACTTTAACCTGCCATCTGTGAGCAGAATATTAAGTGCTCAGTAGTCTCCAGTGCAAGAGATAGCTAGAATAGTTTTTCTTAGACTATTCTCAGTTTGGCATCCAGTCATATTATATTTTCGTATCTACTTACACGTATATTTCATGCGAAAAACATTAAATTTATCTCGTTTAAATTGAAAATTCAATTCCCACTATCATTACTTTTTTGATATTTACATTACAGTTCACTCATTTTAAGAATTAATTTGGATTAGCTGAGATTAGAATAATGATTTAGTTTGTTGGATTCTAATTGTCTTATGAGAGATAAATTCATTCCAAATTTAACATAACTGGTGCTAAGTTCGTACTTAAAATTAATGATATTAATCTAAGTTAGTGAGAATGATCAATTGAAGCCCAGTAAAGCATATAGTTACTTTTTATAAGAAATACAAGAATGGAAAAATGTTAACTGGACCAGGGAAACGAACCCATCATATTTTTTATCAAATATTACTGGAATGCTGGTATATGTGGAATAAGCAAATTTCTTGCGATACATAAACATAGTAGGTTTTTGTGTGCTCATTTACCAGAGACGACAGCAATTCATGTTTGGTAAGTTGAAGTTTTACATTTATATAGATAGTCGTGGAATTAACATAGTTTCCATTATTCACACAGTAATAAATATAATCGTTTATTTTGTAAACACCAATCCGATGTGGTTTCAACATGGTCCGAGAATGACAGTTGTTTTCCGTGATAAATTGCTATGGCCTATTTGCATCAGGAAATTAGCTCTGTGACCTAGCGTTTCATTCTGTCAGAGAGAACCTGCCTCGAGTACACGACTTCTAAAGCCTAGTATTCATTTTATGATTAAAGCTAATAAAGTTCGTCAATAATAGAAGACTGCTAATAACCTTTTCAATGAATGTACAACACGCACACAATAGATGAATTGATTAAATCCAGTAATTTAGATTTATTATTCTTTTGTCCATTCATAAATATAAATATTTTTTACAAAAAATTTACAATATACATGATAGGATACAAAGAAGTATCTCAGAGGGACAGTTTTATAAAATTTATATCTATAATAATAATTCATTAGTCCAAATATAATACATTTCGATCTATTGTATTTTATATGCTTATTTGTGCTACATATTTCAAAAATAATAAAGGTTTATGAATAAAAATTAATTTAAAAATAATTGTAATTACTTAATTATAATGAATAGCGCGTTTACAATTCCAAACAATATAACAACTTTTATCGGAAAATATGAATTTATATTTTTGAGCAAAAGGTATTACTTAAGCTGCTTGAGATATTTATAGCTATATGATTTATGAATTTAATGGATTAAGACTAAAAAAGTTGTCAACGTAGCTATAATATAGGGATTATACCATAGAACAATGACCGGCACATTATGATATCGATATAAATCAATTTTTGTACCTTCAACAAAGAAACGATACGCTACACATAATTTGGCTGAAATCCTCACTTTATTTTCTCAATTTAAAATTATTACTAGTAATGGAAAAACAATTCATCACTAAATAACGATGATTATTTATTTTCTTTTAATAATATAAATTTTCTTACTTACTGCATTAATTTTTGAAAAGGTTCACCACTTTCCTGGGAAGGTCGAATATTCCTCTTAATGTCATTTAAATAAAAATTCGTTTTGATTACAGAATAGTTCTATGAGAAACAAACCACTGAATGGAAAAAATTATTAAACAACACTAATTTTACAACGTGAATAAACAATATCAAGTAGTAATCACTGTGTGACTTAAAAGCATGAATGTAAAACATATACCAAATTAATTTTCACGTTTATGTCCTCAACATTAAAACATACAGTGTCTATAAAAGGTAATTATTGATTGAGATATACGATATACGGCACACTAGTGTCACAGCTTCCTGCTGCTGCCGAAAGGTCGGGTATGATTTAAAATTCTCTTTTCTCTGGAGCTTAGTAAACGTCTAGCTTTGTACGAGTACTTTCTTTGAGTGCACCATTCTTTCATGCTTTTTGCTTTTGTTCAGCCTGTTACCTGTACAGCCAGCATAGCTTTGTGGCGTGTTTCAGAACGCTCAACAACTGTCCCAAATGTACTCGCTGTTTGAGTTTCCTCAGGCAAAATATTTTTTCTGCTACGTTTCCAAGATGTTACGCTTTCATAATGTGGTCTATCATAAATTACAACGCTTTCAGGTAATTTGACAAAGAAAATTATTTTGGTAGATTGATAAATCATGTAAAAATCGTATATAGCGTTTTCTTTGCAAAAAATGTTTCTGAAACAAATTTCATTGAGTTTGTAAACGGTTTGTTAAACGAGATTTAAATAATTTCTTTTTACCTCAAATAATATTGTTTAATTTAAGTTTTGATATTATTTACTGTGGCATTAACTTAAGCGGTCATTAAATTTGTTAAATTATCACAGAAGTTAATTCGTTTGTATCGCTTTTTACTGTATATAAATTGTTGTCAGAGTAGGCAACTTGCAGTGCAGACAAAATTTGGAGGATACGAAACACTCTAAAGTTATAAGTACTTTAATGAGTTCTTTTTACTTTTTGAAACGTCTACTTCTACTTGCCTCATTATATCTTTCATTTGAAAAACTTAATCGAAAATTTTTTAACTTCTGTATTTGTGAAATATGCATGGTGGAAAGTGTAGATTATCTTTAACCATTAATTCAAGTATTAAACAAAATCTAACCTCGTGTGACCAATGTTGTACAACAAAGTATACTAGTAGTTGCCTACCCGTCGGAAAAGAAGAAGTGTGTGGGAGGAGATGGGAACGCAGAGAAGCATCGGAGTCACAGAAGGAAAATTATTTTGGCCGGAATAATCTGTCGCTGTCAGAAACAATCGCTGAACCAGAATGCGACTACACAAATTTATCATCGGCATTTGACGGCATAACAACGATGGTTACAATACAAAAAAGGGAGTTTCGTATAAGTTGAAGCTGCCATTGAAAGCGGAGAAGAGTAATGATTAACATAGGTATACGTAAAGATTTACAACTGATTTATTAGTGATAATTTACTTTTACTTTATACTCTATGCCATGAAATATTAACGAATGTTTTCAGACTCATGCCTGGAGAATTAATTTTCTTTTAATTATTTGAAATACAATCACAATTCTAAAACGTAGTGTGCCTTAGGGTATATCTATTAGGTATAAAACTATTTTTTATATCTATATAAAACATGCTTGTTTTATAGAAGTATCCATTTTCTTTGCTTTGAAACTGCAGTTTTATCTATAAAATTTCTTTGTATCAATTAAATTTTTTTTTCATTTATTTACTTAACTTCCTTGTATAAACCTTTAACGGGTTTTCGTCATTGTAAACCCGTCGCAATCTAACAAGCTTTCAATGGTTCTCACCGCTACCGTGTTCAGGATACCTTATATACTACAGGAAAACAGTCACTCAATAACTTTACTTAATTGCATGGACTTAATTTTCCTATTAAGAGATATTTACCCATTATAAATATAACTGTTTTTCATTTAGTAAGTTAAAACACAATTTAGTATTGTGTAAAATCGACGTTCCATTCACACCACTCACATAATGCGTTGTACATTTTAAATGAAAATATATTTTTTAACTTATCCATGTTTTTTCTGTGTGTCTTTCCATGGTATAAACATTCATTATAATTCACTATGCTATAAAAAAGTATTATACGCTGGAGTATTTATTTTATCATTTTTTCAGACAAAACTTTCAAATAGGCCTTTAATAGAAATTGAAAAGTGCCAGCCTTTGTAAATCCTCAAGAGGATTTGATTTAATTGCATAGCATGTGTCAACCAGGCGGGATACCCAGAGTTGATCAAAATTAACTTTATTGTCCAGAACACGTGAGGTAAAAATGAAAAGGTATGAAAATTAATGAACCACAGATGTAATGGAGAAGACAAACGAGGAAACACTTGTTTCGGAAACTGCACGCTCGACGAAGCGGAGGAATTATTCGGAAATATTCTGCTATAAAACTGAAAGTTTAGTAAGCAAACCCCACTATTCCTCATTTGAAATTTTTGTTATTTTAGAACTGCGTATTTATTATGAAAAAATTTTATATGAGAACGGTGGCTCGCACTTTGCATACAAAAAATTTAAGTAATAAAGTTATCAGGAAATTTTTAATTTTAATTAATTAATTCATTGGTAACATTAGAAGTGAAGTGGAACTTGACCGCTAATCATTTAAATATTGCATTGTATTAGTTTTTACATAATTATAAGTTGAAATATGGCAGTGTGAATGAGGAATATTTCCCCAACTTTCCTTTCCCGCATCGTCAAACGTTTCAACAAAAGTTCCCGGAAGAGGAAATATTTTCTTAACGTGACAAGAATTTCTTTCGCTTTGGTGGCTTTTTGTGGACTTAATATTAACTTAAGATAATCAAAAGTCGTTAGAGGCAATGCGGTTTTGGATTGCGATTAAGGATTCTAGACACGAAAAGTCTGACAGGAAATTATAGCCGAATTTATACATCTCCATTTTTTATGACAACCTTTTGTCAATTTTAGAACTCATCAGAAAGCGTAACTATTCCATACACAATGCTTACTAGATGAGATACCATAACGATATTTAATACATGTCTCAGTAAACTATACCGTCAAGTTTGATCGATACTATGTTAATCACCGTGATAATTTCGTTGAACAATATCAGTCAGAACAAAGAACTCAAGCTACGAGTAATGTTTTGTCAGGATCCCATAATTGATTCCATAAGCTGTCCCAACAATGCGGCAAAGCTTTTATGATTTTCATTGCCCAGCAAACAACGCATACGCCTTCTAATATTAAATGCATGAGACTTTATTAACGCAAACAACAGCTTCCATGAATGGATAAAATTCATGAACTTCCAAAATTCCATTTATCAGGAAAATTATTTGAGATTGGAATAAGTGAGATGAATTTGCTAACGGAAATGTTTTTATAAATACCTAATAATGGTTGACACTGAGGGTGAAATTCCTAACTATGGTCTTCATCCGAGAATACAAATTTTAAAAAAAATGTAATTGTTAAATAGTTGACATAATTTTCGAAAGCTATATGGTTACTCATTTATAGCAAGATCGAATGGAAGGTGAAGTTAAATAACTCTCTTTAAGACTTAAAAGCATTTGAAGTACTACTTCCTGCATTCCTGAAGGTTTTGGTAAAATTTGAAATAGAATATTCTCAGAATAGTGACCCAGCTATTAAATTTTCTGTAAACTACTAATAGCATTTTATTTGACATTTACTATTTCAGTTAATATATGTACAATTTTTTAAGTTAAATAATAAGTCTTCTTGAATTCAGTTTTAACTTTTTTAAGTTAATAAATGGATAAAAATTCAGTATTTTGGAAGTCATTAAATTTTGGTTGGCGTCGCTTCCTCGCACTACAGAGATACCAGGTTCGAATTCTGGTTTTGGCTTGGACGTTGTGTTGTTTGAGGAACCGTATTGTGATGCCCTAACATAGAAATAATTTCCCCTAATTGTATACGGTCGCTAATGACCTTAGCAGTTGGTCCAACTATAAACAAGAATTACAAAATAAATGCAAATAGCTACGCGTGAGCTGAATAATACAAATTATTAATTTTCAACTGTGGAGCAAAGTATAGATTTGGAAGTTTTCATTCATCTATGCTTGTCTATTATAATATACAATACAGAAAAGTCTTTGTTAATGGCAAAAAAAGGTTTTTACGGCATTTTGACCTATTATATAATAATTATTTTCGTCTGTATCGTTTAAATTCGTAATAGTATTATTGCAGAAAATTAAAAATTATAACTGAATTAATTTAAGTTTTAAATTACGCTCTAACTAACCTAACGTTTTAGTCCGAGTATGGACCATCATCAGGTTACTAATAAACAACGTACAATTTTAATAAGTGCGTAGGCAAGGATAACAAAATATATTTATAAATATTCTGACTGAAACAAGTATTCTAATTAATTAAATTATCATTTTTAATTGCCCGTATTCGCTTTATAAAAGAATTACATATTTTAATAAAAGAAAATGCACACAGATGGAGTATGTACTTGAAATGTCCATATTTTCAATTATTCTGAATTTTATAACCAGCACAATTCGTTTTTTGACTGTAAGTTTATGGTTTAAATTAATGAACCAATGCGATTAATACTAAGTTATTCGATAAATAATTAAATAGCACAATACTTCGTCTGTAATAAAAATAAAGATATTTCCTTCCCTTTTAGTGTATTTTAGAATAATTACAATTTTAAAATTGGCACTAGTTACTGACAGACCGCTGGCTAATTTAGACACCTACTTAGACCTATAACTTCTAAATCCAGCATTTAAGTATATTAGACGTCACTATATTTATCGAATTTTTACATTTTGTTACTACAGAAGTTAATTATAAAGTTTGGAAGCTTCTTCCTTCCCATTGGTTAGCTCTATTTTAACCAAACCTGGAAAACATTTTCATATTTGGCGTAAAGATTATCTTGCCAAATTTAATTGCAATATATGTCATATTATCTGGGTGCCCGACGATTCCCGAGATTTTAATGCTTAAATATAACAAATATTTTACTTAAGTTACGCTACATGTTGTTTCTCGCGAACGTCGTCGTCGCCACCGACGCACACTGTAGTAAATTCTTTAAGTCCTTAGGGTAGGATACAAATAGTGTCCCGGGAAAAACCGTAACAGAAATTGACCCCGAAAAGTATTTAATCGATTGAAATGTAGATCGATATTGCACATTCAAAAATTCTCGCCCCTTTACCCCCGCCCCTATGTGTGGTAGCCGTGTTATACCCTGACAGTGCTGATTTCCGATTCTCAAAGAACAAGTGTGCAATATTTGGTTCAAATTGCTCCATGCTTTTAGATTTGTATGTTGTGCATAAATACACACACACTATGAAATTTTAACTCTTTTTACACATAAACAATGAATTTCATTTATACGAATAAGGTAGTCGATCCATCTGTTTGGTCTGTTTAGCGCGAAATAACACGTAAGTTTAAAGAACGTTTTATTTGAGTAACAATATATTTTAAGTACTTAAAAAATATTCTAAAAATGTTTGGTTCGAGTATAAATACTGCGCCATATAAAAGTGACCTAGTCATTTTCATTTTGTAGTGAATTCCAGGCAGGTAATGAGGAATAACCAGGTGGTGTTCTGCGAAGTCCATCAGGGCTGACTTTCTCCCCGCCACCTTGGCACGAGGCCTAGGTATTTAATTCAAGTCTCCTGCAACCTTTGACCCCCACGCATAAACTCCTGAACTGCTCATAGTCGTCGAAGACAATCAGCATACGGCAAGAGTTATTCTCAGATCCCATTGGACCAGTCGATCAACTGCCCCTCAGATTTGGTCGCGTCATGGATACGAGTCTCCCGTCATCAGAAGGGCGTAGGTGTAGTTCCCAGTAGTCTGACCTACCTGATCCATGTTTTTTAGGATTTTCCCTGCATCAACTTTAGGTGAAACACCAAGTGCCATAGTCAACCCTTGACTACCCCGCTCTATCTTCCACATCCCCCTTTTTATTTCCCTTCTTATGCTATTAAAAGGGAGTTTCCTGTTTCAGGATCACCTTCATGTAGCCTGTTAATCACCAAAAAAATTATTGTTTAACATTTTCGGAGTTTCAGCACAGCATGTTATTTATCGTCGACTTACTGCAGTATAATGTCTCATATTTCTAAAACTAACTATTAATTATTTAACATTGTAATCATTACATATAATTTAGCAACTAAGACGATTGATGGCCTTTCAAAAAGTCACGTTTCAGTTACTTACTTGAACGAGATTACTGAATGTGGAAAAAATGTAGATTTCGGTTGACCAAAAGATAATTTGATAACTGATTCATCCTATGTCGAGTCCCGTGGATTTTCGTCCACAAAGTCGATTTGTTTTTGGAATACAAGTATTTGCATCATATTTACATGATGGTAAGCATGAAAAAATTTTCACAATAACGTCCATAAGAATATTGTTTGAGAAAATGTAATGCTATAGAATCTAAAAAATTGTAATGCATATTAAATCTTTTTTTAAAAAAATACTCTAAGCGTTGAACTGGTAAGGGTTCAATATAACGTTATAAATATACTACAGCTAAATTTATGTTTATGTTTAATGAATTCTTAATTAGCAATAAATATTAGCGAATGAGTTAAAACGTTGAAAAACAATGTTAATGAAGTAGTTTTATTATTTTTTGTAAATAGTAAATTCAAATTATTCTTCCGTATTAAAACATCACGTGAGATGTTCAATTGGCCATATGTGAAATACTCTATAGTAATAATTTATTAAAGTGACGCAAATCGACTGATTTGAAGGTTTTTGAATTCGTATTAAAAACTGCTCTCAATTTACATTAAATTGGTAGTACCAATACATTAGTGTTGAAAATGTTTTACACTTAAATTAAAACTTGCAGCAAATTGCCCTCATCCCTTCCTCTCAATATCTCTAAATCGGACACAAATACATCCACACGTTATTCATGATTACAAATGGCCAATGGAAACCCACCACTGTTGCTATTTGCTAAATTGATTAATTGTGACATTAATGACCAATAGAATTGCTGGGCTTGAAGATACATACAACCATGAATTTAATGAAACAATAGACAAATGTACGGAGCTTACAAGGCAATGCTCTAACAAGTTAATTAATGAAACAATTTAATGTTTCCGTTTTGTCATCCCCGGAAATATATTGGGTTTAGAATGGATAAGGAATTTTGAGTAACGCCAAACGTTTCCTAAAATAGTTTCTAAAGTTAAGTGGTCAAATCAAACAGAATGATATACCTCTTCTGTTGAATGAGTACTTTAAAATGTTTGTTTTACTTATACATCATATCTTGTACTTCTTTTGGATTTATTATTAAACCAAACCTTAACTACGTTTACATTGAACCGTATGTTGACTAGGACTCTTTATCTTCATACAATAAGACACGCGTAACATAAATAAAAAATAATTATTATATTAAAACAAGACTGTTAATAAATAAGGGAATTCAGCCGATCGCCTGTGGTGTAGTGGTTAACGTCGCTTCTTCCATCACAAAGGTCCCGCGGTCAAGTCTTGGCGTGGTTTTGGACGTTTCTCTTGTTTGACTAGCCATAGAGTTATGCCCCTACATGGGTATAAATTTCCCTAACTGTTCAGTCGCTAATGATCTAGCAGCTGGTGCGACTATAACCAATTTATTGTTTTAGGAAAAAGTAAGTAATTAAAACTGATTTGAGCGTAAGAGATAAAAATAAACAAACTTAAAATGACTTGTATTCTAAATAACATTAACCTATCAAGGCCAAAAATTTACGTTTTCAACAAAACATATCATCCATACGTTTAGAAAGATCTTCACTTGTATATAGCACACAAAATATGACTTGAATTTTCAAGGACTACTTAAAAGGAAAAAACATTATCAGTTAATTTCTTGCAAGTTCGGTAAGTTGCTGGAAGAATCTTTTATCCCATTAAATGTTTTCATTTCGGGATATAGAGTAAGAATCCTACATGGTATCAACCTGAATAATAAAATTTGACTTCAATTTATATAAGAGGTCCCAGAAAATAATGGTGAAAAGTTTTGTAGTAAATGAAAATTTTTATGAGTCCCGACTTTTGGCCACGATATATTAAATTTATACAAAGAGAAAATATACTTTTCGTAAATCACCTGAAAAAATGGATTATCTTTAACAAACTACAACTTACGCTTGCATTTAACTCCTTTTCTTCAAAAATTAATGATAATATTCAAGTCATTAGAGCTTAGACATGATATATATAATTTATTTGCATACAATCTTTCTCATTAGTAGGTACCATATTTATAACGATTTCGGAAGATAAAGTTTTCAGCCTGAGTCTTACTATCCATACTACCTTTTGGAAAAACTGTGAAAGAAATGCCATCATTTCTTTATTGCTTCATCCGCTTTCTTTTTTGTATGGTGACTGACTTAATAGCAACTCCCTTTTAACAGCATATGAAGGAAAATTTGAAAGAGGATGGGGGTTCAAAAGGGACAGTAAGGCAGCGAAATGTTGATTTCCGGGATATAGAGTAAGGATCCTACATGGTATCCACCTGAAATAGATGCAGGACAATTCCTAGAAAAGTTGCATCAGGTAGGTCGGGTTATTGGATATTTGCGCCCCCCCACCCATGACAGGAAAGGATTGTGCTGAGAGGTCTGAGCATTCCGTTCTCCATGTCTCGACCACTTTAGGAGGCAGCTAGCCGATTTTTCCAATAGTATTTCATTCTTATTTTACAAATAATTTAGTAACTCATTTTGCTGAAGCGAAAATGGGAGAGCACAAACAGACAATCAGCCGCAGATAACTGGTAGTCAAATCATCCACAGCAATAACTGTTAAGAAATTGAGGTATACAAATCATGCTTCCCGTGCCATGCCAATTGTCTCTCAAGGAAAGCCCCTGGCATAAATAATATTCTTGTATAATTCTTTTGAAAAAATGAAAATAAAAATATATCAATTTAACATTTAACAAAAAAATCTTTGAAAGCATATAATTGTAATATCATCTTGTCTGTATTTTTATCGTGAACTTTCTACAAATGCTGACTCGTACTAAAGGACCGTTCCAATCAACTAATGACAAACAAATGAGGTAAAAGCATTTGAACGTGTAAGCAGGTTAATTTATTACAGCTATTCGTCTTAGCTACATGTCTGCAGGGCAAGCCTAGGGGGACAGCCGAAGCTGCTAATTAACGTGGTAGCATGCAGTTAGCAGAACGTCTGTCAGCTAGAGGCAAGTGCTCCCTAGAGAATGGCTGGCCTCACTTTACGCCTGTGCTTTGCTGTCAGACCAACACTGCGAAACTTTCAGAAAATTTCAGACAATTCTGTGATTATAGATAATATTTAAGTTCTTAACAATTTACTCCTTGGTGCTTCCTGCCGTTGATGCCAGTTAAGGATGCCCAATTTCCATTAACTATAGCAAATAGCTATTTATTACTACCAAATATTTATTTAATCAAATCTATCTAAATTGACAATACGAATATTAATTTCGTAATATAACTTCAATTGAATATCATAATTAAAATTAATGGACGAGCAGAATAAAACTTAATACAGTTCATCCCACAAATTCTTGATTAATAATATCGTAGATAAGGAAAATGTAGGATTTAAATTGAATTCCTTGATTGTATATGTAAATAATCGTCGTGAGTGTAGATACCTTAAGAAGTATGTTTTTAAACATATCTATTAGTTATAAAACATACCAAAGTACCTCGGCAATGTAGAAGCGTTGAAATCAATACTGGTGACGTTAACGTGGTTTATTCACTGTAAAACAGTGAAAATTCATTTAAAATGCACTCCGTGAATAGAGTGAAGATGGTATACAAATGTTCTCTTATATTCTATATCGCTAATTAAGTTATGAAGTTTATTAGCAAAAGCGTTACATTTTGCCGTAAAAACAGATTAATTCATCCTCTGTATTAATTTAGTTAGTAAGAATGTGTAGGCACACACTTGAATTCGTTTCCCCATTATTCGACATATATGGGACTTAGGCAAAATATTGTCAAATATAGTAAGTTTTCCTCATTAAATTATTGCTTTTCTTCAAAATCTAGAACACAAATTTTAGTTTCGGTAAATTATAGTGCTTTTCGGCAGATGACTCAGTTATGCTTACAGAAGAAACTATATATATCCTAATTCATAATCAACATTATAATATTATCTATACAATCCAGACGAATAAGCCCTTACTCGTTTCTTCAAGTTAAATACCACGTTTTGCTAGAGGCAGAAAATCGCAACAACAAAAAAACATTTTAAAAATGTGGAAAAAAACGGAGGTTTTGTTTACATTTTCACTTTTTGACATATCTACAGTATTGTTGTTATTAAAGTTAGTTTAGTTTAATAATTTTACCTGTAAAGAATGTCAATATCAAATGCATAATCTTCTATTTGCTTTTACAAATTAGCAATTACTAAATATTAAAATTTACCTGGCATAAAAAATAAAAAGTAATTTATGTATACATCGTATTGACGATCTAAATAAGTTTATTATTTCTCAGGGAGTTAGGTCAATTACGACTCCAAATGTTTAGAATTCAAAAATATATAGTATTTTTTGGAATCTCGTTGCATGACACGAAAACCCTGTTAACCCCCCGCCGCCGCCGCTCTTGGCTACCTAAGAAGAGGGCTGAGGCCTGTGGCAGTTCTCTCGAGTGACTGCGGGGCTCACCTGATTATGTCGGGAATGCCTCGTACTCTCTCTGGGGTTTTTCAAAGTTCTCACATGCTGAGACACCTTCACCTATTTTAGGACGTATATGTACTGGGGTCGAAGTCCTTGGGCAAAAGACTAGAGTTGTCCGCTGATACCATTGGACCAGTCGGTCAACTGCTTCCTAAAACTGGTGGAGACAAGGAGAAAGGATTGCTGCAACCCCACAGCAAACTCGTCTTCCGTCATTCGGATGGGCGTGAGAATAGTACCCAATACCCGACCTGATTCAGGTTTTCTAGGGGTTTTCCCGGCATCTCTTTAAGGATCCTACCCGGCGTTTCACCTACATTACAGCCTGGGGGCCCTAGTTAACCCTTGGCTACCTTTCTCTACCTTCCGCATGTTCCCTTTTCAATTTCTTTCCTATGCTATTAAAGTGGAGTTGTTTGTTTCAGGATCACCCTCATGTAGCCTATTAACCCAAAAAAAGATTAAGTTAAATGATTTTGCACGTATATAAATTTAGTATATTTTAAAAAAATTATGATCTTAGACAGCTTTGAATACTGTGGAATACGTGTGACCAATTTAGTCTCATTCGGACTTGTAGTTTGGGCACATATAACTGGAATATACATACTGACACACTAACAAAGGTTTAGATATACAGATATTTACACGTTCTCTGTAAATAACGAATAATTCTGTTAAATAGTTGACATATGATTTTAAAATTTTTGCATCAATTTGTAAGATAACTAAATAAAGCCTAACCCTTTTTACGCAAAATATCTTTCAAAGAAATATGAAAAAGGTATCATTTGTCAAAATTATTATTCTACTGTTTTTGTAATTGTTTCTTGTTTAATGTCATGAACTGTTACCAGTAAATACTGTAAGAAATTTGGACTGCAATACCCTTGAAAATGCAGACGCCAGGAAGGTTTTCAGTTGTTGCACTACATCTAACAAGAGACAAAACCTCAGCTTAATAAATGAAAAGAATTTTCGGCTTTACTTTTAGAAATTTTCTACTCACAATTTTAATTATGCATTAATATTTAAAGAAAAAATTAAATTCTGTCTTATGGACTCATCCTTCCTTCTTTACGACATATTCAAGTGCAAGTCGTGTTAATTTTTAATTTATTAACATGTTCTAACCTTTTTATTTTATTAAAATATATTTATGATATACTTATCTATTTTTTTACCTCCTGTAAGTCATTACGTCATATAAAAATAACCGTTTTCTTATCACATTTATATATTTCAGTCCTTAAATGCGCTTGCAATAACAGTTCACAGAGGGTAGTTTAGAATAGGTTTACTAATAGGATTTAGATTCACATCGCTGGTATGTGAATAGGTTTCTTAAAGAACTTTCTAATTCCAGGAAATCCAATAACGTGTTCATAAGAAAGCATGTTTGAATACGGCTAAACGCTATGAATATGGATCTTTTAATAAGATCGTAATTATAGAATTAAACGTACTTGCTTGGAATATTCTGCGTGAAACCCATACGAGCCATAAATCGCAGAGCTCCTCGGTTCTGTAATAAAGCCTATGTAAACCCTTGATAATTACGAGATTTAGGGCAACCCCGAGGCACGCAGAATCGCATACTGCGGTGAAATTGTTAGGCATCTTAGTTCTCTGTGGTTGTGCCACTTCAAACACACCAATTGTATACTGAATTTTCATGTGAGTGTGAGAAGATCTTAACAGATTTACTTCCGGAAGAAAAAAATGCGAAAAATTTCAATTGTCGTCATGGCATAATGTTCATATGATATCTATTTGATTTTGAATTTCAAGATTTCTGTAAGTAAAAAAAACCATTAAAATATTCTTTCGTTCCAAATTTTACGCATTATCTTCGAAGTCTACTGCAACTCTGCAAAAAATATATAAATCAATGGCCTTACATGTGAAGTCACAACCAAAAATGTTCATGATACTAATTAAAAAAACAACAGAGGAAAATAGTACTATAATTTTTATATGTTTCAGATTTATTATACTGCTTGAAGATGGATTTGTAAGTAGAAATAGTGGCATTTATATTTACTATGAGGTCAATCTCACTAGAATACATTAACAGGTTTTCATGATATTTATTTTCTTGATCTTTTTAAATGTTGATGAATTTTGATATGTAACGAAATCAAATACAGGAATCATGGTATGTTGGTTTTTGTATAATTGAGTATTTAACTATATAAAAATGAGTTTTACTTTGTTGCTAAATTATTTTAAATTAAAATTCCAAACGCATTTAAGAAATTAGATAAAACATTTCTTTATTTACGCAGTGTGAGCAATATTCTAAATTGTAAAATAATAGCTATTTATGGGTTTTTCGAATAACTAATAAGTTTCAATCTGAAAATAAACAATTCTGACGTCTAAATATATCCCAGTCGTGAGTTTTTCCCTTCCTTTTTATATTCCGTTCCTCGCTGGGAAAAACAACAACCACTTCGCGCACGTGGTCTAGATGGAAAAATTGTTTTGACAGCACAACTCTGTGTTTCCAGTAGTTTGGCAGCTTTGACGCTAAAGCAGAAAATTTTTCGAAACATGTGGAGTATTTTCGATGCTTCTAATTTCAAATTTACCTATTACGTTTCGTCGGTAAAGTCATAAAGGAGGCACTCGATCGTAACATAATAGCTTCTTCCAGAAATTACTAATTTAATTCGCAATAGCTTGTAACTTTTTTAACCTAAAATTTATTGATTTGAATTTCATAGATTAAAATTGTCGAGCATATTATGATTTTAACACAAAGACACAAACCTTTAAATGGCTTCACCTGGAAATATGAGTTACTCACGATGTATTATGACAAAATTATTTCGTCAGTACACATTTTCCTTCTTCGTCGTCTGCACACTATCTGATGCAAACTTTTATTTTATGTAACAATTTATTCCTCCGATTACCGTTCACTTCATGTTTAAAGAGCTGTTTTATATATTTTTATGATTCTTAAGTGAGAAAACATACTACAATATTTTATTGCTTTATAATTAAATTTCAATACATTTACTAAATTTTATCTACTGCCACCCGGAATTAAAAGTACTAAAACAGCCTCTTCAGACTCCACGCGGAATATATTCATATATCGAAGTATTGATCTTGTCCCTATTTTTTGGTTTGTTTATCTGACAACTTGACCATTACTTTCCAGAAAATCTCCAACAGAAATATCAGATATGAGGGCAGTGTGCGTATCGCGATACCATCAGATCCGCAATACCCGGATTCCAGGGCAGTAATGCGTTTATTCATGTGTAAAATCAATGCTAAAGGGTTGCAACCATCGCTTGGATGCCTAAACGCCAATACGCGCATTCATTTCTACGACACAAGAAGGCTGCTAATGTGTGAAACGTAACTGCAAATGCCACCGCCTGATAGCTCCGAATTAAAAAGAGAAATCTTAATTGTTGACACTGAAAAATTTTCACAGATAAGGTGTAAAAGAAAATATTTACAATAACATTGGACTGACTGATATGCTGGATACTTAAAAATCGGCTTACGCTGTACAACTAAAAATAAATCCTGAGATATTAAATAAAGTGGAGTGATCTGGTGTGACTCGTGGAACAGCTAACTCGTGGAACAGTTAACTCGTGGAACAGTTAACTCGTGGAACAGTTAACTCCTGGAACAGTTAACTCCTGGAACAGCTAACTCGTGGAACAGCTAACTCGTGGAACAGCTAACTCCTGGAACAGCTAACTCGTGACAATTGGATTCCAGATTGTAAATTATTAATTTATTATAGTTAATGATTTAGATTTATTATTCAATCCATTATTCCTCGGTTGAGGAAATAGGATACGTCAAATGTAATATTACAAGAAATATACAAAATTTTATAATTAAGAATGTAAGGAGGAAAAAAGGAAAGATAAAATTCAATCTTCAATTTTCAGTCGACTGAGCAGGCAGCAGAAGATAGTGCGTATGTTCCCGTCGAACATGAAACAGAAAATAAGTCGGCATTTAAATTTTAGTAGAGTATAGTTGTAAAATAATAACAGACTTTGATAGGATACCAGAAAACCTGTTTTAATTCTTCCTATCTACGAACTCTAAGTGAATAATACGCTCCATTCATTAACAGAGATTTACAACTCTTTATAAATAATTTTTGAACCTTTAAAGCTTTTATTTCCTCCGGAAGTGCTGTATAGATTTATGCCGAAATAGTGAATACTTGTTTCAAAAAGCCTTAGACAATTTTTTTGAACACGGAGCTGAGAGCTATTTCTTATGTTGTATGAATGACTTGAACCGTTTAGACTATATATTTTGATGTTGCCCCATACAAAATTTAAAATTTCTAGAATATACGTACAAGGCAAGGTTAAAATTCCAAGTTTGCAAAAAACGGCTTGCAACTGATATTCCACTCCGCACCAGATACTATTCGTACGGCCTGCTTTTGTAGTATAAAAATGTGAAGCGCGTGATGCGAATGACCCCAGTTTTCAATACCGTAACACATGACAGAATGAAAATATGCACGGTACATCATATTTGGTGTAGCTATGCTGGTAAGTAAAGTAAAGTAAATTAAATTAAATTTTGCTGAGTTTTCCCCAATAGTTTTTTAATGTGGTGATTCCATTCCAAATTATTGTCAATCAGTAGACCAAGAAAAGGAGAGTGCTCTGAAATGTTTTACAAATTAGGAGATAAACTGTTTGTGTTTTCTGTGAAGTTAACGATTTTAGTTTTCACTAGGTTAAGTGAAAATTTGTTTGCAGTGAACCAAAGATTGAGACAGCACATCAACTTTCTCGCACAAAGTTTCCGAGTCGCTGTCCGTGTTTACCGAATTTGTGTCGTCAGCGTAGGGATCTAAATAATTAAGTAAATCGTTAATGTAAATGATGAAAAATAAATGTCCCAAAATTGAGCCCTGAGGGACACCGCAGGTAACTTAATTATTTCCCATTCTGACAGATACTCATTTCCATCCGAGTTTTCAATCTTTTTGGCGTCTGTTTTGCAAGTACGTTGTCAATAAAGAAATGGCAACTCCTCTGACCCCATAGAAATCTAATTTTCTGAGTAGAACATTATGATCTGCTATATCAAACGCTTTCGAGAGGTCAGTAAAAATGGCCGCCACTTTAAGTCTTTCATCGAGTGCGTCATGAATACTTCGAACGAAGATGTATGAAGGTGTGTTGGTAGATTTTCCACTAATGAAACCGTGCTGCGATGTGGAAATAAGTTTAAATTTCGTAAGATAGTACTTTCTCAAGAATTTTTTTGTGAATATTGACAAGAGGAAAATAAGACATTAATTGGAGACGTCTGTTGTAGAACCTTTCTCGTGTAACGGTATAACTTTCGTGTCTTTAAGAGCATCGGGAAAAATACCGGAGGAAAAGCACAAGTTAATTATGAACTGCATTGGAATTGCATTTTCATTACAGCAATGTTTAATGAGCTTACTGTTGATTCCGTATATGTCACTAGCATTCTAAGTTTTCATATTTTTTATTAAATTAAAATCTTATTTTTATTAACCGGGAGTAGAAAGAAAGACTTAGTAACCGGGTATCTGGATTTGCGCAGCATTTCGCTAAATTTGGGTATGTTACGTTTCTCTATACCTTGCTTTTCTAACATATAACGAGAAACGTTAATAAAATAATAGTTAAATTAACATGCTGCTTCTTTATTTTTTACAGGCTGTTTGTTTTTTATAAGTTTTATATCGTTACGGTCTTTAGAATTACCGGAGATCTCTTTGATAACGTTCCATGTCGCTTTTATTTTATTTTCCGAATTAGCAATAAATTTTGCATTACCTAGTTTTTTTTGGGGGCAGTGATAACTTTTTTATAAATACGTTTATATTTAAGATAAAAAAAATTAAATTCAGTTCTTGTATTTATCTCTTTTAATTTATGAAGGTGACATAGATTTTCGCGTGATATTCTAATACCTTTAGTTATCCACGTGTTTCGTTTAGTACGTTTCTGTTTACTTAATTTTAATGGTGGAACAGCGACCGATAAGAAGTAATTAATAAATTTACGGAACATATTATTTGGGTTCACTCGTTTTCTGTGTCAAGAATTGTATTCCATGAAGTAGCCCAGAGATAAGCTTTCATTTTGTTCAAAGTTGTTTAAAGAGTTTTGTAATGGAACAGTTCACTATATATGTGCCTTTGTGATCTGATGAGTACAAGACTACACTGCTTTTAGAACTGTATAAGAAAATATTATACGTACGTCTTTATCTAAATTGTAAGGAGATATTCATAACTTACTCAAAAACAAAGAACTCCGGTCTAAATTTCTTAGTTTCGAAGTTGTGGAATTTTAAAGTTTTGGAGTTCAGCGCGTTCTAGAAATCTATATGGTAACACGATAGCTCCTGTTGAGGTTTCGAACTCTGTTCTTCCCTTTTAATCGGATATTACTACCAGTGAAGTAGGTTGTCTTCTGGTTCGCAAGATATGGCTCGGGTAGAACTGTAAACATCGCTCGCGTTGTAATGGATATCGCGCCACGTACATTTTCAGGAGAGCTGCGGTGGCATTTACTAAGTTTTATTTGGCGTCGCACGACCGCATCTCTGTCGACGCAGCTACGTAGCTATATTAATAAACAAGGGTAGCCTCCCCACACTCACCACCCTGCGGCCGGGGTTGGTTTCGGCCTCGATGCAAGATACAACCCTTCCTGCCGCAGATACAATAATTTAACGAGGCAACGCTACCGTGCTATCAGGATGTATTTATAAATATCTTATAATTTGGTTTCATCCATTTCCAAAAGGGCATAGTCTAGAAGAAAACTTCATTTCGGCTGAAGGACATATAACTTGTAATTTGGTAAAGTACTCATTTGATTCATGTTTGGAAATGAATGTGAAGAACTTGACAAAGTGCAATTTAAGACTGCTAGGATTATTACTTATTTTCACATAATTCCAATAAGATTAGTAATCGAAGGTAATACGCTTTCTTGACATTACATCAAGTAGTGAATATTTTAAGTATGACTAGTACTTGCTGCTATAATATTTTTATCATAAAAATTGGATGATTATATGTATGTACGCATACAAATGCGTGGATAAATTTGGACTAAATTTCTATATTTTGATACCTGTTATTTGCAAGAAATGTGGGGGTAATGCATAGTTGTCACCTCCAATGGGTGTATGAAAATTTTGAAACATGATAAACCAACCAATAATTCTATCCAATAAAAATTAATCGTGTTAAATGAGATTGATAGTATTTTTCCCAATATTATTATTGCATTAATGGAATAGGAGGATCCTTAGGGACGTGGTGCAAACGCATTACATAAAAATGACGTGAATACAAGAAATGAAGATAGCCAGTTTAATTGTGACAATCAACATCCAGTTTTGTTGTACTTCAGCCGCTAGGAGTAAGGAAAATAGAAATTTTCGCATACAAATGGAGCAATCACTTCAAAACTTTGAACACGTGTTACTTAAAATTCAGATTGCTAAAATCGTGTATTTTTTCCTCTCTTGTGCTACAAGTGGTATTTAATACCCTCTTAAAATAGCGGGAATATATTTTATTCTTTCAGGGTACCTAACATATTATTAAGTCTTTCTCGGGCAGAAATTTTCTTTCTCTGAAGGTATTGGTGGTAACTGACTCTTTTAGGTTAGCTGGATTACTTTTAAAATTAGAAACTATTGTTATTATCCCATAAAATTTGTAACTACATTTTTATATCAGTAATTCATACAAATCTGTAACAGAAAATCTATTTTTAAAATTATTATATACTCTAAAGTGCTATATTTTAAAATTAAGTAATTTTCAGTCCTGTGTTTTTAATCGTTCTCGTCGTTACTTTAAGCATTACCGAAGACGATGACATAGGAGAAAAGAACCATTGAATTTATAATGTGGCTAAATATCATAGTGACTTTTAGCGATCAATATATAATTCCAACTAAAGCCTCCATTGAGTTTTAATTAAATAATTTTTCAATTTCAATGTTCATTGGTGACGTTAACCCCTCTGTAATGTTATGGTTTAAACATTAATATACCATGAAGTAGCTAATTATACATTTTAAAATTCTACCATTGTTTTTATTTCATAGTTTTTAATGTATGGCATTGTGGATTCATAAATGTTTGTACTAAGTTTATTGGCCGAATGGATGAGATAACTACCAACTAGTTAAAAGCTTCCGGTACATAAATCAATTTACTAAAAATTTTATTTCCTAAGCCAACTTCAAATAAACAATATTTTTATATTTACTCTGAATTTGTGACAATATCGAAACCGAAAGATATGATAGGTCGTGCTAGTTTTCAAATTGAATAAAAACTATAGCTACGATCTTTCTTAGAAATTATTTGCTACTGAGACTAGAAATTATTATTTTTTCATTTACTTTTCTTCATTGAAAAAAGTTTTACTATAGAAAGTATTCCAAGCTCAAATTTTATTATACTAGGTTTATATAATGAAACATTTAATTATCATTAATTTTATTGCGGATTTTGAATGGCTTATTATTCATTTTATCATAGATGCCTTAATTCTAAATATAAATATTCCTAGCTAATTTTTATATAAGCTTTAAGAAATAAAAGTATAACTGTAAATCTATATTGTGTCGCACGTATATTGAAGACTTATTATTGTGCATTTTTAATTACATTTATTTGCTTATAAAAGTCGGTTTGTAATTATTTTCTACTTTGTGTCCTTTAAAATATATCGACCTCGTGAAACGTATGCATTAGTATTTATAGTCTCTAATAAATACGTTATGATGATATAATCTTCCCGTTGGCATAGGTACGATAGCAGGGTTTAAAATGTAAACGTTCAAAAAAGTGGCATTTACCGAGATTAGTGCTAAATTAATTTTTTTATTGAGGTAATATGATTAAATCTGGCACTCAGCTAGTCTAATATAATAATATCAAGCGCGGCTTACTTCAGTTTGGTGCAGGTCACTCGAGATCTCGGTGTACAATAATTAAAATGATGGTACCGAAAAGTAGGACAACAGAGAACCTGATGTTGAAAATTAGGTAACTATTTTTTTCCATACCTTTTTTATACGCATTTGACAGTGAGCTGTTTTTATAATGAAAGTCTCTGGATTTTACCTGCCTTTTGATTTAATTTAATCTTCTCCAGAAGGAGAAGTCAACCTTAACTAACAAAATTAATACTTCATGTATGCATTTTCTATATCTCACTATCCACTTAAAATCCACAAACATCCAATTTCCCCCTCCTCAACACACTAGCGCACTCTCGTACTACAGCAAGGGCACACTAATCAATATGTAATAATTAGGCAATTTAGGCACATGATTGTTAATTATGTTGAAGTAATTAAATTATTGCTTCTATAAAATTATATTAAGACGACTGTAAAATGAACCAGCCCAATTCCACTAGGTATTGGTTACTTGAGAAGTGACGGACTAAATAAAGCAGGTGACGTCATGCAAGGTACCCGTTTGGAGGGGGATGGAAGGTTGGAGTTGAATTTGGGCTGAACAAAGTCACGATGGAATGTGATGATGTCACTGAGGATACTGAATTCAGGACAGAGAAAGATTTTAAATGGAAAAAAGCTGATTTTTAAGAGGCGCGTATTGATGGTAAAACTGACAAATCTTGAGTGGGATCAGTGCGAGATATGAAGAAGAATGGAACCATGTTAGTTAGCGCTTCCGAAACGAAACCTTTTGCCTCAGATATGTCCTCCATTCTTAGTTTTGTACAATGTGCATAAAATATTTACCTCCCACTTATTTTATCTATCATCTGGATGATTTTTGAAATTTAAGGAGAAAAACCAAGCATGACAGAGAATTAAATACCCTTCCGAATATGTAGTTATGCTAGTTGACGGAAAAGTTTTACATCCTCAGCTTGATTGGCTAACTACTAGTGGTACAGGATTTGGACGTCACCCTGCGTTCACGAGTCATGTTGAGGACCTGTTTTACTGGGACTCCCGATCCTTCCATAATTGAACATGCCTGGGATTATTATGGACATCGACTCCAACCCAGTGCCAATTTATAGGTTATTGAGGGCTTATTCTGACAGGTCTGTGCTCTTTTTGTGTCATCAGAGGATACAGAGCGTAGAATTGACGCATGTATCCGTGTCTGGGTGAGTGATACACAATAATAATTGCTCGGGAACTTTCCCCATACTGTCAACATGAACTAGTATTGTAATCATTTACGGACAGTTTCAAACGGATACGTTATTATGTCATTGTCATCTCTCCTTTTCTTCATTGTCAACAATTTCCACTTGTATTTCACAGTGAAGCCTCTCCAGTCATATATTCGTCGTATTTATTTGCTGCTAACCTATACTGATGAGTACATACATTTTGATACAATTTTCTTAATGTCCATAACCCATATGTTAAGCAGCCGCCTCATTATCCAGTGGCACACGTTTATGGTCTAGTGGTTAGCGTCACAGCCTCGCAACACAGAGGTCCCAGGTCCGATTCCTGGCAAGGGCCTTGGTGTTTGTCGGTTATACTCAGTCAGGGAACTTGAATATACACACAAAGACAAAGGAAATTAGTCACCAAATTCTCAATTCTCTAATGACCTCAACGTTGGTGTGACTATAAATAGAATTAAAATTACGAAAAAATGTAAAGAGAATATCGAACTATCAGCCAACGAATTGTGGCTGGGATGCAGGTAGTAGGAGCCTGTCTGACCAGAGGACTAGGGCAAACCACACACACACACACACACACACACATATATATATATATATATATATATATATATATATATCAATTCTACGCCTTATGGCAAGGAAAATGACACCAAGCAATATATAATTTACTCTGTTTTATTCCAGTATATTAGCTATGGTACAAAGATATTTAATGCGGTATTAGTCATAATTATTTATTTAAATATGTCTTCACCCTTATCCAGTTCATACAAATAAACAAAAAAAATACAGTAAGAAGGACTAGGTTATAAATGTAGAAGAAGTATTTCATCGCAAAGCCACGGAAGAAAAACAAGCGAGTATGGAACAGATAAAATATTAATCCAACCCAATACAATAGACCATAAAAAACAGTTTGGACGGCTTTTATAAATCAGAAGTCCGGCGCACAAGATGGGGAAAATGAATATGCCATGTATATATTAAAGAATTATTTTTAAAAATTCCTCTTTCTTTAGTATAAGGTACGGCTCACTAAAACAAAAATATTTTTTCGGAACTGTAAGATGTTGATTGAGAAACCATCAGTGTCTTCCTTAATATGCGAGTATCTTCGTACAATGAGCGCGATGTGAATATTTCTACAAACATATTATGGATGAAACTTCATCACTATACAGAAAGTAAAGAATATGGTTGGATAAATGACTAGATAAAATCAACCCTGGGTTTCCTGTAAGGAAAAAGATAACGCCTCAGAACTTGTCATGCAGCATGTTTGCATTTTTTAATTAAAGCTCCTCCTTTGGTCCAAACAGAAGTACGATTAACACGAGGATATGAACTTCCTCCCGGTGCTACAGTAGTGATGGACGATGGACGATGCACCATACACTTCACGATAAAGGGTAAGACAACATCTTCTTCAGCAACTAATGCTAACGTGATCGTTTTTACCCCCTATTTCGTTCAGTCATAGATTGTTTAGTATCATTTTTCTTGTTATAATGTATATAATTCAGATTTATTAAATATTTAACAATAAATAGGACAATTAATCCTTTCAGCAAGCCAGACTAATATCTGTATCCCAGCTCCATTTCTTAGTCAATAGTACTATAGAACAGGTGAACAAGTCTTATATTCGCAGTTGATAGTTGAAGTAAATGTGGTAGATAATAAGCTAACTCATAGGGGTAGTGTCCCTTGCCACCCCTTTCCAAGCCATATAAATGGGGATACTGTCAATTACATTCCATATATCAACCCACATGTCAAAACTATAATGATGAAGTAGAATTCGCAACAAGTAAGTTCATTCAATGAAATGAAATTCTACCGCAATAGAAAAATATTAAATAAATTCAGATATACACGTGAATAGTTCGACCTTACACAAAAATACCATAAAAAATAGACGCACGTGTACTAGAAAAAATTATTTTATTTAGGTCTTCATTATTACAATTCAAATAATTGGGGTAATTTTTTTAGTAGCAGCGTTGTTTCCACCATTTATTAATATTTTGGTAAACACATTTAATATTTCCCCTTAGAACTTGTAAAGAATTCCTAGTAGACTTCACTAATGAAGAGTCTGATTTACAGATTACAGCTTGTTAATAATATAAACAATAATAAACCACTTTAACAGTGCCTTATGAAAGTTATATTTCAATATTTCTGCATTCGAATTGGTAGATTTTTTGACAATTGCACCTGCAAGGACATCATTTTGATATTCTAAGATTTTAACTGAACATAATATTATTAATTTTACATTAACTTTCCTAACGAATCATGGCATTATATCTAAGGAAGTTGACCTACTAGTTTTGTGGCAGATAGATCTATCCTATTCATAAGAATATCTGTATACTGAAACATGTCATGATACTGGAATTAATGGAGAGTTAATTAGGTGCGCGCATTGCAATACTTAATTAAATATGGAATTGTTATCCATATATACAGCGCTTTTATTGTTTATAAGGGCCTTTTTAACCGAACGAAATTAAGCTTGGGATCAAGGGCAGTTCTTTCTCCCCGTGAAATTGAATACAAATTGCCCACTGTGCTCAAAATTCGCAATTACCAGGAACATTGTTTTTATGTTTCCAAGCGGGAGTAGGCACGTTGCGTTAGGTTCTGAAACATGATGTTAATTATCCAATGAATGGAATTCCACGAACAATACAGGTCTTATGGCAATTGAATAAAACCTCAATACTCGCCATGCATTCATTACGATTCTAATATTTGCAGCTTTACCGTTTATCGTGAAAGTTGTTCTTCTCAACGGCAAATATTTTGGCAAAACGACTTGTAGTGTAGTATTACACGATCAGTTTTATATTGAGTATTTCGTGTCAATTTATAACACAACTATAAATACATCAAAATTATGAACGTTTTAAATATATCTTACGTTAAATGGTGTTTGGCAACCTCGATTAATATCCAGAAAATAGTTTCTGTAAGCTCACAATTGGTTCTAAAGTCAAATAGAAGAAAAAAATATAATCGAATAATAGAAGCAAACCAATAGTCATTCAGAACAAGTGTATTAAAAAAGAAAGATCTCTGATTTAAACAAGTTTTTTGACTTAAAATTTACAATAAATAAAAAGACTGGTAATAAGTCAGCATATAAATTTAGTATTATTTAATTAAGATAAATACAACGTTTCGTTTCCCTTTTGAGACTCCCTCAGGCATACTACAAGCATAACAATACAATAAAATAAATTTGGGTTCTAGGTTAAAATTTGTAAGTTTGAACCATGTTTTTATATTTTATAAAAAATTATAATATATTTTTTATGCACTCAATATAAATAATGATAGCAGTAATTTGAACAAAATGTATGATCCTCATTTGTTATAATAGGTGAACGTTTTAATAATATTTTCCGCTGATAAATTTAACTGTCGAAAGCACTCATTGTTACCACATCATTTCGGCCTTAACCATCGCATAGAGATAGTTCTTTTATGTTTTATTTTTCTGGTTAACAGACTACATGAGGGTGACAATTTCCCTTTAATAGTATAGGAAGGGAATTGAAAAGGGAGGATGCGGAAGGTAGAGCAATGTAGCCAAGAGTAGACTCGGGCCCCGGGCTACAGTTTGAGGATCCTACCCGGTGTTTCACCTAAAGAGATGCAGGGAAAACCCAAGAAAACCTGCATCAGGTAGGTTGGACACTATTCTTACGTCCTTATGAATGACGGGAGAAGAGTTTTCTGTGGGGTCGCAGCATTTACTTCTCCGTGTCTCAGCCAATATTAGGAGGCAGTTGACCGACTGATCCAATGGGATCTGCGGTCAACTCCTGCCTTATGCAGAAGGTCTTCGAACCCAGTACATATACATCCTAAAAGAGGTGGCAGTGTCTCGGCATGTGAGAACTTTGAAAAGAAAAACAGAGAGAGTATTTATTTAAAGTCGCATCAACTGCTAATGGTTATTAGACAGTACTGTAGGGGGAAATCGTTTCACAACTTCAAAACGCACACACAACATCCATGCCCGTGCCAATATTCGAACCCAGAACATCTAGGATGCGAGTCAGCAATACTAACCGCTACACTACAGGAGGATTTAATTTTTTGCAATATTATGTTTGTTGTATGGATGTGGAAATCTCAAAAGGGAGACGAAACGTCGTAGTTATGTTAATTAAATAGTAATAAGTTTATATGCTGGCTTATTGGCCGTCTTTTTATTTATTAGATCTCAAACTTAAACGACAAGAGAACCAGTGGAGAAGAAGAATACAAATCCTAACAGCTGAAGCACTTAATATTTAAACGTCTATACTACAAAGGCTGACGTGTCATGTGAGTATCTCAAAGACTTAAACTGCTAGTGCGATTTTGTCCCAGGTTCTACAAACTACTGATGCAGTTCAGATATAATGTCACTAAATGCTGTAACATTAGAAAAAAAGCCTCGTTTCAATCCCATTTTTAAATTATAAATTTTTAATAGGAATTTCATAGTAATTAACAGGTATAATATTTTATAATCCTGAATTACAATAATTCAGACAATTATGCTAATAAAACATTTTCCTTTAAAAATCTTGCTTAATTATATTCCAATACCTCATCGGTTGGTACATATAATAATAATAATATTGTATTCCTTTTTTAGTAACACACCAGTTTCATACTATGATTGACACTAGTCAGTTTCAATACAATCCGTCGCCATTGTATCTATCTGATCATCATTACTTTTCATACGAACAATAATCAACTTCTTATACATCTTCTCACAATTTGTTTAATATTTTTCAGTACTAAATGTTACACTAGAGAAAATACATGTGTTATTCACTCCATGTTGGTTTACAAATAATAAAAGAACTGTTTAATTAACCAATAATCGAGTGTATAATTCTTCTATTTATAGGACATTGTTACTGCTTATTAAAATGACTTTTATAGTAAAATGGAAAATAGTCAATTTGATGAATATAGTCATGCACTGCGCAGAGGATGACAAAGATGGTTATAAAAACACCAAGTGACGTGGAAAGGATCAGTAAATGGAATGATTGATGTAACGAACGTTGCACCTATAAAAACGATTAAACAGTACAAAGAGGAAGAAATAGGTTAAATCAACTAAGTAAAATCCAAAATATTAGAACAGAGTCGCTCAGTCCATTCACTCACCCATATCGTAAATCTTCAACAAACTTTCATTATTCTTGAATAGATAACTTCAAAATATGACTGTTGGGATAAGTAAAAATTACCAGTAGAAACATTAGTGGATGTTCCTTTGAAGAATATAAAAATATTTGTATTTATTATTTTTTAGACTGAGCTGAATAAACTTTATATATGAAGGAAGGATATATTTGTTGGTGATAATTATTTTAGGCTCAATTTTACAGTAGAACTACCAACGGTAGCTTATCGAATTCTGGCAATGTAGAAACGATAGTAATTTTTTTGTACTCAGAGATTATTCTTACAAATGTTCTGATTTTTACTCAATTCCTCATAATAATAATAAATTTTATTGCCAATTTTGCTCATACATAACAGTTAAATATTAAATTAAAATGGCGGTAAACGTATTTTAAAAATGCGGAGTTTATTTCTTTTTTACCTGAATGACAAAGATTTAAATAAATATACATTGATTCCGTCAATTCTGTTTATGCAGTTCGTAGCATAACCTTACTCGACATTTTTAAAATGGCTTCACTGTCGGCCTTTTCGCGAATGCCTTCGAGTGATACATTACAAGTCAGTGTAAGTTTCAACTCGCTGGCTTGGAACAATATGAATGCGAGTGGTCGAAACTAATTAGCGCTTTTATGTGATTAAAAGTGCATTGATCATGAGGCAGGAGTTTGGCTTATCGGCCAAGGACAATGCTGTGTGATTCTTAAATGCATAAGCTATTAATCAATTGGAAAATATGATGCTAGGCAATCAGCTGGCGAATTAGAAATATTAGCAAAGGAATTAAAGAAGAAAATTACATGTGTAATGGCTTCTTTAAGTAAAGGCAAGGGTAAATCAAAAAATTGTTAGAGTCATCAAGGGGTAAGCCACTTTTATTTCTTGTCAAAAAATAAATTTATTATTATTAATGATTATAGTAATAGATTGAGATTCAGATATCAAAGTTTAATTACGTATTTAATTAATTTTAGCAATTTAATAAACAATATTAGGAAACAAAATTTAAACACAATGAAAATTAACGTAAACGTTAAATATATCGTTTCTATGCTTTGTGGGAACATCAAAGTTTGAACATCTATTTTTACTTAACAGGAAGTAAGTAATTTTATACTTGCCATTGGTTTGCGTTCAAGGTTTTGGAAGTTTTGTTGATTAGGAACGAGCCACGTTGAACAGTGGATACTGATAGTATGGTATACATTAAAAAATATTGTTTTTTCCTACTTATAAATCCCCCAGTAAGTAAAACTGTGCAAATTCATCACACGTCTGTTTTACTGCAAAAGTTGTACTTCTAAAGGTAAAAGTCATTGAATCGGTTGCTAGTACGTATTTGCCAAGTCTGAAATCTCCATTAACGTCTGCATCATAACTTCCAGGGGATGAATATAAAATTTCAGATTCTAGATTTTTTCTGAAAGAGTTGTGCAGATGTTGAAAATCAGTTGAAGATATTCGAATAGAATTTTTATATTTTCCACCAAGTTCGCGACTCTCTGTTGTTCATAAATATGGCACCACTGATAAGTTCTCTTCCTCTAAAGAGATTTGTCTGCCACTAGTCCTTTACAAAAAAAAGTAAACTCATCACTTGCAACGATCAACAGTTTTTTAATTCTAAACTAGTTGGTAGTAAGGTATAGAGATAAAATAGATCACTGTCCAGTTGAAAATTCACAGTCACAAAAATTATCTCTATAAGAGTTTTATAACAGTAATTTTCGTTGCCAGAGTTCATAAAGCTTGGCTGAAGTTAATCCTTTCTCGGTATTTAAACATAGTGACCGAAAGAACGCATGGAGTGCAAATTGTTTTCTCAAGAAATATTTGCAGAATTACAAATAGTAAACAATACCATTCGTTAAACATTAATATGTGCGTGATGACGCACGAGATCTATTACGTATTTGTTTCACAAAGGCAGTATCGCCACCACATGGAGCGAATCAAACCCGTGTGCAAATTACGGCTCATAAAGGCAATGTTGCTGAAGCGGGGAATATGTTCCTTCGGGAGCGTGAAGCTACTCCGTGACTCTAATGCTAATGTGTTTTCCAGGTGTAGCTTGTGTAGTTGTGTAACTTGTAATGAGCTCCTGTGTACACAGGGCAGGGTGCTGAACGTGAGACACGGCATACGGACACAAAATATACACCAGCTTTCATTAAAGCCAACTCAGTCGCGCGTAACGCGAAAAAATAAACTCGGGTAAAACAAACAACTTTTCTATTCGGGTCTTTCTAAATGAGAAAATTTCTTACCCTTTTTGTTAGAAAAATCTGCGTCTTCTATCAACCTCAGTCAACTCAGTCATTGGTGGAATGAAAAATTATAATTATTGTAGGTTAATCGTTGCCTATTTTTAAATGAATACACCAACCAAATTTCAAGCAGAAGAGGATAGTTTTATATGAATATAATTGTTTGTATATCACTTATTTCAATGAAATCAGGTTAATATATCTATTAATTTTGCCTATTTACACTTTGATAGTGCATAAAGTATCTCTAAAATCTTGGGACAAGAAACTGAATCATGAGTTAAAATTCCTGTATTGCCTGAACGTTAGACGAAAGTTCAAGTCATCTTAAGATATGATCACATACTGGTAATCAAACAAAAATATTTGTTAATTTTCGGAATATTAATTTAAAAACTATAGATTTTCTATTTATATAATTTTTGTTGGACTTGAACTTTAAATGTATTTAGATAAAATAACTTCAAAAACATCTATTACTAACAGGGTTTAATTTTAACTTTTGTTATATATATATATATATATATATAATTAAACACTTAATGACCTTGTACAGACTTTATTGTATAAATTTATAAGTGTTAAACTATATTTAACATTTTCTTCGGTTTCCGTTACATATATTAAATGGGTGGGCAATATCAATTTAATAATATAGATAAATATATTAGCAATTATGATCTATTTTCAAATAAATGAAGAAATGATTTCAATAAAACATTGAATTTCAATACAGCGTAATTTAATAATCGAATTAAATGATGTATTATTATCAATGGTATGACTCGGTTAGCAGAAAATTGGGAAATTTAAATCAGCGTTGATGTGATGTAAATGGAAAGACAACTATTATAAAGCACTAATGCTATAGCCAAGTGTAGAAACGTTAATTTCCGTATATTATTCACCTTGGTCGTTCGACGTAAGATGTCATAGGTTGTACGAGGGTGTTTGATGAGTTTTGTAAAAAAGTAACAAAAAGAATTTTTTTTGGAAAACTTAATTTATTCCTCAACATCCTTTACTGGCTACACACTTGTCCCAGAAAGCTTCCAATTTTTTCAACCTATCACAAAAATAGATTTCGTCAAACTCACCAAAATACTCCGTCACGGCCTCGATTACTTCCTGATTTGATGAAAATTTCTTACCACTAAGACAAATCTTCAAGTTCGGGAACAAGAAGTCATTTGATGCTAGGTTGAAAAGAAACAAATTCTAATCACCACTCAAACACTTTCACTATTCAGACTGCTGCTGTATCTTGGTGAAACACCACTTTCTTGCGAGCCAATTCAGGTCGTTTCTCAATCAACACCCGTTTCAAAGGATCCAGCACAACATAATAGAGCCCAGTTATGGTTGTGCCTTTTTTCAAGAAATCTATGAATATTATACCACGACAATCACAAAAGACAGTGGACATCACCTTCCTAGCTGACAGAACGGTCTTCGTCCTTTTTGGTTTACTTTCACCAGCTTTTGTCCATTGTTTTCCTGATTGTTTGTTGGTCACTGGAATGTAGTGATACATCCAAGGTTCATCGAATGTTACGAATCTGCCTAATAAATGTTGCTAGATTCTGCGTTGAAAAAGTTTTTTTCTAGTCAGGTTTTGGTCCAATGTGAATAGTCGTGCTACCCATCGTGCACAAAGCTTTTTCATGCACAGTTTTTCTTCATGGAGAATAAAATACACTGGCTCAGTTGAGAAACAGCTATCTCACGCACTTTTAGTCTGCGATTTTCATTACGCTATTGTGAAATTTTGCGATGTTTTCCCGAGTGGCGACCTCAAATTTTTTGACGGCCAGAGCAAAGTTTCATCTTTTTTACTTCTTAGACCTCGTTTAAACTCATTGATCCAATAGTAAATAGTCTTCAATACTGGTGCAGACGCCACATAAATTTCATTCAATTTGTTTTTGATTTGTGTAACAGTCCAAATCTTCATATGACATCTCGAAATTTGTTTTTTTTTCCATTGTCTCCGTCTAATTACACGTCTAACATTACGGAAGGCTGCCAATGATAAACTACGTCTGTCATACGTTTAAAACTTTTAGGAATGTCTTCGAAAGGATGATCATGTTTAGCAACAATGGCCCAAAGAATGTAAAATTTCCCTGTTCTTTCAAAACAATCTTCCAGACTTACTGACAACCCTTCTGGGCATTCGGACTGATGATTAATTAAAATGGAATAGATCTCCTTGCTGGGAAACTAAGTTCGGCTTGTTATTCTCCAAGAACACTAATGCAACACGTATTTAAAATAATGTAATTCACGTATTTAAAATAATGTAATTCACGTATTTTCATTCGGTTATGTGCTATGGTATCTCTAGTTGGGAAAACTGCTCCTGGAGTAATGAAATATTTAAGTTGCTAAAAGTGTGTTATTTGAATACTTTCTAGTACGAATTTTAGATCGAGTTGCAAACCTTTTTGGAAAAGTTTGCAAATATTTAATTTACCAAGCGTATATATTCATTAAATCTTAAAGTTTGTGAAGCGAAACATAATTTTTTTGCACGAATGGCGAATTTCATGAATATGCGACTAGATATCGCTCAGCTCTAAGGTCAAACAAGAATCGTCTTGCTCTCTACCAGAAAAGTATTCACAATACCGGGATACAACAGCCTTGCTCCAGAGGTTAAGAACAATAACTAAAAAAGTTTCGTGAATCAGAGTAAAACTATTATATTAAATGGCTCGTTTTACTCTGTACCAGAGTTTCTTAAACTTTCCCCAAATAGTTAAAATTAATGTTACTGCAAAAGTGTTGAATGTGTTGCCTTGTAAAATCGCCTACTACATTACTTTAAACTTTCTGTAGTTTTTTCTGCTCTTTTGTTTGTTTGTTTTGTGTATTGCCTGGAGCTACTGCGGAAGGCCAGATCCTGGTCGCGGAGCTCCAATAAGTGATAACTCCATTGCTTATGAGTGTGTTTGTGCTCTCTAGCGTGCGTGCAGTGTTTTCATGATTTTAGACTACACCCTTTTTCGTTTAGTTATTGATTTAAAGATTATTTGTAATTAATTATGCACTTTAATTTGTTCTTATAACTATTTTCAATTTATGATTTATCCGAGGACTAATGGAAAGAACAATAAATCAAAATGTGTGTGTCGCGACTATGGCGTATCGGTCGCACAGCATGATAATATTTAATTTTAAGTCAGAAAGGCAGCTTTAAAAAATGTAATATGTTTTCTCCTCGACTGACTTATTTCCCCTGTGCGTGATTTCTCTATGATCTAAAAATATGTTCACTCCGCACGGCGGTGAAATTTTAGCGCCTTTATTTTAATTGGGTGTTATGATATGAGTTCTAACATATGCACTGATATATACCTGTCCGTCGTATGATGTTTTTAATCCTATCCGTTGGCAAGACTAATTGACTTGTGACGGTGGAATTTTGGGTAGCGTAACTCAACACGAACCTATTATTCCTTTTTTAAATACGGCTGTAAAGATAGTGTTAGATGGTATCGTCATTCGTCGGCTGCGTCCGATCTGTGTTTCCATTATTCCTTCGGATTTTCAGCGGGAAGGTTCCTTTATTGCGCAATGGCTTCATCATAATTAATTCATGTCATATACCCAATATCCGAACTGTACGTCATCTCACGATTTCTCGTCTGGCTAAAAATTGAAAGCAGTGAACTTATCAATCATAATTATTCTCAATTTTATACTGTATTGTGACAGACGGTTTTTCATAAAAGTAAACAAATATAATTAGATAAATAAATTTTCCCATAAAAAATTCTGTAATGGCAAAAAAGCACATTAAAATTTGTTGAATAACTGACTCGTAACCAATGGAACATAAGTTTCTGTCAGAGTCTCACTTTATTAACGTAATTTAATGACAACCTCAGTCGCAAACTGATAAATATTTCTAATAAACGTATTTCTGAAATATCATACGGTATAAATAATTAACAGTCACCTATGTCAGGTGTTCCATCACATGTCATGTACTGAACCCATAATAAAGATAATTTAGTTCATTTATTTCTTTCAATTAGTGAATGATATACAAGTAAAGATACGCAGACAAAACATTGTTTTGTTTTAGGGGAATCTTAAAGCAACGAACCAATCATGTTTTTTTATAAATAAATAGTTAGTCATCAATGTATCAGTAGAACGGTCTTTGACCATGTCACTTCTTAAATATACTACTGTGATACACCGCTGGTCACGGCGACTAAAAAAAACTTGTTATTGTTAATTTTTCAAGGACAGTAACCATAAATGTTAAATAAAAAACAATATATTTGAAACAGATAATAACCATTTCTTACTGAACAGTTGTGAAAATCAACGTAACATTACTTCTCTATTTCAGTGTGGCAGTGGGCGTACGTATTAGCAGGAATACTAGTAAGTTTGTGCTCCATAACTATGTGATGGAGTGATTTCACGTGTGCACTGTCGTTCTATTGAGTAGCATCCCAATCCTAGCGCCACTAATGCGATTGCATGTATTTAATAATACACGCCACGTGCAGTTGATCCCCTCGTAGGACGATCCTAGTTCAGACGCTCTCTGTACTAGTATCAATAAAGTAAGAGCAATAGTTTCCTCCACAAATATGTACCCCCGAGGCTATTTTAAGTTTTTACGTCGCAGGGACTAGTGGGACTAAAGTTATTCTGCTATTAACATTCTTCGTCATAATCACTTTTAATAACAGAGACATTTTCTCAAAGATATTACTAGCATACGCGTATTGTTCATACATTGTGCAACGAATCAATAGCAAAAAATATGTTAATTATCATACCCGTTTAATTGATTTGTAACAATTAATTTTTACAATATTTCTGATTTTTAATCGTATCAGTAATGCAATATTTTTCTACACTATTATATCAAATTACTCTAACTACATTTGCCAAAACCACTACAATGGTATTTACGATATAATCCTTAAGGCTGCATTCTCCTCTGTATATCCTGTTTATATCAATAGAAAACAGATTTATTATGTCAAAATCGGCTATAATGATATTTTAATTGTTGGAACTGATTTTATCTACTATTATCATGACGATTTCAAGTTTCCATGTCGTAGGTTGCCTTATTTTATTTATATTACACATTTACTTCTCTTGCACCATATTTTCCAGTGTACTATTTTAAATAATACTACAACCAACATTACATTATGAATTTCTTCCCTTAAATTGTATATAGATATAGACATATAATAAAAAAGTTTATGGAATGAAAATATTACGAAGTAGCTGTGGACCCCACGTTTCCCGGGTATTTATTTATGTTATCCCTGTACATTATTTAATTCTGGTCAACATATAACTAAACCGACATCGGAAACGTCACAATACGAACCTCAGATATACTTCCAGTAACTCGCGAGAGTCCAAAATACCCCCGGTCCAATAGTATTCTAACAGAATAAACATATTCCCTCACTTAATGGTTAAATTTTTACTTAAATCACATATTAAAGGTCATAATGTAACACAGCGACTAGTATTAAACCGATTTAGACACCAAACTCGATAGTTTCCTTTTTATTTTCATATTAGCTACTAAATTTTAAAATTTACCTGACGCGAGAAAAAAAACAATTTACCAATTAATGTATTCATCGTATTGACGATACAAAGTAGTTCATTTTTTCTCAGCCTGCTGCTACAGTGGATAGTAAGTGGGATGAATGATATAGGAACGTGTAATGGGACTTATAACTCGCAGTTGGTTTACACGCCGGCTTTCGCGCAGCAATTCCCGTAGAATTAATATTTATATTGATATTAATGTCTTCTGCAGTTTATCTGAATTATACATGCATTAATATTTAAATTAAATCTCATTTTTTAAAAATAACCTCAAATTTTCATTGAAATCCGTTGAGCCGTTTACGAGCCTATTCGAGACAAACACACGGATAAAAGGATATACAGACAATTATGTATGGCAGTCCCTTTATAATATTGAGCTACATACGTATATTATTCAACAACTTTGTTCTAGTATTATCCAGGAAACTGTTCCGAGATGATGAATATAACTAATCTAATAAACAGAAAATTCCGAATTTATAGTTATAAAGTATAACATTAAATAATAATTTTGCACAATTGAGTGTTGCATATGTTAACTTAATCTTTTTTATATATATATATATATATATATATATATATATATATATATATTATTCTGTTTGGTTTTCGGACTTAAAAGGCAATAGATTCATATTTATTGCGTAGCGTCTTATATATGCACTGAAAGACGCACGAGAATAAATTAGTCTGGTTATTGTTCCTATTTTTATATTTCAATAACAAATAATACACCCAATTCTTCAGTAAAAAAATTATGATTTAGTAAACGTAATTACGATGTTTCCTCAATATTTGTGGACTTCATCATCTAAATTTTTAATGGATAAAAATTACACATTTTTGTTTGTCCGTAACATTCGCGATGCAAAATTATCCACTTAAAAATTTACTGGATTAAGTCGTAAATATATCAATCAACCCAATATTAATTTATATTTGAAAAATTGGCTGATTTTTTATTTATTTTACTTGATTTTCAGATAATTTATTTATTAATTTTTTATATTCCTTTATGTATAATTGTATTTTAAAAAGCTTATAGATGGGAATACACGGGGAGGTGAACCAAAACTTTCAACATGCCGCGTTAAATAGACCGATAGGCTAAAGAACTAACAACTTAAATATCGTCTAACACCATAGTCAAAAATACATCGACAATTCACATGTAGTGCTCAAGGAAATTATTTCAAAAGATGATAATTTTGACTTCTTTAACAGAAGACAAATTAGGGACACTACGGTGTTAAAGTAAGAATGTCTAAAATTAAACCTCAAATGACAGTTTTAATTGTCGGCTGGGATTTAAAATAAATTGAATGAATTATAGTAGGATTCTAAGTGACTAACATTTCCATTTTGCAATAAAGAAATTCCGAATACAGCCCGCCGCCGAAATGATTGCTTACGCTTCGAGTAGGCCAGTACGCTATTTTTGATACTTGTTGATTCAACAGTATGACACCACTAATTACGGAGCTGCTGTGGGAGCTATTTCTCGTCCCTGTGAGCCGTATATTTGCCCGTTGCTGTTGTTGCTTGTGTGGTTATGAATATGAAAACACGGAGCGCCGAGGCCGTCCGAAGCACAAGACTATTGTGCAAATCTGAACAATGGAGCAGTCCTCGTGGGTAAATTTGGCACACCGGTAGCTGCTTTCTGTCACGAGGAAAAATTACTTAAAAAAGGGCAAACAAAAATGTGACCCATCCCATCCCATGGCAGCAAATGCCGCTGTAATAATGCTCGCAGTTGGCGGCGACAGATTCACGCACAAAGCTAACTCTGTTGCACTGACAGCCGCGAATAAACGTCTGTTACTTTGTGCAGGGCTATTGTATTTTATTTGTCAAGCTATCTACAACAGGGAGATTCTTTAAAATGACACTTTGATAGCGGAACAAATGTAAAAAAGAACGGAATGCCGACCGCTTATTTGACTTAATTGCCACCATTCCCAACTTTTCTATACAGTTAAAAAATTCTAACTTTTGCAGAGAAGAATTATTTCAAGTAAATAAAAGTGATTTGAGAATGTTATGATTTCTACTTCTTATGTATTCTACATTTCACGAGGATAAAGAACCTTTGTAATTTAGTTAGATTACTTGTTGCCGTATAAATTTGAAAGATTCCTAATGTCGAAGAATCGAAATCTGACGTCCTTATAAATTTTTTTAAATTATTGATTTAATAACACATGCCCTAACATTAGGAATACTGTTCCGTCATAATCGCCCAGCGCTAGAAATACACTTATTAATAACAGTAAACTGTCGACTATCCAGTTCCTGTAATTCTGAGTAATAATTTCAGAATATTGCAATTTACTTTGCGTTGACGTTGCAAACTATCGACTGCGATAATCTTCCAACATGCATAACAAAATATGAGACACTCAAAGCACAAACCTACACTTCACTTTATCTCTAGTGTATCGGAAACAGAATACGTTACAAAATTATTTCCGATTGTTGATCACCCTCATTTTTTGAAAATTCAGGAATTGGTGTTAAATTTTTTCATTTTCTTTAATTACATCGCAACTATTTTCACTTAACTAAATAAAGCCGATTTTTGTAGCTTTACAAAATCTATAATAAAATACATATTTCACTTTTTCTCGTTTTTATGTAATTAATTCTCAAGATTAGCAGTATTTAAGGAACATTTATAAAATACTTGATATTACTTAAAATTAATAAATTATTAATAAGACTAACTTTTGTGTAATGTTAGAGTTCACAAGGAAAAATCACTCTTTATAGTGAAGGTGAAAAATTTCGGCCAAAAATTGTCATAATTTCTTCATTAATAGAGGTACAGTCAGAACAATTATAGAATTTGTTTCACTCTTTATAGTACTATGCCTCTTTTGTAAATTAGATGACCAATGATGGCTAGTTCGCGCGAGGTTTGTTGCATTTAGTTAACAAATAACAACGCTTGAAATATTGGGCGGGTGAATGTTGGTATATTAATTGCAATGCGGTTATGTTATGAAGGTTAAAATTTACTTGTTCGGAATGAGTACGGCAACCAAATAAGGTAGAAATAATTTTAATATGAAAACTTGGTTTAGAAAACGTTGAAACCGTATTGACTTTGTCAATAATATGTATTAGGTAAAGCAGATGTACACTAAACCTTTTAGGCAACTTAAATAATTTTTAAAAGAGAACCAATTCCATCATTCGATTCACGACTTATGCAGCCTTATGCCAAGAGTTTCAAACAACAATAATTTTAATTGTGGAATATTATCATAAACAATAACACAATTCACAAACCCTGAGTCTCAAAAGTAATAAATACTTTAAATTGTTGAAAAAATATGTTTTATGATTTCAGAACACCGCTTACACTTTAAAGTTCTTAGAGCGCATATGCTTTCGTATTATTATAAATTTATTAGTTTTGGACACCTTCTTTAATTTTTATTAAAGAATTTTTAAAACGTTTCTCGTCGGTTCACTGTAATGGTCGCAATATTAATTTTTGTGGACGTTGCGTTTTGGGACAAATAACCTCCACTGGGATGTAACAGTATAGCGTGTTCTAGTAATAATTTAATTTTGGCAGGAGCGATGCTGTAACATGGAACAGAGATAGCTGAAGCCGTATTCAGCCAACAGGTCCTGTTTTTACTGTTGCAGTTTGAAATAAACTGTACAACCCGTAAACACAGCCGTTGCCGACCTCGTTACAATCCAAATGAGCAGGAAGGGAGGAGGTGACGGGGGTTCGGATGATAAAAACAATGCAGTGTCCGCTGCAGACAAATGCGAGTGCATGCGTTTGTCAAGAGGCGTAGTTGCCTCGATCCTCCAACACTCACAATTTGGATGCAGTCATTTTCTAAGTATTTACCATTGTATTCGATCTTGAAGTGTTTTCCATTGTTCTGAAACACAGTAATATTTATTAAAATTTCACAATACAATTTTTCGTATGATACACATGAATAAAATCCATACTTTATAGTATATCATGTTTACTTCGTGCCCTTAATTCAACGAAGTGAAACATGGGACTGATTTGGAGAACGATGAGTTTCCAATCATCCTGATTTATTTTTTGCGTGACTAGATATCATTCCGCGGGTTTGCATGTATGACAAGTTAGCGTTCCGTAAATAAATTTGTCGATCCTAGATTGTTTCTGCGAAACTATAAGTGATACATTTAACATTTTCATGTCACTCGATAGCTCAAGACTCCAACCCGCATTGTGTGTTTTACACAATTTATCCACTATAAACACGCTATTATTACACGTCGATTCTATGTAACGTGTGATTGCGTGGCTGATTAAAGCCACCCTGGTATTTTTTTGTTATGTAAATACAGTTTGTGAATAAGTGAACTATGCAGAAAAAAAATTTAATTAACTGTTAATGTATTATTAAATGTAAATAATTTATATTATATAGGGAAGACAAACACAATGAAGAAAAAAAATCGCAGATCTATTTGCATGATAATTACTAATGTAACGATGATGTTTCTAGAGACTCGTCAGTCATTACACTTCTGTACTCAAATCCGCGATAAACACACACGAAAGGAGAGGGCTACTAAGAAAAGACAAGAGCATTTTTTACAGAAAATAAAGCAAGATAGAAAGTGCAGAATGACCAAAAAGAACAAATCAATCATCTAAACTGTTAGAAAATTAAAACCATACTAAAAGAGCAACAACCATAACAAAATGGATTACGACAAAAAGCATACCGAGTAAGGAATAATAACGTTGGGGAGTCTGTACCAGTGCCGTATACTTATGACAAAGCCAAATCAACTTGAAATGAAGTGACAAGCACGTTAAAGACGCCCTGTCCAAGTAATTAGAGATCTTCTCGCTAATTTTATAGGATACCATATCATTACATGTTTTGTAAGCCCACTTTGATATTAGTTTACATAACATCTTTTCAAATATTTCACTTTCCCACTACTCCTGTTTTTGTTACTGATTCTGATTACAAAATGCACAATAGAGAAGTCATTGTCTTAAAATAACGAATAAATTGGTGATTTAAAAATTTGCATTCACATTTGATGTTCCAACCTTAAACATTTTCATAAATCGTATATCTTCAATTAAATATCCTTTGAGCCAATACTTTTACGTAAAGAATTTTTTCTAAAATTAACAGCACCGAATCGAGTACAATTACTCCTCAAAGTATTTAATAACCTCTACAATTGGTTTGTAGAATTAACTAATGTGATGGATTTTAATAGCCTATAGTTTTACAATTTCAAAGTTGAGGTTTTGATGAAATTACTATTGAAGTTAATTTTACATTTTCTGTTATATGTTTAAAAATAATACATATATATATATAACTTTATTTCAAATATAATTTTAAAGTGGAGGTGGCACAGAAGTATTCATAATTATACTCGTATGTCAAACTATCAACCATATACTGGTTTAAAATTAGAAACTATTGTTATTAACCCATAAAATGCGTAACTATATTTTTATATCCATAACTCATACAAAAAATATATTGTTAAATTATTAAATACTTTAAAGTGTTATATTTTAAATTTAAGTAATTTTCAATCCTGTGGTTTTAATCGTTCTCGTCGTTACTTTAAGCATTACCGAAGACGATGACACAAGAGAAAAGACTCGTGGAATTTTTAATATTGTGGCTAAATATCATAGCACTTTCAGCGATCGATATATAATTCCAACTAAAGCCTCCATTGAGTTTTAATTAAATAATTTTTCTATTTCAATGTTCATTGGTGACATTAATCCCTCTGTAATGTTATGGTTTAAACATTAATATACCATGAAGTATCTAATTATTCATTTTACGTTTTAAAATTCTACCACTGTTTTTATTTCATAGTTTTTAATGTATGCCATTGTGGGTTCATAAATGTTTGTACTAAGTTTATTGGCCGAAGTGGATGTGATAACTACCAACTAGTTAAAAGCTTCCGGTTCATTGATCAATTTATGAAAAAATTTATTTCCTAAGCCAACATCAAATAAACAATATTGTTATACTTGCTCTGAATTTGTGACAATATCGAAACCGAAAGATATGATAGGTCGTGCTAGTTTTCAAATTGAATGAAAACTATAGCTGCGATCTTTCTTAGAAATTATTTGCTACTGAGACTAGAAATTATTATTTTTTCATTTACTTTTCTTCATTGAAAAAGGTTTTACTATAGAAAGTATTCCAAGCTCAAATTTTATTATACTAGGTTTATATAATGAAACATTTAATTATCATTAATTTTATTGCGGATTTTGAATGGCTTATTATTCATTTTATCATAGATCCCTTAATTTTAAATATAAATATTCCTAGCTAATTTTTATATAAGCTTTAATAAATGAAAGTGTAACTGTAAACCTATATTGTGTTGCACGTATTTTGAATACTTATTATTGTGCATTTTTAATTAAATTTATTTGCTTATAAAAGTCGTTTTGTAATTATTTTCTGGTATATGACATTTATAAATACAAATTCATACGCTTCACGAGGTCGATATATTTTCGTCTTTAATAAAATGTTAAAATTTTCTTTTGTAGAAAGTAACCAATAAAATGAAGAGGACTTAGATTCCCTTCGTTGATAAATGACAAACTCCTGCTTTTTTTCCTGTAGAGCATGTGAAGTCACGTACTTCTCCAACATCTGACTTTTTCGTGGCAGTGAATAATTTTGTATTTACGTTCGCTGTTTACACAAGGAAAAAAATTATTCCAGAATCTCGTAATTCTAGTTAAATACGACGCTAGAAGAATTTATCTACATCAACATATGTAAATGATTTTAAGTGACTAATTAATTATGCAAGGAAATTAAACACATAAAACATTGTATCTTTTCATTTTAAGCATTTATTACATACTCTCATGCAATGAACAGAGAATTTATAGATATGTTAAAGCTTCTTGTTCGTACCGCTGTGTTCCGTGAAATTACAAGAAACTTTTGTGCATATATATCATTGCACTGTTGCTGTTTTCATTTATAATTTGTCTTGATTTAGAACTACAATATAGTGTCAAATTAAAAATAATATTTAAATTATTACTGAATATCGTGCAGCTATATTTCTTCGCTACTAGTCCATGCGTCATTCCAATATACCTTGCATATTTAGTGAGCAACCGGTGAGAAAAACTGACACGGAAATAATGGTATTCCAACTTGAAACTACGAAACTATTAATTACAAACGACACGCACACTCTCAATCTACATTTATGAAAACATATCCATTAAAATTTATCGTTACAATATGAAATAGTAGTTTATTAAGGTTTTTATTAACGTTTTTAATAAAATATTCATTAAAATTTAGATAATTATCGTTGAATTCTTTCCTAGCTCAAAGACGTAATTAGAATAATGTGTCACGTAGATTCGAGAACTTCACACACAGCTATTCAGCAAATGGTGTATACTAATCACTCTGGCCGTTTCATTTACTCACTAATGGCAATTGTAATTAATATTTTTAATAAATATAGCACCACCTCGGATGTACATTCATTTAACACAAAAGTAATGTAGACTAGTCTGTCGGTTGCGCACACTACCACAACCTAAAATTTTTAAAAAACTTAAGGATAACATTAAATAATTAAGAAGCACTCCTGGTGAGTTCGAAGGTGCGATTAAAAATGTACTTCGCCAATTCTGCTACTCTGTAAATTGTATTTAAAAACTTGAAGTTTCAATACTTTCGTTAGCATGAACTATTTGATGTCTCATTATTGACGTATTGTAGGGAGAGAATAATAATGTTGATTTGATAAAGTAAAATTTAATTTTAAACCTTTTATGCAGAAAGTTATTACGTTACTTATTATAAATAACTACTATTTAAATCAAGTTATTATTTTCTACACCCTCTAAGCTTTGCTTCTCGTGAAGATCTACTAAAAATCCATTCATTCTATTCTTTTGTATTCTTAAACATGAAATGCTATAAAATGATTTTTAATGTATTTAATATTAGAAAATTGAAGCATGTCTTCGGTCTCTTCAGAGTGAAATAATTTTTAAACTTCACTACCTTTTTAAGTAATACTACATTCGAATTAGTTAATCAATGTTTAATAGCTCATATGGTACTCAAAATAGACCAAGCTTAAAGCTGCTAGCGATAAATTTTATTTAATAACTACAGAGGGGTTAAGGAAAGTTCGTTGGGCTGACTTTCTCTTAACAAGTCGTCCTCCCTCATGGCCCCAGGTCAAGGATTATTAAATTTAAACTCCCAGTAGCCAGCTGAGACGACCTTTGGGTGCATTCTTTGACGACGCAGACGACGGGCATACGGTAGTAATTATTTTCCGATATTATTGAATCATTCGGCTAGCTGCCCCCCAAATTCAGTCGAGGCATGTATATCAGTTTCTTGCGTCCCCACAACAATAATGGGTCCTGTCATCGGAAGGACATGGGAGTAGTATCAAATGCCCGACCTACCTGATGCAGGTTTCTCTTGAGTTTTCACTGCATCACTTTTAGGTGAATAACCTTAAGTACGACCGGGGACCATAGTCAATCCTTAACTACCTTCCTCTGCCTTCCATATCCCTTCTTTTCCATTCCTTTCTTAAGTACTCAAAGTTTTACCGCATTACCTAATAAATGTTTCTGAATGTAGCTCAATCAGACAACCTGAAATAATTAATTGGAAATACATTTTGAAGGTACTTGTGCAGTTTTAGTTATGAAAATAACTTCTCGACTGACTTCGTTATTAGCAACTTGAAATAATTGGTGTAACCCATATAAGTAGTCATAAACGCCACTCAAACTCTTTTACTGTCATAATGCAGTATATAAATATTGACGGTAAATAAGGCTAATAGTTTTATATTTAATAACTTTTCACATAATTATTATATTATGTTATAAAAATTTATCACCGATTTTACAAAAATAAGTTCTATTAAGAATCTATGAACTTAGATTGGATATTTATTCAATTAATTACATTGTGTTTTAATGCAATATAATATTTTCTATTAAAATCTGTTCATACCCTTAACGAAGTATTAAATCAATTCAGCTCGTCTCAGTAAATTAATACCATAATTAATAAGGTTAAATATAAAATAAAAACGTTGTGTGATCTTTTCACTTTTGTATGGTCAACGCATGTAGTTACAAATGCATTTGAGAAATATGTAAAAAACTAATTGAAGATAGATATTTTAATATACATAGGTATTTTCTAATTATTTATAAAATAATACTGGTTGAATCACTAGTTTAATAACATACATAGTAATGAAATACGTATATGATTACAGCAAATACAAAACTAATATTAAAACAAATTATTTATATTCAAATTCTGTATACCCTGTGTTAGTTAAAATTTTAAAAAATCCACTGGGTCTTTCTGGGCTTATAATATAGCATCTTTTTATAGTAAGCTCGTGCACATATTGTCTTATTAAATAGCGCACTATCGTTTATTCGGGGTCTATACCAGTTGCGAATTCTCTTTGTACCGAATATTGTGCAATTCCAGGAGTTCTTGGGATGTCCCACACATTATTCTCCCCTGCGCTGTACACGGTTTCCCAAGAAATCAGATCCCGTGAGGTCTTCCTTTCATTAGTTCTACCTTGTGAAGAGCTTATCGTCAACTACGCTCCAATTCCTACTCCCATTCTATCATCCACCCTCTGCGTCAGGTCTGGACGACCACAACGTCTGAACTGCCAACTGCTTGATGGCTCCACCTTCTCTTAATTAATTTCTCGTCCTCCCTAGTACTTTCAATAACATACTTTTATTTATATGAACTGTTGCAAAAATTTCTCTAAACTGCCATATTTTTCACAATTCATGTTAATTTGCCAACTTAAAAATTTTCCGTACCCCGTAAGTCAGGATGTGTTCTAAAATAACATGAGAAGTATTCATTTAGAGAAAAAACGAATTCCCATGCCGTAGTCGCTAATAACCAAAGTAGTTGATGAGGCTCTATCTAAAGATACATAAAACATTTATATATAGAATATTATTATATTAAACGACGAAATATAGGTTACATTAAAATCGTAACTCGAGACAGACAATAGCAGAGAACATCGACCTGTAAGGTTGACTAATTAGGATGTTGATAATTAGTGATCCTCGTATGGTCAAAAAAACTAAGGTTTAGTTCTATTCACCCCGTCACTGACACATCTACTGAATTCAACGAGCCCAAGGTGAAAATAATTACAACTCCTCACGGAAAAATCAGAAGTAGTAACGAAACATTAGTACCAGTACGTCTCAATCGTTACTGTCACGAAGAAAATAAACAGCCAGAAAACAGTTGCATGACAGTTAACGTCAACGACCTCAATTCTCCACTCGGTGTCCGAGAAAACAACGTTCAGATTCAACACACTAGGGCATCAACCAATAGCAAAAAACAGATTGAGTGAAAAAGGGCTCAGATTCTTGTCAGCGCCATCGGTGGCGGAACCAAGAACCATTCACGCAAAAGGAGTGAACAATCACATTATTCATTGTTCCTCTAAAGTCACTTCTACACTAACTCTTCTTGCATGGAAATGATCGATTTCTAGTTCGATGTTCATAATCATGCTTATATATTCATCTTAAAACTATAATAGAAAAATAACAATTATTCAGAAGTATTTTATGCGTATCCGTCGCTTGTGAGCTAGGTCACTTGTAGGATTGGAGGAATTAAATCTAAATACAAATTATATCGGCTCATTTCCTTACCTGCAATTGACCCCGTTGCAGAGGACAAGAAAAGAATTGCCGAATGGAAACTGGTGTATTTAAAAAATTGCCATGAAATAACGATATGCTTTGTGGAAAATATTTTACTCAACTAAAACGGTAACGGCACAAGCCGTATTCCCCTTACTCAAAATTATAATTTTGACCTGAACCATTCTGCGAATAAGGAGCAAAATAAACGACCCTGATTGTAGTGTTCCGGGGGATTCCTTTTTGAGGATAGCAAAGGACGAAAGGAGCCACCACAACCACAGCGACCACACACCCCCCGGCAACAGGTGAAATTGGCATGTAATTCGAGCGACACAATACAACGCAATTTTATACGGCGCTTTGTATGAAAGGTGTGCTGACAACACAGCTGACGACGGCGCTTATTGATAGATTGTGCGAATGGGCAATTGTAACTGGCACGTTTCGTCAATTAAGTGGGGCTTGTCAACATTCAGTCAACCAATTATGGACTAACTCGATGCGCTGCCCTACACACTCCATAGTGATAACACAATTTTCATTTGTCGTGTTCTGCATAATAACCAATTTACGATCATATGAGAAACTAGGATTTATGATTCCTAAACTTTTTAAAAAAACTACCTACAATATAATTCATTTGTTTTAAATATTTTTAAAATAATATATTTCTACTTCTTATAATGTGAACTCAATAGACTACTTTCCTACTTACAATATTAAAAGCTCCGATATACTTTGAATACTTTGGCCCAATATTTATAAGCATAATGTTGCCATGAAAGTAGTTTCCCTAATTTGGGTAGTTATACAATTTATGCATAACCGCTTTTTATTTTGACTGTAAACATATAAAATAATTGATAAATTGTTGTACATGGCTATTAACTTAATTATACTCCAGTCACTAAATACAATGTGTACAGACCTCATTATGCAAATTCAGCACCCGGTTCTATTGCAACGTGCCAACCAATGGGGAACGTTCTGGCTTTCAGCCAATGGGATCAGTGAAATAGGCAAACATTGCTACAAGTGAAAAGTCAATTAATGACTTGCTACAGCGAAGCTGTGAGGAAAGTAATGTGACAACGTCTCATGAATTTGATTCAACGCCACAAGGAAGAATCTTCAAGATGAAATTGGCTCCCATTTTAAAATAACTATAGGTATTCCTAATTGATGGGAGGCAATGTAATGGTATTTCCCTTCTAATTTAACGGGTAATACCGTTTTATGTTACACATTGATTATTTTTCATGCTCATTATGCTTCTTCATAAACTATTCATTCAAGGGATAATATGTTACAAGCATAAAATCGATGTGATAGTAATGTTTGAGGAAATAATATTAATGAACTGTTTCCATATTTTAACATTTCTCCTATTACAGACATCATTTGTATACGAACAAATAATTACATATATTCGTATTTCTTTTAAATGTTGAGCAATGAAGATTGACGTTTGACGGACAAATCAAGGCAACAATAAGTAAGCCCCATAAATATGGTGTCAAATAATTTTCTTTTTAACTTACTTTTTCCAACGTATAATTATCTTGCATTAACATTAAGAAATAAAAGGTATCATTAAAAAACTTGACACCGTCGAAAATGGCGTCAAATTTCGGCAAACATAGAACTGGTTACGGTGTTAGTTTTAAAATCCTTTCAATTAATGATACCCAGTTTAAAATGTCCAATACCTTCTATCGTCTACTCGGCCGTACATCCAACTAGCCGTGGCCATGACTGCAACATTGGGAAATTGTCTTTATACTATTTTACAAAATAAAACATTCACTTCATATGCGGTATGTAAGGAAAAAGATTTTATTATAGGGTGATTTTATCATAATTAATATATCCCCTGTTGAAATTGGAGCAATTTATTATATATATATATACGAAAGATAAAACTCAGGAGAACACCCGAGGTTAAATCATTTAGTGATTTAAAGACGAACATTTTATCAAACCCCGTTTGCAAATCACGACCCTTCAACTAGGATAAAAACATAATGGAAACAAGAAAAAGTCATACCATGAATGTAATATTTTATATAACCTCATTACTTTTAATGCTTTATAATATACCACCAAAACTGTGTTTACGATGACCTAAATATCAAGAACCGCCGATGTTTGTGCCTAGTATTTCGAGAAACTAATGTCCCGAAACGTGACAACATACGTTTCCAAGAGAGATTAAGGGTTACGCCTACATAAAGATTTTTTACGGATGTAAATAGACGCCGTACCCGGGTTGCTGCGCTAAGTTTAAAATGTCGGCCATGAAAATGTTGAATACATGAATAGAAACAAGGCTTATACGAGTATGCATAGATCAAAAATGTATATTTCATAGATAGGGTGCGTACAGTAATCTGGTTCAAAATCTTGGAACTAATAGAAATAGGTAATGCAAAGACCTGTATTAATATTATACATTTATTTCTAATATAAATCTGTAAACTACGATCCGGTTAATTTCAGTACTACTGAAATTAACCTGATATATATATTGAAATTAGTTTATTTAAAATCAGATTTCCAATACAATTCTTTTTTCTTCATTTAAATGCAGGATTATTTATTATCACCATATTATAATTAGATTCCTTTTATTGTTTCGTATCAGGAAGTACCAAACCTAAGTATTTTACCAATACAAACTGATAAAAATCGACTTCCACCAAATATTAAATTTTATATAAACATCTTTTGCAATGCAATGACTAAGCCAGATTTACGCAGCAAAAAATTAAAATTCGAGGCATGATAAATTATTTGTTCATATATTAGTGTTGTTAAAAAGTCCACTTCTGTCTGATTTTATCAAATTATTTGCGTATATTGACCATTAATAATATTTTACTTTAATTCTTCAAGCTCTTTTAATTTGCAAGAGAAAGCTACTTTCTCTTTCGTGGACGTGAACAAAGCAATATTTTCACAAGAACGTTATGAATGCTCGGCATGAAAATGATTTAGCCACTAGTGAAATTACGTTTGCATCATATTCTTCATTCTCTAATTAAGAAACGCTTTCCTGTAATACAATGGGGTTTCGCGCATTTCATTAGCACGTCCCGAAGGTCTGGTTGTTGTTCCCGACTCTTGATATATTACTCGCAGTTTAGAGTAGAAAAAGTCTCCAGGATTTAATATACTGGTACTGAAAATATAGGACATAAAGAATTAAAATATAGAGTCTCCTCTATTATTGATTGATAAAGATAAAATATTACACTTATTTGTTTCAGGTTTCAACCTTAAAGAATAAATTACGTTTAGAGGGTTCTGTTAAACTGCAATTGGGAAACGCTATCTCGAAAAGAATTTGTAGCGTAATTTATCAACTGGAGCCATTTGTTCTACTCTGGACAAAGCAGACGCATTATCTGTGTGGTACATCTGTTGTATGTCACGGATAATCTTAAAGCAGAGCCACAATGTATTAAATGGCTCTTAGTTTTCGTAGCATCATTTGGCTCAAAATTCGTAAAACTTACAAGTGAATGTATGATGATTTTTCAATCTATTTAATAATGAAAGTTAACATTGCATCACAGGAGTACTAAATGCTAATATAATATTTACTGAAATATATATCTAATAAATTCTAAAGTTTTATTTGCTTCGACTTTCCTTATATCTGTATAAGTAATAATTATTAATACCTTCAGAATTAGTAGAAGAGAATTACAGAAGAATATTATTATTACCAGCCAATACACAGACTCGCTTAAATATTTCAATACTATCTCAATTTTAATGACGGTTATTAGTTATCATAGAAGTGAGTTGCTATTCTAATTTCGGTAAGCCATACTCATTAGGATAGATGTATGAGGTCAAAACTGGAAACAGTTTTGACATGTTTAGCGCCGAGTGTTATTTGTAAGTATGACATTAAATATCAAACAATTATATCGCCGATAACGTTACTTATATTTTAAAAGTAACTAAATTTCTTAAAAATAGAATCTTAAATTATTCCCATTATTTTTCTTCTACAAACCACGGATGAGCAACCCGCGGCCCGGCTAATGTTTTCGTACGGCTTACCTAAGCTTTGAGTTTCTAAATATACATTCTACGATTTTTCATCTAGTTTGAAACGGAATCCTACACTCAATGTTTGTAAGATATATATATATATATATATATATATATATATATATATATACCTTTTTGTATGAGTCGCCGAATGTACGTCAGATCCCAAGCAAACGAGTGTGTGCGCGCCAGACGTGGAGACTGTCTCCGTTCTCAAGAAGGGAGACAAAACGAAGCTAGCGACTCAGAATAAAAAGAAACAATTGGCAGCGGACGTCGACTACCTCCTTTCACGACTGTAATAAAAACTAAGTCCAAACTAATACTAAGTGAACTAAAAGCAGTATACGGCAACTTCCCGTAACTGAACTAAGTGAAAGTGGTGTAACACACCAGCCAGTGGCCACAATTAAACTACGGGACTTCGAATTGCCCACAAGGGTTTCGATAGTCAAACACTCAAATTCTAATCCCAGATAAAGCATAAGCTCACATGAGGGGCCAATATCTGCGAAATAACTGAAATAAACACAATGGACGTTCGCCCTGTTAATTAATAAGTGCTGAACTAAGCGTCAGACGCTCGATCGAATAAAGGAACAAAATGAATATCTAATTGGTAAACTCAACCAAGCTGAGCAAACAGCCCAAAGAACCGAAAGCTGCCGGATGCAGCAACAAACGTAACAAACTACACTACTGGACTGCGAATTGCCCAACATGGGTTTCGACAGTCAAATACGTAACTAATCCAAGATAAAGCAGAGCTCACACGAGTTGCAAGTATCTGGATAACGACTCAACCAAAAGCAGTCCGCCTTGTATTACGTCCTCACTAAAGCGTGGGACGCTCAAACGACAACGGAAAGAGAAAAAATTAAAGGCTAAAATCAACCATGCTGGCAGAACAGTTTATGTAACCGAACTCAGCTGAATGCAACTACGAAATTCACGCTGCCCGGACGCAACGCAACGAGCCCCAACGCCAAACCACAAGAAGCCCGATTGGCCTCAAAAATCGCTCTTCGATCTGGCCTGAGCGACCTCCAAAGCAATACTGCTAGATCCGAAACAACACTACCCTTTTGAACTGTTCAATCCCCCTCCCGGCGTTGAGCTTTCACTCTTTTGGCCAACTCAGAACTATTTGACCGAAATAGCGTAAACACTCAACGATATAACAATTCTTTGGAAGGTAAAGATGAAATATCTCGACCGGAACGGGAATAGAACCCAGGATCTCCGCTTCTAGGGTGGACGCTCTACCATCAGACCTGAGGCTTGGGCACACCTACAATTTATTAAACACCCTTTTCTCGGTCTCAGTGAAGCATGGATTGCTCTCTCTCTGTGCCAGTTATACTGACGGTAAACAAATAAAGCATTAATTACACAACTTGAAACGCGATTTTAAATATTTTATATCGTCTAAACCATAATAAAACGACACTGATTTAGAAATAGATTTCATAATGTATAAATACAAAATTTTTAATAAAATTAACCAAGTTTTCAAAACTGTTCGTGATTATCCTCACGTGCAATATAAATCATCACACTCTTTGGAAACAGTTATGTTTTCGATGAGTAGTTTCAGCAATGAAATAATTAAAAGCGATAGCTGTTTGAGGTTAAATGACGTGTAATTAGAAAATTGTGTGAATATGTCTCTATCCGCAATTATGGACCGATTGGTTGCAAAGAAGAAACGCAAAACGTTTCATTATTATTTTTCCCCATAGAAATTATCTGTAACTGATTTTGGTATAGTATTACGATATTTGCTTTTCATTTTTATAGAGGCTTCAATTTGTTAATTTCGTTAGTAAATTATGTGTTATTGTCGTCTCTTTTATGCAGCCTCGTAAAAATTTTTAAATTTGTAGTTAGCCCACTATACAAAAAGGGTATTTTTACCCTTGTTATAAAGAATTATCAGTAACGACAATTTTACACTGGAGTCTCTATAGAAATTATAATAGTTAAATACATCACTAAAATATTTTTTTGGCATACTCGTTACTATATTCTGGATCCGTAAAATATATATTCAGATACAATTCCAATTCGTCCTCTACAGCGATAAAATAATTCATGTTTTGCAGCAAAAGTGCCTAGCATTAGCAGATACGATTAATGGTCTGGTTGTTCCATTCATTTCATCCAGGAGAAAATATTTCCCGATGTCAGTTGTTTGAGAAGGTATGATGGATGATGTAATTTTCTAGCACAAATGTTTCATAACATAAAATTTAGACATTGAAAGGATATCGTCTTAAGATAAAATTACATTAACATATCAAATTATGATAAATGGAAGATATTCCTATATCAATTTCTTTAAAAGTCATTTAAAGTTAATATGATTTAAATTTTAAGAAAAGATGCACTCAACACAGTTTTCATTATGAATTCTATGGCAGGAAACAATTTTTACTTGATTTTATCTTTAAAATATAAAAAAAACATTGTATTTCTGTAAACCTCTCGGTTACATTGACAGACTTCATATGGTAAGCGTTGTGATATTAGTGTGAAATGGCATCACTCATAGTCACTTAATTGCGTTCGCACTCCACTTACTTTTCCTGTTCCTTATAGCTTCGGCTTCATGAACAGTAACATCTTATTTATAATTTTAGTTGATAGTAATAAGTGAAAGAACAATTTAAAAAGTTACAACTTTATACTCCAAACACATTATTTACAAAAGCTCTTGAAAGATTGTATTTCGCGTTAAAATGATTTGTTTATTGATACGTCATAAACTGACTTTTCAGAAAAATCACCAATTTTTAAAAGTTACGGTAGTAAACTAACGTAAATTCAGTTTTTTTGCCTCTATTACGTGGTTTCTTAGGAATGGAATTACTATTAACTTTTCAGCTTAACTAGAAGAAGAAACGTTTTACCCATAATGGACAGGACAAGTTTTGTAAGATGTTTGCTGAAATATACAGGTTTCTGAAAACTAGTCCCGTTCCCAACTAAAAACAGAGTTCTCTGAAGTAAACGTAAACAGCATATATTATTAGAATAAAAGACATCCAAGTCATTGGTTCCAGCGATTAACTTTCTGCAAAAGAAACTGCGGAGCTTTTTAGATTAAAGGCTTATCTCGTGCCCGATTTATAATAAACAATTCCTATCACCGTTCTTTGATTCAAAGACGTTGTCAAACAATACAATTTAATAGTAAAGAACTCTATTTATAAATACCAACAACCGTTATGAAGGTCAAATACAATTCCTTTTCAGTGTTATTAATGAATAGGCTAATAGAGATTTACTTTCTTAAAATAAATACTAGTTAAAATTTATATTTATTGTTATTAGAATTAAAACAGCGGAGTTAAATGATAATATATTGGAAACAGGTTACTAGTTCGTACTCGTATATAAACAGAAAAACGTCAATCAGTTGGCAGAAAACATTTGCCTCAGAAATATATCTTGAAATAAATAAACTAAAGGCCATACATTCAGAAAATGTTAAAGGAAATCTTTTAAAGAAACGTTTCTATGGTTTTCTACCGGGTAATCTCCGTACACAACAAGGTAATGGAAGTTCTATCCATCGAAGCGTCGCTGTGTATTGAGATTACTCAGTTGGAAACCGGGAAAACCTTCGATCTTTAAGAAAATATTTTAGTTGGAATTATTTAATAGCACAATGTTTCATCCGTACAATCTGGAAAGTGTATGCAGTCAAATTTATCATAATTTTCAGCATCATTAGTTCATATTGTGAATCATTAAGATATCATATTCCACTTTTCCTTACTGTTGTTTACCTGTTAAAGCTTGAAAGTTGGCTTGAAACGTTCAAATTGTATTAACTTCAACTGTTAATCCTCTTCTCACTGTTTGACCCTTGTATTTATTTATTTTGTTTTTTAAATATCCGATAAATACCTACGTTAGCTATTGTTGGCTGTTATTCCTAGTCTTTTTTAAAAATATTTTTTACTTCTATATTCCTAAACAATTTCTGAAAACATAAAATACATAACGTTCATATTATAAGCATTGACAGATATTATTTAAAAGTCAAAACAAACTTGTAATGTAAAAATTTGTAATATTTTTGCATTTTGTTTATGAATTAGCTGAGTCGTTTGGCTACTTATTTGTAAAAACAATTTTTATTTCAAAACTGTGAGATCGGATCCTTTCATTTTTAAAATACCGGTAAATTTTCTTGCGTCACACAAAACGTTAATTTTATCAAAAACAACGCTTAACATATTTTCATTCACAAAATTCTATAATTTTGATTCAGTAAGGAAATATAATGTTTATTTCTCATGTTCCGGAAATAATAAACTACTGCTCCTGATTAATAATTATCAGTTCAATTTTATTTGTAGGGTCTCATTAATTAGTAATGTTACAGGCAATAAAAGTATCTTTACAAAAAACGTTAAATTAGGAATATTTAGTAATATTACATGATTGCAATTGAAAAATCTATGTAATATTAAGGATATAATTTGTAAAGTATGCCCCAATAAACCTTCATTATGTTATTTGACGTCATCATCAGAAAATATTTGTTTAAATTCACTATACGGGTTACGGTACTCTAGTTTTATATTCTCGCAATCTATGTCACTAGAAATTCAAACAAACGGGCTGCCAGTTATTGTTTCCGAAGGCAGTTATTAATTGTTTCACAAGCACTCCGTGGCATTGATTAGTATCAGCTATTCAGGGAACACGAAACTTTGTAAAGACTCTTCTCTCTGATTAAAAGCGGACCGCATATCCTGTGCTTGCGTTGTTCATTTCCGTTCCTTTTGATGAATCGTTATTGTCTGCTTTCTCACTGAGTTTTAACACAACGAACCGAATGCTAATAACAGATAGAACAGCCAGACGTGAGCATTCAAATGCAATAGTATTAATCTGTTAGTGTGTCGTTCCAAGGGTTTCCGTAAGCTTGAGGCATCCAATCCAAACTTGAGTGATGTAGCTTGTACTCGTTTGATCCAGAATCAGTTGTTATAAGATTACAAAAAGATATAGTAATAATATGAAAAGCCAATAGTGTATAGGGGTTAATCTTTAGATAACTTACTATAGATATAAATACCGTGTCGCAGAATCCTCCAATTTATCACATTAAAGTAGCATTTGATACGTGATGAAGGAAATAATATTAACAGGAGTGAACATATATCTACAAGCCTATGAGCTTGGTAGTTTCTCGACTTCCATTTCAAGAGTGCAGGTTCAATAGAAATTTAAAAACGAAAATCGTAGAAAACCGTTCAGGAAATCAATCATAGAACAGCTACAAGCTGAACAAGTGACAGTAAAAAACCGTCAGGGCAATATTAAGCCGATATTAAATTTCCAATTAAATATTACTATGCAAAAAATATATTATGCACCATTAAAATAAAAAAGCTGACATCCTGTGGCTCTAGTGGCTAGCGTCGCTGCCTCACAACACGGAGGTCCCGGGTTCGATACCCGGCAAAGAAGTTGTGTGTGTGTGTGTGATATCATACATGATCATCCTCCGGTCTCATTATCCCAGTTGTAAAACACGACTCCAAACCCCGTCGAGAGTATAGTTAATCCTCTGGGACTTGCCAGTTGTAAATACGGGTTCAAATCCCGTTGAGGGCATATATGCTCATCAATCACAATCTCAATTGTAAAAACACGCCAACTGAATAACGGCTTGAGTAACAAGTCATACGTGATTATTAAGGGTCGAAACGATATCAATATAAACAGTAACCGTCCCTTTGTTTTTATATTGCTTATAATCGATTGATTTTTATATATAAATAAGTTTAATAGAGAAGAAGAACCGAAACCGTTATCATCTGAAATTCTGTCACGCTTTTTTTGCCACTAAAGAGAAAAAAATCTCTATGATGAGGTTATAAAATTATTAATACTCATTTAGTTGAGAATTTATTCTTGAATGTCATTTGTGTCCCCCGATATTTCTAAAATATAGCAGTCATTTTAATATTGATTATAAAACGACGTATTGAATTGCTTTCAGATTTGTCCCATACTTGCTGAAAGAGCCTACAGAGCTCAAATTTTATGGCGTGTGTTCTGTAACACAAATTTTACTGAGATATCTGCATGGTATCTCCTGAGAATTTATTGGCACGACCACAATGTCACGCTGAGGTTTTAGGCAGCAGAATAGTAAATTATTTACATTGGACACATGCGGTACGAGTGCATGATGCAAGTTTATGAGTACCGTTCTCATGTTGAAATCTGTTTCACTGCAAATATATTTCTTTCTGTTTATTTTATATTTCTCTTTCGACTGCACTAATTCGCGGGACGGCTCTGAAAGAAATATTAATTTATGAACAATATTGAATCACTTTTATATAACAGTACATGAATCCAATTCTCAATTGGATTAAAATTTTATCAACTGTTATTCTAGTCTAGTGACTAATGAAGGGATGAGAACTCGTTTTCCTACTTTTATGACAATTATTGACAGCAAAATTAGCTGAATTATTCCCTGAAAGAATATTACTTCGGTTTTTGCGTTTAATTCGGTAACGGCTGTTAAATCGCGTATTAGTATATTATTTTGCACAATTATTTATAAATAAATTCAATGGATTATTTCACATCTGTTTACGTTTATGTATTAAATCATTTACTCTATTTAATGGAATATTATTTGTTCATGTGTATTGTTTATTTAATATCACACTGGAAAGTTGAATCCTCGGATTCTAAGGCCAGGCAAAAAAATAAATCTGCGCTATAAACAATCTTCCTCTTGAGAATGGAGTATCATATCCCTCAGTTTCTCATAAATTCTTACCCGGAAGCAATCTGTTTGTTGAGGTATCTGATTTGCGTCTCTCGAAAGACTTTTATTTGTGAATGAAGCGAAAATAGAAATTTAAGACTCACCCCGGTGAGAGCTGTATATGGATTTATTTTCATTAGCACTGAAGCTGGCGTGTGACGTCATGCGTGAGGGGGATCTCGACGACGCTGCCGAGAATTAATGTTTATGTGACGCTTGTAAGGCTACGTTATTGCGCTGCTAAGCTGCTGCCGGAATTAGAAGTTATAGGACTTTAAATGCCGCTCGGTCAACACGAGTCGGCCTTGGTATGGAATAATAATCAATTCGGTAAACAACGTACTAGTAACAAGCTGTTACACGTGATTTTGTATCGGTAAGTTTCTTTAAATTCAAATCACTTAAATAATGCTTGGTCATTGTATTAGACTGGTTTAGAGACGAGTGAAAACTTTGGAAGCGAAAGGCACGTACGCAATCGTAGACGATATGTCGTCACATCAACGAGAAAAGGAAAATGCATCCAGTTGGGACGTGAGATGAGAAGATATTGAACGAAGAGTAATATATGACATCCTAAAAAGGATAGACAGATGTTCGACCATCGATTCGATGAGTGAAAGACTCTCGGAGTTGAATGTGGTGCCAAGTGATAACAAGGAAAAAATATACTCATAAATTGTCGATTGATATAGAAAGATATAGAAAGAAAAAATGTAAAATTAGAAATGACAATTTAAGTAATATTGCTTTTGAAATTTCAAAAACTTATATAAAAGCAAATTAAAACCACTAATTTGCAAGAAAAATAACATTTCTATTCAGATCTTATGTTTCGTCATCGCATTATGGTGAAAATAAAACTATTCAGGATCTGGCAACAAAAAGTTATAATAAAAATTAAGTTTCAATATTTCTCTGAAGAATAAATTATTAAAAGCTCCAGTTTCTTAATTAATTTAGTTAAAATAAATAAATTATGTCACGTACAATTTTGAAGGATTAATCTTGACAAATCTTTCGTCCTGGATAGTTACAAACTAAATGTGATAGGTACTGTAGACTGTAGCACTTGACAAGTGAAATAGTGGGAAATAAAAATAAATAACGATACTCATCATTTGACAGAAATTTTGAAACACAAAAGTTTATATATAATTTGGACCTGTTTTTCTTTAATTAAAATTACTGTGATGTGGAGTGTTTGTTAAATAACTTCATAGAGATTTCCTGTTAATTATTTTCTCTGATAGTAGTATGTGAACATTACGTTTCAATTGGTAGTATTTCATGGAAAAACAATTTATACTAATGTTGGTACTGTATTTACTACTTATGGCTGTATATGTGATGTAATTGCCACCAGACCTATGCCTAATTGCAGTTTATAAATACATACGTACATACTTAATGTTATAAAAAGAAGTAGCGAACATACGGACAAAATATATAGATAAACGTAACTATAAATGTGAATTTGTGAGAATTAAAATAAAGGAAGACACAAAATATTAAATCAATAAATAAAATATAATATTTCAAATGAAACTTTCTAAATCTAACAATAAATATTATCGATCACAAAGTAACTATAATCCTAATTCAATATTTTTGTTTCATTTTATGGATACTGAAAACATTATTATTTAAGGCTTTTATGATTATTTGGCTGTTGTTCTAATCTAGTTTATATTATTAAATATTATTATCAATTCGCCCAATATAACATTTTCTTGAATGTTATTGTGTAGGGTTGGGTGTGTTGGGATAAACTTACAGAGTAATTAATAAAATAAGAGGGAATTTATTTAAAGAATTATTACTGAAGGAAATATCTATATTATCCAAAGTTAATTTGATTTTACAGCTTCTTATAATTTAGTTATAAATATTTTAGATAACTCAAAGTATGATTTTTTACTTATTTCACCATAATAGGGCAATCTTATAATTTTTTATTACTTTTACCTTGATTATGTTTATTATCATTAATTTTTCTTCTTAATAATTTTATTATTATATTTATGGCTTCCAATTGTTTTGATATTTGTTAACATATACAGTTTGTATTGTAATAATTATTAATTACAATATTCTTAACACTTTTAATCATGAAACTGTTGTGCTTGTAATTTGATATTAATAATACTGTTTCCAATCAAGTTAACAATCATTGCTTTTATCTGATGTATTTTATTATTAGATAAAATAATGTAATACATGTCTTGAATAAGTTTGTCTTCGGAACCAATTATTTCCAAGACTACCAAGTTCATTATTAATCAATTCACCCATAAACTTATTTTGCTATAATTTTCCTATTTTTTAAATTAAACTGAAGGTTATTATGGTAACTATTACAAATGTTTGTGATAATATTAATTTCATTCGTATGTAAAATACTAAAAACTTCATTTACATATCTATAGTATTTTATGTGTTTAGATTTTTAATTATTTAAACTTTTCAAAATCTCTCGTAACATATTCCGATAAAATTAGAGATAATGGAGATGCCATTGGATACGTGTTAAGAAAAGTATGGTTAAAATAAGCTCCTTAAATGAGATGAGTAATCTGTATTTTCGATTGCTTAGTTAATTAAAGATCAGAAAACATTGTCTACAGGAATTTACTTACTGTTCAAGCACGCTGTTTGGGAGGGATTATACACATTGTAGTTTTAATAATCTATTAACAACTATTTTTCATGGAAAATATTGTCCATATAAAATTATTATATCTAGCTTTCTTAATGCCATCGTTAATAGCATCGTTCAGTAAATTTCTCTTCGTGATCGCCACTTTGTCATTTTATCAAAAGAAACTTTAATCCTTCATCAACATCCATTCACCAAACAATTTTTCCAATTCATCGAATGCTGTGAATCGCTGCTCAGCCAGTGCGTGTCTCATCGATGGAGACAAATGTTAATCTGAAGGAACCAAGTATGATGAATACGGCGGTTGGGGTAAGAGTTCCCAACTAAGGGTGGAAATGGTGTCTGTCACCAGTTTGTCATGCTACAAAACGACTTTACCTTGTCTTTCCGCCTATTCTTACCGGTAATGTTAATGAACGCATGGTTCAAATTGATTATTTTCTGCCGGTAGCGGTTTCGTATTGATTCTCCAGACTTGAGAATCCTACCATACACACAGCATTGTCTTATTCCCGAAGTGATCTGGCCTTGCACAAGATGTTAATGGTTGTCCTTGCGTTACCCATGATTTTCTGCGTTTGAGGTTATTAAAATAAATTCATTTCTCATTGCCAGCAAAAATCCCATGCAATAATCCCTTTCTGTTGTGGCGTTGAAGCATATAGTTTGTCGGTTTTCCACCTTGCTGAGTTCGTGTAGAGCAACATTTGGTGTCTTTCCCATGGCTCTCAGGCGATAGGAAACGGCTTGCTGAGTAACACTTATCTGTTCTGCAATCATTTATTGTGTTTGTGTACCATCCGCAACCAATAAAGCTTGCAATTGGACATCTTCAAACATTTTTGGTCGATTTTCGAGTTATTTGTCATTGACGTTAAAATCACAAGTTTTGATGGCTGGAACAAGATCACCGTAAGTTTCCACAAGAATTCGATGACTTTCAGATTTTTTTTTCTTTTGATTGAATAGAAAACAGCACTTGCAGTATATGCTCCTTATTGACCTTAAACTTCGACCTGTTTACCACTGAAAATAAGTAATCTGTTAACTGGTAAACAAAAAAATTAAATCGAGTTTATTAACGGGATGTCTGAGCTACAAAATCTCTTTGGTTTTGAGATAAAGATTAATTGGCTTTGTGCGCCATCTCTTTGGGAAAAACGACATTTTCAACTTGTACACCTGGTAGCAGCCTTTTGTTGTTTCGATGGATGTCCAAGCCTTTGTTCACTCACGACGGAATGTCTTGGTGAGCTGTTGGAAGCCGGGTATTTCGTCCATATTAAGCAAGAAGGCTTTACTGAGTCCCTGAAGCGCAATAGTGGCTTAGACACTCAAGAGAAATTGATGAACTTAGAAAACGACCTTCTACGGTCGGTATACTATTTGATGGTCAACTGAAGATATGAATGTCTTAATTAACAACAAATATGTTCAATGAGAATTGAAAAGTAAATTTTTTTCATCTGTTCTTCGGGAACGAAACACTACAGATTTAAAAACTTAAACAACTAATGACGGTTAAATTGAAATTTTATTTTAAAAAATTGAGGATCAGTGAAAAAATGGAATGCAATGTTCGAATAAAAATACGCTACTGCTTCATAGTTTTGTTTATGTAAATCTTTTGCTTCATGCTATCAATGAAGACAAGTAAATATTCCATTTCCTAACTAAATAAAGGAAGTCGTCACTAATAATTAATCATCAACATTCGTACTTTGCTTACAATTACATTCCAACGTATGTACCATATTGCATGCGTTGAAACATGTTTACGGCTTAAGGTTCGGAAAGAATTCTTTTTCAATTTAAGAGTAATGTTAATCATTCTGTTTAACAGCGTAGTTTCAGGTTATTATATAATGAATATAGCAAAGGAGCCTAAAAATTGATATAAATACTTTTGTAATAATATAAAAATAGTTAAAAATCAAGGCATGCTTATAACGTGATACGGTGAAATCGTGTTTCAATAATATAGCTTTCAGTTTTCCTTACTACCATTAAATTCCTATAAATTTTCAAACCCTTATAGAAACAAATAATAAATTGTTATTGCGCATCGGAAAATACTAATATATGTAGACAAATATAAAATTTTATTTTTTATTTTCATGCGACCTCTGACAAACGTTATAATGATAAAAAAAACTTATCTCGTTTATTACTGGAATTCATAACCAGTAAAACAGTAACACACTATAGTTACTTCAGGTTAAAAGACCAGATACTCTATATGAAGACTAATTTCGTATTAAACTTGGTATGCTCCATTAGACACTCTCCTTAAGAGAATCTTGTGTTCAAAGTATTGGCGTGGATTCTCAGTAGAAAACCTATTTCTTTCCCTTATATTAAGAGTCAAGTTGCAATCAATTTTTATTTCTGAAAAATTTCCAATTAATTCACTGAATACTTATGAGTTCCTAGCCTTGTTTCATAGCAGTTCACAAGTAGGTCTACTTCATCAATATAAAAAAAATTATTTTTCCCATGAGTTACAGTAGGATGAATAATAGAAAATCGTTACTAAAAATGTTCGTATGGAGAATAGACTTATGTGGGTGCGAATCGTGGACGGTAGGAGTTTCAGAAAGAAAAAAATAGAATTTTTTTAAATGTGGTGCTGTAGGAGAATGCTGAAAATCAGATGGATGGATAGAATCACTAACCAGGAAGTTCTAAACAGAGTAACAGAAGAGAGAACAATATGGAGGACTTTGATTAAGAAAACGGATAGCTTAATAGCCATGTTCTGAGACATGAGGGGCTTGTAAAATTAGCATTAGAGGGATGTGTGTTGGGTAAGAACAGCAGAGGGAGGCCAACGATGGGATAAGCTAAGCCAATTCGGGAGGATCTGGAATGTGGTAACTATATAGAAATCTAAAAGCTTGAGCAGAATAGGCTAGTATCAAGGTTGCATTATACCAGTCTAAGGACTGAATAGTACAACAACAGTAGTTATTACATCTTGGCTATAATTAAACATTTACGAAAAAATTTAAGTATTTAATAAATGTTATCAACTTCAGTTGCTCTTATTGACCATAATTATTTCCTGTGGTCGATAATTTTTTTGTATTCAACTTATATTAATTTTTTTATTTACATACAAAATATTATATATTTTTGAAGACAGACTTCAAGGAAATAATTTCTCCAAATTTATATATTCCAGGAATCTTCTCTAAATGTTCGTGTATGCATTAGTAAGGAAATAACTAATAACAATATTACTGACTCATGAAATCAGCATTAGAACCAGAAGAGGTGGTTTTAAAAATAAAAGTTCAAAAAGCACGCATAGCCATTCACTATCGATTTAAATATATTAATATAATAAGTATAAATATTTTATTAATCAAAATGTGCAAAGTAGAGGAGATTATCATGCATTTCCTTGGAGGTATCTCAAATACGGCATTTAAATAAGTCTATTTCCAAAAATTGCAAGTTTTTGTGTGTTTCATAAATCTTAAAACAACGTAAACTCATATATATTTGACGAGTAGTTTAGGGTGTGTACTAAGGCGTGTCATCGGCTCTCCGCAGAAAACCTAATTCTGTCCCTTAGCTGCTGAGGACTCAAGATGGAGCCATTACCTACAGGGAATCTAATTATAATTTGGCTGTGCAAAATCGACTTTGTAGAAGCTATTTACGCCGCGCGCGCTGCTGCTGCAGATGAACGTAACGGCGCTATTCACACAATTTGTTTTCCAATTGAGCACTCCTGTGACAAAAAGCCTTAAAACGCTGTTGTGGGGGCGGAGGTAATGTGTCTGACAGAAGGGTCCTGCCGCCTCGCTGAATTCCTTAATTGCTTTCCTTTGTAGCCTTAATAGACATGTGTCGAAATGGAGATGCTCTTGTCGCTCAAGAGCGGGTACTCCTATGTTTCTGAATTAACTCTGAATTATACTTCTCTTGTTTCTACTAAAACTGAAAGTTGAACCGAATTTTCAAATATACATCTTAATTAATCAACAGTTAGTAAATCATAGAGAACGTAGCTTTTTCCCGACGAATTTGCTAAATGAAGAGTTCTCGGTGATGTCGTTTGTAGTCATCAACGTTTCCATGGCTGACACCACCATCATCTTCAGGTTTACATCACCCGACTGGAATCCCGAGAACTCTTTATCCAGTTTGTAAATAGCTGGTACTTTTATTTCAGTACGGTAGCGTGGAAATTACGTTATACGAAGAAGGTTACCTAGCTGCATATTTTTATCTGGGGATCTCACGGGCCTTAAATTTATCTTAGATATAGATACAGCAAAATAAACAGTCTAACATATTGCTGTCACGCTTGAATTCATTTTGGAAATGGGGGGCCAGATTACCAGGCTAACAAGATCTTCTTCACTTTGAAACTATATACTTTTATTTTTAGGTTGGTAATGGTACTATCCAGAGAAGGCCATATTCATCTGAATATCATACGTGATATATAACCCGATTTATACACTGAAAGAAAACTACATCACAAAACATTAACGGTCTAAGCTGATCAAAAACGACTGCTAACAAGAAGCTTCAGTGGTAAGGTAATTTTCCATTAACCATATTTTGAAATTTCCTAGTTAATTTCAACATTTTTTAATTTTATTTCAGATATACAGGGCAAGTCAAAATGATGGACCCGATTTCTTAACTTTATTCTGTGAAATCTAATGAACATATCATAATGTGAGACATGTGCTAAGAAAGGCAAATTCTTAAATTTTATTTCAGTCTCATCACAAGTGTTCTATGTGAGCACCTCGCGCAATACGACACACATCAAGCTGAACCATGTGAGAATCGCATTGGTGTACCACAACTTTATTATGGGATTAGCAATTCCCCAAATCCTTACTTTGTGCTTATTCACTTTCCCGGAAAAGTGAAAAGTAGCTTCATCAAGGAAAATTACCCTTTTGAAGAACCCATCCTTTTCCATTAATGCGAGAAAAGCAGTACAGAATGAGGCCCGAACATCATAATCAATGTCTTTTCAGGCTTGTATCAGTTATAAGAGGTAGGGTTTCATTTATAAACGTTTCCCCAGAATCAACCATACACATTTCTGTGAAAGTTCAAGTTTCCTCGCTGCCCGGTAGGTTGACTTCTCCAGTTCTTTAACTGATTCTATAGGAAATGAAACCACGCGGGAGGGACACTCTGAGAGTTTGTCTTTCTCTGCGCATATCTCATATTACGATTCGTTAATTACATTTCACAGAATAAATTTATAAAAGAGGGTCGACATCATGTAAGTATTACATTTTACCAAACGTTTTCAATTATTCACTTATTATTATTGTTATAGCCTGGCGTATTAGATATATTGTCACCTCTCGAGACTGAGTCACTTAGTGCAGAAGAATCAACAAAGAATTGGTACTTATCACCATTTTTCGTAGTTTTACTGTCAACAGTAGTTGAAATTTGAAACTTTCGTGTCTCGTAAAATATATTACAGCTAGGAAACGATAAAAGAAAGAAAGAAAGAAAGAAAGAAAGAAAGAAAGAAAGAAAGAAAGAAAGAAAGAAAGAAAGAAAGAAAGAAAGAAAGAAAGAAAGAAAGAAAGAAAGAAAGAAAGAAAGAAAGAAAGAAAGAAAGAAAGAAAGAAAGAAAGAAAGAAAGAAAGAAAGAAAGAAAGAAAGAAAGAAAGAAAGAAAGAAAGAAAGAAAGAAAGACAGTTAATTTTACTGCAAAGAGAATCCAAAGTAAGAAAATTTTCATCAAAACTTTTATTCATAAATGTAATATTACTTCGTACTTATGTCCTACATTTGGATCTTAACATACGTTAATACATCAGTAAATCCCAACACAGTAGCTTTGTGTTTAAAGTTTTAAAAATTGTGATCCTGGATTATTCTAAAACTATATTTTACAAAAGGCAAAAAATAACTTATTAATTTTAACGAAGATATGGACTGTTTTAAATTTAAGTTTATCATAAAAACTACAATGGTTTAAAACTAACGTATTGGAAATATCCTCATCGTGAATTTGAACGTTTGTGTGTTTCATCCGTCAAAATAAAAAGAAGGGTCTCAGTAATAGAAGGAAACGTGCGAGGTTGTGCGCAATATATAAAGCTTATAAGGGTGAACCACAGGGCCTGGAAAGAAATAACAAACCGTCTTACGGCGCCCAATTATATTTCTAAAAATGATCACTCGTTCAAAATTAAAGAAAAAGGGCAAAGCACAGACGTAGGAAAAATTTCATTTGTAAATAGGTCAAGACTTTTCCGGATAGAATAAATCAGTTTAGGAATAGGCTAAGAAAACTTAAGTGAGTAGTATTTTTTTAGAATCAGTGAAGTGATAATAGTGAAGTGCAGTGAAGTGATTTTTGTGTGGCACCTTTCTTTTCTTTTTCAGATAAAAAACACTTCAAAATTCTTCCTTTATGTAAACTTTGTGTAATTGTATTTGTTTTTTCTTTGTATATAGCTGTCACCGGGCAAATGCCCAATAGCAGCTAAGTAATAAGAAGTAAGTAAGGAGTGATGCTATTAAAGGGGAGTTGCCTGTTTCAGGATCACCCTCATGTAGCCTGTTAACCAAAAAAAAATCCTTTGAAACAACACATTTAAAGAAGAACGCAGAGCCCTTTACGGTCAAACGTTATATTGCCAATGAAAAGCTGTAATCCCCAGGTTATATCGAGAACACAATTTCATTTACCTACATTGCTATTACCGTTGTTAACCACGGCTCCATACCTCCCTCCCCCCATGTCGTTCAATTTGAATCACTATTACCATAACTTTTATTTTGTTTACTGCTGAGTATAATATGGCATGAAAATGAAACGTACACGGGATTTCGTAGGAATACTGAAGCATCAGGCGTTGTATGATTAATGCGTAACTAGTTTACTGACAAATCAAATCAAGTAATTACGCCTAGGCCGCATACAGGTTAATTACCTTGTAAACACTGCGTGACACGTTAATGTCATTGACAAATCCTGTGTACACCCTGTCCGCGAATTTAATACTTTTTTTACTGTTGTGTTCATTAGCTTCATTGCAGTTCCATAATTTGCTTTCACTTATGCTAAGAGTGTGTTTCGGTCACATTTCCATTATTGTCATCATTTTTATGTGATTTCATGGTTAACTGCAATGACAAAATATAAAGCTGATACGAGATCACTCTAATTACTCAAATACACGACAGATTTTGCCACAAATGTAAATATTGATAGGTAATCACTTTTCCAATTTTTTAAAAGAAGTATTGTCCTATCGAGACATTTTTGATTAATTCTCTTCTGAATTACCTATTCACATTATTATTAAATATAAGAGACACATTTAAATAGAAAAAAAACATATTGAAACATAATAAACAGTCCCAAAATGCCAATATTTTATGTAAGGAAATAAACATAAGAAACGTTTCGTATTGAGTGCATGAGTTCTGGAAGCTAATTTTATTCACTGTCACTGTTGCAACTGTCAACCTGTGAGAAGGTCCAGTGTTTTTCAGTCAACAACAGAGATACTTATAGTGAACTCCGGGTATTTTATGTACAGAATTAATATAGCGGTTAAATCATAATGTTTCAGTCTTCCGTCGTGGATTTCATTTACCATTTCTTCAGAACAAACCTCAATCGAGTGTCCTGAAGGTTAATTATTAGCAATTATCGGCAGCAAACCTGAGCGTCCCTTCCTGACTGCAACAAGAGCTTCAACTTTGTCTTTGAATTGTGTATTTAAAACAAATGGGTCTAGGACGATTCGGCGCGGCCGTTTCGGCGCAAGGTTGGGCGCAGGGACATTACGTGGCGAAAAACGAGAATATCATGGACATTTGTTTCAAATAAGTTATTTTATACAAATACACATCTTATATTAATATTAATAAAATGAAAAACAGCCTATATATCAGAAAAAAGTGATATAAACTTTATTAACAGTAGTTCGTTCACGACGTTCCGTTCCTAAATTTTAAAACCTCGTCTTTTACGATTATAATAAAAATGAATATTTACAATATATATGTATAATACAATTATGTTATAAAATGAAAAATTATTAACGGAAAAAATAACTTTTGTTGTGCATGTCGCACAAGCAACGAGGCTGAAATAACAGCTACATAAGCGTATTGTTAGTTCAATAATTGCAATGGAAAACTTTAACAATGAGTTAATTCTGTATAGAAAATTATAATAAGTTGTGCAAAACACCAAAATGTACATTTCTAATAATCCTGATGTTATCTTTAGTGAATCTGCCAAAGGAATTTGATTAAATAGTTTTATAAAGTTGAAACGTTATTATCAGACAATAAATACTTGCAATAAAAATTAAATCCATTACTTTAATTATTGATCAATTTGAAATTAGCTTGAAAAGACTTGTGGACAGTAGCGCTTAACTCCTAGTTTTTAACTTCTGATAATAGTGTCAGAGCCTATGCTCTAGCATATAATTTATCTATCAGAATTATCGTTTCTTCTACTAGCATCCCTCTTCATAACATTTCTATATTTTTATACAATTCTCTTAATAAGGAAAATAATTTTACAGTCAAAACGTCTTTTAAGTTTTTGGATCATTTAAAAGTCACTAATGATCATGTTTTCTTATCATTAGATGAAGAGTTCTTATTTAATTTTTAACCCCATGCATCAATTACACCTAGTTTTAAAAATAGATGGGATAGCTACTTTTCCAAATTGACAAAAATTATTATCTTAATAAATGTAATTATAAATTCCACTTATTTTTCGTTCAAGAACATTTACTATCAAGAAATCATTGGTTTTACCTTGGGAATTTTTCTGTCGTTATTCGCGCAAATTATGAGAGATTTGGAAGCTTTATGTATTACATCTTTAGATTTAAAACCACTGAGATATTTCAAGAATGATGACTTTTTAGTATCATCCTCAGATTCCACATAAACCATTTGCTCAATACTTTTAATAATTACAACACTGAAAGAAACTTTAAAATTGAAATTGAAAAATATAACTCGGTCAATTTTCTTGATGTTTTGGTTATTGCTTCTGTCAATAAGATAGTTACCAATTGCTATAAAAATATCTACTTACTCAGGAATAATTCTTAATTACATGTCAAATCAGCCATTATTCCATAAGATACTATGCTTTATAATTCAGTAAATATGGACGTCAAATTATAACGTCAGCGCTATCATAAATTTAATCTGGGAAAAATATAAATAGTGATCTTCTTAATATTTATACTTTGCATTTCGTTTACAAATACATTAAAATTGGGTTGACTAAGATTAATATGAAATTAATAATTTACCCATAAAATTACGCAGTAAGAAAAAATACAAACTTATGACTTACGATTTAATGAATTATGAAATCCGAATTACCTTAAAATCTTGCAATAATTTAAGTTATGTTAAAATATTAAAAATAAAATTATATAATTTCAGTATCTGTTTATATTGTAATTACAGTTATATTGGCCAAACTATGCGCACATTTAATATCCACATTAATGGGACTTGGAAAAAAATAAAATTCAATGTGAAAAATTATTCAGTTTTGTGGAAGAATACATATTGAAACAACCATAATATTTATTAGAAAAATATTATAATTTCAGATGTAAAATATAATATTTATTTTAGACTGATGAGTGAGGTGCATCATATCAGACCAATTCGGCTGTTATTATTATTAAAAGACAAGTAATTTAAATAAATTTAAATCGCTACTTTTATAAAATTTATGTTTCACTGATGGATAAATAATTCGATTTTTATTCTGAACACAACAGTCTCATTAGTTATTGTTACGAATTGTTAAATGAATAAATAATTTGGCATCTTCAAATATTAATGAAAAGTCCAGATAATTTGTCATAAAAACGTAGCCTAATATTGAATTAAATAAACCTACGACGCTTAGTCCATATTTGTGGAATTCATACTTATAGCTTGTTTTACTATTAATGTTTTACAACTCTCAGGTATTGCAACTGATTAAGTGTTTAGGAATATATTTAAAAATTTTGGTAAATATGAAATTATATGTCTTGTAATATTGGGTGAGTTTCGCGCCGAAACGGCTGCTTTACGTCTAATAATGTTATGCGAGTTTCGCGCCGAAACGGCTGCGCCCAAGTGGCTGCGCCGAATCGGCCGCGCCGAATGGTCCCATCCCGGAATTGTGTATTTGAAACAAATTGGCTACGATAGAAAATATCTCCTCCCAATACAGGATAGCTAAGATTCATACACGTTTAGTACAGTTTTCAAATTCGAGTAATAAATCTCTTTCCTTGCTCCTTTATGAAAGATATGCGTCATAAAATTTGAAAATAATTAAATTAATTACACGTTTAAATTCTGCTTTATATTATGAGTGTTTTATGATATTTAGCCTGATAATATAAATTCCGTTACTTGAACTAACCTTAACATACTTCTGAATCCCCTAGATTAGGAAACTGCATTCAAACTTATAGACGTATTTAAAAGAGAGTTCTCATGGTAGCGAATTTGTCAAGCGAAGGAACAAGTAACTATAAAGAATTATATTCGTAGATCGAAGTGAAAATTTTCCTGATGAGACGTGGCTTGCTAATTCAACTCGTATTTCTTAAATATTGCTAACTTTATGGTTAAAGATAATCCTGTACGTAAAGATAAGGATTTTACATTTTTTTCATAATTACGCTCCAACAATTACGTTTACTATATTTATTCAACCAATAAATAAAGTTGAAATTATTACCGTAATAATATATTTAAAGTGTTCAGCATGTAATATATATATATATATATATATATGTGTGTGTGTGTGTGTGTGTGTATTTCTGTGTGTGTTCTTAGACTAGTATGATACAAGCCTTTACACTTCACCATACCTTCCACATCCTCCCTAATCTGCTTAGCGTATTCCATCTTTGGCCTTCCTCTTCTGTTCTTACCCAACACAATCTCTCTAACGCTAATTTTAGAAGACTATCATGTCTCAAAACTTGGCCTATTAATCTATCCCTTCTCTTGGTGAACGTCCTCCACATTGTTCTCTCTTCTCTCATTCTTATTATATATATATATATATATATATATATAGAGAGAGAGAGAGAGGGGGAGAGAGGGGAGAGAGGAGAGGGAGAGGGAGAGGGAGAGGGAGAGGAGAGGGTAGAGGGAGAGGGAGAGGGATGAGGGAGAGGGAGAGGGATGAGGGATGAGGAGAGGGAGAGGGAGAGGGAGAGGGAGAGGGAGAGGGAGAGGGAGAGGGAGAGGGAGAGTGAGAGGGAGAGGGAGAGGGAGAGGGAGAGGGAGAGGGAGAGGGAGAGGGAGAGGGAGAGGGAGATAAAAAGAGCAGCTTGTTATCGTCTTAGAACATAAATGCAACACGTTGACACAAACTTTGTAAAAATCGAGTGCTTTACGTAGTGCCATTCATTACATTCTAGTACGGATTTCAGACAGATTTGCAAGCCATTCTTCCAGAGGCTAAAAATACTAACTTTATCTGGCGTGAAATCTTAAAGTTTATAAAATGGAACATGAATTTGTTTGGAACTAATGCCGACTTTCACGATTAAAAGACTAGAAGTCTCGGTTCTAAGGCCGGACAAGTATCGTCTTGCTCTTTACCAGAAAAGTATTCACCATACCGGAATAATTTTATATAGGAACCTTCCTCTAGAAGGTTAAGAACAATCATAACTACAAAAGCTTTGTGAGACAGTTTAAAATATTCTATAAAAAGAGATTTTTACTTTGACAGGAGTTTCTTGATCGTTCATCTAAGAGCTGAAATTAATTTGCCTTCAAAAATATTGAATGCGTTACTTTGTAAAATATTCTATTGCATAACTTTAAAATTTTCTATTCCGTTGTTTGTGTGTTTCATATACTGTCTGAAACTTCTACGGAACGTCGTGCAACTTCAAGTGACAGTTCTACTGTCATTGTGTGTGTTTGAGCTTCTGAGATTGTTCTCGTGATTCTTAGTGCGTGTCGTGTTTTCACTTATTTTATACCATGTTTTGCCTATTCTAATTACGTTTAAAAGTCGACCTCCTGTGGTATAGTAGATAGCGTCGCTGCCTCACAACACAGAGGTCCCTGGATCGAATCCTGGCATAGGCTTGGATTTCTGTGCCGTCATAGTCACGGAGACTGGGGTTAAGACTGCTGGAGAATCATACGCTGACCAGGTATGATGCAAATTCGTAATGTGTCATATAATATGCCAGTACCCGGTCGAGTCGATAGGGCATGGCCCTGAATTTGGTGCAGAATCAGGAAGAAGAACAAGTTACGTATTTAAGGACTTTTGATTGTTAATTTCATCTTATTTTAGTCTAATTATTATTGTTCTTGATTAGGAGCTTTCGGCATTATATTAATCTGTCCTCTTACAATTATTTACTATAATATAAATCTTATTTTGCTTAAGTCTCATGGGTAAATTATTCTTTCAGGTTTCACATAAATAGTATTCTATATACTTCCATTTGAAACTGGTCTTCAATATGTTTAATACGGTAATGATTTTTATTCGATTTGTCGGTAGAAAAATAGCACTTAAGCTCCTTTACTAAAATAAAGCATCTACTTTACTGTCTAGTTAGAGACATTAAAAAACAAAATTTGTAAATTCCGAAATTTTTGAAAGAATTAAATTAAAATTGAATCCATAATTATATTCTATCTAAAGAAAAATGTATGTATAGTGTTGTAAATATTGATTATTATTGTATAAGATATCACATTACGTTTAAGCAATCATCTATTTGACGACTATAACAAGGCTGATCACATATAATTAACTAGTCTTGACAATAAGTCGTAGCCCGTACCAGTGTGTGGGAATATCAGGAATTCTATAACAAACACAAGTATACTTACAAATAAATTGTATATATTACAGCATACTGTAATTTATAATAACACTCAATAAAAGATTGCTTCAGTTTCCCTTAAAAAGTAACAATGCATAAAGGTAACAGCATGGTTGCCATCGCCATTGTGAGTTGTGTACTGGGGAACATTATTCAGCCGTTCGATCTCTTTCGATATTTTGTGGAGAAGAAATAAAATAGCTTTCTCTGCCGTGATTCCAATTCGCTTAATGCACTCGTGCAGCTATCAACTTTATTGGAAAATTCTGTACAATAGCTGTGGCGGAGTGGTTTACCCTGCGGTTCTGCCTAAATTTGCTGGTTCATTTACATCCGTGTTCTGCAAGCTCTTTAAAAATAACATTCCGAATGGGAGTGAATAATATAAATACGGAGATAGAGAACACGATTTGCCATTCAAATTTTCATTATACATCAAACACATTACTGTGTATTTGCGGTGCTTGTGAGTTTAGTATAAAAATTTATTACTTTAAATATAAAAATCTTAATTTGTTAAAATATTGATCTAAAACTGATAAGTATTCCTATGCATTCAATAATAACTACAAAAATTATAGATGATAAGAATTAACGTTACTCTATTAGCAATTAAAAATAAATTTGTTTCAATTTCAGATGATTATTAAATTTCCTGATATATTTTACTGGGACTTCGTCCAGTTTATTTTCTAGCATAAAACTTAGATTCTGCAATTATGTCTCGAAATTCCCATTTAATTATTGTAAGATCAATCGCTGAATAATTTATGAAACGTTCATTTGCAGTCAATAGAACACTCGAGGAAAATTAAATGGAGCCAACTAGAAAGTCACGTTACAAGACATTATATTGGCTGTAAAAAGTAAAATGAAAATTGGCCAATATCCTACGATTACTTATGAGTTATAGTTATACAAACTATATTGTATACAAAATACCTGAAAGTTCCAAAGAATTAGTAGATTTACATTTATTTATCTTGAAAAATTACACAATTGTAAAATGTATTACTTCCTTTCTCCTTGGCTCTACAGCCCATTCAGGGCCTGGGCCTACCGAGTCGACTGCTGACTGTCATCTTGCATGACACAATCCGAATTAGGAGTGACACGTGGTCAGCGTATCAATCCTCCAACAGTCTTGATCCCTGTCTTCACGACCATGACGACACAAACATCCAAGCCCATGCCAGGATTCAAACCCGGGTCCTCTGGGTTGTGAGGCTGCAACGCTAGCCACTACACCACAGGAGGTCGGCTAGGATAGTTTTACACTTAGTAATAAAGACCGATTTCTCTTTTCAGATAACCGCTAAAAAAATTTCAACTGATTTATCGAATAAAAATCATAACTATATTGAATATACTAGAGTCAAATTTTAAAGAAAAGCAGTCAAAGGAAAGACTTTTAAATAGTTTAATTCCGGAATAGCGAGTACTGATTGGTAAAGTTTTAGGAGATGTTTGTCAGTTCTAAGAAATAAGCGATTTCCGATAGTTTAACTTATTGTGATCCGGAACCATACTGACTGTAATTGTTTCATTCCCGGATTTTTAGATTTCTCACAAAATCACTGTTCACACAAAGAGCTGAATACAGGACCACTGTTGTGAAATATTCGTCACAAATTGGCCTCCTCAGATCTTTAATTAAAATATTAGGAAAATTTAAAGTTGCTCTTGCAAAGTCCAGGGCCGAAATGCTCAATCCTAAAGAATACTTTGGAACTATAACCACGACGGAAAATTGTTGTAATTTCCTTTTAGTGAAAGTGCAATCACAAATTCAGAGTTAGGGTACCTATTTGAGAATTGCGATTCCCTGAAAAACAAAATTACAGGCAGTTCTCTACTTTCTAACTATGTATAGTTTAACAACACTGGAACATATATTTCGAATTAGAAAATCAACTTGTAAATGATAAAAGAGGTGAGTTAATTATTTAAGAAAATATTTGTGCTTTTATATAAATAATAAATTTATTTATAAAAAATCTTAAGTGCGCCCCGCGCACTATTTACAACTGTATATATTTGTTCAAGGGGTTGATTGTTTAAATTTCAATGGGTTTATCAGGGTTAATTATGTGGGTGCCTACGTACAACAGAGATTTTACGTTCGTGGCGAACCTGTTTCATCTTCTCAGGAACTTCTGCGTAGTAGATTTTCCTTCTTCGTTCTCAGGCTTCTTTTTTCCCGGTTGTGGATTTGCCCTCTTTTGACGGAAAAAGGCCCTGGACCTGATACTGCCTGGCGATTGATGAAAACCCAGTTTTCCTCCTTCTTCACTCCAAACTCCAATACACAATTACTTCCTCTTCCTGTCAACTTCCAAGTAAATTCAAAGTTCTGGCCTACCTCCTCTGATCGCCTCCCTTTTAACTCTAGATCAACAATGACTTAGTAATTGTTCATTTCTTCTGCTGTACTACTTCCTCTGCTTCCTGTTCTTTTCGACTTCCAAGAAACACTAACTACCTCCCTGCTTCCTCGCCCTTTCAACGTCTTAATCACTCAACTCATTTTTCGTATTCTCACCTTCCAGGTAAACTCTTCTTTTCCCTTTCAGCAAGGGAAAAAATTACCCCACGTGACTTGTCTTCACCAATCTTAATGCATCTTTCGCCCATCGTGGGAATTTTTGCGCTGACAAAGAGAATAGTGTCTTAATATCTAGATTCTGGCAGACACGTTTTCCACTCAACACATTGGCGCCGGGGAATTACCACCTCTTGCCTATCTGTCTCCGAATTAGAATATTCTTGCTGAATACCGATCGTTCGTTTGAAACCAGAAAATGCTAATAGAGAGGGGTCCTACTCCGCTACAAACTATTTTATAATTAACGTGCGCTGATTGCTTGTTAATTTTTATAAAGCTGTAATTTAACGTTCCACGGGTACTCGTCTAGAAAATAATTAGAAATAAACTTAACAAGTTGTATCTTCATTGCAACGAAACGGCAAGTTGGCGACACGGCAGCAATGAACTAAAGAACTAGACTACAAACTGGAAACAAGGCTTTATTAATATTTTTCCATGAGAGTGTTTCATGGTACTGATAACGAAAGTCATGGACGCGAGAAATTTTTATTTCAGGCGGGTAAACACAAAACTTAAAGAAGTCGTATTGAGAGATATCTATAGCCGTTCTTATTGCGTCACTTGTTCCCCTGAATGTCTTCACCCACCAGCTGAGTAGACAGTTCTCAGAGTTCTCCCTTTATAGCAGTAGAGTTCCGCAGTTCTCACTTGAAACTCCGTAACTGCGGAGAGCTCATTTCAAGAAAAGCGTCAAGAGCACACGCAGTGTATTGCGATTGTACCCACACAAATGAAGATTAGTGTGATGAGTGTAACACAACTTACGCTAGTGTACCGTGTGTCATACAATAGCCAGAGGAAATTGGATTTTGTGTTTTATTGCTTGAAAAACAAAGATTGTGTGTTCAACCGCAAGCTTGAAAGTTACTTTTAGGTTTACATTTATTTGAAACATAATTGTGTCTAAACGAATTTCTCAATCAATATCCCATCACAGCTCATTTTTGTTGCGCATCATTCTACCGCTTCCCATCCTTTATGAGCTTAAACTTTTATTATGTTTGTATTGTTCATTTATTTTGCAGACCCAAACTAATTACTATTCCTCAAGTGTATACTCATTGTTTTTCATCACAGCCGTATTTGAGGAGCCAACACAATTCGCTTATCCATCTCTTAAATTGGCTGGTTGTTTGAATTTGTGGTTCTCTGTTTCTGAATATTGATCCAGGATAAATAAACCCAGCAGTATGGTAACATACACTGATATATATAATTAACCGCCGTGGTCTAATCACTTTTTGGCAGTCCTCCTTACTTTCTTGACATTCATCAGACGAATTATTTCCTTATATAAGTTGTTCTATAGGACGAAATATCTATTGATTTTTTATGTATTTTAGCACCACAGAATAAAAATGCGCGATGTTTACTTAATAGCGATTATACTAACAACAAATATGTTCACACGAAACAGTTTGTAGCGCGATTCGCACCTTATATATTTTCATAATATTTTTTGTTTGCATTATTCAAATGACCGCCGTCAGATTTTCTATTGTCTATATGAAATACTAGCTGGTTCCCCGGCGATGCCCGGAAATTCATTTATCTTAGCCCGCTACATTATTTAATTCCACAGAAATCTCTTTGTCAACAAGTGATTTAAACCATCAGCAAAAAGCACTCCCTGGCTTATGACGTCATAGCCAACGCAATGGCTTAGTATCTTAATCGAAAATGACTGTTTGGTTTAATTATATTAAAATCTGTAAAATAAGTAATGCATAAATATAAATGGAAGCATTCCAACAAAAAACAAATATATCATCTTAATTTCAAATTCATTTATAACATATATAAATATATATAGTAGAATACTTGATTTTTAAATAAAAACGTATTAAGGAAATTTGCTATTTTAAGTTGATTATAATATACAGCATTTCACAGAAGAAAATATGTTAAGAAAGTAAAATTAAATAATTTTATTTGAGTCTAATATTCTCGGTTCTGAATTAATGCAGTACAGTTACTGTACCTCATAAATAGTTTTTTGGGTGCTATAAATATTAAGATTGTTTGAATTATAAGTTGAAATAGTGGTGCTTATTCCTTGTAGAAGCCCATTTCCTATAATCCGGAATTTTCGTTCGCAGCGGCGACAAAAGCGTGGAACTTGAGACCAACGATGCGTTCCCAGTTATGCATGATTTCACACAATATTTCAGTCTCAGGCCCAAGATAGGCGAAATTAATTTAGACTGCCTGTCGACCGAGGTTTCGAAGTGATATGGCAGAGTGCTGAGTCGCCGAGGAGTCGCACGGAGATGCTTCTACGAGTAAGTTAAGCCTTCCCCGGCCCAGCCCCTTTCTCCTTCTTGCTCTAGCAACACAATTTGTAAGCACCGGTATAAATCTCGTTGCATCACAAAAACATGAGTGTACAAGGGTAGGAAGCTGGTTGGCAAAGGGCGTCTCTTGTCAGAAGCCTCTCGTGACATGAATCAGCTAATAGAGCAGAGAGCGACGAGCAGCGGCGCCGGCGTAGCAAATGGTAAAAAGGACTCTTTCCCGGCTTCGTAATTACCTGAAACGTCTTCGATCAAAGAAGTCAACGGTAATTCGTATTTACTAAGATATATATACAGACTTTCTGTCTTTAAAATATCATTATAAGCCATTCGTTACTCTACAGAAGTGCCCCGTTGCTTAGTTCTCTTCGACCAGTAAGTGAAATAGTATAAGGAAAAGAAATACACTTATGTTCACATATGCGTGCCTGTTATGCAAATTTAATGACATCGAGTTCAGTTAAATTGTTTAAAAAAGCTTCCCAAGTGCTCTGAATTCATGACAGTAAAGAAATTTGAGAGGTTGAAAACGAAAGAGACTGTCAAGAACGCTTAGTTATGATATTTGATTTCAGCAACGAATTTTCAAGTCCAACTAAAATAAACTGAAAATATTTTATAGTCACAGTCATTACACGAAAGGCGGAGTGAAAACCTCTGCGAGCTAAAAGTCATATTAGGCATCCCTATACCATTCACCCCACTTAATGTCTCAATTCATCTATAGCTGCGCCGTATTTAACCTATTGTTAGCTGAGAAATGATAAACTTCTTTGGATCGTCGATACAATGTATACGTAAATTGGTATTATTTTTCGCGTCAGGTAAATTTTAATATTTAGTAATTTTTATTTTTATTGGCTCCGAAACGTCTGAAAGCGGGTGAAAACCAACTGCGAGTTATAAGGTTTGTCATGAGGCGATCATAAATAAATGTACCGTACTTTTTATATATTCAATGAATTCAACTTTATCATAATTATGTACCAGTTGGTTCATTTTTAGGGCAAAATAAAAACTATTTCCGCGCGAACCAAGTCGCGGACAACAATTAAGCATAAATTAGGTGCGTTTTTATTGCTCACTAACGTTTTTAAAATACACTCGGTTTGGTAATTTGCAGCAAATAATTTGTTCAAATTTTTCTCTCCCTACAATACTTATTTTTATGAAAGCATATAAATAAAAAATAGTCCTATAAATGACTTTAAAAGTTATTTTAACAACTGATGAGGTTTTACCCATCACTTTGGGAGGTATTTAGGAGCTGCAGTTCTTTGAAAATAAGAATCTGCGACATGTATGCCCTGAAAATCTTTGTCATGGAGTATTTACACATTGTAGTCATTCCTTACATGCCCGGCGCCTCATCAATTATGGTACGGTGATGAGACAAGTTGATGTAGCTCTTGTGTATTACGTGCATTGAAGGAATTTAATTAATTAATATTCGGAGGGCATTTCCGATATTTCTTCCACCCTCACGAAAAACCAAGCGCGAATATCGTATATTAAAAAATATATATGGGCAATTGCTCTGGGGAATGCGATAGTGGTTTTATCATTTTTAATGCCGACTGCCGTTCATATTTACTATTCCTTAATATTGGTCTTTCGAGCTGTGAATTATTTTATTAGCAATTTAATTCTACAGACGAACAATAAAAAATATTGGAAATCCACATTGACGCTCTAATCCAAATTCATATGCTACTACAATTATTGTAAATCAAATGTGTTGCATGTTACAGCTGCTAGGTATTAATTATTATTATAAATCATAGATGAGCCTTTATTCCACAAAGTGTTTGCCATCTTTTTTAGTTTTATCAGATAATTCAGTTTCATAACAAAAAATAATAACAGACTAAAACGTTTCTACATAAATAAAATAATACTTTTTCAATACAAGTCTTACAATTCAGTAATTATAGTTTATTTTTACAGTATAGAAAACTACGTGATGTAAATTGTTAATGGGCCACTTTTCAGAAGAAAACGAGAGAACTAATTTCAATGATAGTTTTTAAAGTGAAACCTTGAAATATGAGAAGACTTTTATCAATATATCATTGTGATCCACCGGTTCCAGTCTAAATGTCGAATTCAAATGTTTCTGTAAGAATAACGACGTAACAGATTTTATCTGAAGGGACAAATAAATTTGTATATTTTTTATATTGTTGTCCTCCGTTTGAAAAAAACTATAACTTAAAATTAGTTTCTGTTACTGGGCATTTTAATAATACCGAAATAAATTAAATGGCCATTAAGTCAGAAACTTTATATTTGATTAGTTGCTTATTTATGTTTTCATACTTGAAAACAAATCACAATGTTTTATTCTATATTTTGGGACCTTTTTGGGTAATACAGCTTACAGTATAATCATAAATTAAATTTATAATTTAATTTGGTGTCAATTTTGTATTTCTGAGATTCTGCACAGCATGAATGCTCGAACAGTCGATCGCGGAAATGTGTCCACATTCTTCCAAGATATTAAAAACAACCGCTTTCCGTCGGTCACTCCTACGAGGACACAGTGCTCAGTATAAAAAATTGATATTTTTTTAAACCAGCGAGAAAATTTTAAAGCCTTATTCGTATTGTGCTAGCAGGTCTACGCGTTGACACTAATCCCTTGGTCAACTTGTAATTTAGCCAGCGTCATTTTTAAAAACTGCAACCTTTTCACGTCTACCTGTACCGACGGAAAGTTAATTTAATTATAACCAGCATGATGGATCACAGTACTTATTCGAGTCAGTAAATCTTCTGGTACATTAATAAACACGCTAACTTTAAAGAGTCTAAAACATCCCGGTAAATGGTGAAGGAAAATATTCCCGGTATTTTCATTGGGTTAAAAACTCTCCGTATACACTAATGCAACCAAGGGTACACGCGGTGAAAAACAATCTCAGTACCTTATGGAAGTAAAAATTTCTCCCTCTATCTTAATGGCGTCACAGCGGTATTTATTAAATATATTCAAACTTGCCACGACAATCATAAATCGTCCAATCAAAAAGCGTGGCGTCAATATATTTAAAAAGCGTTGAGTCATGAGTACTTTAACTGCGCACGTAGAAAATTTGAATAAGAAATTAATAATGGCCAATTGTATAAAACAAATGTAAAATGTAAAAAATAATTATGTGCAATTACGTTAACATGAAAATACAAAAAATTTAAAATACACAAATAACCTACGAATTCTTATTCAAATTTATTTCGTCCAGTATTTGTGATTGATAGCAAATCTAAAAATTATAATGATTAAAAAATCGTACCTGTGGTTTTTATCACAGTTTGATACTTCCAGAAGTTCGTATTTCAGGATATAATTCGGCAAACGTCAAGAATGTCATGTTAAAAGCGGTTCTGAATTATACAAACTTACATTTTTAAAAAACTATCTTTATTATCATCCTTCCGTGTGTTCCTGGTGTTAGTATCAGAATAACCGTTATTGTGCGCAATTAAATATTGTGGTTGTCTCTTTATTGTCTTCCTGAAGTCACTTATTTGCGCGTACTGACATATGTATATAAATTTTTATCTGTAATTCCTTTCACGTTTGTATTAGAGGTTCACACCCTCAAGTGCTTTTCTCTGTGGTTTTAATAATATGTATGCCAAATTTTCTTTAAGTTGACCATGAAGACTATACATATAAACATTCAAACATAATTACTTTATTATTACATTTTTATTATATTACTATATAGATATAATCCAGTGACACCCAAAGATTAATGCAATATTGATCAGATTTGATTATAATTGGTACTATGTATGAATAAAGGAAATGTGCTGACAAACTAACCAAAATTAACTGTACATGTGATGTTACAGGGACACGCTCATGTTGGAATTTTTTAATTGTACCTTGCCGATCGCTTGCCGTATGCCTTTCTTTTTGCGATCGGTTGCTCATCGTAAAAGTCTAAACACTTCGTAAGAATTATAAAATTAAAAAAGAATTGTTTCATAATTTAATTCCTTCACTGAATCACTTTGTTGTAAAAGAATAAAGTTAATCTTAAAATTAACGACTTGTTTGATTTTTAATCTTATCACCTGAAGAAGAACCATAATAAAGGATAAAACGTGTGATTTGTGCTCAAATATGAAATGAATTATAATAAGTAATTAATTACATAACTTTTTTCTTTCTGAATTTATTTTGTAATCATTTAAATATATATAATATAATAATTTATTTTAGAATTATCTAACTTGGTGACGTAGTGTGGCCAAATTTGCCACCCCCTTCTTTAAGTATTTTAAACCAGAATGCTGAAAATTTATAGAAATTCAAAATAATTTCTGAAATCAATAAATTTGTTAATGTGTATTGTGCAGGCTACAAATATACAAGTCGTGTATGTATGTTTGATAATGTAATACACAAACATATAGTTTACATACAATTCTTCGACAAATGTACAATAGCCACAAATCACAACACGCACTTAAATAAAATGATGAATTTCAGGTTAATTAAGTTAATATGAATTACACGACTGAAGTTGAAGGTGTTATTACACATTACTGAGCTCTGTTCTTTGCATGAAGCAATTAATACTCGCTGAATATTTGTCATGAATAAAAGGGGAACAAAATAAAGCACAGGGATTAACCGCAAGGTAACTAGTTAGTACATACTGCAATCATTTAAAGAAAGGGTATTCTCTGGTTCCGTCGCAGATTAAATAATAAAATTATATAAATAAAAATCTCGGGTTTCAACTGGGAACAAAGTTTGTTTACACAACGTTTCAACAGCAAGTTCCGCTCCAGGTAGACAGTCTACCTGACGGAGCTTGCTGTCGAAACGTTGTGTAAACAAACTTTTACCCGGGTTGAAACCCGAGATTTGTATTTAGAACAAATTCACCGGGAAAGCCTTCATTCTCTAATAAGAAGTTATGTTCACTTTACAATTCAACCATGCCATAGAATAATGGACGTAATTAAGAAATCTACTGAGAACTAGCAATACTGTACAACAATATTTTTAGATGTAAGTCAAGCCTTTGATAAGTTTGGCACTCAGGCCTGCAAGTAAATATTAAAAGGAGTCTGTCTGGCCAATATTACAGATAATTTAAGTCGTACTTTGACCAAAGAGAATTTCTTACGTACGTAAATGGAGAAAGCTGTAACCGTTTCCTATTTTCTTAGGGCTGCCACAGGGTAGCGTCCTTGGACATCTATTAGATCTCAAGAGAAATACACGCAAGTACTGCCGACACATACAAACCCTAACATCGCATCAGAGAATCTTCAACAACGCCTCTCAATAATTGATACCTAGCTGAAAAGATGGAAAATGAATATAAATGGATCAAAATCATACCATATAAAATTTACCCTAAAGTCAGGCTCAATGAAGTGGAAATTATAAACGTTGAAGCAGTAAAATATCCTGTTTTTTACGTATATAACAATTTCAAATGAAGGGAACATATAAATAAAAAACAAAAGAAAATACACTTAAAACCTAAGGATTAAATTGGTTGATTGGACGCAAATAAAAATTATCAATAGAAAACAATTTAGTCATATATAAATCTATATGGATTAACGGAGCAGAGCTCTGGGGATGTGCAGCCAAGCCTCACATTGCTATTATGCAACGAGTACAATGGAAGATCCTTCGCAACATAAATGCTCCCTGGTATACAACTTTAGTTCGCACACCTACCTGAACATTCAATACGCTGAAGACGTCATCAAAATTAAAATTCGCAAACATCATACGAAACTTGAAACCCATTCCAATCAACTACTAGAATCGTTACTGCAGCTTCTGCATAACCGAAGACTGATGAAATGCTAGCCGATAGACTTCTATAGAAACGGAGGTGGCGTTGTTGCACCTTCACTTCTCCACGACTTCAAATCAAATAACTGTACATGCTATCAAACTAGTTTAAAGGCTGTATATAATCTAATTGTTAATTTTAAAAATTTAATATGTATGACAAAAGTATGAAAACGACATGGCTCGAATGCTTAGGTCAGATTACATTACATTCTTATAATTTATTGTGAGCTTTTGCCGCCTCTAAAAAGTGCCGCTCGGGGCGATACTCCCGTACCACCCCCGCTACGCCACTACTCTGGCAATATCTATGTTGTTAACAGCAGAGCGGAGACACAAAAAAGTTTTAAATTGCGTAAAACTTGTTACTTGAACAATAAGACTGAATCACTATCCTACGGGTAGACCACAGCGTTGACAAATATTTATGCCATCGATATCCCTCACACCAAAAATGTTTTAGTCTGCAAACTTTTTGCCGATGATTGTATGGTTTATAGGGAAATTGTAGACGTTGAGGATGCACAAATTCTGCAGACTGACTTAGTCAAAATTTACCAATGGTCAGTTAGAAACAAAATGCTAATAAATGCAACGAAGAGTAAGGCCATTGTTTTTACAAAAAATAGAAATGTCCCTCCAGCTCGGTATGAAATGGGGAACGAAGTAGTAACGGAGTCAACTGTACATATCTTGGGGTCACGATTAGTAAAGATTTAAATCGGGGTAATCAAGTGAGCGAGGTCGCGAGTAAAGGGAGGAGGCCGCTGCTGCTTCACTTTGTAAACAGGGTCTTGAGGAAAAGTACGAGAGAAACCAAAACGCTGGTCAGGCCAATTTTAGAATATAGAGTAGCATGCTGTGATCAATATCGAAATGAACACACTCTAGCGTTGGGAAAAATACAAAAATGGGCTGAAAAGATGTTTGGGGGTCGATTCGCGAACAATCCTCACGAAAATTTAGAAGCTCTTAGTATTAGAAGGAAACATGCGAGGTTGTGCGCAATATATAAAGCTAATAAGGGTGAACCAGCCTGGAAAGAAATAACGAATCATCTTACGGCACCGAATTATACCACATGTTCAAAATTAAAGAAAAAGAGTAACACACAGACGTAGGAGACTTTTCATTTGTAAGTAGATCAACAAGCGATTGGAATTCATTGCCTGCAGAAATACTGACGGCTTTTCCGGGAACGTAAATCAGTTTATGGATAGGCTACGGAAACTAAAGTGAGCAGTTTTTTTCGAATCAGGGAATTGCTAATAGTAAAGTTCTTTTTTTTCAGGCCAAGAAACTAATAAACTAAAAAATTGTACCTGAGTGTAAGTTGTACTTTTTTGTAATTGTATCATATGTGCTTACTTTGTATATAGCTGCCACTGGGCAAATACCCAATACCAGCTAAGTATTAATAAAAATATAGATAAGATGGTTGGGTTACCATCATTGAAAATTAAATGGTGTTATTATAAATTCTTCAATTATGTTGTAGGTTCATTTGTATTTTCAGAGAAACCATGAAGTAATGTAATATTTCTTATTTCCAAATACTATAAATTACACAATGTACATGCATGCTCGAGGGAATCCAAGCTGAAGTTTCACATGCGAGTACATCAGAGTTGCGAGTGCATAGTTGGATCGATGCCCAGTAGCGGTTTGAGTGAGAGTCCAGGCATTACTTTGCGGAAATGAAACAATTCATTTCACAAGACGCTGACTACTTTTGGTGATTGATGATGTGGCTGCAGGATGCGGTGGTAAGAAGTCTTGCTGTTAACACCGGAAGGGAAAGAGATAACCGAGCTGTTGCTGGATGTTGTAGACAGTGATGACGGATGCCGTCAGCTTCAGCTTCAGCGGCAACAGAGCTTCAACTACAGGGTAGCGCGTGTGAAAGTTATCCAGCAATGCTGTCATTTCCGGCGTTCGCCTTAACATTGTGGCAGGATAATTAAAGGTGGCAGCGTTTGGCATGTCATGGATAACTTCAAACAGAATCAACAGTTCGTGGCCCTTGTCCAATGTTTAATCCGTGAAGGATTTCGTACAAAAGACTAGAAACGCTAGAAGCTTTGCACGACAGAATAATGAACCAGGCTAGTAAGTGATCCTCTCATTTTATAAAGGATAAAGCAACAATGAAAAGTGGTTAGCTATTCGAACAAACGTCAAATTGCCGAGTGCAATTGTAGTTGGCTTTATAATGTGAAAGACGAAGACAACTGAAATTAATATGCCTACTCTTTTGTATGTTGTGGTACTCAGTCCTAAGACTGGTTTGATGCAACCCTCCATGCTAACCAATTTTGCGCAAGCCTTTCATTGCCGCATAACTAGTACATCCAACATCATCGCTAATCTACTTAGCGTATTCCATCCTTTTCCTTCCTCTTCTGTTCTTACCCCACACACCTCCCTCTAATACTAATTTTGCAAGACCCTCACGACTTAAAACGTGGCCTATTAACCTATCCCTTCTCTCGTCAACATCCTCCATATTGTTCGCTCTTCCCCTATTCTGTTTAGAACTTCCTCTATCCACCAATCTAATTTTCAGCATTCTCCTACAGCACCACATTTCAAATGATTTTATTCTTTTCTTTTCCGCAACTCTTATCGTCCACGTTTCGCACCCATATAACGCCACGGTCCATACGAACATTTTTAGCAACGATTTCCTACTATTCCACTTATATTACCCATAAGTAAATTCCTCTTTTTTGCGAAAGCCTTCTTTATGTCTCTTTATGTCTACTTTTTCCATCCCTAGTTATTACGCTTCCCAAGTAGCAGAATTTCTTAACTTCCGTCAAAATATCTTTTCCCAATCTACCGCCCTTTGTTATTCCACTATTAATTCTCATATTGAACTCTTTTACCAGGGCCCTGTTCATGCCATTTATTATGGTTTACAAATCTTCTTCTGACTTCCCTAATACTAAATGGAATGGAGTATGACAAGGATGCAGTCTATCGCCAATACTCTTTAACTTATATATAGAACAGGCGAGAAAGAAAGTTAAAACGGAATATGGGAAATGAATCATACTGCAAGGAGATGAAATAAAAACCCAAAGATTTGCTGATGATATCGTAGTATTAGGGGAGTCAGAAGAAGACTTAGAAACCATAATAAATAGCATGAACGTGGTTCTGGATAAAGAGCTCAATATGACGATTAATAGAGATAAAGCCAAGGTGATGGAGTGTAGTATGGGAAAGGGTGTTACATTGGGAAAGGATATTTGGAAGGAAGTTAAGGAATTCTGCAAGGTAGAAGTCTAGTAGGATAGCACAGGCAAGGAAGGCTTTCGCAAAAAAGAGAAATTTATTACCGGCTAATATAAGAGGGAATATTAGTAAATCATTACTAAAAATCCTCCTATCGTGTATGACGTAATATATGTGCGAAACGCGGACAGTAGGATTTGCAGAAAGGAAAAAATTAGAAGCCTTTGAAATGTGGTGCTATAGTATAATGCTGACAATCAGATTGGTGGATAGAGTAACTAACCAGGAAGTTCTAAGAAGAATAAAAGAAGAGAGAACAATATCGAGAAGGGATAGATTAATAGGCCACGTTTTTTGTGACATGATGGTCTTGTAAAATTAGCTTTTGAAGGAATTTTGTGGGGTAAGAACAGAAGAGGGAATACGCTAAGCAGATTAGGGAGGATGTGGGTTGTGCTAGTAATGTAGAAATGAACAGGCTTGCGCAGAATAGGTTAGCATGGAGGGTTGCATCACACCAGTCAAAGGACTGAACGCAACAAAAATAATTAACGACCCGTAAAACAGTTATAAAAATGTTGATAAAGAATTATCATTATTCAATTTACTTTTCACTTTCATATAACGATTTCTCCACGTCTTAAAATCGTATCAGACATATCTGAAAAATTCAGCTACTATTTCTAGAAACACACAAAATGTCCAAACGAGTTACTCTCCACTCTACTAACTGAGCTAACCAGCCGGGCAGTACGACGTCAGAGTTTGTACACCAGAGGTGGCTTATGTACATACACCGTAGTTCCAGTCTGCAATGAAACAACCTACGCTCCTTAGCAAACATGGCAAGGCTTGATAAGCTACGAGTAAATCCATGTCGCACCGTGCTGTGGCACCCGTCACACCATAAGAACTACAGATGTTGCAATCCTAAACTGAAATTTAAGAAGAACGAACAAAGTAATTACTATAAATATAAGTTGTGTGGCGAGAAAATTTTTCCAAAATATTTTGGAAGGCACAAGGACTGGAACGAGTCATTGGAGAACGAAATACTTTTGGATTCCAGTGGGGTTTTACGGTTTTTAGCAAAATACAGCATATGTCAAATGGTATTTCACACGGCAGACGGTAAGGAAACAGTTTTAGTTTGCATAATAATATTTTCAAAATAATTAGTAATTACCTCTTTCCATAATCATTTGTACTGTTACATAAAATGAAAAGCTCAAAGATTAAATATAAGCTAAAAATTATTAATATTTACAATTACAATCAAGGAATTAAGTAAATAAATCATAAACCTACTATCTTAATGCAACATCCAGCTAACATACTGGCAAACTAAACCTGAATTGATTTGAAATTTCCAAGATTTTAATAGCTTATTTAAAAAAATTTCAGATGAATATTCTTTACAAGTGGTGGTCACTAATTCTCTCACATATCTCAAAATAAAGGACAATATGAAGGGATTTGACATAGAGAAGAGATAGATAAATAGGCCACGTTTTGAGACATGAGGGTCTTGTAAAAGTAGCATTAGAGGGAAGTGGTGTAAGGGTTGCATCTATTCAGTCTTAGGACTGAATACCACAACAACTATTGTTGGAGCCGATGTTTAGAAATAAAGTAGAAATCCTAAGAACAACAGAGGGAGGCCAATGTTGGAATACGGTAAGCAGTTAGGGAGGTGGGCTGTGGTAGCTATGTAGAAATGCAAAGGCTTGGGCAGAATAGGTTAGCATGGAGGGTTGCACCAGTCCAGTCTTAGGGCTAAATACCACAACAACACATATCATAATAGTGGAAACCCATTAAATTCCTTTAAAAAATCCATGTGCTCCGAGTGCGCGTAATTTTATCATAATTTCAATATTATATATATCGGGTGTTCAGGTTATCTGAAGACATTGAAAAATCTCGAGAGACACACATCGGATCAAAAAAAGTGTGAAAGAAAAAATGTTTGTTTGGAAGGGGGACATCTAATGATACGAAACACGTCCCCCAATCCCTTGGGATGGGGTCAGGAAGAGTTTAAAAACGTAAATGGGAAACCCCATTTTTTATTGCAAGTTCGGATTCTCCAGAATGTATTACTCAATTTGACGTACGATTCGAGTCATTTTGGTGTTGTCATCGACTAATTCAAAATGGTTAAAAAATCTCAAGAAATAGACACCAGATCAGCAAAATAAAATTCAATGTGTTTTATATTCTTACAATGTTACTTAATATAAAGTTAGTGAGAATTGGGATCTGGACATTTCGTCAGTATGTCGAGACCCTATGCTACCACTAATCCCCAGAATGGCATTTCGGCACGAAGGGACATACCCAATTGCATTTCCATAATATAACTCAACAAGGAAAAATATTTACAAATTTTGGAGGTACGGAGAAGCATTCAGGTCTCTTAATACTAGAACCAGGAAAACACCGAAATATTTTAATTCCACCAATGGTTTTTCGTGGTTTAGAAATATCGATTTAAAAGGTCGATTTTTTTATTTTTCTGCATACGGCATACTGTGGGAATGGTGATTCTGCAGTTTCAAGTTGAAGGTGAGAGAACGGAACTGCCGTTTGGTCCCGGACGTTGAAGATCAACCTGTCGACACTGACGAGAGCGTTATATGGAGAAGCTGGTAAAGAGACAAGGTACGCTGTCAAGTTTCCTAGGGAAAGGTATCATCCACGGTTTAAACCCGAGTATTAAGAGACCTAATTGCTTCCCCATACCTCCAAAATTTGTAAATACTTTTTCTTGCTAAGTTTTTAAGAATAAACTCTCCACTTACCTCAATAATTACCCTTTAAATTTATCCAAACACACAAACACACCCTATTCTATATATATATATATATATATATATTGTAACGACCCGATACTTTTGTATACGTATTTTGTTTCTTGTAATTTTATAGTAATGTTTCTCGCAGCCGCTAAATATTTCGATTGACATCTTACGTTACGTAATATGATTGTTGGTGATGAGCTGTTATCAGTTTATTGTTCCCGAAAAATTCAAGTTAAAATAAATAATAATAATTCTTATTTCATTCATATTTGTTCCTTATCACAAAAATATTATTTTATGGTATATAAAAGGTATTTAACCCACAAATAAGTTTAAAGAATAATAATTATTTTGTTGTTAATATCAAAGTATTTTAATAGCAGGAGTTTTCCTTTATGCTTTTGAAGAACGGGTGGAGATGATAGATAAGATTTTTGATGATTGGACAGAGAAAGACCGTGGAAGGGAGATATTTTTGAGTGCAGTGTAACACAAACGACCATATCATTTGATTTAAAAGGACTATAGCTCGTTGTGTCCAAAACGTTCAGGATTGAATATTAATTCCTACTTGAATGTTTCTCTTTCCATATATCCTGAACGATATGTTCTGCGACGGTTAACAGTGATGGGTGAAATGCGTGGTATCTTAGACTTCGAAAGAGGACAAATCGTTGGTGCACGGTTAGTGGCGTCATCTGTGACGAAAGCAGCTCACTTGCGACAGTATCCACAGTTATGACAGCATTCACAAAACATGGTATAACATCATCAGCGGAGAGGAATAGTGGACGGAAGCCGAAATTAATTGACAGAGACAGACGAACATTAGAAAGGGTTCGACCAGACAACATAAAACTTCCGCGGCAAAAGTAACTGCAGAAGTCAACACTCACTTGAGAAATACTGATTCGACAGTGCGGCGGGAAATTCACAAAGCTAACATTCATGGAAGGGTTACAATTTCGAAACCCTTCATAACGGAAGCCAACGCAAAGCTGCGAAAGAAGTCGTGCCACGATCATAAAACCTGGACTGGAAGAATGTGTTATGGTCCGATGAATCATCGTTTACATTGTTTCCTACAAAGGACCGGGATTTGTATGGAGAACAACCAAAGGAAGCCTACGATCCGGCCTTCCTGCTTCCTACAATAAAGCACGGGGGAGGTTCCGTTATGATTTGGGCGGCTATATCATGTTATTACCCTTACTGGCCGGATTACAGCGAATTAATATCTCGAAATCCTCAACAATGAAGTGCTTACTATGACTAGCAGATTGCTGCCAAACACTGCCATATATCCAAGGTTATAATGCGCCCATACACGCAGCCAAAAAGCTCTAGTCGTGGTTTGTAGAGCATCAGAATGTCATCAAACATCTTCCCTGGCCAGCACAATCGCCAAACCTCAACATCATTGAACCGTTATGGTAGTTTTAGAGCAGATTTCCAGCTTCAAATGTCGTTTCGGCAATTGGCGGATGTTTTGCTACAATAGTGGGAGGACATACCGTTGGAAACTATTCAGACACTCTACGAATCTATTTCGCGACGAATTCCAATTGTTCTAAAAGCAAATGGTGGTCCAACTCCTTATCAAACAATAAATATTGCGTAAATGCAGGTGTTCATATTATTTTGTCCAAGCACTGTACATTCTTTATGTGCCTTAAAATGAATATTTGTGATTCATAAACTAAGTAAATAGGTATTGTTTTTAACAAAATAGTAGGTAGTAGAATTATTATTCTACTATACTGCCTTATTAATTAAAATGTACCCATTCTTGTTTTACGTAATTGATTTTTGAAAATTATACGTTACAAATATAGTAATAACAATAAATTGATTGACTTAAAGATGTTTCTTTTTCATACACACTACCAAAGGTAAGAAAACAAAAATATTTTTCTAAAAGCCTAATCAGGAAAATAGGATACGAGGGCGCTGAAGCGGCGGGCCTGAGCGTGCTTTTGCGTGCCATACAGCGCTTCTAATCAACTGATTGTAATTCCAAATTAATTAACGAACTTACTTCTGCCAAAACTAAAGCTGTTGTAAGGTGGTCTGTTCTTATCGTTTTAGATAATTTTTACGTGAACTGAAATCAGAATACAGCCTTCAAATAGGCGTGATGTTCCACTTGCAATACGGCATTTTATTTATAACAAATATATTAGCATAACGTTACTTGGTTTAGAAGGTTTTCCAGAAAAACTTCTGATATTTTAACCTCTAAATACTAAATTACCGAAAAAAATAAGCTAGACGATAAAATTGTATGCTGATAATACAATCAGTGGTAAAGTCAAAATTAATGTCTTCACAAAATTCCAAAGAAAAGTTGGTCGTAATTGCCAACGTGTGGACCGCACATTCATAATTGTGTTCTATACGCACGCGATAAATAAACAGACGTCAGTTATAAAAATTTATAAATATTTTAATATCTTTACGGTTAGAGTTACAAAATCTTAAAAACGTTTTGTCCAAGTCGTATACTTTAAAGTATTATTACGCAGTGGTGCTAGACTATTTGAACTATCAATATTTAGAGGTTTGAAATCGCATTTCCTATGGCGACCAGAAGATGCTTGCCAAATTTTGATAAATACATTGTTTTGAAAATCCGACGAATGAAGTGTATATATAGTAAGCCTCTCGATTATCCGCGGTAATGATTAGGAGAATTGACGCGGAAAATTAAAAACAGCGGATAAGCCAAAGTATACATTATACAAAACATGAACTGGTATCAAATTAACATAGTTAATTTTTTACGCCATAAAACCCTAATTAAGATTATATGCAAGCCAACGTTCTTCAGTATTCGGAAGTAAAGTACATAGTCTATTGAAGTTGAAAGTGTTCTATAAATATATAAAAAGACGGCCAATAAGTCAGCATATAATTTTATTAACATTTAATTAAATACGAAGTTTCGTCTCCATTTGAGGCTACCTGAGACATATGCCGACGTATTGTAAATTTAAATTCAGATGCTGGGCCTGAGAATTTGCATTTAAATCTGTTAATATTTAATAATTTTGTTCCATTTATAGATGAAGTACACTAAATATCCTTTTGTCGTAACACGAAAATAGCTAAAACTAGCACCATTATAAGGTAGACTGAAATAAAGAGAGATAAAGAAATGTACTACGAAATTACGGATGCTTTGTTGGTAAAACCATTACTATATTTCTTTCTCAAGATCATCATAAACTGACAGGTTCATTGTTATTATATCCTATGTCACTCGATGAATCAAAATACTGGCGTAATTAATACATCCTTTTTTAATTTTTCGGGAGGGGGGGAGGAGTAGCAAGCTACCTGAGGGTGATTCTGAAACAGGCAACTCCTCTTTAATACAATAGGACGGGGATTGAAAAATGGGGGATGCGGAAGGAAGGTAGAGCAAGGTAGCCAAGGGTTCACTAAGGCCCCCAGGCTATAGTTTCACTTAGAGAGATGCAGGGAAACCATTAGAAAACCTGTATCAGGTAGGTCGGGCGGGAATCGCCCATATTTTACTTATACCACATTTTAAACCTACTGCAAGGCGGGAATCGCCCATATTTTACTTATACCACATTTTAAACCTACTGCAAGTATCTGGTAGACCCACCTTGGTCTAGTTTCTTAATTACATCCAGTTTATTTTCTGATCACTTATTTTATCTGAATTATCTAACTACCAGTCACAATAAAAAATGATAATAGATAATTCTTTTTGTATGAGAAAGTGCCAATTGTTTATCTATTGATTGGTCTTGCAGCACCTTAGTTGGTCCGTATCTATTGCAACTGACTTTTTGTTTATAATGCTAGAGCTCAGGCTCTTGTCAAGTAGCTGCAAAGTCATAAATTTCTACCAATGAACACAGGGCATATATATTAATTTCATGAAGTTAAATTAAGTTCATGAAATAGTATGTAATAAGTATGAATATTTCAGGTATGATAATGAAGCCATTCAAAGTTTTCAGAATAGCCTCCAATTTAGAAATTAAAAGAGAGGGAATAAAAACCAGCTCAATACCCGATTTTCTTAAACTGATTTTATTTTAATAATGATCAGGATTTCTTAGAAGTCCTTTTATTTAATTAAGGTTAACTAAATAATATATTTATTTTTGGGGGAAATTTTGTCATTTGATTTAAATTTTTAGTTTAATTCAATTCTATAACTGTTATAACATGTTTCAAATTGTCTTATTTCGTTTCTTTTTACCAGAGTCTGCATTATTAAGTTATTACAAATAAAAAAGATTTTAAGAACTATTCACTTTAAACATTCTACTAAACTGAATTTCAGTTTAAACCTTTAAGTGCTTGAAAATCATATTTGTCACTGACATACATTATCAGGCCCTGAATTCTCTGCTTTCAGTGACTGACGTATCTCTTTTTTCCTATCCACATTAATTAACCAATGCCTATTATCCTTACATATAACTGCAAATGGAAATTAATACTGAAAATAATAGACTAAAAGTGCATCAATTGCTACAGCAATAAGATAGAACTTTCATATTAAAGATTTTATTTGGGCTTAGATGGCCTACTACTTCCTTCACTAGTTGACTTACTACTTCCTTGGCTAGTTGATGCTTTGAATAAGGTCTCTACCTAAAATTGAGAATACATTTACAGTTGTAAATATGATTTGAAAACAAGAATGATATAGATTGTTTAAATAATTTTATAAGTTACAATGATTAAACATTAAAATAACAAATTTTATTAAATCATTAAATAATAAAAACTGAATGAATTTTCACTGCAAGATGTACAATCAATTTTATACCCTAGCCAGATAAGAGCAATAAATTAATTTTTATTTCCTTGGGTGAAATGAATCATACAATCATACTGTATTCTTTTATTGGTTTGTTAATGTTAAAAATATTAAATTCACTTTATACACTAAAGAACAACTTTTTCATTTCAATATACATATGTACATAACATAAAACTTAACATCACAATACTTCTGGTCATGATTTATAAACACAGGAATACTTCCAAAGTTAATATCATCTATAGCATCTACAGAAATAACTCATCATAAAAATATAAAGCATTGTCAAGTCAATATATAAAAAGAATTTAAATTAAATCTCTTAATAAAAGCATTGATTTATTTATTAATTCAAAGACAATTTTTTTTATTAGAAAACAACTTCAAATTATTGTTAATATCTTCAAAGTAAAGAAATTAATATATATATATATATATATATATATAAATTTGTGTGATTAAGATAGTGTGATGATTTTGGAAAAATGTATTGATAAGAAAATAATATATAGACTCTAATAATGTATTCATGTATTGAAATGTTCATTAGTTGAATTTACTATATATACAATTTTCAATTTTAAAAATTAAATTCAATCATTTATTTATTTGTATATTGTCTTGTTAATATTTCTAAATTCTAAAATCAAATACTATTTCTATATTGGACATATACTTGGGCAGGTTTATTAGAAACATTGAACTACCAGCTTGAGAAAATTTATAGTACTGAACAATTAAGGTCATTCAAAATATTGAAGTCTTATTTCTTGGCCTGTTACATTATCTTGAATGAATACCAAGATGTTGGTAAATATGAATTTAAAATATAATGGCCTATCAATTCCTATCTCAAAGGTTACGTTAATAAACAAGACATCCACACATTGGAAAAATGGTACCTAAAAATATATTGCTCACAAAGGATTATATCAGGTGTGAATTTATAACATTAAATTATAAAACATTTATTTCTTAGATCAGTGCTCTTTGTTTCATAGCTCTTACAGACAAAGTGAAATACATCCACAGAGATGTATTTATTAAAGTATTATGCTCTATACTACAGACACGGTAAGATTTTGAATGTTACTTAACATATGAAAAAAAACTTTACATTGTTGATCATAATATCCGTATTTAGTAAGTTATGTGACAGTCTAACTTTTTTTAAAAGAGTGTCTGAAATTGAAGAGCATATTATTTTTAGAACAAAGGTTTAATAACAAACTGAACTGAAGCAAATTTACTTTTGCCTTCACTTAATATAAATAGACTATTTACAATGGAAAATAAAAATATTATCATCACACAAAAACCAGTAAGTTAATAAAAAACAGGAACAGTTCTCAGCATAACCCCCATGGTTCACTGTATGACTAATTCTCCGTTAAATGTTTCCTACCCTAAAGGTGAACAGTGCTTGCTTACTGTATGAAAATTCTTCTTTCCATTATTATGTCAGTTTCCCCATCTGACTGTATATTTTCATTCATTAAGAATTTATTTTCAACTTCTGTTCATTCTTAACTTAATATGTTCTAGTAGCAATTTAGAGAAGGCATATTTCATACTTTTGATGCTACCAATAATTTCTTTAAATTTTCTGAAAAATAGTCCTGATATGCACAGGTGAAGAACATTTAAGTCAATATTTAATTACACTTAAATTATGCTGGTGATAACATTGTAAGAGCAATAAAATTCCAAAATGGAGTAAAATTTAATGGTCCAGGAATTATCTTAGTAGTTCAAAGAAAGTTCAAGTGGAAGAATACTGCTGCAACCTAGAGAAGCAAATAGTGTCAGTGCATACATAACTGCAAAACTGTTGCTATGTATCAAATGATTACACAAGGATCTGAATGATTGCATTATAGAGCTACAGGCCTTCTTCAGCATTGTGCCACATGAAGATCAGCTATCTGTGATGTGTTGTTTTAAGGTGTAAAAGTGTTATGAAAATACTTAATATTCACTGCAGTATGTGACATCCACTTTCAATAAATCTAAGATTACATTAAATGCTTGACTTCAATTTTGTATCTGCATTTCCTTCATTCCTCATAGAACTTAATCTAAGTTTTCATTTGAATCACTCTAATAAGTTAATATTAATGTATATGCCAATCATATATCTTTCATGAGAACCTATCATACATGTAGATTAAAGATAATTTTAATACTTTCATACAGGGCATAAAAATAACCATTCACACCTGGTTACAAGTTAAAGCATTTTATGAAATATAAATGTGTTGACATAATACAAAGAAATAATATGAGACATGGATACAACAGATAAAAAATGACAGGTGACAAAGGAATGCAATGATTCAACATTGAATCGATGATAGAAATGTATGGTTACCAAGTGTAGACCTTGATATATGAGACACAAGCACAAAAGAACAATAATAATATGACTGTAATTGAAAGAACTGTTGATAATATATCAAGTAGTTGTCCTTTGAATAGGGCAAGAAAATGCTAATTGAAAATTATTTTCAATATATATATATATAATGGGGAAAGGACAGAGAGATAGAAAGAAGATGACTTACCTGAGGTTCATAGATGGTAGACACCTTGTGAGGTTTGGAGAGCTTGAATTTTCGGAGGCACCGCCCCCTTCATCAGAAGGTTAGGAAGACATTTCCAGTGATCGGCTAGCCGACGACTACCATCTATGAACCTCAGGTAAGTCATCTTCTTTCTATCTCTCTGTCCTTTCCCCATTAATTGTTTTAAACATGACAATGTCGTTTCCTATCTCATATTTATATATATATGTACTATTGTAACAATAGAAAAACAGATGAAAATATAACTAATATATGCAAAATTACTGACAAGGACTGTTAAAATGATAATAATTTGTAAGTTGCAATCATAAAATTAAAAAGTGGAATTATAAAAATTACAAAAGAATCAGGAAAATTGAACATAAATAATGTTGTAATGCAACTTTTCAGGGTAAGAGTGGAATTGAGCCTTTTTCTTTTAGAGACACGTTTTATATATATATATATATATATATGGTAAAAGAGCTTGTCACCAAAATATCATGATTTAAATCAGTGTCAGACAACCCATGGTCCACCTTGTACATACGATTCATCATAATTTTACAAAATATGGTTATTTTGTGCAATAGTTTTGTTAAAAAGTTGAAAAATGATAATGTATAACACTTTCTTTCTTTTAGGGTGACAAGCTATGTGACTGTGATCCAATAAATAGCAACTCCACTTCATATGGAGATGAAATTTTATGTGCAGCCTCCGGGCTTATGATGCATTTTCAAAGTGGCCAACAAGATCATTAGGGTTGGCTACTCTTACTTGATTAGAAGTCTAAAAGAATTCTTAAATCACTTTACTGGTAAAGCCATTACTTTTCAATAAATAATGTTAAATGTCAAAATCCATGAAAATTCATAGAAATTTTTTACATAAAAATTAAATAGGGATCACAGGTAAAACTGAGATAAATAGAAATTAATATGTTATTTAAAAAAGCTCAAAAATAGGTATAAATAACTTTACTATAAATACAGCAACATGAATCATTGAATTGTGTATCAATATGCTGAATGTTAACACAATAATCAGAATCATAAAAAGAATATGAATTTTTAGAGTGAATCACCAGTGACATATAATGAAACACCATTAATAGATTTCAATGAGAGAAACAAATATTTAAAAGATACCACACAAATGTGAAAAGAAATTAAAGCAATATGTTCTCGAAAGTCAGGTGTACAATTAACTTAGTATTTCAGAAAACTTGAAGATATTAAAATTTATTAAAATCTATACATTAAATTTTGCAAGAACTGACTGAAAATATTATTGAAAAAATAGAAAAATTAATTAATCTAGAGAAAACACTAGTGATAAAATATTCTCAGACTCCAGCTTGTAAACACACGTGATGCTCAAAATACCAAAAAAAAAATTAATACAGTTCCTACTCCAGGAAAACCTTTGTTCTACAACAACTAGTGTTTGTGTGTTACACAATTATTGCTTCCTCCTAAACCTATGACACATTACTAATACCTTATTATTACTCCCTGTGATTAAAAATATCATTCTGTATAACATACAGTCGTATAGAGACTATCAATGCATATAAATTAAATCACATTACTTTTCTATGTGCTGAACAACTATGTAATTATTGATAAATTTAAGAAAATAACAATTCTAAAAACATATCTTAAAAGTTACTAAATTACTTTATAAATAAAGTTTAATTTATACAGATTAACAATAAATTAATGCTATATTTCACTTGAAGGAAATTAATATTAACATAGTAATTAATAAAATCCACATGGAGGAAGAAAATTGTTTTAAAACATTCGTCGGGAAATCAAAGAGCTGCATTATACAAAATATCACTAAATATAAAATGATGACAACACACTAACAGAAGTATAATTAATGTGGGTAATTGAGTAGTTTTCTCTCACAATTGAGACTTTGACAATTCCTTATACTTATTTAATAACACAGCCATTGGTGGTGAATATTAGTTTAAACATCTACGAGTTTAATATTGATTTTACATCCATGGTTTTGCCTACAACTAAGTCATGCTAACACTAAATTGGGCTGGATCTCTTTTGTTGGAGAAAATAATTAGGAAAAATGTCAGAATTTGTTTAGGATGGTTAGAGTTAATAATTATCTTGAATATAATATAAACTAATTAGGAAACATTCTATAAGTTGAATACAGTTTTTAAAAAATACATTTCAAATAAATTCTAAAAATGTAAAAAATAGCATAAGTACCGTATTTACTCTTGTATGCCACACTGCCAGTTTAAGCATTTTGTGTACAGGAAATAAATATTTTACAAAAATAATTATTTTAATCTTTCTTGAGTCACACATTATGCTTAAAGATGATGCTAATGGTACAAGTAATTGCAGAAGTAGCCCATTAACAGACTAAATATGATGAAGCAAATACCATACAATGTTTCTGGAATCATTATTGCTCAGATATGCAACATTGCAAAAGCTGTTAAGAATGACATATTCCTCAAACCAGGTGACAAACTAACAAAGCAGTGGGATTAAAGTAACATTAAAGACAATAAATAAGGAAAAGAAAACCATTGTGGCTTTCCTAGGAAGAATAACTTTCCAAATATACTCAGAAAACATGAACTTAAGATTGTAAACCATAGGTTGAGTTTGTCAAAACAATGAGATGTTTTAATGGCTGTCATCCTGAAAAATTTTATCCACATAGTTTATAATTTGTGTATTTCACACACTCCATTATTGATTCGAATTTTTGGTAAGCAAGGTACACAGCATAGACAAGTAAATACGGTATAAAAAATAACCATTTTTACTGTTGAAATCTTTCTCAGGTTTGTGATAATGAAGCATAAAAATAATATATAATTGCGATTCAAATAACTTTTGAATGATGCTTGTCCATGAAAACTAAGCTAATAGAACCTGTGTGGCAGGTAAAATTTATACATACATGTCATTGAATGATACTTGAAAAACGCCATTTCACATACCAGAAAACATATTTAAATGACAAAATTTTCAGTTCATACAAGTTTATAAAGGATAGGGGGAAAAAGAAACTGTGCTAATACATGTTTCAAAGAGAAACTTAAGTTGAAGCTTTTCTCTTCAGACAGACACAAAATGCCATTTAGGGGAAATATTTTTATGTCCCCCCAGTGATTACAGTCAAAATGTTTCACAATCATGTAAAATTAAAATGTGACCAAAAACAACAGATTGAGTAAATAAGTAATATTTGTTTCCTGTTCCAAGCTTACAGAATTCATATTCAATAAATTACAAATACAAGCTACAAAAACGACAGTAGATTTTAGTAGTTACAATACATTTGATGCATTATATAAATTGATTATCCAGCAAACATTACATGATAAAAATCACAGCTTGAAAGTTACTTTTGATGCTTAAATTTACAATTAAAAATACTTTCAATGTGTACACAAAATTATGAATCAGGAAAAATAAGATTAAATTTATTTAACTTTCTAAAATTAAAGTTGAGTAATTAACAAAATCTTATTAACAAAGCATATTTAAACAGCACTGAAATGGTGTCAACAAATACTTCCCAATAAACAATTTTATTGAGAGATGTATTTCTATATTATAAAAATATATTGTAAATAAGCATCCTGCCACTAACTAGTTATATTACAAAGTACATAATCTATATATACAACTTAACTATTTAATTTAATGCTAATCTTGCCATAAATAATCAGTCTATTAAATTAATTTTTGTACCCTATTAGAAAAGTCAATGATTACTAATATACAAATAATTCAGGAAATAAAACTTCATAGGCTGGTGGATTAGTACGTACAACATCTTCTTGCTTCAAGCTAGGAGTAGGAGTTGGAGGAGATCGAATATTCTCTAGAGACCCTACAGGCAGTTTGCTAAATATTTCATTCAGTTTATTTTGTAAAATATCATTCTGAAATCAAAGAAAAATAAAAATTTTATAATCTGAATTTCATTTTGACATTTGAAACATTAAACTAATTCTAAAGGAGGCAAACTTGTGCAATCATGAAAATAAATATGCCTTTATAATTTATGACAAATTTTTGTAATAATAAACTCAAGTATTCAATTGTGATATACAGCAATAAGTGAAGTTCCACATGTTCCACAAACAACATGGCTACCACCCAAAGGGACAGGGATGGAAGGAGTGACAATTTTACAATATGAAAAGTGGCCAATATTTACATCTAAAAATATTTTTAAGGATTAATTACTTCAATGGTATTTCCCTAGACGTTGTGGGTGTATAATTTATACCCCATTCACCATGGTGCGGAAGTAATCATAGATGTGAGGATGGAGCGACATTACATAAAAATAGTGTGAAAACAATCAAGGTTGGTGGGAGATGGAAGAGGATGAAAGAAAATAAGAAAAAATAAACCTAGATTGATGTGTATTCAAGCATTATGGAACCAACTGCATTCAATTCTCTCACACAACTTAAATCGTACTTCAGTTCAATACTTGAGAAGGGACGGACAAAGTGGGTGAAAGTCAATAAGACAAAATAAACCTTGAGTGATGTATATTCCAGCATAACAGAAGTCACCGAGTTTGATTTTAACATTTAAAATACCAGGTAAGTTAAAGTTAAGCCCATAGTAGGAAGGTAAAACAAAGTTCTGGTTACAATTTGAGCAATTCCTATTAAACTTTGTACAAATACCACTTATGATCCAGATGAAACACTGTATTTATTGATATCTTAAACTACCAGAAGTAATTTTTGCCTTACTTAATAAACAGTTTATTCTATGTCTCAATTACATTACCATAAATACTTTTTACTCTCTTAAGGTGCCACTAGTTTTTACTTCTTTTAAAGTATTACGAGTATTTTTATGCTTATAAAGAGATGGGTGTATTTGTTATGCTCTATTAGGGTACCGAGAGTATATTTGCCTCTCCTATTCTACTCATAGGTTTTTTTACTTGAGATATCAAGAGTATATTTGACCCTCTTCTGATATTAAAAATATTTTCACCTCTAGAGAAAGACTAGGGATGGTAGAATTATAGTAGACATAAAGATAGCACAGGCACAGGCAAAAAATAAAATTTTTCTTACAGCTAATAAATGTTTTTATGGAGTGTAGCGTTATATAGGTGTGAAACACAGATGATAGGAATTGTATACAGGAAAAGAATAGAAGCTTTAGAAATGTGGTGTTATAGGAATGCTATAGAACGCTGAAAATCAGATGGGTGGATAGGGTAAGTAACCAACAAGTTCTAAACAGAATAGGGCAAGAGAGAACAATTTGGATAACTTTAACCAAGAGCTACCCCCTCTACCAGGCTAGATATCGAGAAACGTTTCTTAATTCAGACAAGTCTCAGTGTAGTTAGTTTTCTAGTTTTATTCTGCTTATTGTAAAGAAATTAGTCCTAAGACGTTATCTAAGAAACGTAAAGTTGATTCTGAGTGCCCCGTTTGCAAAGATGGTGTTGGAAGTACTTTTTTCTTAGTTTTTAGGCAACTTATGGTTGCATGGAATAATGGTAAGTAATATTAAGATTAGGATTGCGCAGCAGCTAGACATGTGTGCCTGGCTCCTAGGATTTCACAGTTTAAAAATATACGCAGAGTCTCGGGTACAAATGAATGCTCTTCTTCTCCTTTGCTTAATGCTGCAAGGGTTCTCAGAAAACAGCCCCCGTTTGCCCTACGCTGACATGAAGTAGGAGGATAAAGCTTTGAGGATTCGTTCTCCCATAAAAGCGCATGATAACTAGGAACCAAACAGAGCCTTTTGACAATATCAGATCCAGGGAGGGTTTGGGTGATCAGACATTCTGAGGTTGATGATGACGGAGAGCGGACGTAGTCTGTGAGTGAGTCATGTTGTAACTGTAAGACTGTTCTGTGCAGAATTTTTTGATAACCCATTTACTCCACGGTAAACCTTGAGCGCAGAGAACTTTTGCATATTTAGCGAGCCGGGAAATAATTTATATTTTATCACTTTTTCTTAAAATATTGTTTTTATAATAAATAGATATTTGTAATTGAAATTCAATATTATCTATGTACCAGTAGATACAAAAACGGCACGCTACACAACTTTGTCTCATCTGAAACGAAACTGAATATAACATTTCACAATGCTTCAATTTTGTAGTATATTAGCCTGCCTAAAGTTTTTTTTCCTTACCTTTGACCCTCTCTTTAAAAATTTTGCCCATCACTGGTGTAAGGGGTATGTGAAAAGGTGAAGGTTCATAAATGTGACTTTGTCAATACTGGTTTAATCACAATGTGGACCAAGATGGCAAAATGGCACCAGCTCTTCTTGACACAATAAATATACCTGACTATTAATGAACATGTATAAATTAGTGCATGCAACAAGAACTTGATTTAAGAATATTGCCCTAGGGTTGTTCTACATTTACATTCAACATCCTATTTGAACACTGTAAAGTAAAGATAGATGATTTAAAATTTGAAACAATCTTACAATGACAACTGAAAAAAGCAGCAATCAGTTGAGATGGGAAGAAGGTTACAAATTCAGCAAAATATAACGTACATTATTTAAATAGAAGAATATTACATTAATAGGCCACAACATACAATGATATGTAAAGTCAGTTCCTTATACATTTGTAGTGGGAAAAGCTAAGTCCATACCTTATTTGCATGTGTACGGGAAAATAATTCTTCAAATGCTGCTGTCCTAAATGTTTTATTTATAAATGATTTCTTTTCTTCTTCAGCAACTTTTTCACTCTTTGGTGTGTCTGATAGAATCTTTTTCATTGATTCAACTGTTAACTTTTCTTCGGGTTGTTTCTGCAAATGAAGATCTCAGTCTCATTTATAAATTCTTAATTTATTTAGTAAATAAGTAAAGCATTATATTGAGTACAACATGTCTGCATATTATTCCACAGGGTAAAAACATTGTCCATGGTGATTAATATTTGAGTCAGCTTTGGAACAAAGATTTGTGTATGGTCCATATCAATTTGCATTTACTTATTGTCTCTTCTCATTATCTTCTTACCTACTCTTAAAAACAAGCATTTTTTTTACCTACCAATACATGTCACTTCATCTGTAAACAAACTATAAATCCTTATCCAAGCAGTCAAAAATAAGATCCGGAGAGTCTTAATATGGTGGATGACGAAATTCATAAGAAAACTTCTAAATGTCTGTACTATAAAAAACATAAGTTTCATAAAATTACTCAGACTATGTCTGTGTGACAAACAGAAGTTTGGAATAAAACATTTTAGTATCCTCAATTAAGTAATGCAATGTAATAGCTAAGTTAAGGGAATAGTTTTATTTTATAACATTTATCATGAGGTTTGGAAAAAAGTCAATAATGTTTGGGAAAATCCAAGGTGCATGTCCGATATATACTGGACTTCAGTATATTTTTTATAAACATTATAATTATTTATCCTAATTAAATTTCATGAAGCTATGTCTACTTCCTAGTTGTAATTCTTGGAATTACTCAAAACTAATTCAATCAAGTGAATGAATAATAAAATGTTGTGAAGACACTACTTGAAAAGTAAAAATTATAATCTACCATATTTTAACAATCAGCAAAATTTATAATATCAAATGTCTTAAATGCAGTAAATTAAGATTTAATGGTTGTATATTATAATTAAAATTATACATTGTAAAACTGTTGCGGTAATCAATCCTGAGACTGGTCTGATGCAACCCTCCATGCTAACCTATCCTGCACAAGCCTGTCCATTTCTACATCCTCCCCAATCTGTTTAGCCTATCCATCCTTTCCTGTCTCTTCTGCTCTTACTCCACATACTTATTATTAATCTGTCCCTTCAAGTAAAACTATACAAAGATGAAATACACTGCTGAAAAAGGAAATCTGCTTAATTCATTTTAATTATTACAAAATAATGAGGGTAGTTGTCTTCTAACATGAACTTTAGGTGTGCAGAATTTTTTTTTCAGTAATAATTACTCTTAACGACAAAAAACTAATGTTTAGAAATATCTTGAAAAACATACAAAGATCTGTTAATAATTAATCAATATCAAAGAAACCGTTTTCTACAGACAGTAATTTTGTATCTATCAAATTGTTCCATATTTAGTTTTATCACATGTATTTCAGATTCTATCAACAGTGAATCTGAATAAAAATATAATGGACTTCAGATTCCCTCATATTTAAAAATGGACATTATATAATATTCTGGTAACATTTCAAACTAAATCATGTCATATACATTCAGGGCTCAAAAATCCTTTATAAAATTTTTCTCAACAGACTTGCTAAACAGTTATCAATTATCATTAAGTTTTAGTAGATTGTTATGGGAAAGGGAAAATGTAACTAATAAATAAGAAAATTTTGAATATATTTACAATTAAATTTTTCAGGACCATAATTTGACATTCTTAAAATGTGTAGTGCAAAAGGCTTGGATTATATATATATATATATCCATTCTAATAGTACGCAATTTCAAATAAACAAACACACTAGCAAAAAAAGCATACTACGATAAAATTATTTGTCTATGACCTTACAATAAACTTCATTAAGCTTCCTTTGGGAGTAGGAGAAAAGGAATATTTTGAGTAACAGGGGAAAATCCATGGATTATTCTTCTGCATTCTTTCAAGATTCTGAAAAAATAAATAGTAAATAGTTTAAGTAGCCAAACACCTCTGGAAACCATTGTTTATCTGCAAAATTTATTATCTCTCAAACTAGACAGTTTCAAATTAACAGAACCGAAAAGAGGCAGTCCTAGTTATGAAGAAGAAGGTAATTAATAAATATTATATATGTTGAAGAATCTGCAGTCTCAAATGAAGGCACATTGGTAACTGAAAATGATTGTTTAATCAAATAATAGAATCTATTTGAACTTAATGCCTTTCAACTAATACATGCCAATAGAGAAAATTCTACATATATAGTGAAATATTAAGGGCTACAAACAATAAGAAATTAATGAAATATGAACTAAACTGTTAATTTTTGATTAAATAAAAGGGCACTGAAACTAGCAAATGTCTTAACTTTTATTGCATAGTCAAAAATAAAATGTAACATAAATAAATTAATCAGAAAAGTAATGAATAAAAAATTGTTATAATCTCTGTCTGCACAGTCCAATGAGGATATAAAAATGCAGTGATGACTGCCAAAATGAAACTAGTTGCCTATTAAGTTCAAAGGCTTCCTAATGAGTACAACTAAGAAAAGCTTCTAGAGTTTTCACTTGGGTTAACTCAATAAATGGCAATATTTTGATGCCTAGGCTACCTTCAAACTAGGCTAGGTTTAGATTTATGAGCAGGGAGGACAATTCTTAGTTGTAACTGTAGACTAAGACTACTTTATTAGTCATGACTATTTTGTAAAACAAAACATCATATCTTTTTTTTATTTTTTATTAAGAAATTTACAATCTGTTCATTTTGAATATTAAGCAAATTAAATGGATGAAATTAAACCAAGGGTAGAAGTGGTCCAGTGACCACGCTCGAATTAAACAAAATAATATATATGAATATAATAAAATTAAACTTCAAAGATCTGTTGGCCGCTTCTTCTTCAACCTGCGACAAGATGTAAGTTCATTTGCTAGATGGCTGACCTCTTCATTATGATCTGACTGCAGATGTTCAATAATTTTTGAATTTGAAGGCTTGGTACACCCCCATAGTTGGATCCCATATGTCCATATGGGCTTGAGAATGCATTTATATGAGTTTTTTGTGACTGTTTACAATTTGGAATTTCTGCAAAGTAGCCAATGCATTTGTCAAAGCTTATTCTTGATATGATCCCTTTAGGATGTTAAATGTGGTTTCCATGTAAGTATAATAGTAGACCAAGGTATTTGACTTCATTGGTGATAAGTAATTATGTATTATTTATTGAGACATTTGAATAATTTGATTTCCTGATGATAAAATTTACTTGCACTGATTTATTATGATTTACATTTATACTCTAAAAGTTTAACCATTCTTCAAGGTTATTTAAATGATTTTGTAGGGCAGCTGCTGCTGTAAGAGGGTCATTATATGCAGATAAAATTGCGGTGTAGTAAGTGTAAGTTGCAAGGATTGAGTCTGTTCCAGGTATGTCCGCTGTAAATATAAGGTATAAAAGTGGTCCCAGAACACTACCCTGTGGTACTCCAGAGGCAAATGAATGAATTGTGGAAATATCGTTGTTATACTTAGTTTGAAAAAAGTTATCACTTAGATAGGTTTTAAGATGAGGTAATAATCAGTGGGTAAGTTTAAGTTTGTATAGTAAACCCACATGCCAAACTCGGTCAAATGCTTGTGCAATATCTAAGAAAGTTGCAACACAAACTTTTTTCTTCTAAGCCCTTTATTATTTCATTCACAATTTTGTGGCACTGATGCATTGTAGAGTGGCGTGAACGAAATCCAAATTGATGTGTCAATAGTATATCATCCAGATTAATATCAGTCTCTAGTCTTTTAAGCAGTAATCTTTCAAATACCTACGATAGATGTGGTAGTAGGTTTATAGGGCAATATGATGGAGAGTTTGGTAATTTACCACATTTAGATATCAGTATTTTTTGTGCGAATTTCCAAGATTTTGGGAAGTAATTTGCTCTTAACATGCTATTATGAAGGGTGGTAACTGGTAACTGTTTAAGGATTTGTCCAGTTATGAGGTCAAGCCCAGGAGGTTTATGGATATTGCATGAGTTAATTACTTGTTGACGACAATCATTTGATAGAAGTGTCATCAGGCAAGGTATCCTTTAAATGTTTTTCTTTTAAATAACATTCAGATAACTGACAAATCCATAAACATAATTTCTCAGAAACATTCAAAACTGAATCCTGATGAGGCCAACCTGTGTCAGCATGCACAACCTGGTACTGTGATGTTCTCTTTTCTTTTTGTAGCACATAGAAGTGTTTAGTCCATAGAATTCTTTGGGTTGGGCACGAGGGTGGAATGAATACTGCACATAAATATATTTTATTCACATGCTACAATCCAACACAAAGCATATACCGCTTTAGAGGGATATTGTGAAACAAATAAGTCTTCCTAAATTAATTCATGTGCTGTAGCACATATGCACTAGCCACCACTGTCAAGTGACTGTAGAGAAGTGTGAAGGGCTAATGTTGAGCAACAACATTTATTGACCAATAAAGTTACTAATCTTTTCAAATCTATGAATGATTTTGAACTTAGCAAAGTAATACGCTACTTAACTTAAAAAAGAGTAAATTATTTAAAAAAACAGGAAATTATATGGTGCCAGAAGCAGCTTTAATAATTTTGGTAATTTGTTTAATAAGTCCATATACAAATAACAGAATAATTTTGAGTTTACAATCTTTTTCAAATGTCTCCACTAATTTCTGAAGTTAGTTACTTGATGGACACAAACATTTTAAGGTCTATTTTATATAATAAATATTGTTAAAATATTTATAAATGTTCTGTGAAATATTAGAAATTTAGTTTAATTTCCTAATTAACTAAATTTGTACTACTAACCCTTTCAACTCCAGGTGATGATGCAGCACTGTCAACTTCCATTTGGAAAACATTAAGATCTGCAGCACTTTCAGTGCCACGCATGCTACCATCAGCCCAAGAATGTCTGTGCTGATTTGTAAATGCAGAGGAATTTAGCCGAGTAGAATCCAGGCCAGCATCGTGCAAACATTCAGCAACAGTGGCCTTGTCCACCAATAGGTCACTGGGGATTGCAGTAGTTTCTGAGTCAAATCGAGCATTTAAATCTGGTAACAGGTGAGGTGCATTGGTTCTTCTTGCTTCAACAATCTACAAAAGGAAGCATTTTGCATTTGATAATATTTAATTAAATTAGTTACAACAGAAAATAAAAGTGAATAATTTTATACTAGTTATGTAAATCACTAATAATAATAATATATCATTGCTTTTTCACTTCTCAGGTATTTCATAAACTGATTGGGAGAAGCTGAAGAATGAGGAGGATTATCAGAGTTAGAAATTATACATATATACAGTATTCCTCTCCAATATTTTAAACTGTAAAAAACAAATCTCCCAAAACAGGACACATCTGTTCTGCATAATAATGAGACAATATGCCTTTACAGATATGGGTCTGACTAACCCTTATCTTGGCTTTCTATGTTCGAGTTACATAATAAAATGAGATTTGATGGCTGTCCATCACTCAAAATGTTTTCCTCAGAAGATTCAAGAATCTAAAACCTCAGGTAAGTCACCAACTTTTTCTCTCTTTTTTGTCCTTATTAATTACATATATAAAGTGTGTATTTATATATATTTACCTTTTCTGCATATTCAAGCAATGACGGTAGAGACACAATATGAGGAATAAGAACAAGTAAGCTCATTACAACTGCATGCAAGTTAAATTTTTGGGCACTGCTGAGAGTAGAGTTTGTTAAAGCCATATCCTGAAAGAAATTAATATTTTTTCATAGATAAATAAAAAATTACTGATTTAAAATTTTCAAGAATATTCCTCAAAAGTGACAAGTACAGTTATTAAACAGATACAGAATTCTGAACACCTAATTATACCTAGTTATTATTCTTCAAAGCACTTACATACTTTTAGTCTAGGACTCAAATTTATTAAACAGAGTTATTTACAACATGATCGATAGAGGTGTTACCAATCTGACTGCTTACTTTAACTTACAATGATCAAGCAGAAAATATAACAACACATTTTATGGAACAAATAATGTACCTGTGTTCTGAATTAGAAGAAGTTAAATAGAATTATGGATATACTCATATTTATTTTACTTAATTGAAAATAATTGAGTACAGCAGCCAAATTTGTATATTTATTTATTATTTATTGTTGCAATAATTTTATATCATAAGACAATTACAACTGGTAGCATATACTGAATCATGTTTACTGTGCAGTTGGCTTACATTCAGTGAAGAAAATTAACACATTCAAATTTTAAGACTTTTCCTGACCAGCATGAAGATACTGACCATCAATTTAAGGTAAGTCAAGTGCTATCTCTCTTTTCTATCCATACCAATCAAATTTAAATAAAATATATGTGATAAAATTACCTGTATACTATTAAGCAGCATGAGAAGGTCAGTAACAGTATCCTCCGATGCAATTTCTACTGTTAAGAGTGCAAGTGTAGTGTAGACAGCTTCTACATTTTCAACAGTATTATTATCTTTCTCAAGACTTTCATATAGACTAAGATAAATTTCATGGCCATGTTTTCGAATAAAGATTATATCTGGACGAGAACACTTCTCTATGGTTAAATCCAGGTTGGATACATGAACACTGTTAAGAGAAAAACAATGATTTTCTTATATTATAACAATATTTATAAATCTAAACCTAAATTGACAGTGGCTTTACTCAAAAAGCACATTCTATTTATTATAATTAAATCTTTTATTAACATTCCTATTCCTTATCACTTCTAATAAAATAAACAAAAGACAAAACAAAACAAAAAAAGCTATTTAATGTAATAACACATAGCCATTGGTTATATCATTATGAATTACTCTACTTTTTGTCAAAATTGTTATTTGAACTATAACCTCTCTCATAAATACAAATAAAGAAATAAAATACTTTGCAAGTATGTAACTTACATTGGTTTCAACAATTTTTTTAGGTTACTATGACGGTCTATCAAAGTATGAAGAATTTTCTGTACTAAAATACGCATGTCAGGGTCAGTAGCCAAAGACATTCGTAATAAGGGCTCCAGAAATGACATTGGGAAAGTTGTGTTGAAGTGTATAGTTTTGTATTTTGTTCCAACCTGAAATAAAATTACACTTTGAACAAAGAAAGTTATAAGAGTGATACATCTAAGAATGAGTTCTTCAATTTTTTCTGAACAGTGTGTGTAATTATTAGATAGTAAAGATATAGTTTTGAAAGGACATTAAGACAAAACAGTTATTTTAATATCTACAATTACTAGGAAACATTTCAATTCAGTAATCAATTTACTATAATTAATTATTCACAGTAATTTTTGTTTACCATACTTAACTACAAAATGTCTTACACTATTTTTTAATCAAATTACTAATATATATAATATATTATCATCACAAGAAAAAGCAACTGGTTAGGGTTTGAGATAAATTAACAGCTAATGTGATATCTATTTATTTTTTATTTTCTTAAGGAACATTAATCAGTAGTTTCAAACAGTTTTTTAACTTGCTTTCTTTGTTTACATCCTACTTATATCAGCATACGGACACATTTTGTGAGTGTGAGTCTATACGACGCCTGCAACTTGTTGCGGAAAAACCACATCCAGCATGAGAATAAAAGGATGGGGGAAGGGGTTAATATTGGAATGTTATTAGTTGAATAATCTTAGTGAGTACTAAACCAGGATCATTATCAAATATAATATGTTGATTTCAAAATAGTATAATATTTACAATTTGATAATACTGATTTGTTAATTTAAATGTGTTATTTCCATTTATTTTTAAATATTTTTAATAGATAAATTGTAAATTATTCCAAGAGTTATGGCCTGATGAAGGTTTACAATAGCAACCCACAATTCCAATGGGTAAAAAAGTACAGATAAACATTTTTATGCCTATTAATTCAAACTAGACATGCTTCTCCAAAAAGTTGAATTGTTGTTGGAGCAATACGGAACATTCAAGAAAACAAAAGTGTCAAATATTTTTGAAGGTTATTGAATTCTTTGTCCATATTGTGCAATAAATTTTACTCAATAGTGCAGAAAACTTAATACTAACCTTCAACAGTGACTTTAAAAGAATGTTTTGCAGCATTACATCCCCCGGTCCATTAAATCCTCTTAGATGGTCAAGAGATGGATATGGAACTTTGCTCATAATAAACATCATTATTTCAATCTTTTGATAGTCTGGCAAGTGATTGGCAAATTCTCCTAAAGCATTTATTAGAGCTTCCTGATATAATTTTTCATCCTTCTGTGCCTCAGGGTTATCAGCAGGAACCTCACGAGTAACTGACACACGCAGATGCATAAGTAAGGAATTGTTGATCTCCAAAACTGAAGGTCCTATGAACATTATTTTTCATTATTAATAAGAGATAGAGACCTTTCTCAATTTTTGACTTCACTAAATAAAATCATATTTAAATTAAAACACATACACTCAAATAAGCATTAGAGGAAGCAAAAATGAAAAATACAATACTTGTAAATATGACCACATTAATTATTAACAAAATCTTTCAATATTATAAATTAAAACTTAAACAACTTTAAAATATTGTAAAAATATCCTTTGAAAAGCTCTTTCTCGTTATATTTAACAGTCAAATTAAATCTCAAATATACTTTATGAAATTGTTTAACAATGATGGTTAATGTTCTGCAGATTAAATTGAATTAATGGCTGATACTACATTTATATGACTTAAAATAAAGTAAAAATTATATTTTACAATATGTATGATGTATGTTCAGAAAGTAAGTGTACTAGAATATTAATTTTTTTTAGAAAAAGTGTATTTGTAAAAAAGATTACAGGATATTGTTGACACTTGTTAACTATTTTTCCACATAATCTCCATCCCATTCAATGCATGTGGTGAGCTGTGGCACAAGCTTCTTTAAATCCTGATTGAACAACTCTTCCACCACATCCTCCCCCCCCCCCCCTTTTCAGAACCTTTCTAAATCTGCTCGTCAGTTGATAATTTAATTCCTCCCATCTGTGCCTCAGGAAGGTCAAAAGATGATAATCTGAAGGCATCAAAATAGGTAATACAGGGGGTGGTTCAAAACATCCCAATCAAACAAGTCCAAGAGTATCCAGGTGTTCAAATACAGGAATTGTGCAACAAGCACATTCCTCTCATCAGCAATCCTTTTGTTTTTAATGCTCCTTTTGATTTTGTTTTGGGTCTCACAACCTTGTTGTGCATTAATGTTCTACACCTGAGGCAGAAATCTGACTCAAATGACACAATTTTGGTCTCAAAAAACTGAGGCCACATCATTTACTTTTTTGACCAAATTATTTGGCAGATGGGGAAATCAATGTGACCCAACTGTGATGACTGTAAATGAGTAAACCATTTAGATTCACGAAAAAAAAAAGTTGAGGCGTTATTCCTTTCATGAGGAGGTAGTGGATCACTCAGCAGATAGTTGGATTTCTTACCAACATCTTTCACACAACTCAACACTACCATGTGAGTTTAGGTACTACGGTATTCCTGGGATGCTAGCTGTCAGGAGATTCCTATACTGCTCAGTGTTGCCGACCCTCAAAAAATAGAAAAAACAGACTATTATGGTTTCAGTACACTTACTTTCTGAACATGCCTTGTATGCTGCCTACACTCTCTCAAAACACCAACTTAAGTGTATTTGTGTAAAAAATCTCTAAACACAAAATCAATATAACTTATTTTATTACAGCAGTCACTTTTAACATTTTCAAAATAGTCTGTAGCCAAGTAGTTTTTTCATTTTACTGATTGAAATAATACGAATAAGACATTTAAAAAATTCTAATTCATGATCAATTTCCATATTTATATATGTTATGCTCTCTTCTTGTGAAATATAAAAATGTCCTCTTAATATAAGTGTGTGTAAATATAAAACAAAAATTAATTAATTATTACGCTTTCAACTAAAATTACTCATGTGAGTGATCTGTACTTCCAAACTAAAATAAATTTCATTATTTGATATAAAACATTCAGGGCTTTAGATTAAAATAATATCGCCATTTATATGGCCAGTAACTTAAGGTTTTACACTACACGAGTGCTTCAAAGATTTTATATAGTCTCCACAAATATAAAAGAACTTTTGTAATGTATGTAACAATTGGACACAAAATAAATTTACAGTTATTAATTCACCATTACAACAACATGAAAATTTTTCAATTAATTCATGGTCTAGAGAAGAACTTCAATATTCAGTATCTAATTCTCTTGAGCATAAAGGTTTAAAACTATTTTCTATTTAGTAAAGACAGGATTTCAGGAAAGGTTATTATAGTATATATAAATGACAGTGTTATAAATAACTTACCAACACTTTCTCCAGCCGCAATTGCTATTATTTTAGACAAAACATCTGCAATGCTGGTCCTTATCTTGGGACTAGATTTGGAATTGCTATCTAGATGAGCCATTAATGTTTCTACCACAGCATAAGAATACTGTGCCTGTAAAATATAGTATGTAACATATAAAACAGCATGAAAACTCATTAATTGACTTAACTTGTAATTTGTTTTCTATTACCTGTAATACTTTTTATGGCATACATATGGAAACATATGTTAAATATAATACTTATTTAAGTACCATCAATATATTTAGTGAAAATAAGCTGAAGGATTAGGTACTGACACTTCAATGCGTCCTATAAACAATGAAAAATATGTATCTAGCTAGTTAAAAATATGTTGAACATTATGTGCAGATTCTGCACATGAATCATTGGTCAAGTGGCTAAGTATGTTTCTGTTAATTTCAAATTATATGCACTAATATAATTTATTGCTTATAAACATAAGTAAATAAAATATAAAATCAAAAACTGTCATCATTACCAACATTTTCATAGAAAACCAAAATGTAATTAGGAAGGTATAAATAAATAAAGTGGAGAAAGAAACATAAAATTAAGTGTACTGTCAAATCGTACCTGAATTGAAAACATTATTATTCTAAATGTGTGAATGGCAAAATGATTTGGAACCCACAGCTGATGTAAATCTAGATGCCTGAAAAATTAAAATTGGAAATTAATCTTCAGGTACAAATAATTACATGATTTGCAAGAAAACAATTTACTTTACCTCAGTACAGGACGAAGAACACATCGTATATGACCAAAAGAAGCTCTTCCAATTAATTCCCGCATACAAGTTTCAGCTAGTGCTGGAGGATCACTGTGCTCTTCATGTGGAGGCTCAGGAGTATCTGCCTCTTTGGTATGGTATCTAAAAATAATTTTCAATACATGTAATATTTTTAATTCAACTTATAGGTGAATTGATATAGTAAAATAAAGAATAAAATGTGATAACAAGAACATAAATTAATTAATACAAGGCGTAAAACTAAACAAAAAATGATTCCATATGCTTATTGAAGACTGTTCAGAACAATTATTTAAAATAATTCATTACAAAAACTAGCATTCTTTATTAAGAGACATTGAAAGATGTTTGTAGTTAAGTAATAAAACAAATAGCAACATAATAAACAATGATAAGCAATGTTAGGAATATCATAAAGATTATCTGTATAATCAAACATCAATGTAAAGAAAAATAATAAAATATGTTAGCAGTATATAAAGATTAAAAATAAGTCAGTCTGTTTTTTACTACTTCTTTTTGTAATTTGAAAATGATTTATAATAAGACAATTAAGTAGCCAAAAAAGATAAGAAAATACCACATATTGTAATAACCTAATATCATAATAAAAATTAATTTTTTGTCACTTTTTTTTCTTTTTTGCATGAGATCAAATGTAACATATTTTTGAATAAGATAAATATAAAAGTAATTATTTTTCACCTCCAAACAATCAGAATAAGCATTATAATTTTTACATGGAAATTAAACTTTAAGAATTCTTACCTTGAATTTTGCATATTGTAGAGCAAAGATGGCACAATTTTGTCCATATGCACAGATTCCCATATGTTTTCAACTAAGTCATCAGATACAGTTTTCCTAACAACACCCTAAAATCATGTTCAGAATATAAAAAGCAATTAATTATCAAGCTGAAAAAAAAGGACAAAGCTGCTTCAATACCTGCAAACCACCAATCCCTGCCAATCGTATTTTGTCTCTAAGCTCTGGATTATCATTATTATTGTGACACATGGAAGAGAATTTTGAAACAAAGAAATCATAACGTCTGTGATAAGAAGGAGTATCCTCCTCAATGTTGGCAAATCTAACAAACTGAAACAAGGAAAAGTATGTTATAATTAAAAGTTGTCAACTAAACTAAAATGAAGACCTACAATGAACTGGTATGTTAATTATACTAAAGTATCCTAACAAGAATTCTTAATTTGAATGACAGATTAGTTAAAGCAAACTGCTATTGACTGTTATACAATGGAATATATAAGTTCTGATGTTAAGAATTTATTTGAAGAACACTGGTTGCTATGCAGAGTTAAGATAAAACATTTTATGATAATGAAACAACAGAACAGTTTGTGATCTACTGAGACAGAAGTTCCATACACATGTTTTATCCCAACTTGACCAATTACATGTAACCTTATTAGACTCAACAAGTAGTTTTATGAAAACTAACTCAAACTTGTGTCTTGCACAGATTTAGGATTATTGTAACGTGTAGTAAACCACATGTAGTGAATATTAGATATTAAGTAGTTGTTAAGATATTAGTTATTAAGTAATTATTAAAATAGATAGATTCTTGATGTTAGTATCCAGCTGACCGCATGGAATACATGTTGTTTGTATTATAAAATAATGTGGGAACATCTACCTGTGAATTTTGTGAGGTAGGCCAGCACAAAGAGGTGTGAACTTTTGCGTTTAACTGACCAAGGGTCAAAATGGCAAGGATTGCCCAAATTCACGGGCAATTGGGGGGGGGGGGGGCGTGTTCTGCTCAAAATAATAAGTGGTGATTGGTGGTCCAAATGGAATGAGAAAAATAACATGATGAGGGAAAAGGTGGGAAAGGACAGTTGTTGTGGAGAATGTGAGAGAAGGTGACAGTTGGTGTGGAGATCGAGAGGAAGATGGTTGAGTCGAGTCTCAGCTGAGGAGTTGGTCTGAAGAACAGGAGAGGACAGTCGGAGCGGATGAGTCAAGTGGAGAAGAGTCGAGTGAGAGCTGAGAGGGAAGTTGGACAGTAAATCCAAAGCCAGCCATCAACCTGTTCTATGTGGTGAGGCCGTCAACAAACAGACAACCAACTGCAGAGTCCAGCGACCAGAGGCCTTCAGCGATGACAGACAGAGCACCCAGCAGCCATTGTAAGGAAGCAAACAGACCAATCACAAATGCTCTCACATTGACGCAGTAATTTAGTTTATTTTTTTTTACTTTCTGAATTCTGGGTACAGAAATTATTTCTTTTCCTTGTATAATTTCGAAGGGATTAATTTTAACGGCACGGTATGCTTTATCTATTTCAGATACTAAAGATAATTGGTTTAATTTTCCTAACCACCAAGGTCAACCTGTAAGTCATGTGGCTGGTCAGAGCAAGTAAAATGATAGAAAATTTTCAAATAGATCAAAATAGTATTATATGTAGAAACAAATTATTTTAATATTGTAAATATTTTTTTGTATATACTTCAATAATACACATATGTTAAAATGGTACAGACTTAAATATCATAAAAAATAACCCTAAAACCTAAAAGTAAATGTGGTGTAAATGTTAATGTTTAATTGACAACCAAAAGTCTTATATACCCCACCACAAACCTTAAATATGTTTTATGTAATGACTTCCAGCTCCTTTTCCATCAAATTTTTAAATGAACTATTTGCCAATTTTAAACACTTTTTCAAAATGCTGACATACACTTCTTCATTACACATTAGAAACAGATTTCAGATTATTATCAGCCATTTGTGTTCCTGCTGGTGAGCGTGTAATGAGAAAGTGAACTTTAAATGATAAAATACCACTATCATCTATTGGTTGAATAAACATCGTTGTGTTGGATATCTTAACAAACTTTTCATTTCCATATGAATGAAAATAATTTGTTTGGGCTTGTATGTTCAGGAAAAAATAAATTGCCATATTTGGAAGTTTTTAAAGATGGTGGTCAGTCTCTATCCTCAATTTGTAAGAAGTTGAATAAGTGCAAGTGGTTGAAAATATCTGTATGTAATAAAAGGACACAAATTCTTTTACTATTGTCAAAACACTGCAAGCAATGTCAAGTAAAACAAAATTTGAGTCTGATGTTCTGTAAACATCTTCACACTTTTTTGGAACACTTCATTACAACTGAAAAATCTACCAATATTTTGAATACCCATCTTTATTAATTTCTGAAAACATCAAAATAAGTTCTGTAAACTTTAAAAAATTGACATTGAATTGAAACAAATAGAAAATTATAAAGAAATGTAATTATAATTTTCATTCACATAAAAAAAACTCTTAACTTAGATGAAGAAAACCAACTACAAAACAGAATGGCTTGCTAATTTTAAATATTCATGTATCTAAAATAAACTAATAAAAAGGTGTATTTTGTACAAATAACTTGGAATTATTTACGAAAATATTCAACAGTCAATCAGTGAATATAAATCTAAAACTAAATAACACATTTCTGTTTACCGATTGTGTAGCAAGAACCTGAAGCTGTGGTTCAGTTGATTCTAATAACTTCTGTACCATCTTCAAAAAGCTTTCAACAAATAAATTTAAAGTCTGAGCATGGCAAGCAACAAGTAACTGATCCATAGCTTCCATAGCAATAACAACAAACCTGTAAAATAAAAATTGAAATTTGAAAAGAAGAATTAACATTGAAAACATGTTTGTTAAAGCAAATTATTATACTTTAGCATATGTACACATAATGATATGAAATTGTATGGAGCAATTTTGACCATAATTGGTACTCAAATGACTAACAATCTAAGATGGTGGTGGTGTTATAACTACTTGATCATCAACAAATATTTTTCAATGTTTACATATCACATTAACAGCTAAGGAAAGTAGTGACAACTTAATTACAGATAGTTGTTCTAGTTGGGTGTTGTGTTGCACTAATGTGTTCTTGAAATCAGGTGTCCTGTGACAGACAACAGTTAGTGTCATAATGAGGATTCTAACAGAACACTGACCACAGAGGCCGGTGTCTCAATGGTATTTATGCGAACCAAAGTTACAGAACCTACCAAATCAAAAAGAATGCATGTAGAATGCACACTATTGCTGTATTTATCACTCATCTGAAATCCATAGCCATTCATACATTACAACATAAAATCAACATTTATGCAACATTCAAAGATTGAACATGCTCAACTCTTTATATTGCCCATCTCCCAAGCAAATATGTCTACAATGATTGTCCAGATTTTTGGAGTTCTTCAGGTATCATACATGGAGTTAATGGTGGTGATGGATTATGCAATTTTTCAATGTATCAGTAAATGTTGTGCCTCCTGACTTTATGTTATAATGGTATTTATGCGAACCAAAGTTACAGAACCTACCAAATCAAAAAGAATGCATGTAGAATGCACACTATTGCTGATAATATTTAGAGAGGAGCCTCAAAATTAAATTGCACTTAGGCCTCTCAAGTTCCAAGTCTATCACTTGTGATCACAGTGTGATCATGAAAGCAAAAGAGAACGACACCTGTATGAACCAGATGGCACTCAAAAGAATTTTAATGCTGGTTAGGTTAAAGTAATGCTCCTACAGTATAAGTGAGAAGGTGTTAATTATAAAATGACCAATATGTTTGTGATAAGCTGAGTTGGATAGTGACATTCATGATGCTTGTTAATTTTGCTTCTCAGCATGGTGGTGATTATCCATACTGGCCCATAGTAGTTTCACTTCCCTACTTGCAATTGCTAAGGTAAATCATGACACCACACATGGTTAATTACAAAATATTAAAAATAGTGTCAAATTTATTACTTTTTTGGTCTAATATAAGATTTTTATAAATAAATATTCAGGACTTACCCAGTTCTTCTTCTATTTATATCTCTACTGGCCCTCTGAAATAAGTATTCTCCTATCCTGTCTAGCTTTTCTGGTGACGACAACGAATAGAAGGTAAGTTTTTCCATGTTATTTTTAACCAATCCATCCTGAAAACAAATTATTTGTTTAAAAAACATGAAATACATAACACAATATATGACGCGGTTAACCAGGCATTCATCTTTAGCTAATATTTACCATATGTCAACAGCTGCAATTTAAATGAACACTGAGGAAAGTAATCTTTCAGTAGTTTCAACATACATTAGTCAAAAAAAATTTTGGGGAAATTAAAAGAAAAATTATAATGTGTGATGTTATGAACACTACCTTTTAATGATAATTTATCACTCATCTGAAATCCATAGCCATTCATACATTACAACATAAAATCAACATTTATGCAACATTCAAAGATTGAACATGCTCAACTCTTTATATTGCCCATCTCCCAAGCAAATATGTCTACAATGATTGTCCAGATTTTTGGAGTTCTTCAGGTATCATACATGGAGTTAATGGTGGTGATGGATTATGCAATTTTTCAATGTATCAGTAAATGTTGTGCCTCCTGACTTTATGTTATAATGTAGGAATGATTGTGAATTTCTGAGGACAAGTTAATTATCATCGAAAGCTACTGTTTACAACTTTGTTCCTTTGATTAATGAAATACTTAATAAAAAAAGGACTGATTGTTAGTTTAATAATATTATGTTTTTAAGGTTATATCTAACAAGTTCAGAAAACACTTTCAAATGTTACAAAATGCAAAGGTAATGAAATATGTTACTATATGTACAAGTAGTGTACAACATAAATTTATAAACTGAAGGTAAAGTTAAATGACAATCCTTTTTTTCTCTCTTTATTTAAAATCACATCAACTGCTAATGGTTATTAGTGACTACAGTAGGGGGAACTTGTGTAACATTAGTTTCACAATTTGAAAATGCACACGCAACATCCATGCCCATGCCAGGATTCGAACCTGGGACGTCTGGGATGTAAGGCAGCAACACTAACCCCTACACCACATGAGGTTGGTGACTTAATCCTTCTTAACTATATTTCTTGGAATGAAAAGAAATGGGAAAATTCTAAAAGTATGTATCCAAATAATTAACATGCAAGCATTTCAACTGTTGTACGACTAATTAAAAAACTTTATGGTTTATGAATTATTAAAGATTATTAAAGTATATAATAACACATTTCAAACATCAACTTTAGTTGGCAAGCAATAGACTTTATTAAGGAATGGTTTATAATACTAATATTAAATCCTGACAATTAAAATATCCATTTTCTAAAATTGAATTACAAAAATTAATGTTAGTAATAAGGTATAACATCAAATCAAATAATATGTATTTGTAAGTATTACCTGTGGAAGAGCAGGAAATATATTATCTACAAGTCTTTTGTAGCGAGGTCTAAGTGCAGAACAACAAACACAACAGCCTGGAATCAAAATTATTACATTTATTCAACCGATTATTTCACTGATGGTCAACAATTAATAATATTTTTTTACAATTTATAGGTTACGTTAAATTACAGAACAAATATACTTAACCCCAATTCATAGTAGTTAATGATTTTCAGTCACTTAGAACGGAAACTAAATTAAACCTTTAAGGGTAATGTTAAAAACAATGAGCATTCAGCTAAAAGTGTACACAACAATAACCGCTATTAAAACATTGATTACGTCACTGTCAAGTACTGTCATCGGCAACAGGTTACAGCTGATTTTATAAGTAGTACCAACTTAACAATATTATGTATGAAAATAATCCAACAGTGCGTAATTCTAATTTCAGTTACTATGATAAAATGAAAGACCTATACTTACATCCTGGATCTGTACACTTTTTCACAACAGAATCCAAAACGTCGGGAAGTTCCGTATCGAAGCAACATTTAACAAAACTCATTTTTATGAGAAATTTACTAATTATTTTACGTATTGATTATCTAAATAACATCAACAAAACATAGTATTCAATGATTATCTCAATAGGAAACATATATTTTTACTCATAAGAACACTAAATCGGTGACCTATATACATAACACTGAAGAAACTGGTTAACATTGGAAGATTTGAACACAGCCCGACGAAATTAAGTCACTAACAAGTCCACACACTATTCTTGTATCACATTTTTGTAGCGTAAGCTATTGGACAGCATATTTTTCTTTGTTTAAAAGAAAAATTCACCAGCTACGGCAGCTACCCGTATCATCGATGGGGCTTCCCTCCCCCATGAGATGTGACTGCTATTATCTGTCTCGCAAACATTTTCCTCTCCCATTATTAACACAATTACTCCACGATCAAGCTCGTTTGAAAACGAAATTTAAAGACAATTACTGCTACGTCATAAAAGAAAACTAAATCGAAACTCATATATAAAATGATATTGCTGATTCGCGAAAAATAGTTTTAATAAGGGTACTACGATTATATTACAGGAAATTACTTGCAATTTGGAATCTCGAAAAAAAAAATTTTATGAAATTCCTTCTTAATCTTGTTTTCAAATTTTATATTAATTATTTAATACCTTTCATAGACAACTGTAAATGCGTACGAATGAGTTGGAGTATTATAAAGTATAACAGGCCAATTTAATCAAGTGTAATGTTCGACCTACCAGCAGTTGTAGGTAATAATGTGACACATTTATTAATGAAAATCAAATCCGTCACATTCGTAATCGAACATTCACAACCTACGTGCTGTTCGTCTTATATAAAAATTATTGTTTATATTGATGGCCAGTTACTTCCAAAAATGAAGGATTTTTTTTTCTTTTTTTAAAGAAAAGGACATTTGTGTTTGCCACAGAAAATGATAGTTGTCACTTTTAAAAGAGTATTTCTATATTAATTAAAATTCTTCGTTGTATTTCCCAAAATGTTATGTTTAAATTAACGTTTCAAAATTCTTTGGAATAACTAGAATAATTTAGTATAGCAATGTAGCCTACGATTAATTACAAATGTAGAGTTAAAAGTAACATTAAATTCTGTAAAGATAAGTAAATTTAAAAAAAGAAAAATGTCTCGGAACAATCATTTACACGCAAAGAAGCATAATCATAATTACTTAGACCTTTGTTCATCTATTTAAGTAAAATCATTAAAAAAATATCATGCCAATTTTCGCAAAATCACCCAGGACCTGATTTCATGAATAACAAAAAGGATCGAAGAATTGTTGAGTAGGTCAATTTTTACATCAATGTGGTTGTTTGCTTATACATCCACAGGTACAAACTCTGTGTTAACGTTACGAGACATTATATATTTACCATATGTTAATTTTTTAACACCATGCGCTTTAAGCTTCGTAGAATTTTATAATTATTTAACGAGATTGGCTACAAAGTTTTAGTTCAACACATTTCCAACCATGCTTCTTTTCATTAACAGGTTAGGTACTAATTGGGAGAAAGCTAAATCAAGTGAAAACTTGGGAGTTTTCCTCAAAGAGTGTGATTCTAGAAAAAATAATTCACCCTAAGGACTTTCCAAGAAGCATCAGTTGGTGATATCAAGATTGACACACTAATTCTTATTTTCCAGGGATCCCCCTCCAAACTGTCTTTATTATCCCACATCTAATTGAATGTTCTAACCCCGGGTTTTCAAACTGTGTTTCGCGGGTCCTTAATAGGAGTTCCGCAAAAAAATTCGAGTGATTCTATCTATACTCTATCAGTTCGTAAAGACGAAAACTCCGTTTACATCTAAAGGGAGAAAGTGGAATTATTTTTCTCACTTTTCTTGTTTCGGAACAGATTCAACAACGTTACGAAACAAAGAAACACTATTCCTTGTTTCCCGCTACAATAGAAACCATGGGTAACAATGAACAAGTGGGAACGTATTCAGTAAACTAGAATCCTGTGCTAGTCAGATAGGTATTTCCATAGCCCAGAGCAATATAGAAATATTTATTTTAAAGTCAGAAAATTATAATTGAATATTTTATATAACTTGACAGTGAGCCTACAAATATAAATTATATTAATTAAATTTCGCTGTTTCTAAGACATTAAATTATGAACAAGGCATCAAAACAAAGAAAGTGGAATGAATAAGGATCTGAAAAATTTCCACAAGTTAAAAAAAAATATTATGAATGAAGACGCAAAAGTGTTAAACAATGTAAAATCAAAACCACTTCAATCCAGATTAAATAAAATTTTGTGGGATGAAATGGGCAGTGAACACAAAGCACTAGACTTTTTGAACTTCGAAATGAGTTGTTAGTCTTCGTGAAGGCACAAAATAATTCAGGACAATATTTTATTGAAGTTTTAACAAATCCTTCATGGTTTGATACGACTTGAATATAAGGCAGGTATTACAAGTAACAAGTATTACAATTTTACCAGAAGAGATAAAATTACATCTTTAGACAGAAAAATACAATTTCAGACTTCATCAGTTGAATCTAATGATTTTAATTCTTTTCCTGCCTTACATCAATTTTTGAATGAATTAAATTTTAAAGTCAATTATGAAGTTTCCAAAATGTTTTTAGAACAGCTACATAACTTTAAATCTTTTTTTGCAATCTTTTCCGAAAAATAGTAAGGACGAGTCCATTTTCCACGACAGCTAAACCAGTATCTTTAATGTAAGTGGCTGAAAATTTAGTTGATTTAATCAGTGACTCTCATTTCAAACAAAAACACAAATATTTCCGAGTGAGTTTGTCAGAAGAGTACCCCAATAATGCAAAATAGGCTATTATTGTTTTACTTCAGTTTTCTATAACCTATTTATGCGAAGTAGGATTTTCTTATTATGCTGCATTGAAGTCAAAGTGCAAAAAACGGCTTGATGCCGCGCCAGATGTTAGAATTCAATATATAAATATTTTGCGGGTTATGAACAAATTATGGAATTCGAGGGGAAAATCATCAGTCATTAAGTAATTTATTTATGAATATTTTTTATTTATATTATATTACAGTTTTATATTTAAAAATAATTACTAAATAATAATTAATTTTTACAAGAAGGAATTACCCAACCACAAAAAGAAGCCAAGGGTTCCCTTAAAATATCTAATTTTGGGAAGTGTTCCATTGCAGAAAAAGTTTGGGAAACCCTGCTCTAACTTGAAAGTGGCCAGAAAGAAGTGGATAGGTTACCTCAAGGAGAATTTCAGTTGCTCCAGTCAAGCCTGCAGGGACCTGATAGAATACACAAGCAGAGCAGAACTTTTTGAAAAAAATATGCTATGTAATTATAAGAAAATGTCAATTCATTTATATTGTTTGTAAATGTAACAAATGTTGTCTGTTGCTAATGACCAGCAAGATGCGACTTGTAAATAAAGATTTAAAAAAGTTCTCAAGATTGTTTGTCTTCATTTTCTGTCCAATAAGCGCTACAAGAACCAAGTTCCGTTTACAGATTTCGTGGGCGTCGTGACATTTGAAAACTCATTCACTTGAGGGGCTGAAAGAACTGCTCATTTTTTGCACGTCCACATTAATAGCAGCCATTTGTCACAGGACGTGACAGTGGAGTTCCGTCCAAATGAGACAAGAGATCAAGGACGGTCAAGACGCGGTGAGAAATAGAGGTAATATAACTTACATGAATAAGCCGAAACATATTTTATTCAAGGGACGGCTAGTATGCATTAAGTCATTTTGTTGTAGAATAAATTTTGTAATTAGTTGAGTCATATCCAAACTGTTGATTTACGCAAAAATTCTCCTTCACTGCAGGTTTCATGGTTCCTACTTGATTTCGATTCACGAAGATCTCGAATTAATGCATATACGTTATACGTTCTAGTGAACTAATTTGATTGTAAAATAAATAAAACGTTAGACTATCATAAACTACAACCCACTTTCATGACGTGATTTCTATTTCTTACACCTTCTGTAACGCTGTACATTAATTTTATCATTACAAAATAAAAATTGACTGTTACAGTACTGTAAAGTCAGGCAGGTGCGATCGTCACACGAATTTTTCTTTTTGCTTTCTTTTTACCACCTAAAAGTAACTCGTGCATGGTGAAGATAACCATGGACCCTATCATCTTCCACTGCCCCAGTGTATGACAAGAGAGATATTATCGGATTGAATGGACCTAAAGATCTTCGGAAGAATTAAAATAACTATATAATTTTTAAAAGTTAAAAATTTAACTTAACTAAACTGTTAACTTTATGTAAGATATTAATCAGAATACTATGTTCTGTTCTTATGTGTTAATGTAATGTCTGTTGGTCGCCAATGGCTTCGTAGTTGACGCGACCTAAGATAATTTGAATTTTAAAAAAAGTAGAGAAAAGTAGACTCCCCATTGTTTCTTACGTACGACACGGAGTTATCGTAGACAATTTTATATTTACTCGTTAGTCTACAATTGGGTGTAACCCCCGCGGCAGATACATTAATAAATTTTCTTGTAGGCCTATACATAACACCCTAATCTAAAATTAACCTAGTCCCTTTAAAATTTCTATACCCCAGAGAGAAAGAAAAGAGAACTACTACAAGGAATGTGACAACGTATACAGTTATTCAATGTGCTCTTCAAAATCCTTAATAGTGTGTTCCAGTTCCCATTATCAAACGCTTTTTCTAAATCTACAAATACATAAACGTAGGCCGGTTTTTTAATATATTGTCTTCTAAAATGAGATGCAAAGTCAACATTGCTTTTCTTGTCCTTACATTCTTCCTAAAATTAAACAGATCTCCTAACTCGCATTCTATTTGTCGTTGCATCATCCTGTATACTATATTCGTTAATATTTTGTATGCATGAGATATTAAACTAATTGTCCTGTGTTGTTTGCATATATCAGTACCAGTCTTTTTCGGTATGGGTATAATTAATAAAAACAGATCCGCGAAGCCGAAAACTCGAAAACCGGTTGCATATTAGACAGAATCCACACTATCACAGGTGCAGATACTCCTCCGCTATTTCACCTTGTCCTTCGTCACGTATGCAAAACAGTCGAAGCCGTAAATGTTCAAAGCCGTGCCCCCATCTCGGCCACAACACGTTCTCACCCCGACTCTCGACTATTTTTCCCGCGCTAAAAACTTTCTCTTCGGCCAGTGACCAAGCTTTTTGTTTTCCTACCCTCAAGGCCATCTGTCCCCTTTTTCCCCACCCGCTGCCCTCAGCGTCATAAGAAATAAATTGATGAAGCAAATACACTGGCGTCACTAAGTCTAAAAAATTGTTTTTGAGAAATCAAGGGATAAAGTTTTTTTGAGCGTCGACATTTACATAAACCAATTATATCTTTGAAAATGGTTTTAACCGTACCAAGAAATATGAATTTGTCATTAATTAATTATAATACATTTATCCGTGAAATATTTTAAAAATTTGGAATTTATTATTTACTGCATTTCTACTTTTGACGGCAGAATTACTTATAGAAAACGGTCTAAGGCATGGGGATGCCCTAGTGTGCATGCTTTTTAATATTGGACTCGAAAAGGCAATTAGGGAATCAAATATGCAAACGACTGGGCACATATTCAATAAAACTGTACAGCTACTGACATATGCACATGATGTGGACAATATAGCTAGATCCAAGTTTTCCTTTACATTGAAGCCATCTCTAAAAAGCGGGGTTACGAGTAATTAAAGAAAAAAACAAGTATGCTGTCATACCAGGAAGGAATTACACAAGTACGGACCTCTTGCGGGCAGTTGAGTACGTGTTTCAGCTAGTCTCTTCATTCACAACAGATGTGACAATAAAAAAGAAATAGACAGTAGAATTATGGCAGGGAATAGTTGCTATTTTGCACTTCAAAATCATTTTAGGTCAAAATCCTGTCCACAGCTATAAAGAAAATACTCTTGTTATAATAGAACGAAGTGTTGGACACCTTCGCAAGCAGATGAGATGAGACGACACATTTGAAAGATAAATACTGCTGAAAATATATGGCTTGTGCAAGTAACTGGAATTTGTAGAATTCTGCATAATGCGAACTGTACGAGTTATGTAATGAACAAAAACTATCATTGACAATAAGAGTGTCAAGATTGCACTGGGCGTGACATCCCAAAAGAATAGGTGAAGAACGAATCTCTGCAGATTATTAACTGTGAAACCAAGTGGCAAGCTGGAGTCCAAGGGCTAGATGGATAGATGACATCAACAGTGATGCAAGACGGTTTGGTATTAGGAAATTGTGGGCAGTAGCCCTGGATAGGGCAGAGTGGGAGAAACTGCTGCGGGATGCCAGGACTCTAAAAGAGTTGTTCATGATTTGTATACTCAACCTTTCATAATCACATGATCTTCCTTCATTAGATCACTAGTTTACAAATTTTTACAGACATTTTCTTTAGTCACCATTCGTCATTAATTTCAATGTTACTGACTTGAAATGCCATGTAAACCGTATTACTAGAAACTAAATTTCGTGAGTCCACGGGAAACCAGGTCTGTGTGACTGATTTCCCACGTCGGCAGCTAAGGGTTCAATTGTGTCGAAAATGTCACTCTGCAAACTGTTCGTAAAAGTGTCGGAAACGTGCAAACCTAAATAATCGTAATGAGTTGGATGCTTCAAGGACACGTATCACAATTGGATGAGCATTTTGGAGACTTATAGAATAATGTTTTGTAAATTACACTGGGTAAATTCAATGTGTTTCATAGGACATAACGTTGGGAGTGAAGCTGTACGCCTGCGCCATCTTGGACAGGAAAAATGCTAGGAATTCGGCGATTTAAAAATGTGACGCAATTGCGAGAAAATCATTTTCCTTTTATAAGTGGTTCCTTTCTCACTTTTCTCCCTCAACCGCCCCATTCAATTCGTTATTAAGCAAAGGTATAAATGGAGTCCACCTGAAAAGGTGAAAGTAGCAATTACACCCACCACCATAGGAAATAATAACATATTAGGTATTTGGGGCATTTCATGTATCAGGTTGGGACTCGAGTTCAATGCGGTCGGATTTTGTTTTAGCTTAATTTTGTTTTGTCTCGGAGAGACGTATTTGACTCGGTCGCGTAGCAAACAAGACAGAAAAGGCGGGAGATCTCCGTCACGTTATATTTTAATTATTTGCATTATTCTATACTTCTCAGCTATTTGCGTGTGTGTTACTTAAGTGTTATTATCCTTCCAGGTAATAAACCATTGTTAAGCAATTTTGAACAGCGATTATTATTTAATTAGAAAAAATAAATTCTCAATAGTTTTTTATTAATGGGATATTTAATTTATTGGCCAGTTCTAGAATTTTATCTCAATGAATTTGAAAACACAAAAATAAATTGTCAGTTCGTCCCAACTTTCAAACCTCTTCAGGTACCACGCTAATGAGAAAGGAGACCTAAATAAATAAAAATATGGGAAATGACGATGTTGTTGAACTCGAAAGAAATGTAAAAAAATAACTCACAGATTCGGTAAAAAACCTATGTAAATAAATAAATTAATTTTAAAATGCATGTTAAATCCCAATTTCAAAAATCTTTGTGTGACATATTTATGTATTAATTTAGATTCTCTTTTCCAATAATATGGACCTATAATTAACCGAAGAAATCCCAAAGTTGGGACGGAACGTTGTATTTATCATGTTCTTGAAAAAACGGGATAACTTTAGCACGAAGGACACAATTTATTCTCTTACGCTGAACAATTACACCACAAAATTATACCCTATAAATATAATTAATGTTTTGCAAGATGAACTAATTTTATAATATGCAGGTTCTACAAGAAGAGTTAGATTAACTTAATTTTTTTTGCAAATGTACTACTGACTTTCCAATTAAATCTACTATCCATAAGTATACTGCAATTTGAAATTCACAATTTTTTTCTCATTGTAGCCTATTGTATGTGTTTGTTCAAAAGTAATTGGAACGCAACTCGTTGAAAACCAGTTCAGCAAATCTTACAGTATTCAATGATCAGCACAATATTTTGTTTTGGCAACGATTCCAAAGTGTGGACGACTTTAAAGAAGTTTTGAGAACATTTCAATTCAGAAGGCGAAAGATACTAGAACGGTGACTTAATCTAAGCAACATTTCGTAAAGTTTCCTAATAGTGTCTGAGCTGTTGCGTGACAACAACAGATATGAGTGATTAAGGATTTGATCCATATTCTACTTCGATATTATAAGAAATTAAGTGAATTAGAAATAATGTTAGTAATAATAATAACAATAATAATGGAGTGAAGCGATCTTGAGAAACAAAGTGAAAAGTGTGGGATAACAATTAGCCAGAATAGGTGGAAGGGATTATACGATTATTTTTGCACAACCAGATAATAAAATTTTACTAACTGCTCTCGGATTCCAATTCCCGCGATGAGTGAGTCAAACACTAGGTAGCTCTGGGATCGCAGTCACAATGATCTGATTCCTCAGTGAGTGAGTGATTCAAATACTCGGATCGCAGTCCCAGGAATCTGATTCGTGAGTGAGCGATTCTAACTCTCGAATCACAGAAGCGGAGTGAATCAGAAAAGGTACCGCTCTTTTTCTCTGATTTAATATCACTCACTCCGCAGATGGAGCTAGTTCTTTGAATCAGATCTCGATCAGATCGTCCATCTTCGTCAATAAAACAATTGAATGAATGAATTTATCAATACTGCAATTGAGTTATACTCGGTGGCAGTTACAAAAAATAAGCTTAAAATAAGAAATGTGAATAGTTACAAGTAATATAAATTACACTTTAAAGAAAAAGGATGTTTTTCCGTCGCACTACACTTCACTACACTAGCACTTCACGATCACTTACACTTCCTAATTCTTCTCTGAAATACGTTGCTATTGGGAGGAAATGTTTCAAAAACTTCTGCAGGTAAATTTTTCCAATCCATTATTGTCCGATTTAAATATGAATATTTCTCAACGTCAGTTTTAATACTGCTCTGCCCAATTTTACTATTATGATCCCATTACTTATAAAAACTTTGCCGCAATATCCTCCCGAGATTGTTGGCCTACGTACGCTTTAAAAAGAGCCCCGAGACGTAAATTTTGTCGTTGTTTTTCAAACATATCCCAAACTAATTGATGAACCTTCTCATTTCCGTTACCAGGAAACCGCTTAACAAATTTTGTCGCCCCCTCCGGAACCCTTTCCAGTGCATCGACCTGATATTTTCGGAACGGATCCCAACAAATAAAGCCGTATTCCAATACTGGACGCACGAGAGATTTATACGCAAGTTCCCGAGTTTCACAGTTATCTTTTTTTAAAATCCGCATAACGAGATGTAGTGGTTTCCATGCTTTCCTAGTCACATGATCTATTTGATATTCCCGTTGCTACCATTGTGGTGTCGTGTTGCTTCCCAGTGTCCACAAGCTTTAAAACCTAAGCTATATTTCCAGTATGGTCAAGTGGGTCACGTGTCCCTGCAGAGATGATTCCAGTGGAGCTGTTCCGGTAGCTTCGAGGGCGACGTCTGGAGCGCTGCAGTCGGCAAACGGGAAGAAGAACGATGTCCTCAACATCGAGATAAACGAACCTTACCTAGTGACAGTCCTATTGTTGCGTGAACAGTAATCAAGTAACCTGTGAATACAGGATGAATGTATCGGTTGGCCAATTTCTTTAATAAAAGATAAATATGTTCCGGTGTAGGCGCAATTGTCTGACATCGCGGAGAATTCAGTTTGTGGTATAAACGGGACGAAACAATATTCGAGACCAGTACACATGTCTCTGACGTGCCAATTAAGATGTCATTTGCGACAGTACCGGATGAAACAATGACTTATGCGTGATGCTTTTAGCATGCCTAGAAATTAATGTAACGTTGGGTCGGAATATGAAAATAAACCGCAACCTTGGCAACTGAATTGCGTGAATTATTGCATATAGATACCGCAGTTAAAATGTCTGATCGAGTAAATTTAATTTTTTCCCAGATCAACCCTTACTGAAGAAATACAAAACAACAGTGAGGCTACCACTACAAACTAAAAATACACCCAAACAAACTAATGAAGCGACTACGAGGAGCCTCGGCACAAGAAATTCAAACCTTTGGACCTATTAACAATATTCAAGTAAAGTGCAGGAAACATCTCCCTCAATAACTATTTACACATTCGGCCCTGTCAAACTTTTATATTTTAACTTAACCTTGAAAGACTTTCGATGGAATGCTTTTCACCATGTCTTGTATTTTGAAATCATATAAATTACTAAATGTCGCTTTATGACAGATTGTAAGCTATAAATAAGTAAAAATGGAACCGGTAGAGACAGAGCTATTTGAGAAAGTAAAAGATTTAAATGAAGCGCGAGTCTTCGACGAAAATGATTGATTAATTCAACGAGAGTAATATGAAATATTACAACAATACCGTATACGTGATTGGATACGACAGAACTCCTGGTGTTAACAAAAAGTTGATCCCGAAATATAGAGGACTTTATGAGATATCAAAAGTTTTAGATCACTATAGATACGTTGTCCGTGACACACCTGGACATGAAGTTTCCCAGACTTAACTCGACCAAGAAATGGAAAATCTAGATCAACGAGAACAAACCAATACAGGTTAGATTCACCACTAGACGTATCATGTGCCATCCGGTCAACTTAAAAAACATTCAAATTCCAATAATGAACGAAGTAAAGTATTTGGGTTTACATATAGACCAAAAAAGTATCTGGAGAAAACATGTCCAAAAAACTACAGCATATTAATCTACAATTAAGGGAAGAAAATCTAAACTTACATTAGACAATTTTTTATATATAAATACATCATTAAGCCCATATGGACTTACGACATAGAATTGTGGGGATACACGAATTCATGGAATCAAAATAAAATTCAACGCGCCATGGTTTGTTTCCAATTCCACATTACACGACGATCTCAACATCCCGTTCATCACTTAGGAAATCAAAAGACTAACGGCACACCACTTTGAACGTATGAAAGGACGCCAAAATAACTAATAACCGAAATAATCTACCCTCCTCAAACACAGATTTTATTCAGGAAAAGCAAGACACAAACTAGTCAAACAAAACACACCATTGAAATTCCAGGGAATCATCATTGTACGATTACCCTACTCACGTTTAAGGCATACTCGTATACAATTTACCTATTGCATTGTAATCGTGACCATTGCAGATTGTAAATTAGCAATTTAAATAAATTAAATAATTACATAAAAGATTCCCTCTAATGACATTGTCGCTGTAGATCACATAACGATACATACCTACAACAAATGCTTAACTTATTAACCCGTTTTTTACTAAAGTTTATTTTAGATTTTTCCTTCAGTATTATCTTAGGTTTTAGGATAAAAATAAGACACGAATTTTTTCGAATTAAAATAGAAAAACACGTTTTTTTTGATAATTTTCATGATCCCCATTTGGGGCCGACGGTTAATGGCGTGTCATAAGTTTGGACTATATTATATTTTTATAATATGTAATGTAATAATTACTATAAGACTGTATGTTTATACTTAAACAAAATAAAATAATTATTAACTAATAACAAATTCAATATAAAATTACATGCTATGCACTCTTTTGCACATTCCACGTGTAATCCTACATCACATTTTATACATTTTTCTAACATTCTTTTTACAAATCGCACATTTTAGTTGTTTTCCTTCGAGAGTCCTCTCTAAATAATGCCATTTTGAATCCTTCCTCACAGAATCTTGAACACGCTTTTGTGCACTGATGCTATAAAAAGGACGACCCGAAATCTTTGGGTCCGACATTCAGTGTATTACCAGTATATTTGTGTTTGTGGTAGGTAATGCTATCCTATCAGCAAGAGATTGCCTAAAAATCTTTTCAGACACTCTTAGGAGAAAGTAAATGGATGTAGGTTATTTTGAACAGCATATATCACACAGTTCCTGACAATTGCATAATGAATATCATCATTAAAGAGGAGATCGAATACTTCAACGGGGGATTTCCCTTTCAGTTTGGTGATCATATTCAATCTACGCCGCCCGTATTCATCACTGTTATTATCAAAAGCAGTAAATGATGGTTTCTTCCTTTGCTAATTAGATGATATTTTATCTTGCTTCATTTTTGTTTTGTTTTGCGAAGCTTCATTCGATGGAATGCCATGTATGTCAATGGGCCCAGGAACATCATTGGGAACAGTATCTTCCAATATATTTTAGTCTGACAAACCAATCCACATCATCAGGTGGCAACAAAACTATATTCACACAATCTCTTGGTTCTTCGGTATCATCAAAATCATATTAATCTATGTAGATCTCTGGATCATTTAATGATAGAAATCGTTTGCTGCTCATAATGACACTGAAATATAAACGAAAATTTTGTTCCATATACCTTTGTTAACCCCAATTGGGACTCGTTTTGATTATTATAATAAAAAAACGTAATACGTTCTTTTCAATTTCAAATTATGAATACCTTACTTATAACACACGTATGTATTACGTATTAATAAAAAGTAAATATTTCAGACATTTATCATTAAAAAAATCACACGCAAATTTGATAAATGAAATATCGAACAACTTACCAGTAAAATTCAACTTCAATGATTAATATTTGCTTAAAATAATAAATACAAAGCTTATTCCTACGTAAAGAAGCACACTTTCTTAATGGCACATAACGTCAAAATATATTACAACTGTCCAATTCATGTAGTTAGCTGAGTAAAAAGCAACGATCCCCAAATGGGGCCCACGGTAAAAAACGGGTTAATGGCTCAAACTTCTTATTATAATTTAAATTTTGAGTGTTTGCAGTCGAGGACGACCATAAGTCAGAATGGCCGAGCTGTAGATTATTTGTCACTTATTTGAATTTGTTGGTGTGGCAACGCGTCTTTGGACGACAATGTGAGAGAGACAAGCGAGTGTGAGCCGGCGTAGTCGGTGCATAAAAGCCATTTGAGGCAGAATAACGAAAGAGTCGCTGTTTCCCTATATTAGTGTGTGTGGCCACTCCTACACAAATAATATATTTCGGCGCCAGGCCTTTGGTTAATTATGAATACCAACCCGTAGAATATTTCTGAAAATGTCATGCTGTCACATGAAACTAGCAGTACAATCATTATGCATGAATCAATACTAGGAAAATTCTGGTGTATCAAGTGTGAGGAGAAACAAGAACCCTATTCGGGAAAATTACTTGGAATTACGCCTCTTCGATTAAGTCGATGGTAAATTCGTAAAAAATGTACGTTTACTTTTAATGATTAATACCTGCAATGAAAGAACTGGAGAAATGAAAAATTTTTGGCCGATGTTTTTAATCCTATTTCATGGATACAATAGAGTGGTGTAATGTACATATCACAAGAAACTTAGTACTGACAGCAATTTCTTGTACCAAAATTTCTGTGGTTCACGTTTCGTATAATTTTTCAGATTTATTCTTTAAAATATAGACAAATCAACGCATAGCGATTAAAATTTTAATCGGAACCGCCAACTTAAATTTGAAAGTGGGCTCAGAAAACCATGATGCAAAAACAAAATAATAAAAACTTTATCGTTTGAGTTATCTGAATTAAACAAATGGTTTGCTTATTACATCCCCTGGTAATTAATTGACTATAAAATACATTTAATGTTCACTGACGAACTTTTTCTCGTAGCAGGTAACTTGTATTGAGATAAATATATATTAATTGCCGTTTGGTTTTTTAACGTTTGCCTCCGAATAATTATTAATAACAAATTAATAAACAAGTCTATCAGATCTCTGAAATATAACGCTTACCGCTCTAATAGTCACGAACCCGTTGTTTAAAATGGCATACTTTAAATATTAGTGATAAATTAATCCTTGGATAATAATTTCACAGTGGTTAAACACACATTTCAAGGAGACGATCTAATGTTAAATACAAGGCAGAAGGGACAGAAGATTCTTACCGCGTTGTCCGTAATCAGATTCTTCGGACATGTATTTTACGTCTATATATTTTCTCTATGAGCATCTCATACTCGTAAACATTATTTATTCAAAGATCGTAGTGGAAAGAATTACATCAAAGCAATGCAATTATAAAGAAATATTATGAATTTCTTACTTATTGCGAAAAGATTGGTTTCAAATTTATATATATATATATATATATATATATATATATATATATATATATATATATTATGAATCTTCAACTTTCTGGGGTGTCAAACAGCATCAAGGGAATTACACCATAATACAAATATTCAATTATTTCTGAAATAAATATATTATAAACAATATCTTGCAGGACATTACTATGAAAGGTATGTGACAAAGCTGAAGTGATGTTTTAAATAGTTATTGAGGGAGATGTTTCCTGCACATTGCATAATTAAATCAGGTTTGTTTCCTATGTGGATAATTAATTTCATTTGATCTTAAATATCGCTTAACGAGTATACTAAAGTATCGATAAGCAACTGCGTTAACTATAGCTAAAAAAAATTGTTATAAGAGCGCCAAGAAATTTGGAACGAAATATTTACAAAAAAAATAAATATAATAAAGTCACAATACAAAAATCAAGCCAAAATATTTACGTTGGATCAGCCATTAATTATCAGTGGTACGAAATCTTCCCATGGAAATTTGAGACAAGTTTTTTTTTCGAGTGTTAACTATATGAGACGTTTTATTTTTTAATGGTAAGGTATCGTTTAAACTACTAATTTAATCCTGAACAGATTTAGTGGATAAAATTTATAAACTCAATTATATGCGCAATTGCACTGAACGTCGACGAATAAATCATGAATACTCTTTCCAATTAGCATGTAATTATTTTCCTTTGTGGTTACTTTAAATAATGTAGATATAAAATATAATTATACGTGATTGAAAACCAAAAGATTCATGCTTGGTAGCAGTTTGGCTGCAATTGAATATAGGTTACATGAAAGAATTCATTTACCAGAGGAATAGATAATTAACTGAATTTTACAATCCTAATATTATGAAGTTTTACTGGCGCCATTTCCAAATAATCTAGGACGCCTCATTAGCGTGAAATATCAACGAACATTACTATATGCTAGTTGACTTCCAACCATAGTAATATTTGTCTTTCTGGGACTCTAATCTATGGCGGTTTCAGTCTGTAATCGCACTGGCAAATTTTTCAAGAAACATTTTAATGGATGAAATACAACATATTGTTACTTATTACAAGCCATCCATCTGTTAATAATTCAAAATATTCAATGTGTTTGTTTTTTGTGACTCAACTGTCGCAGTTGAAAGTGTATCGTACAAGATCAGAGTTTAAAAGATAATAATGGAAAAATGTCGACTGTATCCGGGAATCTAGTTCTGAGGTGTAAACCCTCACCGGCGACCCAATAAATAGGACATGATTCGGTCGGCATTTGGAATCCTAATAGAGTTGACGTAACGATTGATAAGAAATTAATTATTTATTCTGAAGATTAAAGACAAACTTCTTTATTCAATATAAAACTTAAAAGAATATTGCTATAAACAATTAATAAAGAAAATAAGAACCGAATTGTGCAAAGAACTTATTGGAAAATGTGAAATATTTCCTCCTAATTGAGTTGTCGGTCACATCTCGCAACCCTTCCTATTGTCTCTGGTTCAGGACAATTTCCCAGTCTTCGCCAGGTCTCTTCTGAGTATCTATCCGATAATATTATCATCTGCACTGAAATCTCACAATGTGCCACTAATATCATCTGATCAACATCTCTTATCCCCTCAATCTCCCTTCCTTCTCGTCTGCAAGGATTATTAATACCTCTTATCCACTTCTTTAATTCATATTCAAAAGGTCGCAGGGATGGCTATTAACCAATCAGATTTATCGTTACTCTTCTCTGAGAAAAATAGTTTGCCCCTCTCCCCCAACTATTTTGGGGAAATCCACACTTATTCCCAGCCTCCGTCTCCACATTCCAGCGGTCGCGGGACAACCCCCACTGGCATCCGAATGTCTGAGTTTTATTACCTCTGTTTGTCAAATAATGTCTCTTTTCTTTCGACTCCTAAACCACCTCAGTCGGAGAAGATGTGTTTGGCCGTTACAGTATCTACGCTTCTTGATGTACTTAATGACAAGGAACAAACGGATTTAATCTCGACAGAGTGAAAAAATCTACTTGCTTGTTAGTGTGCGCTCGGTTCGTTCGATGCTATTTAAAGGCGACTTAACTCTTTAAATCACTTAAATTGAAACGTTGCCAGTGAGGAACGGGTATAAATGAGTGGAAGGAGTTACAACACTACGTACCTTTGTTAATTGAAATTTTACACATAGGAGGTGCATACCATAATAGACAGTAAAACTCTTTCAGATTCAACGACGTGTATATAATATATAATAATAAAATTACTTTTGAGTGTTTTCTCGTTCGGTGTGAATAACCGACTTTAAAAGTTTCGTGGACAGCTAAATTGTTTTCGCTGTCTTCATCCTGGAGATGAGAGATCATATTCTAAATATAATAGTTCTTGTCAGTATTAGGTCATATTACAGAGAACTTATGGAGTAGTTCAAGAGTGTGAAGTGAATGACGAAACATACAGAAACAATAACCTACAGTTATAATTCATTGTTTCAAAAATTAAATTCGTAGTTTGCCTCATAATATTATTTACAGAGGAATTATTTTATTATAAATATCATTCGGTTAATTCATTAATTAAATAGATGGAATGGCAAAGTTAAACATTTAGTTTGCTCTTTTTTAATCTGCCTGGTGGTTTAAATCCTTTCACTTTCAAATTAGAGCAGTCTGAAATTAACCACTCGAATTTGAACATTTCAAGGTATACTTTTATGGAGGCTGTGATGGAGTCATATTCAACGTGCGGACGATACTAACACGGAATTAAATTGAACACGTAAACAGACACCGATTGCCACAAATATTTTATGACAGTCTTATTGTCTCGATTATCTCTGAATACTACCGTTTCTTAAAAATGCAACACCAAGAAGGATACATATGACTGAACTGAAATGTTTTCTACAGATTCGATACATAAAAATACACAAAAGATTAGAATTACAGAGCTGTACATGTTTTTGTAACCATGAGATTTTAGTATTGCGTGAAACCTGCGCGCACTGCAATCAGAACCTCTAAGCGACGTGGCATGGAATCGAAGAGGGTTTGGATACGTTCCTGGGGAATATCCCTACACACAGATTGAACACGAGTACATAAAGCGTGAAGAGTGGTTGCTGTAGGACCATGACGAACCATATCTCAGACATGTTCGATGGCTGACATGTCTGGTGAACGTGCAGGCTAGGGAAGAATCCTCGCCACATGTGGCCTGGCATTGTCCTATTGAAATATGGCACGTGAAGTTGTCTGAAGAAGAGGCAGTACTTCTGGCCATAAAACGTTTCTAATAAAGTGGTTGCTCTTCACATTGCCCTGAATACGTACGAGACGAGATCGCACATTGTATCCATTGTCGCCCCAAATCATCACATTATTCGTTTGTTGCTCAACAAACGAGGCTTGATTATTGCGTTCACCACGGCAGCCTTGCGGCCATCATTGTAGGAGAAGTTGACGCGGGACTCGTATGAAAACCCTACATTCCTCCACTCAGTACACCAGTGACGGCGTTCAAGTTCCCATTGCAGTCTGAGGCGTTGGTGGTTTCTGGAGAATGGAAGTCGACGCAATAGCGTACCAGCCGCTAGTCCAACCCTCAAAAGACGGTGACGAGCCGTTGACTCTGTTACATCACTCCAATGTTGATTCAACACTGTAGACGAAGCTGTACGGTCCTTCATGGTCATGGGACAAGATGTCACGGTAAGACAATCCAGCTTCCCGGAGACCAATTATTATTGACAGTTCGAAATCACTTAAGTGTTGATATTGCGCCCTTACACGTCGACGGAGCATATCTGCATTAGCGTTTACGTTTCCACTTTCAGTGTAACCTCTTTACTGTCTCAATAAGACACAACATTGACCTTGAAAAGGACACGAGCGATGTTGGTGCTGGAGCCTGTGTGTCCGCCATTGGCGGTACATTGGTCTACGAATCCCTTCAATTGGAATTTGTTCTGACCATTCTTTCCGGGTGTTGCGTTTACAAAAAACAGTAGTGTATTACATACTTCGTGGGACTTTACCTCCCCTATCATTAGATTTCTCCAAACTTTCTTTTTAAAGCTGATTCATTTCATCTTGCTTTATCAGGAAGTGTGATTATTCATTCTTGTAATTTTCTTTGGTGTTAGTCTTTATAATTTTTATAATGTATAGACAGACTCAGCAGTGGTCAAAGTTACTGTCTACATATCTGATATCTATAAATAATTGAGCAATAAGTTTATAAAAACTTTTGACACCTCTTCAGATTTAAGTGTCAGTATACTGCAGCAAAAGAGCAGGCAGACGTTTATTTAGAAATAATTTACGACATAAACAGAAGAAGTCTTGGAGCATTACGTAAGAAACCTTGGCATCTACGATCGTCATGAAATTATAGTTCACCAAGTTCACTTCCGGCAAGACATGCAAGTAATGTTGTCAGCTAAGACAAGAATTGAATGAGAAGCAATATTCTTCTCCACGGCTCCGGTAATCGTCAAATAACTAATTCTTCCGTCACTCTCATAAATAAGACATAAATAAGATTAAAAGAAATTAATAACATTTTAGAATTAGAAAGTTGAAAGACAAAAAGAATTGCAGTTCACCAAAAATGATCAGAGTAATTGCACCGTAAATTGGTGGACTGTATGATCATTTATATTTTCTTCGATCCATGACTAACCAGTCCTATAAAATCGTATGTCTTGTAGGGAGGTGTGTGTTGTAAATATAATTAAAGTGCTATTATAAGAGAAACGGCTAATTTATTAAAATAACATTCATGGAGGAAATATTTACAAATTTCGGAGGTACAGCGAAGAAATCAGATCTCTTAATAATCTCAGGTTATACCGTGGATGATACCCTCCATAGACTAAATTTGTAAACTACTTGAAGATGTTTCAAACTTATAAATACATCATGTTTTTTTAAATTAAATTAACAATTTAAGTATGCCGTTCTGTTTTTAATTTAATTGTATATAACAAACTACCAAGTTCTCTAAAGGTAATATTTATACATTTGAATCATAACTGAATCATTTATCATGCATTATTATTTCATACTGAAGTTGAATGTAACCTCAGAGCAGTCGTTGAAAAAGTATGTAATTTGTATACCCATGTTGACAACAGTAACTGTGACTTTATTATATTTTTATGAATGGTATACTTAAAATTATAAAACATAAAGGATCCCTATCTCTATTCATCGGTCCATAACTTAATTAATATTTTATTTTTCCTTTCTCTAGTTCTTCATTTATAGTAGCATGTTTAAGCAAAATGTTTTCAAAGCACATATACTTACCGACCAGTAAATAAATTAGAGGAATTAATGTTGTATTTATGTAATGTCACTCTGTTTATTGTATCGTTCCTTAATATTAAAAATCTGTTTTACAAACTGTCCTTTATCTGAAAACCTAAATGCATTTTCACCCTTCCGTAATTGGGACGTTTCGAGTTTTAAAGTTGTATAAAACAGAAATGGTATTACTATTCAAGGTAAGTGACTTACTGTTAATTAAAATAGAATTGAGTGGTTAAGCAAGAACGATTGAATTGTTGCCATTTATTGTCGGAAACCTGAATTTGTGTTCCCCGAGGCCTTGTGTCTCTTGATTTATTCTACGTGCAAATTTACAGTTTTTATTAATGTGGGAATAGGTGGATCGTTTATGAAAATGCACCAGTTTCTGCCTGTGTAAGAGTAGAGTTGGATGAACTGTTTTACAGCCCGTTACAGATCTCGATAATAATACAATTGCTGCGTGTGGAACGAGGACGGAAGGGCAAAGTAATGCGTTGAGGAATGGATAAATCCCGCTGTTGCGTGTGAGAAGCGATTGTCCTGCTAGCTCGCTCTTATCTTAGATGTTAATTTATGAAACATCTACTATTGACCCTGCCGCGACTGGGAACGCTTCTGGCAAGAATATGCTAAATCAACGACCATGGGAACTTTGAATTAAAAACCATTTCTTTTTAATTACAGAGTCTTGAAGTTAATAATAGCCCACTCTTAGCTTCACTCGGTCAACGGAAAGCTAAGAAACATCCTTTAACAGTACAGCACAATACATCAAGTTCACTACCATAATTTATCACACCTAATCTTCGTTAACATTCAAATATTTTAACATCTTTGTACATTTTGACAAAATAAAATACAATTTTTTGATTCGATAATTGTAATAAATGTAGCACGGTGAAACATAACACAACGTGATCATTTTCAACACTCATTAAAATTTTGTAATGTTCAGTAGGGTTTAATTTTTGTTTTTAACCTGTAATACAATGTTTTATAACCGTCACTATTTTTTTAAAATTTAAAACTTTTAGTTTCTTATAGTACGTGCACTCGTGCAATACACGTTAACAATGTCAATATGAACTTAAAAGTACAAAGAGTAGTTCGTTGCCTATGTCAAAATTTATCGGCATGTAATAAAAATTGCGAACAAGAAGTGTTTATAATATTAATGGAATTTATTATTTTTATACGTTCTGGATATCTTGTGAAATACATACCTCTACAGAAGGCAGTCAACAGTAATTCGAATTGAAGATCAAGAAAATAAAGCATATATCAATAAAGGAGTAATACAAGGATGCAGTCTGTCGCCAATGATGTTTAACTCACATATAGAGCAGGTGATGAAAAAAATTAAAAGTTAATGTGGAAAAGGAGACAAAATACAAAGAGAACAAATAAAAACCCTAAGGTTGACAGCTGATATTGTAGTATTAGTGGTGTCAGAAACCATAATAAATGGCTTGAACCTGTTCCCGGAGGAAGATTACAACATGAGTATTTGTAGAGGGAATCCATGCTGATGGAATGTAGTATGGGAAATAGAAGAATAAGTAAGGGTGTTAGATTGGGTTAGGATAGTTTAAAGGAAGTTAAGTAATTCTGCTACTAAGGCAGCATAACAACTAGGGGTGGTAGAAATATAGTAGACATGAAGTGTAGAATAGCACAGGTAAGGAAGAGGAAGTAACTTACAGCTACTACCAAGAAAGGTCAAAATAAGAATTTAAAGCCTATGGTATACAGCGGGAATGACGGAGGAGGAACCGACATCTCTGTACAGTCTGTCCCCTTCAAGTCTGAATGTGGGTCGCATGTTTTCGGGACCAGTAGTGTGCTGGCCCTGCGCATGTCAAACCTAAAAGCCACCGATCGAAGCATCCAGGCCTACATCAATGTTGGCCGGGTTGCCAGGGTAACAGGCTCCTAAGTACGGTACACGACAGAAAGCAGCACTGTTGGTGCCTAATACACCCGGGCACACTTTAAATTTTGAAAAAGTTAACTTTAATGTTGTTCATTGAAGTATTTTATAGTTGTTTGTATTAAATTACCAAATTTCCTTATTTAAGTTTCTGTATAAGAAGAGTTTCAAAGACTGGGAACTTTAAAATTAGTGAGAAAAGTATTTATATAATAACAATTAACGTTTGTATTAAATTTAAAATAGCACAAGAATTAACGATCCGTATAACAGAAGAATACAAAAATTATGATAAGTACAGAAATTTGGAAGACATTATACGTTTCGATCGAACTAAGTATGGTAAAGGAAGTCGGGGCGGGACAGGACGCTTATTGTTTAACAATTATTGTAAAATTATCGAAAAATGAAAATGATTTAATGAAAGTATAAAAAAACTTGTTCACTCTATTCAATATAACTTAAAACAACGAATTTATATTTTTGATGAATATTTAAAAAGAAACAAATTTCCCGGTAATGTTTTGTAAACACAATGAGTGCAATAAAAATAAATTTAATAAAAATTCGACACTGATACACAAGACTGTATTCGTCAAAATTAGTACTTAAAGTATATAAACAAAAAAACAGTTAAAATGTAAAAACAATTATCTAACAAATAAATATTTGTGTCTACATTTGGACTGTTGTTTTCGTTTATATACTTTTAGTAATAAATTTAATTTAAGAGAAATCTTAACACCTTTTGTTTTATTTCTCATACTTACCTAGCGTATGGTTGATCGCTTTATCTATTTTTCCTTTCCCAAAACGATTTTCTTTCTACTGCAGTCTTTTCTAATATTTTCCCCTTTTTCCGTTTCTTTCCTTTATGAATCTATTCTTTTGGGTACAGAAACCTGTAGCTCATTCTTAAAAGTTGAGTTTACCAGTTTTTTGTTTTTTTCTTGAGGAGCACATTACATTTTGCCTTACACAGTAGTATCCCGTTCCGCCCCGAACGCAAGTTTTAATTTAAGCATTTTCACCGAGCCTTAATACAAGTAGATTTAAACCTTATAGGTAACTATGCACCTAAAGACACCCAGTTTACGAATATTTACCATTAAAGAGTTAAGAGCCAGGAGTGTTGTAAATTATTTTCTTTCGAAATGCTGCAAAAATTATAAAGTCAAAGATGTAAGACGCTAAAACAAGAGTTCATTCACAAGGTGCTCAAGGGCTTCTGCATTGACCAGTTACAATTTTACACCCCTATTTTTATATTTTGTAATTGTTTGTTAAACCAGTCGTTAATTCATATCTTATGTCAAGTATTTTTACTTTTCAGACTCTCTTCTCGATGATACACTTATCCATTTAAATATAATAGGAGGAAAGTAGGCCGTATTATTACGTCAAGTTATTATATATTTATTACTGGATTAATTTATTTATCAAGGGAAAATTTTAAAATTAAAATTAGTAAAATTAAATCGGATTTCTGTTAAATATATATTTTAAAAATAAATGAATAACTAACCAGGAAATTTCAGGTAGAGCATAATATGTATTTATATACGTTCAGTTTCAGTATACTAAAAATACTTTCAAGTTACACGTGTCATTTCTGAAATATTCGAGAATATTGAAGCCCGGTCAACAGGTGCTTGAAGTTAGACAATTCTGTCGAGCAGCTGTTGAAAAGTCTAGAGAGAAGCTGTAGGACCTCCTCTTAAAGGCACTTCTTTTCACGGCGGAGGATCTTTTGTGACCCAGCTACGTACTTCTGATAGGCGAAAGAGCACTACACATTTCTTCTTTCAGCCGATGATTTTAAATTCTCTCGAGATGTGGAAGAATATGTAGAACAACTTTCACAACTATTAGAAATATAACAATATGTATTCAAACCGAATAATGTTAACTTATATAGTACAAAATTTTATTATATCAAAAATCTGAATATTCATAAAGTTTTTTATTGAAAACATTATTGTGAAAATTGTAACTGATATAATTATAAGCTTAATTAAGTGATTTTTGAGTTTAAAAATCGTTAAGTACAGAGAACGACGTCAAACGATCTTCATACAGTTTTCCAAGGTTTTGACAAAAAATATTGAAAAGATTTTTTTAAGAACAACGTTTTTATAAACACCATACATAAAAATTAGAAATGTTTCGACTAAACGATAAATTTTCATTACTTTTATCCAAGTGGTGGCAACTCACTTTAAGTGGGCGTTCTGTGCAAAGGAGAGCAAGACAGGCAAGAGTTAACTAGGGTTCCGGGTTACAGTTTAGGGATCCTACCCGGAATTCGGCCGACACACTTCCGATGACGGGAGAGGAGTTGCATGTAAACCAGCTTTTAATAATATCTCCTGTTGTCATTTTAACTTATACTGGTTTGAAATTTTTTTTAACCGTTGTCGATCTTGTAGCTGTATAATACAGTACTTAAACAATTTTGTTTGGTTTAAATATACAACTTACGTGTTAATTCTTTTATTAGTTCCTATCTGAAATTTCGTGGAACATTAAACATAGCCAAATTCAGTAAAACTTGTACGAAAAGTTTTGTTTCACATTTTAAACTGTTTTTGAACTCAACTGTCTGTTTATGAATGGAAAAGATTTGTTCGCCTGTAAACTATTGGTGTGAGGAAAACATTTTGTTTAGCATCTAATATACATCATTGTTCCAATATCATATACAGAACAATCTAAACGTACTCTTGAACTAGTTCAATATAAAGTTGTAACTATCCATATATTGGAAAGAAAATAAAGAATTTGATTAGGATAATGCTGAAGTTGTAGATTATTAACTGGATTTCTTTGAATATAATTTATCAGAAATTTAATTTAATACAGCATCTGTGAACACACTAATTTCACATCATGATGCCTTAAATTAGAGTAATATTATCAATCTTTTTTAACTTTTGACTTATTGAAATTTTAGTATCTTGGTATAAATTTTGCAATTAATAATGTAATATTAAGTTCATAATTATTTTATGATTACGGTTGGATTAAGAACATGTAGTATAATATATAATATTGGTTGCTTGAACGTTTGTAATAATGATATAATTTTTAAGTCTCTTTACTTATTTGAATGACCACAAATTCACATTTTGCTGTTTAATAGTCTACAATACAATTGTTTGCTAGTTATTCGTAATTCGGTTGTAACTGACAATGGTTAGAGTCTTTGACGAAAAAATATTGTTTGGCCAAATTTTATGTATAGTTGCATATATTTAGAAATGTTTTTGTTATATCTATTCAGGACTGAAAAATTGAGTGATTTAGTTTTTACGGATAACTGTTATGTTAAATTTCTAATATTTTTGTGCAAAATTTATCTGCAGTGAAAGATGTGAAGAAATTTATTTATGGCCTCTTTGTACACAATGAAATCCACAATGAAACATTGTAGTTGCATAAAAATACTGAATCATTTGTAAAAGTGGTCATTTGATTTATTTTTATATAATTTTTAAGAACCATGTAAATTAAACTAGTATTTTCAATATCACGTTTTCTTATTACATTATGTTAGGCTTAACTTATAATGTAAATGTTAAGATTTTACGATTTAAAATGATAAATGACAACTAAAAATAGGTTAGAAATTATTATCAAGTCAGTAAAATAGTTAAGTTCTTTTCTGTAAAACGAACAAAACAATTATTTAAATAATCCTACATTTGTCTCAAGATGGCGAATAGTAGTTTGGTATTGATAAAGCATTCTTAACGTTGAACTATTTGGAAGAAAGCTATACAAAGAGAGAATAGGACGCTAGCTTATGTTACGTTTTTAGAAAATATTTAATGCAATTTCACGCATGCAATACAGCTGTAACTTTGAAAGGTAATCAGAATAATTCGAATGAAACGTCGTGATCTAAATTCTTGAGTAAAACTGAAATCGGACCGACAGTTTACTTGTGAAAGTATTCTACTTGGCCTGTAGATGAATGACAATTTGTTACATGCCTTACTGTTAAAAGACCCTTTAAATTTGTCAAATTTACAAGTAATAAATCAATAAATTTACGTGAGACACCCCTTTGTAGGTGATACGAAACATTTATTTGTAAGTTTTGGTAGCGTACATGTAGAATTCGTATTAGAATGTTGTTATTGTTGTTTTGATGTGTCTGGTTTGGCTGTAGTGGTAGGAGCGAGAGAGCGAGCGAGCATGTGGGGGATCGTGAGGGCGAGCAGGTCCCACACGCACACGCGACACCGGAGAGGTCCGCCACATAAGGCCTCGCCACTGCCAAGGTCCACCAGTTTTTCCCTGCAACTCCGTCTGTCCTTCGTCCTTGACGCAACTAGTGCAAGCGTCTCAACACAAACCCTCCACAACGTACTCTACACACACGCAAATCGCGCCATGCCAAAGGAACAGTCACACATCACCCGACAAATGTCGCAACGACGATACGTGGGAAGCAATTTTGGCCTTGCGTCTAATAATAGAAGGACAATGTGGACGCCGGTGTACAACTGGGAGAGAAATGTTAGACGATGTGAGATAAAAGCTGAAAAAAATAATAATTAATAATTTAATAATAGGAGTGTTGTTATAATTTCTTAGAATAAAATAAAATTACATTAAATTTATTTTGCAAATTTTGGAAACACTATAATCCATAAATTAACAAATAATGACTACAAAGCCCGTAATAGGTCGAGACGTTTACGTCTTATAAATAAAAAACACTGCCATTACTTTTTAAGAGGTAATAATTGTCGCGTAAATTCTAAATAGCACAACTAACATAATGCTTAACACTTAAAACATAAAACCCAAATAACACTCATTACAGAACTCAACTAAACGCTGTTCTTCATGCAAAAGGATCATCATGAATGGACTTCATCATCAAAAGGCGTCAGAAATCATAAAATAGCGTATGTAAGTAGAAACAGATAAAACATATGTTTAGTACTACGTATTTATGTATATTCTATTGATATTCAACATTATTACAGACAATAGACACTTATTAGTAGAACTGTTTTACGGGCTTTCCTAAATCTTTTATCATCTTGTGGTTCAGTGTAGGACAGCGTTATGAAGACTCATTATTCGCAATATTCGCTATTTGTTAAATATATATTCATATTATGATTAACACCCAAAATGATGTGACGTGATTTTTACCTTTTTCAAATTTATAAATATATTAATGAATTTAGAGTATATATTTAAATGGGGGCCCAAATAAATCTCAACTTTGGCATTTAATACGGTTTTATTCTTAAAAACATAAAATATTTAACAAAACTCAATGTTAATACATTAATTAATTTTATAAATTTTATTTGCCCAACTGAGCCCTAACCAAAGAAATGACATAGCAAGAGACGTATGACGTGTTCATACGCATAGCAGAGCGAGAGATTATTGCCTTTTCATTCATCCTCCCCAAGATTCCTGATTGACCGGAAATCTTTTATTGAACGCAAAGGCAACTTCCGGGTCGGCATGTGAAGCAGGTAGGCTTCTGATGTGGTTCAGGCAATGTATTTCCATTTTGGTTTCCTCGTGACATTTGGAACCAGATCGCCTCTCCACTCTGACTTCTTGAACCAGCCAGTCCGACTTTCCGTTTTGCAAACTCCTCTCTGAGTTCTCACCTCATCTCCGACTCCATTTTCGGAATATCTTTTCAAGGTCCTTTACCATCTTGAACTCACCTCTTCCAAAAACTTCATTGGTCTCCCCGCTTTTTCTATTTTTCCCAGGTTCTCCAATGGTGTTTGCGTCCCTACCCTTCCTTTCCTTAAACTCAAAAATTAGGAGAGGGCAGCCCTAACCATCTGTTGGATCAGCCACCTTGCTGACATTGGTTGACTTAGATTTTTGACCGAGTCTCAAAATTCACTAGCAGGTTTTCAAGTTAATATCCCTCCAGAATGGTGCCTTGCGAACACCTTAGAATCTGTTTTTATGGAAAATGAATTTAGAAAAATAAAATATGCAACGTAAATTTATACGCATCATAGAAATGTCAAAATACTAATCGCTTAAAAGTAAGATAAATGCTGTAAATCACATGAACCAGATAGTAATCAGTCTTTTTTTTTTGAACTGGGAAACTTCTATAAAGTATCGAGAGAATAAAATATGATAATTCAAGGTGAACTTTAACGTAAAATTATAAAGTAAAAGAGAAATGTTGTGCGTTTTAAGGAATAGGACGTTCCGGGCGAGAGGATGCTCCCGATTTTAAATAAAATCGATGGGAAATAATACGACCGAATTCAGCGAATGTTATGTTCAAAGTGATTATATGTTTGATAATTTACTTGCGTACGACTAAATTTAGTTTAGGCATACCATTATTCCAACTTTATATAACTGAACGTAACATTTTTAAATTTCGTTTTGGTACGAATTCATTTATTTTTGGAGGGAAAGATTTCATGGTTATGGAATTTAGTTTCACGGTCAGATAAGAGCGGAAGCTGCTCTCAATGGTAACACGTGTATCTCAGAGCCAGGTGTGAAACCGGTCTCAATATTCGCAGACTTGAACACGGTATTTAAAACACGCAGAACATTATTAAGTTGCATTTCATAAACTATAGAACGTGAGGTCAAGGTTTGATACTGATCTTAAGGGGGCATTGCGATGCTAAGAATGCCAGCTTATAAAAATGCAAGCCTTGGCTGACACTACAATGCTTCTCTTGACAGACTCTGCCATTATCTCCTCAAACCACTGATTTACAGCATTCCGGACAATACGTGTAAACTCGTTCTGGCACCTTTGAGTGAGCTTGTTTGACACGCGATCGACAGATTAATATATATGAAAAGTAGGGTTAGAAATCAATAGTGGCCAAGACTCGGCAGAACGTTGAATTAATTTTCTTTTCACTACGTGGTTATAATGTTTCTCCTCAAGAGATGAATTTGGATGGATAGAATGACTTTATTAAGGAAACTCTTGTGGCATGGGATCAATACTGAATATCTCAGAGACACGGAACAGATTTCCGAAAAACATTTTCGTCTAAAAACGATACTATTTTCATTCTTAACGTAAAACGAATTTATTTATCTGTTAGGTTTCTGCCATTTTAGTTGTTTACGGGTTGGAGTTGAAATCAAACCATCTGAGAAAGAAATACTTGACCATTTCCATATTTTTCAATCTAGCCTCACCTAAGTTTTTCTATAATTTTGAAGCCCCCTATGCAACATATAATTTTTCTATTCAAAAATTGAATTATTCCTTCTATGAAGCCTAATTACAACTTTTTTAGGCCAAAAACTTGGGTTTTATGAAGCAATCACTCTGTATTTATTAAGAAAAGAAGTAATTTTCAAAACGTGTAATACCACAACACTTGTGTCGGTTCATAAATCCGTGCCGATTCGCTATTGGAACAGGAGAAGGAACCTTCAAAACCTGCCGAGGTGACATGGAGAGAAGTTTTGAGTCAGGACATTATTAAATTGCGGGCCACTGGCAAGAGCTGGGTTGAGCTCTAGTGACCTCAGCAGATGCAGATTTTGGTAGAAGTTTTCGCTATTTCGGCCTAAGGCGTCATCCATGCGACGAGATCACCCTTATTCTGACAAGGTAACGCGAGGCGCCGCTAAACCGTCAACCCGAAGCAGACCGAAGAAAACCACCAGTAGAGACTGCAGCAACAGTCCTCTGTGGTATCACTTAATGAGTTCACATTATTAGCCATGGAAAACTTTGCTTCTTTGTGCTCACCCTGAAGGTGACCTTTTATTAAAGAGTCTCAATATAATGTCATTAATCTTACTGTCTTCATTTGTAAACTATTTTATTCAATTCCCTTGTTTGTATATTGAATCTTAAGTTTTATTGTTATTAAATTTGAAACGTTAATTAACACCTTATCTTTTCTCTTTCGAACCCTTCATAAATTGATCCCTACGACTAATACATTAAAAAAATTCTATTACAATTGTCACCGAAACGTGGGGCTTAATATATTTATTATTAATAACAAGTAAATTAAATGCCTTACTCCGTATATATTTTACAGTCTAGATAAAATGAATAATCTGAAACTCATGACAACCTTTTCTAAATCCATGTTGCTCCTTAAGAGAAACAGCCGATATTCAGATTTAGAATGAATTCCACCATAAAAGCTCTATAGATTTAGTAACAACAAACTACAGATTGGTACATTTTATCAGAATTTTGATGGGAATTACAATGCTGTGATAGCATTTCGTCTCATGGAATTAATGGCATCAGATCGGAAGTCAATAATTTTGTCGCAACCGCATAACATATATATATATATATGTATTTAAAATGCAAATATTGAGAAGTAATAGACGCAGACCACACTAGCCACCAGGGATTGTAAATCACAGAAGACACTTTCATTCATTCACTTAAGTGTTGATTCGGATAATGACCAGAGTTTCTAAAAGTTAAGACTTGAGTGCGGTAGTGAAGAGTTTCACGATCATTAACTCTGCTGGTTCATGAGGAAATAAAATTTAAAATGTGACTTGTAATGAGCAATAGTGTGAGGTCGCGCTCATGTCCGGGAGAACCTTGCTCGCTCTCCCAAGGTGATCTGTTTGCCACTTTCTACGTTCCAGGCCCCGTAACGGCTGGGTGGGTCTGGTTTCGACACCGGGGTCAGCGAGATGCTCGCCCTGCGATACAGATACAACCTGCTGCCGCCATTTCATAAGTGGGAGGGGAAAGGGGGTGAACTTACATATTTGACTATCAATGAACTAGTATTTACTTGTATATTAGCCCCATCAGCACTCTAGTTGGTAAATATCAATCTGTTAAGTAGTCCGAAAGTCATAACACCTATATAATAAAATACAAAAAATGTGTATAATGTAGGAAACAATAAACTGCTAAAGTTGTAAAGAGCAACACACGAAATAACAGGGATATTTGATTCATGTGAATATGACGTTAATGACTAAGAGAAAAATTAAGGATAGGTCAATTAGCAAATAATTAAACCGGTAAAACTGTAAGAACACTACACGTAAGATAAATATGAAATAGATTTAGATTTATTGTTGTTTACATTAGTCCTCGATTGAGGAAATAGGATACGTCATACATTACACATAACAAATAATTTTAGGAACGTAATAAGGTACACATTTAATTACAAATAACCTTAAAATAAATAAATAAAATAAAAAGTATAAAATAGTCTGAAGTCATTAAAATCACTACATGCACACAAACACTCACTGAGAAACACAAACACGCGCAATGGAGTTTTCACTACTTGATGCTGCACGACCAGGAAACTGTCCTTCCATAGTAGATCCCGGCAATACATGAAACAAACAAACAAAATAGCAGAAAAAAACTGTATAGAAAGTTTAAAACTATGTGGTGTGTTATTTTACAAGGCAGCGCATTCAACACTTTTGCAGGAATCTTAATTTTAAATATTAGAGGAACGATTATTAAAATCCTGTACAGAGTAACGCGCATTTAATAGAAATTTTTACTCTGCATCACAAAACTTTTGTAGTTATTGTTTGTAACCTCTGGAGGAAAGGTATAGTAGAAAATTATCCCAGTATTGTGAATATTTTTCTGATGGAGAGTAAGGCGGTGCTTGTCCAACCTTAGAGCTGAATCAGGTAAAATTAATGTAATTTTTTAACCACTTCACCACAGGAGAGAGAACATTTCAGAGGCAGATCAACAAACGTAACGGCTAACTTATATGGAACATTCTAAATTAATGGCAAATTGTTTTCTAATTCCAGTACAAGGAAAACTAAATAAATTTTATATTTTTTTATTGTCTAAAAATGTTTACACCCTGGTTGATAACAGGCGTAAATGCAGATTAGTATTGTGTGAGGGCTAATCTGAGGAAGAATACGCTAAGTAGATTAGGGAGGATGTGGGTTATGCTAGTTATAAGGAAATGAAAAGGCTTGCGAAAAATAGGTTAGCGTGGAGGGTTGCGCAAACCTTTTCATTTCTACATAACTACCACATCCTTCCTAAGCTGCTCAGCGCTTTGTATCCTTGGCTTCCCTCCTCTGTTCCACACTTCCCCCAATTCTAATTTTACAAGACCCTCATGTCTAACAACGAGGCTTATTAATCTATCTCTTCTCGATATAGTTCTCCCTTCTTTTATTCTGTTTAGAACTTCCTGGTTAGTTACTTCACCCACCACCCTTATTATCAGCATTCTTCTATAGCACCACATTTCAAAGCCTTCTATTCTTTTCCTTTCTGCAACTCCTACCGCCCATGTTTCGTACCCATATAACGCCTTACTCCAATCGAACATTTTTAGGTATATGAACTTAATCATTTATTCTTCGGATCTTGAATTTTCACAACAATATATAAACTTTCAGTTTCATCAGGATATAAATTTTATTTTATGTCTTTACGAGGCGTGTTCAAAATGTAGCTACGCATAACGGACTTATACAGCAAATTGCCATTTGCCACATTTTGCTCTGACTGTTAGTCGGCGATATACAGCCACTGATCAAGCTGTTCGTTTTACTAGTGCCAAAGTGACCAGGAAGGAGCTTGAGGAGCAACGTTGTGTGTGAAATTTTGGTATAACTTATGGTTATAATACTGAAACGAAGATGTAGTCGTAGCTGTGGATGGCAAAGGAGTCTCCTCGTGCAATCCAGTCATAGATAACGGTGTGGGTTTTGTGTTGTCCATCAGATAGGAAACAAGGAAACGCGCCAGGAAATTATAGTGCGTTTGAGGAATGTTGTGCACAGGAAGAAGGAAAACTAGACTTGGATGTTGCTGCGTGACAACGCGCCGGTTCAAGCGTCGCACCTTGCCCGCCGCTATCTACCAAAGCATCAGTCGTATTCTCGCAACCTAGCTCCAGCAGAATCTTTTCTATTTCCCAAACTTAAAATCACGTTGAAAGGACGTCGTTCCTAAACCATATAGGAGATTAAAAATGTGCGACAAGAGAAATTCGCGCTTTCCCAGAAATAGCGTTTCAGGAGACTTTTATCAAAATTGTAAGCAGCATTAGGAGCGTCGTATTGCCAGTAGGGGGAACTACCTCGTATGAATTTGGGAGATTCTATTATAACACTATTCCTATACCATTCTTTTTAATCCAATAAAATTAAGACGAAAGATGTGTTCTAAATGCCCAAAATTATCACTGGGATCCATTAAAATTTAAGTTTATTATTTTGCTTATATTGTGTAATTAAATGTTTTCAATTAACGTAAATTTGATAAGTTAACACTTAACTTTAATATATATATATATATATATATAATTTACTTGGTCAGGTACGATTGATGATGAAAACTGGAGTTGTTAGTTTCATTTTCAATTGAAGTAGAGAAACTAGTGAGAACGAATCAACAGCTATTGATTGAAATGTAGCAATTCCTGTCTCGGAAACGGTGAATAAGGTTGCGTGAAAGTAGTTTGGCACGTGATGCCGTGTTCTTCAGTGTCACAGCAGTTGGTCCACAGCGCTGTATTTACCTAATGTCAGGCACTGAAACGGTGCTTAGGTAATTTGATCAAGTTTAGCTTTTCTTCCTTACGTTACTCGGAACCCTAGATAATTTTATCGATGAATATCGACCACGGCCAAGCTCTTAAACATCGCTTTTCACCGTACACTGACTATAATACTACATATTGACAAAAAAGACACAAACAAATAATAAAATATAAATATAAAATAATAAATATTCCTTCCTGTAAAGATTTTCATTTTATTTAAATTAACGTAACAATTTAACACATATTTAATTTAATCATATAGCTCATTGTTTCTTATTTTATGAAATCGACAGTAAAAAACTAGTACAAAATTCCACATTTCCTGGTAATTTATCTTAGAACTTGAAAAATAAATAAATAAGACAATGTGGGTGAACTCAAATTAGGTCTTACCTAACTTTCAATTAAATGCATAAGTAAAGTAAACCAAGAAATATGTATAACGTTTTTGGAATTATAAAAGTCAGTAAAATTGACCGTTTCTGATGATTCCTGTGATTTTGTTGTAATTTATATATGTTGCAAAGGTAATAAAACTGGTTGATATGAACGGATAATATATTTGAACCCTCATCTCACGTTACACTACGAGGTCAATTCTAAGGAAGGTGAACACTAATTCATCAAAAAACAAAATAAAGGATTCAGATTCACAATTAACGAGATGGAAATACAATGAACAAAGAAGACCACACGCCTCACAGATAAATTCACTTAATGTGAAAGCAGCATGTTCTACCTGGAAACATCCCAAAAGTGATATAGTGTCATTTATGAAACAATGAAAAAGAAAAGATATTATGAAGTTCCTGCCGGGTTGTGGAGATTTTTATCTTTTCTGGGCATGTATACATCATAAACAATTAAAGCAGAATATCTTATTAAACCTTAAGCATATATGGATCAAACCGATTGCATAGGGATTATTAATAGAATAAAAGGATCAACTAATTTGAAAAAATATATAACCGTCCCATATTAAATCCAAAAGTTAAACGTCGCCGAATAGTATTTAATCATGTTAATTATAAAACCTACTGGTTCGTTTTTATAATTGACTTTTAAATACCAACCTTCTATAGTAAACAGATCTGAAGAGTCTGGTAAAGTTACACAACAAGAGTAGTCTCAAAAGTTGCCTCTAATAAATTTTTTAATTGCAAACCGAGAAAGGTATTCTTATCAGTCTTGGATAATTAGTTTCATTTCAAGGTATATAATTGTGTTATAATGCCGTATAACAGTAGATACCTGGAATAATAATAAAATATCATAAATCATTCCTTTCTTGTTTCTTTATTATTTATATTTAACTCTAAATTCGAAACTGATCATTCGTTTTCACGCATCATAACCAATTCATTATAACATTACGGTGGCCTACATGTCTATCATACATCGGATTCTCTGCTGTAAGGAAAAGAGAATTAATTTTTTGATTTGTAATTAGCAACTCGTGGTTCTATAGAGATTAGTTTAGATCATGCAAGTTATTATTTATATTATTAATCCAAACACCTTTACACATTTAATTCACTATTACCAGATCAAACTAGGTAAATTATTAACTATATGGTAAATATATTATTTTATAGTTTCATGTTTAGTCAGAAATAAATAATAGAAGAAGTTGGAAAACAAAACAAATCCCAGTTATTCGTATTCAAATAAGACTTCTATCGTGCTAGTTTTTAATATTATATAGCTATGAACCAAATGGCCTCTATTACAGAAAATTCAGAAGTTTAATTCACCTAATGCATTTAATCGTCAAATTTGGGACTTGACAGACATTATGCAGTTGTAATGTAGTAAAAGAAAGCGTGTGAAAATTTTAAGTTCTGCGAAGCATTTTTGTGAGCGTGGGTAAGCGCATTTACCATTTACCGAAATTCCTTCGGACAATGAAAACGAGCCCTTTACTGCAGAATAGAATAAAGGACCCTTCCACAAACTAAAGAATATTCCGTTCCAAATTTGAGACAGATTTGCTTCCGAAGTCGGAGCTTCACAGTGAAAAATGTGGAATTGCTACTGGATACGAAACTAATAGGAAGCATGTGCGATGGCACTTGTTTAATAAAATTTTCTTATTGAGAAATTGGTAAAAGGCAAGCTAATGGGTGCGATTGGAAATTGCAGCCGTTTGGCTGCTGGAAATAAGTAGAAGGGCTGTGGGTTTTTACCGAAGCTACGTGTGACCATATTTTGAGGCGGAGAAACAGAAAATGACAAGTCGCCGGCAAGAGATGATTTAAAAGCAAGAAAATTGAGAGCCGCCGGCAAGAGAGCATTAAATTGAGAATCAAGAGATTCATGACCTTTTGGTAGGAGTTTCTGCTTTTTTAGTGACCAAGCCGTCTGAAATACAGCAAGATCAATCCCGATGCAACCAGCGAAGGTCAACATCAGTCAGAAGACCAGAGAAAAAAGGCCGCTAAACAATGCAGCTACAATCTACTCGAGTATCGTTACCTTTTATTTTATAGAGTTCACATTGCCAGACATATTGCCAAAATTTACTTTGCTTCCTTTTCGTTCACCCCACAGGAGACCCTCATTTTTAATGTCTCAATATAATTTTATTATTGCTAATGTTTTTCATTTTTATATTTTTTGATTCCTTGCTCTTGATTATATTTTATTGTTATTAAATTCTGAATTATAAATTAAATCCTTTCTTTTCTCATTCGAACCCTTCATAAAATTAAAACCTATTATCTTTACAATTTGCTAGCACCATAGAAATGCAATAAAGATACATTTTAATGTTTATAATCATAAATAAATAATGATAAAAAGTGTGTCTAATCTCTTGAAAATATGCTAATGAAGCAAAAATACACTCTTAAATCATAATGTTGTCGCTGTACATAAATTAGAAAAATTATAAATTTTATTGGGATAAAGTATAAATTTAAAACTTAGAACAAAAATTTCTTAAACATGTTTTACCAGAAATGTAAGCAACTGTAAACATATTCAATTCACAAAATGAGATCTACTGACATCTGTCTCGTCTGAAAGCTATTTATGATGCTTCAGCCACGCTGTGAATTAAAATTTTCTTTAAAAAATGTGTGTATACATATTTTAAGAAAATGGTTTAAATTTTATAATTATTCATAGAAAATAGGTTTATAAATATTTTACTATTGGTATCATACGTTGTTAAATTGAGAAATGTTCTATTATTCTTATTCTTATAATGATTTAATTCACACAACTTCACGTTGACAAGTTTAAAAGGTCCACTGTTACAACTATATTCTTAAATCACATAGGTTGAAACTCTCAATGGATTTAGTCCGTGACGAAAATTATTATATTTGGATCTCTATAGAGCTCTATGTACAATACTATACAGATGTGCGTATTATTTACATATTTTAACAAAATCAATGCAAAACTGGAAATGTGAATAATTTATTTTTTAGGGAAACATTGTTAGTATAAATTTCATATATTTTAATGACCTAATACAGATTTTATTATAAAAATATACTCGAAACAACGTTTCGGCATGTTTTTATTCTTTATTCAGGTTTTTTACTCCCACAACAATGTCAAAATATAACAAAAAATTTCATCAGAAGTTCAACAATATGGTAGAGATCCGAGGCAACAAATAAGGCTAGGTTTACACGGGCAGTGATGACTGCCAGAAAACGAGGGGCAGTGATGTCAGTGGCGTGTCAACATACGTCAGTGCTGCACTGACAACTGTCTATACATCGCTGACGCGAGAGCACTGCCTCACTTTTCTTGGAGCGTATCAACAGTATGTCCGTCATGACTGACGTTCCCCCTCCACCGACCTAGACGCTGCCCTCATGGGAGGCCAGTTAGTGGCAGTTACGGATGTCAATTATCGATTGTGAACGGCGAGGTAGGGCTGACTATCGATTGCGCAATGGAAAACAGTTTTTTATTTTCAATACGCATGCAGTTTGTTATAGTGTGCGATTGGAGTAGGTGAATCTTTGTTGTGAACAGCGGCTAGAATTTTGGTTCAGAAGCATTTAGGATAGAATTCGTTTGTTGCACCTAATCGCCTATAAATTTTTAGGTTAACTTTCCAAAAATAATTATTGTCCACCTTCCAACGGCACAAACTTAAACTGAAAAAAAAATACGCAAAATAATGATGTATAGCTATAAACATACTACTATCACAGGTAATGAAAAATAATTCATTTCGTTTTGTTCAGTAATTGACACCTTCAAGGGGAATAAAACAACAAGTAATAGAAACCGAGCCAATTAAACACTGAAAACCAGCTTCAAAGAACAGGCGCTGGTGTTTTTATTATGCTTGATTTCTGTAGTAATAATATAAAACAATATTACTAAACAACTGTTTTCATTGTCACGTATCTATAGTACAGTAGCGTGATACTGAGTTTCACTTTTTCAGGAACCTTTCCTCGTCACGTCTATTCTATCACTAATACAAAGTGATTAGATCCTGTTTATGGACATTATGCGTACGCGAAAACACAAAGGGGAAAAATATTCAACTTGATATAAACAATATATCGACTCTATGCAACATCAACAATCCAACCGGTCGTAGTTGCCAAAAAATAGCAGAGAAGTATAAACATGCATCAGAGTTCTCTGCCCGATCTGTAGTGAGGGCAGCACTTGCACAGAATTGTCAGTGAAGAAGTGGGCAGTTATCTGCCTAAGATGTGAACGGTAGACAGTGCACAGCCAACCCAACTTCGACGAACATCACTGCCAGTGTAAACCTAGCTTAACACTTCAACTCCTTTTCCACACGTAATTATTGCCAGACTGAATGTTGGCCAGGAATTAATTTTTTGTATTTAGTTACACCGAAAGAAAGTTGTTCATGTTTCTTTTGTACTTGAAGAGGTCCCAAATTTGACAACGAAACGTCTTAAATAAATAAAACTTCTGAATTGTCTGCAATATTATTAGATTTCTAAATTTTATTTCAAATTAAAATTGCATTATTGATTTTGCTGTCACATACGAGTGATCTCAAATTATCTCAGACTACCTGAAATTTCACCGGAAATAGTTTATTGTAATTGATATAGAAAAACATGAGCACTTGGTGTAAAGTGTCTTATTTATGTTGGCCTCTGACACTGAGTAACGTTTCCCAGTTTCCCGACGTATTAGCTCATTTTCTTGGCCCCTGTGTCTGGAACAAGGATCTCGCTGCGAGCAACTCCAGATACTCCTTGTTTGGGTTCTCTGCGGGGGTTCCCCTCCTACGTTCCAGCTTCCCGTTCCCATAACTCTTTAGTTACGCTTTGAAAAAACTTTTGCGGCCTCACGTAATTCCTGACACTTAATGTATGCACTCTGTTTATAAATAGAATTACCGCGTGTTTCGCGATCAAAGTCTGCGACGTCCTTTCTTCGGAACATCATCATTAAGCGATTGTTGCGCTTGAGAGGATGAGCTTCATTATTCGTGGCCCGCCAGGAATGCGGAAGGATGCTGTTGTTGAAATCTGCGGGACCTCCCACTGACATCTGTCCTCGTCAGGAAGCTATTGATGATGCTTCAGTCACGCCTGGCAGTAAAATCAAGCGCGCCATATCTTACATGCACAATTATATTCATACAGTTCGCTCACACAGCATGATTCGGCGAAGCAACACGATTAGCGTCGTCTTATTCAGAGGTAGAAATAGCACTCTACATACCTCTCTCACTCAATGGCTCTAAATTTAGTCAGGGTTCATCAAGCAATAGTTTTAAAAATGTTCGCTATTATATTTTTGCGATCATCACTTATAATCTATATTTTTTTCAGTTTTGCTATTACACAACTTCCTGTGGGGTAGAATCTCTTAAAAATTTTGAGGCTTTAGAAGGAAAGAATAACTCTTTCCCATACCGAATCAGAGAATTAGATGAGGTCAATTTACTGCTTCGTCTTCCAGAGCCCATGCAGTTTAGGCTTTATCACTCAGGTTTACTTTCAGTTATATTCTTTTTGTTTATATACGCATTGACCGTCGTTCATTAACGGGAACAAAAAATAACAATAACATATTAAATTGTGACTGTATGAAAATATGAAAATTTCCTTTATTTAAAAACTAATAATACTGCTGTCTATTCATCTTTTGAAAAACTATTTATTTCCTGTATTTCATTACGTTAAAACTTTATTTTTCTCAGTTACAGTTTGTCCTAATTTTTTAAAAAAATATTCCCGAAATCTCTCAACAAAGCAAACATTTTACGTACTTTTCAAAAAAGGTTCATCTTTTGAAATTTTAAACTATCGCCCCATTTTCCTACTCCATATATTTTAGAAGATACTCGAAAACAACCATTCACACCCAATAAGTAAGTTTATAAATAAATATAACGTCATATCTTCACAACAGCATGATTTTCTTTAAGGAAAATCTACTAATACTGGAATGCATGATTTGGACATACAATCCAATTTCTCTCTAAATCCTTTGATCTAGTTGACCACAAAATTGTGCTGCGTAAATTAGATTATTATGGAACTAGAGGAATGCTCTATCGTCACTAAAATCCTATTTTAATAATAGAAAACAAAAGTGGCATGATTGACTTGTCTGATGTAACCTGTGGCGTGCCTCATGGTTCCATCTTAGGTCCACTCTGTTCCATATTTTATCTGTCACCTTTGACGAGAGCAAGGTTTCCTGGCTAATGACCAATGTAGTAGCGTCAATAGTGTTTCGTATTTGTGATTGTGTTTTCTGTTAAAAATGAATGATTATATTGTCCGTTTTTGTGTCGTGAAATAAGTGTTTGTGAGTTCTGTTGTGCTTCCATATAAACAAGAGAATAATAAGATTAGTATTTATTCTATTAGAATTTTTATCAATTATAATTTAAACTTTTTATGTTTTTATGTAGCGATATATTCTCTCCACGTTTATATATGAATATTAACCGTTCATATAATTGTACATTCTATATTTGTATAATTGTTAGTTGTATTTTCCTTAATGTATGTGTTCTTTAGGTCTTGTTCTTGTGTATGTGAAATGTCTTTGTTTACTGTTTATTAATATACTATACAATTGTTAGATTTATGTATTATGTATTTATTTATTAATGTGCTTGTTAACTGTTTATATATTTTTAATTGCTTCTATTACTCAATAGAGGATTAATGGAATAAATAAATAAATAAAACTCTAAACATTATTTAAGTTCCATCCTCCACAAGGATACTTTAGAAAATGTGCATTATTAGAACGTAAACAAATTCTTTGTGGTCAAAAGCAGGTGAGACATCATGGGAAAAGAAAGAGATAAGGAACCAATGTCCAATTAATAAGGATAATTCATTAGGTCAGAAACTAACAGTAACTATAAGAAACGTGTGCAAGTTTTATACCCACTTAAAATGTGGAATAACAAGCAATTATAATATAATACAATTATGGGAGCATGAGTTATGGTGATGACGAGAACTCAGTAGAAAGCGAACGCAACTCAATGACGTTGCTCGAGATAATGGTTTTATAAAAACCCCATAGCGAAGCTTAGTCTTCACTAGTCACGACTTTAAAAGAGAATAATTAGCCTATTAATATTTTTGTATGCAGGAAATTGATTAGTCTCACTAATTTTTTATTATTAATTATTTTATGTCTGAACTGCAACGTATATTTATATATTGCTTAAATACAAATTCTTCTTATAGTTCGATTTCTTGACGTAGTGTGCTCTAATTAAGTTTCGTTAATTTAAATATACATTCCAGTTTACTTTTTGACCTTAGAATCACACGAAAATTAAATCAGTGAGTAGTTCAAACTACTTCATATTCTTTTAGAATAATGTTGTCATGAAATATAATTCTTTTTCTCTTTTAGTAAGCGTATTTTAATTTACCCGTAGTAATTTACAAGTAACTAGGTCGATTCTAAGCGTGAGTCATTCAGAGTTTTAAGTCTTTTCTTAGAAAAGTTGATCACTATATTGTGTATAAGAGTTCTTGGAAGATGCAAGTCTTCTGCTTAAGGACTCGTTGGAATGAAATATTGTTCTGTAGTTACGAGTGACACGGAACAAATGTAACCTTCTAGATACAAGAGTCTTTGTGCAATATTCCGCAAGAGCAACGTCTCTGTTCTTTCATCTATGGAATTCTTGCCCAACGTTCGTCGGACTCTACTGTGTAAATTACATTAAATTAAAAACCAGAAATCCCGCACCTGGTGTTTCATTATAGTCCTGTTTGAATAATACTTGTTTCTGTCCGAGGAATTTCTTCGTACGGATGTTTAAAATTTTTATTAATTATCGAAATTCTCATCTGTAATAACTGATGATCCAATATTTTCCGCGTCCAGGGTAACGAGAAGGTTTGTAGTCTCTATAAATAATATAATAATCCGGCTTGGTAACACCGAGGTCAAAACGAGTAGCATGTATTGGCAATAAAAGCGTTAACAAAAATTTTGAAAAGTAAAACAGATCATTTTAAACAAGAAACTAATTACTCATAACTATTTTTTGCAATCACATTTACGTGCCTGGATCTTCGTTCCGTATTTTCATAAAATGGACTAGCAATAATGAATAATCTTTTCAGCTGCTCTCAAGACAGTTTTCGAAATGGAACGAAAGCGTAAGTCTACTTAACTTGTTATTAAGGCTATTATGATTATAAATCATCAAAACAATTTGTTATATAACGCGATCTCGTTTGACAGAGATGACTAAAATATCAACAATTTCTGAATTATTTAATGTCGGCAACCTTTTATTAAAATTTATTTTCATATTAAGAGATATCGAGCGTCTATATATTTTGCCTCAGTAATTATTAGTGTATAATATTTAACAAAATATTCCAAAAGGTTACATTATGTATAAATAATTATTATTTAATTATCAGTGCGGCACAGTTTTAGATTAATAAGTAAAAATTAAACAATTATTTTAAGATTAATTAAATAAGAAATGTTGAAATACTACTTAATATGTTGAAACAATATGGAAAAGGATGTATAGTACAGTTCTTTAACATGTATGAACTATTTTTAACTATTTTGAAGTATTTATTTTATGGAGTATGTAAAAGAAATGCATATCATTTTAAATCAGGCATATACGGGCTATTTTTTAAAATATATAATTATTCTCTAATTTAATTAATAGAATCGAATAAACACATTTTCTATAGATGGTTAAATGAAGCAAAGCTTCAAGGATATGGAAAGTGTCATATCTTATATCACGTTGTAACTAACCCATTAATTAGTAACACCTTTTACATAAGAATAATTTACAATAAGGTAATATCCTAATTTTCCTTTATAAAATAATTAAAATTTATTTTCACATTATACTATTTTTATAGGTATATAAAATATAATTTCTAATTATTTTAAATTAGACACATACACTTATGTAACAATTTTACAATAATTGTTTTGTTGAACGATTTATAGGCATGTAAAATAAAAAACTGCTATACTTTTAGTTATACATTGAGTACTAAGATATCTATGAATCAAAAAATGATGCCTGTAAACTTTCATCATTAAGATATAATTATATACTTCATTTAAATAAGTAAAAGAAAACTAACGTTACATGTTTTACCCGATTAAATTCTTTGGTCAATTTATGTCTCTAATCTTTTTATGAATGTCTATTAGTTTATGAAATAATTTTTCACGTCCCCTAACTGAAAACAACTCTGATTATTTCATAGAAGTAATTTAATCCCAAACTTTATGGAGGTATAAAGTGAAAAAAATTATTACATTATACAGGAATAAACGAATCATAAGTTATAAATTCAAATATAATTTGAGAACATTAATTTAGTTTACTAAAATATATATTCATTTATTAATACTGAAAAATTATTGTCCCGAATGTAAGTTACATTGTTTTCTATATGATCTTTATTTTATGGATCAAAATCTTCGTTAACCTAGTTTCTTGGTTCCTTGAGGTTGGTTAATGTTCTCACGAACACCAGTATATTGTTGCGTATATTATACGAGCACATTATGTGTTGTGGTCACAAAACCTGTTCGCACAATAAACTATAAAAGATGGAAGTGCTTGTAAACGACGTGCTTGAAATAAGCTCTAAAGTTAAATTAGTAAGTGTACATAACGTATTATACTTTAACGAGTGACTATTCACACGAAGTTAAATTAAATTTATAAACGGACTGTGAAGAGCGGTTTAACTTCCTACTTGGGCATTTCTTAAGCTGTTCTACTTGTAGATCCGTGTAGTGTTTGTGTCCTCTTTCAAATCCAGCAAACTTTCCTGGTAAACGGAAATCAAACTTCTTACATCTAGGATGACTTGCTGGAGAAACATATAATTATTCACATTTCAAATAGTTTCCCGAAGTAAAGAGGAACAATATTTTCTTTTACATTTTCCCATATCTTAGTAGATGTTCATCACTTATAAATATTCCACAATTAATGCAGCTAATTTGTTTTGTAAATATACTCAGTACTATAAGTTTAATGAATTTGGAGCCATTTCACTAAGGAAAAATGAAAATTGCGATTTACTTATACGAAACCGAAAAAGGTCCATCTTCCTTCAAAAGACTTCTTCACTTCTATTCTCATCTCATTATCTTTAATTACCGTGTTTCTGTATGAATAGTGCAGAATTCTAGAGATTTTTCTGCCGGAATATTATCAATTCCATCTTCGCTAATTAGACATGAATTTCATGTGGAAAACATTATTTACCTAGTACCATCCAAACGTTTGGAAACAATTTTAATGGTTAGATCACAATGATCACTCCATTTAATTTATTATTCTACATTTATTCACAATGGAACGGGTGTTCTGGAGGCTGTTACTTCGATGACCGCGAGATCTTCGTTGTGTGACGGTGGGACGATTTTCCGCATCGTCGTGGTTCGCTGTGCACAGAACATTTCTACTAAGGAACTACACAGCTTGCTTACTGTGATAATTAAAAGCGCTGTTAGTAAATACGGTAACATGTAGAGATCCATCTAGATCTAACTTGGACAGTTTTTGTCTTGCCGTTATTCAGTCATCGGGTTAGCTGGAAACAACAACATCCTTACTCACTAATTAAATGTTTGTGCTGCCAGTTCCTTACCAATGCTTTCGTAATTTTGCGATTTACTGATGAGAAAAAATTACATTATTTATTAATTTCAATTTCATGAAACTCGCATTATAGAAGCTTGAAATAACCAAGTGTTCCAGTAAGCAGTACTTAATTATAAATCTACCGAGAACTACTCGTGATGAGTTAATGTTTTTCACCCATACCTCTCACCTCATGTTGACTTAATGTCTTTTACGGGTTACAAATGTTTTGGCTGCTTTAATATTAATATCAAATTTTCAAAACCTATTTAATAAGGCAGAAATTTTAACATAATTATCCTGAGAAATCATATTATCAAAAAAACTAACTTTATCCACAAGTTCTGTCAAATGTAAAGCATCATAAGCTTCCGGCTATTATAGTCATATTCATCTGATAACTTAGTTATAATATGTACTGTCACTGCAGCATGTTTTCTAGAACTTTTGTTATTAATTATATTTTAATTTATGGCATATTGGGGTACTGATATAAAAAAGTATTATTTTTATGTTTAAAATATTTATTAATTATCTAAGTGTTACTTTCAGGTCCTCTAGATGACTATTCTTGTTAATTCATTGGAATGACCATATAATTATCAGAATAAGAGCAATAAACCCGATAAGTTTATCTGCACATATGCATCACGTAGTATATATGAATATGAACAATTCAGCGTCGATAAATGCAACTCATATCATCCTTCGGTTTCGAATGAAGTACTAGTATCTAGGTAAAGACTAGTATGTAATAATCTCGCGTGATGAAATAATGTAGTGCTATTACAATAAGTTACAAAAGATTCTCAGTAATTTGTTCAGCCTTACAAAGAAAATTACTTTTTAATTCTCATTTAGCAATTAAATGATTGTATTATAATGTTGCTCGAATCATAACAGACTAATTAAAGATAAACGGACAATTCATACAAAAATAAGTTATTCTTGTTAGAAAAGGAAGGTAAAATTTTAAAAGGACGATCGATTTTATGGTCAGCATCATGAATGCATTTATTTTTCATTCTATTTGTACGCATGCTACCAATTAAAAATTCAAACATCTATAGCAATTGTTTATTATTTGAACCAATTTCTGCCGATACTAATGTAACGATATAATGAATTCTAAATCCAGTGACCGTTATTTATGGAACTATTCTGTAGATGCTACTACGTTCACGTACGAGATACATAAGGACAAAGATTAATTAATATAAATGGATTCAAGCAACTTCGAAATACAATGAAGGAAAGAAACAGTCATAAAATTAAATAATAATCTCAAATAGGTTATTTTTTAGTGTTCTTTAATTCGATTAGTGATTAATAAGAATCGCTAATGATTACCAGGCTTAAATAACAATAAGAGAGAAGCTAATACTTTATAGGTTAGATAGGTAACGAATACGATCAGTATAAGCTGGAGCTGGTCATAGAAAATCCAGTACTCTTCAGCGTAGAGACGAAGATATTAAGTATTGGAAATAGGAAAGTTAGTACAAAGTATAACGCGGTAAATAATAGTATACTATAATATAAGGAAGCCAGTAAACTTCACAATCTAGTGGTTAGTATCAAACATAAATTAGAAAATTCGTCTCCAACGTTCAACCCCTTTCCCCGCGGATCATGGAACTAATCAATATACTCCCATTCAATCGCGAAGCTGACAGTGAGGCCCCTTTCAAACCATTTAATACCGAGTCTGATCAAGGTAAGCATAGCAACCCGTCATGGCTCTAAAATTTTTCACAAGTCGACTATTCCATATCTGCCCATGTCTAGACGGTTTTCCACCCACTATACATCCAAATTGGATGAAAAATATTTACTAGAAGGAATTAGTTACATTTTATCTGATAAAACAAAATATTATTTGTTATTAATAAATTTAGTGCTGTAAGAAATGCATATTTTTACAGTCATACTATGTGGAACTTTCACGAATTGCAATGAGAGTTGCTATTTGTCATGATATGGAGGTTTCAATATCTTACTCGTAAATGGTCGGCAAGGCTGCTTGTGTATGTGCTCAGCGTTGCTTTGAACTGACTGCTGCAGAATGTTGATAGGTTTTTGACCGATGCATCTTGCAACATGTATTCTGCGGAATAAACCGTATCTGCTGTGAATCCACCAAAGATTGTACACTTCCACACACATGCTACACCATGCTGAACCATCCATCACAACCAAAGCAGACGCGATGCGACTCATTGTCTTTGGTCCACTGATTCCTCGCTGAGCTATTGGAGTACGAGTTCAAAAAGCAATATGAAAATAGGAAAACCAATCTCATTGTAGACCAATCATTCGTCTCCGTTCTAACTCGATCTCTGTTAACATGTCTCACTTTCAGGAACGTTTACAGGCTGAAAGACACCTAGCCTGTATTCTCAACTATCCTCAAATATTGAGTTTAACTTGAAATTCTGCTGGGTACTTGTGTGCAAGAGCACTAAATAATTCGACAATTTCACACTATTAACAATATTTCTTTGTTATTTTAAAACTTTTACGAATCGGAGTGCATAAAACTCCGTAAGCTCTAAAATACTTTGTTAGTATGAATCAAAACAAATCCATAAGCCAGAAGGAAATTGTAGCTGATTTCCCTAAGAGAGCAACAGTAATTAATGTGTAACAATAATTGAAATATTAAATCAAATTGTCGCACTTTATTAAATGAAGTTGCGATCTGGTTAACTTAAGAACGGCTCAAGTTAAATAATATGAGATAGTAAATTAACTGAAAACATATTGGAAAATGTTGAATTATTCAATATAAGATTTGAAGCGTGGACTGTTCCGTGTTGCGAACTCTCACTACCTGTAAGGAAATTCCATAAAGCAGAGCTCGGCCTTGAGGAATTCCTGCACGGAAAGGGCGCCTTTCAGCAGTTAACTAGTGCATATCTGTAGCCAATGGTAATTATAACAGAACAATTAGCAGAGGCCATTCAAAAGCACAGCTGTATCAAGACTCACTCGTTTTGTAATACATAGAGACTTCCACTTCAAATGCTTTTCTCTTAACATCAGCAGCGGAGTCTCGAAATATACGGCAAATCAGTTCTCTAAAGCAGATTTATTTTAAACTAAACCAGAAAAAATTTAAACAAGACGTGTTGAAACCTTTATTATCTGTAACATTATCGTGCACTTCCCGTGTACTTTTCACCACATTTGTAGGATTAGAAGTTAGGGATCGTTCCTTGGACAGAGTACTGGGAAGTAAAAAGACTGACATATCTTATATCGTGTTTAATTATTTCTACATAGGCTTAGGGGTGTAAAGGTTAAGATAAAAAGATTAAATCAAGTTTATTAGTCTTCAATCTGTGTGGCATTCCGGGCCGAACAGTGCGGAAAACTAGTTCAGAAACAGGTAAGAAACTTCAGGATATAAAATTAGCTTTATTCTATGAATTTACGAATTCTTAATTTATGTCATGTATGGTATGAAGTGCAAGTGCTAGAACGACTTTTCCATTCCAAGATGGTTACTAACTAAATATTCCATCGAATTATGTAGTATTCTGAGTTTTGTATTTTCTTTCCTGAAACAACCGTTCATCAACCTAAATTAATTAATGCGGATACTTCTGATAATGAAGTAATATCAGTGTATCAATGTACAAGCCCTAAAAATTTCAACTATATCTTCCACGTACTTAAGGAAAAGGGTGCAGTTTATATCACTAATTCAGCATCTTCCGTCATTCGGAAAGTCGTGAGAATAGTATTCAATAGCCGGGCCTACCTAATACAGGTTTTCTAGGGTATTCCCTCCATCTCTTTAGGTGAAAACATCGCGTATGATCCTTAAACTATATCCCGGGGCCCTAGTTAACCCTTGCCTACCTTGCTCTATCTTACACATCCCCCTTTTCAATTCCCTTCCTATGCTATTAAAAGGGAGTTGCCTATTTCAGGATCACCCTCACGTAGTCTGTTACCCCCACCTCCCCCTCCAAAAAGAGAATGTTTTTGTCCCCCGATATGTACCAGAAATATTTTTATTCCCTCGTAGGTAAAGATACTATGCTTTACTTCTTTAATGTACCGTTTGTATTTTGGACCCTCTCTAGACTGCCGGGAGCATTTTAACTCAATTAAAGTTCTTGGAATATTTTTCAATACCTTAGGGCATTGGTATTTTAGACGCTCTTATGTTGCTTTTCTTTTTTAATAAACTGGGAGAAATCTTGCTTCAGTTAAGGTACCGTCATTCATAATTCTGGTAAATTTTTAAAGCTAATCCCCAAAAGGCATAGGTCAGTGTGTGCCCATAAAGGATCTATAACAATTAAATCACGCGTTGACCAATTAATTCATTTACAGGAATAATATAAATAAACACCAGGGAATCGCTGGGCACCCAGATAGTGTAATATAAAATATGGCTCCTAAGGAAAACGTTGTGGGGGAACAAACGTGTACTAGAAATAGTTAAATGTTAAATAAACAAAAAGCAGATTTTTATAACTTTAAAATTTTCTTGAAGATTAATACGATTGCCAGTGAAGTAGTCACATGTTATATCCTTGTATTATGTTTTTAATAATGCATGGTTTTCAAATGTTTCGTTTTTGCTGGTATTTACACGAAAATGTAAAAAACAAATAAATCAAGGATAAAGAGAATAATGTTATATATGAGCCCATGAAATATAAAATTAATCATTTCTTAATGTTCTCCTTTCTCGTCAGCTCTTATTTAATGTGTATGAATTTATTGTTCAACATAACAAACAGCAGTATAGGGAAATAAATAATATTACCAGCTATAAAATCTATTACTAGTTTAAAGAAAAACTAAGCTCATTGGAGCGTGTCAAAGGTGTTGCTAATTAATTATTTTACAGCTGCACTGATTGGGGCGTAAACCTGTAAACAATGCACATTTCAACGTTAGTACAGCCGCCGTCCTTGAAGTTTTCTCACCCACTGCTTCTGCGCAGCAAACGTTACTTATATATCTTGGGCTATTGAAAAGGAAAGGGTATATCTAAATATAAGTACAAAGCAAATTACGTTAATGTCCTACCAACGGTTCCCGTTAAAGTTGACACTATATTTGGTTGAGTTATGGTTGAATGTAGGTACTGGAATGGAGACTAGTTTCTTGTGATACCATGATGATTGTGTTTCTGGAATTTATCAGCTTGAATGTTTTCTTTTAGAATCTTTGCGTTGTGCTCCGTTTTCCCCGATACCGATGTGTAAGCGAATGGTTATCGTTATAATTTTTTTTACTTCTTGGATGAAGTAAAGAACTCAAAATTCATGCATTCTTATTACTAACAATAAAAAAAATAATTAATACGTTGAGTATTACCTCATAGTAAGTTACAGAATCTTCCTTAAATATTTAAACCTGCCCCTGTTAGCAGGAAATCGTTTTTTCATATCTTGAATTCCGTTGACCTTGAGGATTCCTCGATCGTGGTCATGGTTACACTACTTTATATGAAAATAAACACTGGCTGCATTCCAGACATTTATCAACCGTTCAAAGCGGCAGTGTTATTTCGTACCGTACGTCGTGTGAAGACTTTGCCGAACGTATTACCAGAAAGTATGCAAGGAATTTTTCCCTTCTTTCCGTGAAACATTCTCGCCTTGAACTCAACTCTCACTTGCTAATGTTTCAATAACGTGGGAATCGTCGTGAGTAAACCTGGGAAAGTCACGGGTAACGAGAGTGGGAGGTATGGTAATCTTAATTTAAATAAACTTTCAATTTTTTTGCTATCATGTGTAATTGAAATATTGAAGCCAATTCAAATTAATTTCCGAAGGACAACATGGTTTTCTCAACGGATATGGGATACTAATGAATTCATTAATAACAGGATTACTAACTTTTTGCCAATTTTTCAAAAACGTTTAATATGGTAGGTGGTTATATATATATATATATATATATATATTTTAAAATAAGTCTATTATATTAAAGGAGTGTCATGAAACTTATTTAAACCGTACCTGCTTAGCATAATACAAAATGTGACTATCCTAAATAATAATGTTTTTACTAATCGAACGTGCATAATTCCACTGTAATCAATTATTGGTTCCTGTTCCTTTTTATTCTATACATAAACGACGTACCAAGTTATAATTATGCTTGATTTAAAAAAAATCAAAACATCGTTCCTATTTGAGTGGTTCAAATTTTATAAGTTTTATTATTGTGCATTGAACGTCTTATGTCAATAGGTGTTTTTCAACCGTATGAATAGACTAATTTAAAGAAAAGTACTATTTCACTGCACCTATAACACTAATTTTCGTGTCACTAAAGGGATTTTTAGTATTTGAGTTCTGTTGTTCTTACACTGGGTATTGTTTACACTTTGTAATTAACGATTTTTACAATACAATAATTATTGTCAAAACTTCCAAAGAATGCAAACATTTTATGCACAAGAAAATACGTACCGATACAAAGTTCATTGGCCACAGAAGTAGTAATCAATATGAATACAACCACCTTTCAACGTATATAAAAGATCGATTATTTATTAATTAGTAAAAGCTAATAACATTTAGCAGAGCTTTAAAGATTTTATACCACCCTAAAAATTTATAGACATTAGTACTGATGCAACGACTGTTTATTTTCATAAGTTGATATAAAAGATTGGATACCCAGTTTTCAGTCTTCATTTATTGTCATAATTTGATACAACTAGTCATATTTTTTCAGGAGCTTGCTCAATAAGCCATATTCATCTGAGTGTTTTCTCCTACGTTATTACGTATAAAATAATATCTGTACTATCTTTCATCAATACTTCACTCTTTCAGGTCTCTGTGGCTTCGAAGCACCCTCATATGAATATGGCTTATTGAGCCGAAAGCTCCTGAAAAAAATATGACTGACATTTAATCATATCAAACTATGACAATAAATTAAGACTGAAAATTTGGTAACCAACCTTTAATATACGTACTATATTACATAATGATTTACTGTTCTGCTTTCAGAGACATAAAAATTTATTTACAAATTAAATTCTTAATTTAGCTATTATATTTTCCCTTGCCATATTTTTGTACTTTATTATTAACCTAATTTGTTGAGGTTTTAATCTTGACATTTCAGCATTAGTGTATTTACCTAATTGTAATTATTTTGTTTATTTAACTTCATTACTTGTGTTGTTTCCCCTGTATCATGTAATCAATTCGGTTGGCCATACAAAATGCACAATTTCTTGACTCTTTCAGACTGAATGAGATGTTCTTAGGTGAATTTGCGTCCTCATATTTGAACGAAAATCTTCCGCAAATTCCGATCCAGTTTAAAATCACGAATTAGGCAGTAATTTTTAATATATATTAGTATGTATTTGGGGGCCTTAATTAACGTCTATACGCCCTGAGGTGTGGTGGGACGATTCAACCTGAGTCTCTCGTTGCAATAGTCCAGAATTTCTGTCATGGTAAGTTACAAGTTCTTCACCTCACCTAATCTATCTCTCGTTCTCGTTGTTTGTTTTCCCATTAAATATACAATTTTAAATAACAAACTAAACTATTATATTATACAATTTTAGCCTGTTTTTTGTCTCTCAAATAGTTCTGCACACTTCCATTTCCTAGATACTGTTATGGTTTCATACGTTTTTACATTCCCCAATTACAAGATTTAGTACTCTTCATATCCGAATTTTTCATGTGCTTGACTCACTTTAGTCACAACTTAAACATTTTCTCCGGTAAGATTTTTTATTCGTAAATTAAAGCAGGAATCGTGTAATCACGCTTGGTTTAGAGTCTTTCGAACTATTGTCTACTCTAATAACTGTTTATTTATCATTTAATTCCAGCGCAATTATTACTAAATTATTTAGATAATTTAATTATATACAATTACGAAAATATGCATACTGTTAAGTTCTAAGAATATAAGAATGTCGTAGTAAGCAATGTTCCACCTGTAATCACTCTACTAATATTTTCGGAACTATTAGACACTGGAACACTAATCTATGTTTACTTCTTATAGAATTTTCATCACCAACGTCTTGTCCGATCACCATTTCAGTACATGCTTTATTACCTATTCGTGTACTCTTATATGCATTTATGATTTAACGTGTTCCTTGTAGAAATTCTTTTGTTGCGATGGCGTACAATGTGCACTCTATTTGTTAAAGGTGTGTAAGGAATTTTTCAATGTGCTCCAATGAAGTACCTTGAAGAAATGTCTATTGGTAGCTTGTAACAGTTCTTCATCTCCCATGGTTTTACAAAAGTTGTTTTTACGTCTTTCTTGCTGATAGCATTCTTTAGTAGTTAGTCTTCTTACGTAGTACGCAAGTACATTTATTGAGTAACTTTTCAGATAGTAGAACGCGACCTGTCTCTACAGTTTCTATCTCAGCTCTATATATATAGGTTGTGAGAATTTTTACTCTTCGTGAAATTTCTATGCATACGATTCTATTAATATTTTTCTTCTTGTCCGCACCTCCGTTGGTGCCCAGGACTTCCCGGAGACATAGTTGCCGTTGATGTAATTGGTGAGCCTAAGATGGCTGGTCTGCGTGTGGGTTTGCAGAGCAGTGGTGGGGCTGAGGAGCTGCCCCCTCCGCCGCCCACGAGGCCCGAGGCTGAGGCCGCCGCAGTGGAACGCCGTCATGCAAACTCGCCGCATCGACAACACAAGGATTGCCGCTCCGAGGTGAGTCCGTGTGCCATTCAGTGCGACGAATTGGTCACGCCAGTCCTCGTGATGTCCCCACCGATCTCAGTTTTGTATCATGAATACCAGCTCTTCAGCTTATACTGTGATTTGTTTACCACGATTTGCATTCTGGCATACCTTCCACCACCTGCCCGTAGCTTATGACAACTCCACATTATCGTCAACAAATTTTATGAAGAAAAAATCGCTTTACTTAGATTTTATAAATACTTAAGGACACTTAGCTATGATTCTTGAATATTAATTCTGCTCCCCAGAAATCCAGCATTAAAATTATTATTTTTGAGTGATCATTCCATTGTGTTTATATTTTAAATAACCAGAACTAACCTCAAGATCCAATAGAGTCAATAGCTCTGTTCATTAAAATTTGACACTCCTGTGATTATTTATATATGTAAACCAGTATGTATCATTTAAGGTTGTTTGATCAGATTATATCAATGATTAAGAGGTATTACATTGTACAATTTAACCACGTTCTGCGTTGGGAGATCCGATTGAGTGACGGACTGTAATTTGTAGTGACATGGAGCTAATTTGAAGCAGTTTAGGCAGTCATAATATGTCAAAAATTGGAGGTATTACTGATGACGCTCACGTTATTGAGTACCGAGGAAATGTATTTTGCATAAATTAGGAAATTCAAACTTTAACAACTTTGTAACAGGGTTCTCGATATGACGAGTGATTTGCACCACAAGTGGTCCTTATACCTGTATAAAATTATCCTTGCGGTAACTCTTGGTGGTTTTCTGTGATTATTTCAGGATAATTTTAAATTAATACGGAAGCAGCCAAATTCTAATTTGTGACTCATTTGTCTTTCTTTAACTTCGATACTTCATTGCGGATCTTCAACTACGGCCAACGTCTCAGGGGGGTTAATCAAGATGGAATTAACTATTTATTGCGCAGTCATTTGGTTGTTATACGATTATTTGATCAGTCTGTATCCAGCTTCTGATAAGTTTTGATTACGATACTTCGAATATAATCTCAAAAAGTCTCTGAAGAAAGGAAAATACTGATAGTTATTATGCCACCAGTTCTGAGGTACGCTTCGTTGCATCTGTCAAACAGAATCCTTAACAACAGAAAAAGTGTTCTGCCAAGAGATTATGCTTGTCTGACCAAATTTAGGCTCTTTTATATTATTTAAAATGAAATTTAGAGTTCTTAAATTAATTATCGGACAGGATACAATACATTAATTTTTGTATATGCATTTCCGATTAGAGATAAAGTATTAGTGAAAATAAAAGAAACAGCAAGGAAATGTGTCTTACTATAGTTAAATTATATAACTTGTATTAGTACAGATCAAGCAGAAGATTCTTTCCGTATGTATAATATACACTTTAAAAAAAGTAAATTAAAGCCTCGGAAATTTGTAAACGCATCTATCATTTATTAAGCTCTTAAGGAATCGCGCTCACGGGTTTCAATATGTATTGTAGTGTGATTTGTTCAGTTGAGCCGGCAAAGCAGAAATATGTTTTGCAACAAATTGATGTTTCCTCGGAGCGAGGTTTCATCAGCACGAAAACTTTCACCGAGACCTGGCGCGAGATGTTTAATAACGCCGAACCACCACGTCCTTCGTTGACAGCGCTTTTCACTTTCAAGCACCCAGGAAGGAAGGCCTCTATTAGCTCCTACTTTCGTACCGACTCACCTGTGTGCTCAATGACCTACGTTCAGTGTACACTAACTTACCAATGAACAGCTGTGTTTCCAAACAAATTATCAGTGCAATTGGAACATTTTCAATTTTTAATATTTTAAGAGAAATTGAAGATGTACAGTGTTCAAGTAATCAATTGTAATTCCGGGTTATCGAAGTTATAATACCCGTAAATACCTGTCAACGTAACAAGAGTTATAAGATTGCGTAAATAAAAATCCCTTAACCTGTAGTGTCAATGCATGTGTGTGTATGCGAAACAAAACCTAAAAAAATATATATGAACACAGATTTTCAAAATCTTTCCATTTATCAAAAATAATCAAGTGTCGTTGATTCTTATTTTTACGAATAAAATGTATCATATGTACACTATCCACATGTTGCAAGTTAAATATAGTACACAATATATAAACATATAATTTTTTATTAGTGCTCACTGAATTACGTTGAGTGTCAAACTATGGGGTCGAGTAATGGACATACCGACCGATTAGATCACATTCTATACATTATGTTCAAAAACCTTAATACTTATATTACTGTGTAAATAAAATAATATTTCCGCTTAAAGAACTAAAAATTTCAACGGAATGTAGTTTTCTTTCCCTAGATGAACAATGGAGGATTATATATCAACAATAATAGAGTTTTCTTTTCTCACAATGTGCAAGTACGCATACGTATTTTAGTTTTATAACTCAGTCATTTGGTACCTGGAAAACAAGTTCCCATCAACGTGCTTCGGTTTCCATAAAATTAAGTTATATAATAAGGAACAACAGACAGAAAGAATACTTAATGAGCTTCTGAGATTCAGTGGTAGTCTCTCGTCGAAGGCACGTGGATTCGGAACCGAAACTGTTAACGCCCTTACTGGGTTCTGTATGTTTAGGAGCGCCATGGTGGAGAGGATAACAGATATCTCGGTCCGATAATGTAAAAGTTCCATTATGCAAATCGTTCCGGTTCGTACAAGGAATTCGGCTCCCCAAAGAGGATAATTATCGGGAAGATCCTTCGCATGTCAGAGGAGGCTGTCAGGTGTATAAGATATAATTTGAATAGCCTTCAAAATGCAGGTTCATGAACCGATTACACTGTTTTGGTGTTATTTACCTTTTCATAATTTCTCATGGTTTTGATGAATAAAATCCTATCTCTAATAAATACATTTATATATATATATATATATATATATATATATATATATATATATTTACGATGAATAAAGCAAATATACATTTTTCAATTGCAATGAAGTTATATCAAAAAATTCGAACCCTGAAAAGGTGAAGTCTGTCTGTTCAGGTGTCGTATTGAGGTCTAGTATACATTCCATTTGTAAACTTAAATAGTTGAAGTTTTATCTTTAACTTTTGTTTACAGAAATTTTCCTTATCTGTGCTTACTATTTATGTATATATTCGCTCCAAATTAGAAGTGTAATTCACCTCGTGTCTGAATTTACAAATGCATTGATTCATTGTTTGGCTCTCAAATTCACTATTTGCCTAACATTCCCTGCGATTTTTTTAAAATTAGTATGGTTATCTGAACTTTTGGTATAAGTCTTGCAACTTCCACCTTTGTTGCAATCTTCTAATTATTCTTATATATAATAGAAGGTTAAGTCACTTTTCCAAGAACTTTCTGACTAATGCCGGTCTTAAGACTTCTTTATTTTCTGCCCACAATTCTTTCAAGGCCAGCGTAAGACTGTTATAAATTTAGGTATTAAATTAAAAATTATTCAAATATAACGTATGAATATAATCTGTTCTGAACTGACATATTCTCTAACAAAACACTCTCTATATACATATAACAGTTCTTCAAAATTCGGAATGTGTCACGCATGACAGTCCGCAGTCGACTCGGTAGGTCCAGGCCCTCAATGAGCTGTAGAGCCATGGAGAAAAAAAAATTTTTTTTAAGTAAATTTATAAATTATATTCAGGTATAAGCATGAGAATAATGGAGTCGATATTACGACTGATAATCAATTTTAATGTGTATTAAAGTAATATTTACTACATGAAATAATTAAATATTCACAAACAAAATATTTATTGTTAATATCAACCACCAAATCTATCCAAAACGTCCAAAATATTTACAATGCAAAACGACACGCTAAGAGTAGAACCATATATTTGACAACTTAACTGTCTGCATATAATATTTTTAGATGAATACAAAACAATATTGTAGCAATTTGTGCAGATAATATACAATTATGTTTTATAATTTTAATACACATCGTTAAGACTATTTTCAGAATATTCTTGGCATTAATGTACAATGTAGAACAATTTAATTAAGACTAAACAAATATAAGGTATTCTTTTGTGTTAGACCAAATTAGGTAGTTACATACCTGTAAAAGTGATACGTATACTCGTAACATTAGCCTCTCCCCCTGTTAATTTAATTTCTGCCAAGCCATTTCCTCGGTTTCCATCGGCATATATACTTCTGTAAACCGAAAATAATCCTTCAATTGTTTCTAGCTTTTATTTTAAATAAACCTAAAAACAAGGTTCAGTTATATTTCTTCTTACTTATGTTAGGTAATTCAAAATCTGTTATTGATTGCAATTATTTTATCCAAGTTTTATTTCAATACTTTTTCCTTGATTGAGTAGAGAAAATTCAAAATGTTATAGAATATCCTAAATATTCGTCTAACACAACTACGGGCTTTATAATGAAACCCATACCACGTTGACGTAGTGACTGGACACTTCTCGGCGTTAGCCAATGGTTCACGTGGTCTGTAAGATAAATAATAATATTGATACTGGAATTCGCATATTCTACAAGGTAAGTTAGTTTTCTTTCAGTAAAACTTCGCAGATGAAATAATTTTTTATCACTTAAATGAATGAGTGGATTATGTTTCTGTAGCTTTGGTGAATAATGTTATCTTTTGGATGATAGTAGGTAATGAAAATAATTTAATTTTGCATGTTTTTATGATTTTGGATGCCATTGGCATCCACCCCTGTGTGTTGGCAAGTGGCCAGCGACCAGATAAGGCGAGGCACTAGGGCCTGGCCGTCACGGATATCCTTGCGTCACTTCTCTGGAACCATCTCCGCGTCACAGTTCCACCAGACCAACTTAGGATTAACATCACACGCCACCACCGCCTCCAGAATATTAACCTTCGCGATCCCCACTGAGCAGCTTGCCCTCATATAGCTCTTAATTTCAACTGACAGTCTATGTCCGTTAATGGTTGATTTATGCCAACCGTTCGCGCATTTTACTAAGTTTAAAGTTCGATAACAGATGAAAGTCACAGACTTTGACTTTTGAGATAACTATAACTACAATATTGAGTGGGAATTTTGATAAGTAATTCGGTTCAATCCTAAGAACAACGAAAGACTTACATGACATGGAGACTAGTGGATGACTAAACCAACTGGGAAGTAGGGTGTGAGTTACAGGCTTAGTAGAACTAGTACGAAATGAAGTTATCTGTATTGGAACACACAAGACCATTAGACATTTGTGAGGTGGATAGAAATGATTAGAAAATGACAAGAACTGGTGAATGATAATCACGCAAAATCCGGTTAATCTTGTTCAAAAATCGGTATCTTAATACCATTTATGCGTATTACATCCTGCGATGAAGTCTTCATATGCCAAGTTTTACTTCATTGATTGATGTTTGGTCATAATTGCGTAATATTTTTCAAGTAAGACTTGAGTGTAGAGAATCTTTGAAATATGTTGAATGACTTTAAGACAAACCGATAATAACACTTAATTGGATTTGTGTTGCTTAGAAGGAAATTACAATATTTAGGTAAGAGGCGTTTGAAAAAGACTGTCAATTACGTCTATCTATTTTAGTACAGAGCTTCACCGTTAATTGCTTTTCTAAAACTTTTCATATATTCATGGAACATTTAGTTTTAATTTATGTTCACAATTTTAGTAAAGTCGCAATTTTACTCGAAAAAGCGGAAATGTTCATAAACTCTTCTTTTGACGTTGTAATTGTCACGAGCTTCTACTTCGCTATAAAATGTTTTAGTTGATAGATTATAAATTTAAACGTATTTAGAAACGAAATCGAATATGATGTGATCAATTTTACTGACAGAGCAACAGTTTTCCCTTATTGAATGGAGAACAGGACTTAATTGATCATCTTTTCCCTCAACTCACGAACGACCCATATTCCTTCGTGAGAGCGAGAAAATACTACGGTGTAGATCCAATAATTCAGATCGTTTCAAAATTAAAATGTAAGACGCCCCTTCCCGCGGCAAGCAAAGTATACTCCGGAGCAGGTTCTGGCTCACAGGATGGTAATTAAGACAAGGGCTGCCATCGTCCTTGGAAGCTCCGAAGTAGAACAGAAAAACATTTCTCACTCATAGTATACATTCGGCATCTGAACCGGTTCTATTGACCGTTCTTATTTCCTTAGTCATGTAACGTAGCTAATTCAACCCGCTGGTAGTTCTTACATTCAGAACTTGCCAGGACCAGAAGCTTTAATGCTCAGAAATGGGCTTATAGGACGAGATGAAAAGTATCATCATTCTTTGAATAAATATATACTGCTTTAAATTTTGTTCACGGATGTTAAAAAAATTGTAAAAATTAAGAATACGACTATTAAGGAAAATGAAATTGAAAACTGTTTTCAGTAGTTATTAAAGTAGTATGATTTGTATGGTAGTGATAAAATTGGATCATAGAAGTATTAATAGCAGTTCGATGGAAATAAATGAGACACGTGGAGGAGACAATGGGTTCTCCTGAGAAAGTAATTGCAATTTTTGTTAAAATTTAAAATTAAAATTTGTTAAAATGTTAGATTAAAAAGAAGGTCTTCTTATGGACCATATAACCTTTTCCAATGTATTTTCCGCAGCCATTAGTCATTTTCATACTTCGGAACTGAAATGTCGACGTCATGAGTGACTCGGTTGTAGGCTTCAACCTTATCTCGTTACACGAAGAGGTTAATTTTGAACGACTATATTATTTATTTAATGTCCGCAATTTCTTAAAAACGTAACGTTTCCCCAATGAAAACCAAAAAATTAAATCAACTGTACTTAATCTAATGATCGTTTGGATTTTGACCGGTGCATCCAAAGAAGTTTGTCTATCACGCACTATCAGTTTTTATCATTTCTTATCAAACAAAAATGCAGTTTTACCTCCTGTGGTGTACTGGTTAGCGTTTCTGTCTCGCATCACAGAGGTCCCGGGTTCGAATCCTGGCATGGGCATGGATGTTGTGTGTGTGTTTTCACACTGTGAAAACTACAGATCACGAGTTCCCCCTACTGTATTCGCTAATAACCGTAGTAGTTGATGCAACTTTAAATAAAGATATAAAAAATGCAGTTTTATTAGAATGTGTTACAAGGTTTGAAGTATCCTTGTTATTCAATTATAAAATGGGCGAAACGAAGAATTGAGGAACCCAGATTTAAGTAATAATTGTATAAAAATGTAACCATTCGCAGGGTGTAATGTGGCATGTAATTAGAAAGAAAACAATATTTTCCTTTTTTTGTAAGGAAACGGTCAATTTTTCAGGAAATTATTTGTAAAATCAACGCAGATTCTTTGAGCTTCTAGTTCCACTCCAAGAACATCCTTTGTTTTCGGCAAGGGGCCCGTAGAAAGTAGTCCAGTGAATGGAGGCTGCATTAAGGCAGACAAATGTAAAGCGGATATCGGAAAACATTGATCAACTTTTATGAGAAGACTTAATAGTATTGGTGAACCATAAATCTTTATGAAATTAAATGGAGCTACATAATTTCATGAATTATTTACGAGTATGGTATCTAAAAGTGTAACTCCGTTTTAAAGTCTGAGATTATTAAATGGCTTACGTTTGTTTGCGGATCGCGGACCTTGACGGGTTTGTTTTGGGATTAGTCCACGCGTGACTTGCCATTCATGTACCGTTCTTTGCATTCCATACCGTGGTCTTTATTTGCGCAGAGGCCACTCGCGGTTATTAGTCGCTACTGAGAACGCCTCCTTGCCAAATCCTGTCACGAGCCGAAATATTCGAAGGGCACCTCAGATCGTACTCACGCTCAAGTTGGCGAATCGTCTTGTTCTGTACCGAAAAGTTTTAAAAGATGCCTGGTATCAGACGCAAATAACAATCTTATTCATTAAGTATTATTTGTCACACATACTGAATTTTATCTACATATGTGAATGAAAGTTATACTATTATCACCTCCTTACAACCAATTACCATATTCTTCCACTGTATTCAACCTATACGCTTTCCCTCCATTTATTTACATTATCAAATACCTTATACCTCCATAATTTTTCATTCCTCTACCAACATTAAAAGGAATATCGCTTAGCACAATTAAGATCCAGGAAATGCGTTTTAAAAAATGTTACCAAATGGTTTTCTTTATTGCCAGCTGTTCAAGTGAATTCTTGGACAAAAGTACTAGTAAATGCCAGGGTCATTTCCTTTCTAATTCCTAAATAGACGTTATTGGCCTCGTATCTCTTCCTACGAATTCATTACACTATTAATGTCTCGTCAGGAAAAGATTCCTGAACACTGCCTTCAGAGGTCCCTATTTACACAGAATCCTAATCATATAGAATTTTAACAGATTGCCAGTCTACTTAGGGTGGTGTAATGAATTTCAATATCTCGATCGGTACAGCAGTCATTTAAATGAAAATAATAAACAAACTTAATTTATATAGGGTTACCCCTTATCAATAATCAATAATTATTCAATATTCGAATGGCTTAATTGTTTTAAACAATACGTTAACAGTGAAATGCTAAAGTCAAGCCTATTATGGAGCAAAACGTTAACTTAAAATAGTAACAGTGCGGGAGAAGCATTCAATCTGACGATTTGTATTATCATAATAGATTCTAAAATCAACATATATACACAGACATATGGAGCGTGGTTCCGTAAGTTAGAAACCGTTTACTACATGTGTTGTGACAATGTTGGATTTTGGATATTATTCTTATCCTGTGACTATTTATAACTACATTGATCCACTCAGTTACAGTGAGTGAAGATTTATGAAAAATCTCAGAACCGAAAAGTGATCATCGTGTATATAAAGTTTATCGCAGAACATAAAATGCATTTTTAAAGTGAATTTTATTTACTTGGTGAGATCCGAGAACTAATACAATTTTACTCAGTTTTTGACTTCGTTAATGATTTCAGTTAACGTGTTTCCTTAAGAGCACTACTCATAAAACGGACAGAAACATGCCCTCATCCTGATTCGAGCTCGGCATCTTTGTGATGCGAAGCTGAGACGCTTATCACTGCACCACAGCAGGTCGACAGCACATTCAGTGGTAAAAAAAAGTGTTCCCAAAGAGAAATAATGCACAAATGAGTATTTGCGTGGTGTAAATTACGCGTATTTTATGCAAAAACGCTAATCAACCATATTATAATCAAGATTTGGATGGACATTATAAACGAAGAGCCATAAATAATGGACAGATGTAGAAGTATTGAGACTCAATGGAGTTCCACTTTGAAGGAGACCACGTTTTCTTGTTTATTTCATGCTAGAAAGCAAATTTATATAACAAGTCACCTTAACTTTCTACAAAGCTGTTAAATTTCTGTGCCTATAACATTGTCGTCAGTCTAATTAAAACAATGTTTTCCTCTGATATAAAATATTAAAATTTAATGGTAATATTATACGAATCGTTTAACTAGTTAAATGTCATACTCCCACTAAAGCTGTATTATAATATATTTGTTTGGTGTAGACTTCCTTGTATTATTACCACGGGGAAACATTACGAATGACGTAAGTCCTCTATTTAGCGATTTGGTCAGTACACCTTGGGCGACAATCCCTGTGCGATAAGCGAACGCGCGCCCATTACGTCACATCCTGCCGATAACTGCGGGCTGCAAGGTTGGGGAAGATGTACGTCCGTAATTAACGATGTATTGTTGGTGTGGCGTTAAGAGCACGCGGGAGGAGTCTGCAGCCAGGCTTACACAACACTGAGCGTCCTTGTGCGCCTCCTGAGGTCACTTGTACACATTTCTTACGAAAATAACATCAATCATGTTTATTTCATTTAGAAGGAGAGGTTGGACACCTAAAGCAATGAACGATGAATAAATACACAACAGGAAATATATTCCATTTCTCTCCGAAATTATTTCCATAAATTACTTAAATGAGACAATACAAGATAAAATGTTCTTAAGTTTACATACAAAAAACGATGATTTGCACAGAAGGGAAACTAACACTGGTATAAATAATGGTTGCATAATGTTTGGGGGAAAATTGTAATCTACTAAACGACCTCAAGGATGTATTGAAACCTAACCAAGGAGAAAATATTTATTTTTAGTATACGACTCTCAATAACAGCTCCTACAAATAACAGTTCATGTTATGGAAAAATTCTGATACTTAGTGACAGCCAAATATATAAATAAAAATGAGTAATACTACATTTTATCATTATTGAACTGTGCATTTTGCTGAATATTCACGTGACATTCTGTGTTGGAAACTTTTAAAGAAATACATTTGTAGGTATAGAATATTCATATTTAGGTGAATAAAATAAAACCCTACACATGTATTTGGTATGAAAAGAGAAGAACTGAATGTCTTTCAACAATCAACATTCTATGAGAGACTCTTAGAATCTTATGGCTCCTATTTGAGTTTCTGTACGCTAGGAGAACTACTGTCACTAAATTTAACAGATTGCTTACCTACTTTGAGTGTACTAAATTTCTTTATCTTCACTGCAGCCAATGAAATGAAAAATAAGGATTTGTGAAATGTTATAGGTTCTACATTTTTAAACATCAGTAAATTATTACATATTCAAACGAATGCCTTGATCTAATTGTGTTCAAATACAGTTTTCGATTTAGTACAAATCGCCGAATTGTTCGCAATACATCGCAATGATTCGCATCTCATCATCCCCAAAATGAAAGCTCCGATTCTCTCATCTTCATCAAATCCAACATCAAAAAAAGCGCCATGGAAATTCAAGAAATAAGCCCTAAGAAATTACAGTAAACTGGATCCTCGTCTATAAAGGCATACAAAGAAACGAAATAGCCTGATCAGGATACGAAACTGGTGCCAAAGTCCCCTATACCACCACCCGCCCCCAATCTCAAAATTCCGAACACCCACACCGCCAGATAGAAGTTTCCTTAGGTAAATATAACCCCTCAATGCAATAAGAACTGGTCTCAAATGAAAGTTATTAGAATCTATAAATCAATCAGCAACTAACGTTTCATCTTATTCTACTCGGAAACAACAAGAAGAGATCAAGTTGTCGTAATCAAAATCAGAACCGAACACTACGAATTATCTCATTTCCACTTAATTACGAATAGTTCTTCCACACTCCCCCAACACATACCATCAGGTGTGATACCCTCATCACTCATATCATTGGTCCTGTACCAAATATGAAAATTACAAAGAACAAATATTAGGAAAACATAACGTCAACTCGATTACCTAATCCACAGCATTTCAAGAAAGTATCATGGACTTCATGAAAAATTTAAACTACTATGCCGTAGTATAAATCATAAACAATCACCTACTACCTCTACTAGTATTGGAGTATGAAATCTATAATATGTATTCGGCGAACATTGCTGTTAATGACAAAAAATAAAATAAAAATTTCCGATTTCTATAAAAAGTGAGACCTATAATAAAATTCCATATTAAACATGCATATTAACGGCAAACATTAGATAACGTTAAATGCAGATTTCAGTCTCCAAGTTTGAATAACGGAGTGAAGGAAGTATCAGCCAAAGAAAGAAATTGGAAGAAAGGTGTGTGAGTAATGATGTTAATTGGGAGTGAAGTGTTTCAAAACCTGTGTATAATATCTGGTAGAATCCTTGACTTTGAATAAAGGATCGACTGAAGTAAAGACGTGTGAATAGGCAACTGCTAAGGTGAGACATATCTGACGGAAGAACATCCTGCGACGGATTTAGTAACAGTTAACTGTTTTCATTCCCATCTTCCCACATCTCGATGGATATGGAAGACAGGCTCCATGAAATTACGAAAGTTTGTTTAAATGTTCAAAGACCCCAGAAGAAGAGCAATAAATTATTTCACGATATAACGATGTTAGTTGCCCACGATAGTTGATCCTTAGGCAGATAAGTTCTGGGGCATTAACATTGGCATCAAACTAATGGAAGTGTACCCACACGAGTCCATCCGATACTGCACGTGGACTTCGGGTGGGACGAGGGCCTTGTGCAAGCCCGAGGACCTGTCAGACCACAGCCAGACAAGAACACTCCAACAGCCCACGGACTACAAAGAGCCGAATCCGACTCTGCTGAATCATCTCCAGCCCACTTGGCTCGCAATACCTGTTCATCATTATATTTTCGTAACCCTTCTTTCGAAAGAGGTTATGGAGTGTTGGGCAGTGAATGTATAAAGAAAAATAATCATCATGGGTGTTGTGGTTTCGTAAATCCGAAGAAGAGATAACTGTTCCTCCCTCTTCGAAATAGGCACATGAATTATTCTTACATGATAATTATTTTTTTGGATCATCCTACATACCTTTCGCAACACTTCCTCTGTGTTAGTTTATTTACTGAAGTCCGATAGATGATGAATACATTTGCCATTGGACTAAAATAATGTGTAAATTGCTGCTTTTATTTTAATAATACAATTATTAATATATAATTTACAGAGCATGTTTGCAAATGTTAGTAGAACAAAAAATTCAAATATTCATAAAGGTGATATTTTAATCAAATGACATTGGTGTTATCACTCAAATGTGGTAATGCAGTGACTTACCGTAATTAAATGAAGACATAAACGGCCATGAGATTAGCTTACATTTCTGTTATGGTAATTGTTAATGACGTTTGATTTCAATCAAATAAATGAATAAACGAGAATAGTAGAAAAAATAATGAAAAATTAAGAACTTTTTGAAATTATTACGAAGTATTTTTCCTTTTTAGAAATCACTTCATGGGTTTGTAAAAATTTATATAAATATAAAATATTCAAATAAATCAGGTTTTACAAACGCAGTATTAACAATAGATTTGTAGGAAAATATACGGAAAGTTATTTACATTATTCTCATGAATTTAAAGAAAGCAGAAGGAAAAAATTTCTAAGCTTGCTTCTAGGACACACATTGCAGGCGAAATGATGTTGAAGTTTAAAATAAGTAATTTTTTAGAGAAAGAGATAAGATATACAAAAGCACAACTTTTTAAATTCATGATATAAATTGTAAGTAATGTTCCGTATATTTACATACCATTGTATGGTTAATTATTTTGAGATATATTTAAAAGTTTCCATTTTCCTGCTGAACAGTCTCTCAAGTAGGAACTATAAATCGTGGTTTTTTAATATCTCCTTAATTTATCCATTACAATTTCATTTCCGACTATTGGGCTTGGATTTAATTTGTTATATAAATGCATCTTATCAACAAATTGAAAATTGGTTTTGCATTGAAAATAAATTACGTACAATTAATTATAGGTTAAAATATTTTATAGAATGAATTTCAAGTATTACTTTTCTCAAAATGAAAGTAGATTTAAGATAATAATTCAAAATTTTATATGTTTATTAGCCATTTCTTATGCAGAAGCATTCATATTTTATTTATGTGTCCAAATGTGCCATTAAATTTATAATTTTTGTACAAAAGAGATAATTTCCATTTTAAGGGAAAATTAACTCGCTATGAAACTACGTTTTGTAGTTTACTTCTCCTATGTCTCACCCTCTAGTTAATTATTTTTAATTTTATTCGCGCCAATAGCTAAGGTCATTAGGAACTGCTTTACCATTTTAGGGAATCTTATCTTCGTTGTAAGGGTTACTCGATCTGGGAACACAAAGACGCATACAAACACCCAAGCCCTTGCCAGGAATCGAATCCAGGATCTCTGTGGTACGAGACAGTGACGCTAGCCACTATAACACAGTTAATTTTTTTTACTGTGTTGATTGCTAATAGAAATGCACTGACATCCTTTAATACACTTATATTCTAGAAAAATTAAACAAATCCGATTAAATCCTGCTATAGGCGATTCTGAATGTTCATGACAAATAGAAACACTAGTCGGAGGCACCGATGAAGAAACAAACTTCACTTTCTCAGTCTCATACTTCCTGGTTTTAAAATTACTCGATAGTGACACTGAATTTAGTAGAGTCATTAGCAGCGCTGTAAATCAGTGCGGTGAAGCGGGTATGTAAATCCGTTCGGAGCATGTCTAGGCGTGAATTGTGCGTTACGTCCACGGCACGTATTGCCTAATGGATACGAACTTCAGTTCGTTGCCTTCAGAAACTTGGAGACGTTCCTTACTCGAGCCAGCATATTGCTCCGTTACTCACTAATGCTCCTCCTCAAGATGATCTCACTGCTTCAGAACCTGCTTGAGTCGCAGTGCTGTCCTGCAGGCTTTTATAGCGGTTTGTAATGACAAACGGATTCACTAGCCAGGAAGGTAATTATACTTGCTTAATAAGAAATTACTCCACAAACCACTTGCTTAAGGTTACAAACCTGAGAATAAAATCGTTATCAGATTAGAAATACTAGTAAGGCCATTGCTAATCATATATATAGCAGAATAACCAAACATTTTAACCAAACGATATTATAGAATTTTGTATGTACCTCACAGCTTTGAATAGCCTTGCATGTTTAATCGAGAGTTGAATAACCAAACATTTTAACCAAACGATATAATCGAATTTTGTATGTACCTCACAACTCTGAATAGCCTTGCATGTTTAATCGAGCGTTGATTAATCATATTGTGAAAATAATGTCTGTTTAGCTTAGTTAACTATCTCGGTTTAGTTAAGTTTTAGTTAGGTTAGTTAACAAATTCTTATTTGAACATATTGGATACATAATAGCATCGGAAATATTGTGCTCAAACGAAACGTTTGCAACTGGTGCATATCTTAGTTGATCAAGCGTGATTAAGTGTCATACAAACGGGGAATAGAGAAAGAAATGTTAATTCCATAATTACACTGGTCAAAGGAATACTACATTTTCATAAACGTTCTACGATTTCAATGTGTTGTTTTTATAATATAAATTTCACGCCCGCTTGACAGATTTTATTGTATTTCGAAAAAAATTTATTTAACAATACTCAACAACTTTTACGTACATTTTTGTACTTTTAAATCTTACATGGCTTTCGGTTAATTGCTTTATTAGTGTTTTAATATTTAAATAAAATATTGTCTTATTAGATAAATGAACTGTATAATGGCAAAATAAGTCATTATCAATGGGTTTTATGTTATGGTGGAGAAATTTATCATATATTGTTTCCATCGAAAAATAATATATATTATTCATGGCCTACCCTATGAGACAACAAAGAAGAACGGAACAATTGTTGATTATTGATTACAAAATAATTTTCTACTATAATAAAGTTAAAATGGTTGTTAAATATATTTTATTAATGAGCAAAAGATGTAAAAAAACATTTTTAAAATTAATTTTCATTGAAATTATTTACATTAATTCGTAGTGTCCAAATATTGTTCTGCAAAAAATTATTCAGATGCAATTATATCGGATTAAATTACTCCAGTAAATTTTATATATTTGAAAATATTTTTTTCATAGCATAACCTATCATTACTCTTTAAACCTCTCAAGGTCTGATACCTCTAAACGGTTTCTACATTTTTACAAGATTTCAGTAATTATGGGAAAACGTCTGCGCTGACGGAAGGTATTGTTATGGAGAATGTTGCGTTTCGTTGGTTGGAAATTTTATCCTCTTGTCGACATACTTCTCACTATTGTGCTTAGCATTTAACTATCATTCCTGTTCCAAAAATAAGTTTTTAATTTTCATTGGTCTACACCTCAATACATGCATTGCGTAGTTGGCCATCAATGCGAGGAAAGGTCGCGTTTAGAAGGGTACTCCTGTAGGAGGAGCGGCCTTCGAGCCCTGTCACGTGCTGAACATCCACCGGGCTTTTATATACTTCCGGCAAACTCTATAAGTCTAAAAGTATTAATTAGTGTGGTCTGATCATTCAAGAGCTGACAATTGCTTACAGAAATTCAAAGTGCATTTCATTTATTCATTCTATTTTAAAGCAAATTATAGTTTTACACTAATATCGAACTGATAGACTATACAATGTCCTTCTTGAAAGGTGTACTAGTTTACGAGTCACTTTTTAGGGTAAAGATTATTTGTCATCACCATCTGTACACACTAAACAAGGAAATATTCAATATATCACAGACTGTAAAAATTAAGACCTAGAGGCTTCAATATGTAGTGATTTTCGTGACAGTTTTACATTCGAGTTGAACTCAGATCATTTGATTAGAAATTGTTACCTAGTGTTAAATAACTTCCGTCTTTCCTTTTAGTAATAGGTTACATGAGGGTGACCCTGAAACAAGCATCTCCCCTTTAATACCAATGGAAGGGAACTGAAAAGTAGGGATGTGGAAGGTAGAGCAAGGTAGCCAAGGGCTGATGAAACCTACATCAGGTAGCCTGAAATTTTGGGTACTATTTTCACGTCATTTCGATTGATGAGAAATGTGTTTGCTGTGGGATCGCAGCATTTCCTTCTACGTGTCTCCATAAGTTTTAGGAGGCAGATGGTCGACTGATCCAATGGGATTGATGTTTTGTTTTAAGCATCTCTGGGGTCAGCCAATTAAGCGCGCCGAAAATTCTTCAAAAGTAGAGTCGTTTATAATTTCTTGACAATGGATCGTATGTATGACCAAGACGAGAGGATAATTCAGTATTATAAATGCACGAGAAAAACGGCTTTAAAATATTAATAACTATTGTAATATATAATGGATACTCTATTGAAGTATTATTACCTTCGCAATAAATTTACATGTCGACATTATTCATTTAAAAAATTGATGCGAATATTACTCTTTTCAGTTTTTTTTAATTAAAAAGCGATATTTATTATTTTTTGATTCGTACAGGTAAGCGACGGAGTAAGAACACATACACACGAATATATATAGGCAGTAAGTTTTAATTTGAAAATATTGTGTTTTATAGAATAAAATACACAAGAATATTTGTACGCCTTCTAATCTCCATTATTCAGGAAAAGGAAGTTTCAAAGCAATTCCGAAATAGATAAAATGATATTTAATTTTATAGAACTCAATTAACACAATCTTTATCATTAAATATATACATAGACACCACGTCTAATTTTCTTTTTGATGTTATTGTACTCTGTAGATTGATATACTGATCACGTATTACTCCAAATTCGGAATGTGTCATGTGAGATGATCGGTCAGCCAAGGTCCTAATGGGCTGCAGAGCTGAGGAAGGAGAAGAATACTCTGTAGATAAATCACTGGAATATTTGTAGTTAAGCCATTACCTTTATTGTTCCATTTAAAAATTAAAAATTTGTCATCTAAATATTTTGATCATTTTTACATCAAAAGTATTCCGATCTTTCCAGGCCGGTAAGGAAACGAATTTACGATATACTCTTTTTAAAATCCTTCCCATGTGTATAAATATAGGACTGTCGCTTTTAACGAGAAAGGTATTTAAATAATATACGGCAATTATCCTTAAATTTCTTATTTTTCATTAAAATTTATTTGTAAGAAAATAGAAGATGAAACTGGACTTGGTGTGTGGCTTGAAAATTATATTATCACCTTGCTCAGAAATCTTATTTCGGTTGAACAATTGAGCAAGTGCTTACGAAGTCTCTGCAATACACGTGGATCCCTGCAAGCTACGTTTCCTCAGCGTAAGAGTTGTAACATACCGGGCGCATTCCAAAACACATTTCATTAATAATAGGCCAGAGGAAACCACCTTTCTCTTTCCGCGCAGCAATATCGGAACATGAGGTGCATGATAAAGTGTGGGAGTCACGACAGGTAGGTTATAGGCCACTAGCTTATGGACTGTAGAAAGCGCACAGGTTCTAAGACGGTTGCAATTCAGGGGCACGTGACCTATCCAGCAAAATTGTTCTTGAATATAGGCCGCAGAAATTCTAGGTAACAGCGGATTCCGAGATTTACGGCTCCCGCTGGAACTAGAAATTACATTATTGCTTAATCATTAATGGTCTCCGGCCAAACTGCCCACACAGTTTCTGTGCAGTGGGATACTCGTCCGCCCGTGCGTTGAAATCTCCACACAATATATATTCCTTAGAGGTCGATCAGTTACTCAATTCCTCTACAAAACTTTCATATGCCACTTGTATGGCTGTCAAATTTGCATATCAAAAAACGTAACGCGAAACATATTCGTAAATAATTTTTTCTTACGGTTGACAGAGGGCTTGTGCCATTCAAGACTAAGATTGAATTTGCCTTCAGTAAAATCAAAATACTGTCGGCTTAGAAAGCGTGAAAATACTATGAATTCATATGAGAGACTTCACAGGGGACTCTTTATTATTTGAAGCTATATGATTTTTTTTGCAAAATATTAGAAGACAAGTTTATATTAGCACAAAATATATAAATAAATTAGTGGTACGCAAATAAATATTTTAAACATCAATGCAATTCCTCCATTTTCGTTAACTCAGCACCCTATAATTGAACTGTTATTCGTGGAACTAATTATCCTTTTTCTTAAGCTGATGTGAATATTTTTACCTTTTCTAATTGTCCTTATTTTCGTTGCTCGCTTGGAACAGTGAAAGATAATATCTTTTCTGCTACCGATCTGTTATCCGTTCCATATTTATTGCCCTACCCCTACTCTTTAAATAGTAAAACTTCCTGGTTCTTTAAAGAAAACCATCTGAGCTACACTGATATGTCACAAAATGAGAATGGATACTAACGTCCGTAACGTTGCGAATGTTTCGATGGCTGTGACGTCTGACAGATCGCAGAAGCCATTACGCGGTGGGAGGTGGCGTACTGGACAGGAATGCCGTCGACATGGGTCAACACACACAGTTCTAATTTCTGGGTGCTGCCCCGTGGACCATGACTGCAACTTTGCCATATCTTCATTCCAGCTTTGAGTCACGAAACCGTCTGGTACTGTTTTTCAAGGTGCAGTTAATATCAACTGAAGTCGCTGACCTTCAGCTTCCGATTAGCCAATGTTTGTTTAGCATTGTTTGCATCATGACAAGCTCTGAGCTTTGTTTCACTTTAGCCGTTTGCAACGTCTTAAGGGCAAATATAGACAGTGATGAAAATAAGTAATGCTTGAATAACAGATACATTAATTGAAAGTTAAATAAGAAATATTAAATAAGTATCGAAACTTTCACGGGCGTATGTAAGTAATAAAATAATTAGTTATCTTTCAAAAATTTACTACCATTAGTTGTGTACCTGTCCATAATACCGGATTGAAAACTTTATGCTCGGTAGGATTGGCTTGTGTCTACCTCTTTTCATTACCAAGTCATTCTTCCAATACCAAAACGTTTCTTCAATAATTATTATTCTTCTCTCTATGTACAATATTTTTGACTGCTATCTTATCATCTACTCTTGACAACAATGACTACAAAAACACACAAATGAAAATGAAAAGTAAATTGCGCCTGTACAACTACTAGTTTTCGCTTATTCCAAACATCAAGGAACACTGAGAGATATCTGTGGGAATTCCCTTTCGCGGGTATTTCTCCCTAGATTGATTGTGCATCAGCCATGCGTCGTACTCTCTCTGGTTTTTTCATATTTACCATATGCCGAGGCAACTTCATTTACTTTAGGACGTGTATGGCTGATCCAATTGGATCAGTCGGCCAACTGCCTCCGAAAACTGGTGGAAACATTAAGAAGGGGATGCTGCGAACTCGCAGCAAACTCATCTCTCGTTATTGAGAAGGGCGTGAGAATAGTACCCAATAGTCCGACCATCTGAAGCAGGTTTTCTAGGGTTTTCCCTGCATCTCATTTAGGTGGAACACCGGGTAGGATCCTTGAACTATAGCCCGAGGGTCTCAGTCAACCCTTGGCTACCTTGATCTACATTCCCCCCCTTTTCTATGCCCTTCCTAATGATATTAAAACGGAGTTGCCTGTTTCAGGATCACCCTCATGCAGCCTGTTACACCCCCGAAAAAATATAGTATTCCAAAGGCGTATGGCACTTTAAAATAGCCTCATAGGTATTTACCACTTCAGAGAAATTCCGTTCTGCCGTTTTTCTGAAAGGTGAACAAAATACCTACTGAAGCAGTTGAAATCAGGTTTTGGACAGTTCATCTTAATATGGAGGATGGCAATCTGATATCGCCTGAAATCTTTATGCGCGTCTATATAACAACGGTATAAAGTTTCATCGAAAACGATCTGATTTTTTGTGAAAAGTCACCAAAATAAGCGTGACAGACAGAAATGAATTAAGAAAGCAATTGTTTCGGATTTTCTATTGCTTGATACGTATGTCGTAGATGCATTAAAATCACTCTATGGTAAGCAATATACAGACAAGTCTGTTATTTAATAACAAAAATTGCAAATATAAGTGAGATTATGAAGAGTATATCGATATTAAATCCTATATTAAACTATTAAGATAATATGCTTTTATTTTTTGGTTAACAGGCTACATGAGGGTGATCCTGAAACAGGCAACTCCCCTTATAGCGTAGGAAGGGAATTGAAAAGGGAGGATGCGGAAGGTAGAGCAAGGTAGCCAAGGGTTAACTAGGGCCCCCGGGCTATGGTTTAAGGATCCTACCCGGTGTTTCACCTAAAGAGATGCAGGGAAAACCCTAGAAAACCTGCATCAGGTAGGTCGGGCATTGGGTACTATTCTCACGCCCTTCCGAATGACGGGAGACGAGTCTGCTGTGGGGACGCAGCATTCCCTTCTCCATGTCTCCACCAGTGTCAGGAGGCAGTTAGCCGACTGATCCAATGGGATCAGCGGACAGCTCTTGCCATATGCCCAAGGTCTTTGACCCCGGTACATATACCTCCTAAAATAGGTGAAGGTGTCTCGGCATATGAGTACTTTGATAAAAAGTACCCAGAGAGAGTGCGAGGCATTCCCGACATGATCAGGTAAGCCCCGCAGTCACTCTGGGCTGAAGCGTCTGCGAGAAAACTCCCGCAGCGCTTATGTAAGATAATATGCATTAAATTTAATTTTTTTCAATTTGTTGATCCCTCTCCAGACTGCGCGAAACACGTTAAATATTCTAATGAAATTGTATCTTATTTTACGAACAGGAAAATTATCCAGTCTTTACCATTACGAGACTCTTAAACCATGACTTCCATCATGTTTAAAATTGGACAAAATTTTTAAATTATAAATTTATATACGGACTACAGCAAAAATTATAAAATTTTCCAAAGAACAGTATATTATAATTTATATTTATTAAAATTCAGTCTCAGTACGAAATCAGAAATAAAATTTTAATATCACAATGTTACTAAAGGTCTATTAATTGCAATGCATTTTACAAGGATGTACACTTTAATTAAGATTTTCCAACATATATTTAATGTTAAAAACTCTTTGCATAAATTATTTAATGCTGCTTAAATATTTCTATTCGTGGTTAATTTGATAAATGAAGTTGGAATGTTGTAACTGCTTCAGTTCTTGCAACATGACAATAACATGGCCCTGTCAGGATGGAAGGACACCTGGTGACTCTATCTCGTTATTGGCGAACCTCCGTGAGAGAAAATAGGATCCAAGACCGCTTAGATGCTTGAAGATCGGTTTACAACCAGTTTGCTGATTCTTCAGCTGGTAACGAAACAGGTCCGTCGGAACTGTTGGCTACTCGCTAGTTTTGAATGTGTCAGGTCACTGCACAATACTTATTAGCTCAACGAATGCTTTATAAAAATATTTCAGTGCGTTCATAGGATAACATTCGATCTATTCATTACATAATTAACATTTATTATAATCAATATAATAAAAATTAATTATGCTGAATGGCAATTAACTAACTACGAGGTCGATCTTGCCATACCATTCGTCGAAATAAATTATTTAACTCACAATAGGAAATATCAGAATATAATTCGAACGTATTTATAAACAGTCCGATAAAGCGTACGATGAAAATGTAATAGATTATCTCGGTTTTTCGTCATTAAGTGACAAGTTTGTTGATATCAAGGGACTAGACATGCCTTTATAAACAACGCATGTAACGAACGGAAGATGAAGAAATGAATAAAAAACGACTTAATACGGTAGAATCTAGATACTTCAAAGCAAAAATTAATCAGCATTTCAATTTCATGGGGACAGAAACTGTATAAGCTAAAATCATTCTTGTCTTGAATTTCGTATTATTCGCACTATATTGTTTAGTGCGATACGTTATCTGCTATTCATTTGTCTTGTAAAGCCCTGAAGCAATTTTCAGGCAAATCTTTACCCATCGGCACAACGCACCCTGTGTACATCTATTCAAAGTTGTTCCTATTCGCACAATTTTACTGTTATAGAGACGGCTAGTGTGCTAGAAATCCTGGGAAGAGAGTATGCGTCGACCAGATTTATGGCTTCTTAAACAAGTGGGCTCACACGTGGGAGCAGGAAAGCGTGTCAACAAGGGTTGGCTGCAAATTTCTGGTTTAAAGCGAGCAATGTCGGATCTATGTTGAACAACATCCCAACTTCACTAGTTTCTTCTCAGCATAATTCGACGATCTGAAAGTAGAGGTGCATTTTTCAGAGACAGAATTTACATATTTATTCTAAAAGCAATTTTGACCCCTATTCCCATTATACAGCACCTAAACCTTTATAAATTAAAACTGATGCTAAAATTCCAACTTACAATTCATTGTAGCATTTGTCTGTACCTAATTCCTAATTTCCCTTACAATACGTGGAAGCACCTTGTCTAATCTAGAAATAAATACTTAAATAATTAATTTACAATAATTGACTTTCAATGCTACGATACCGTTGCTGACATCAAACATTGCCAAACAGTTAATGAAGGTGTTTTAAATTCGTTGAAATATTTACATTAAATGATATGCATTCGTTATCATAGTAACTAAAGATTTGTAGCTGCTGAATTATTAATTGTAAACAAGTCAATCCAACTCTATAGCCTTGGGCCCACAACTTGCTGCTGATTTTTGTCAGCAGCTGGAATAGGTGATTCAGAGTTGACGCTGTGATTCTCCGATCACCTTAAACTAAGAAAATTCTTTACCTAACACGCACAATAATGAAATTTTGGATGGAATAATTATACTTAGTGTATTATTACAAAATATGTATTAAGAATCAATCCACCCACCCCTCATCCCATACTAGTAGTTGCCAGCAGAAAAATAACGGCTTCACTAAATTTACAGTTCGCCTGGTCGACAAAGTCGAGAAAGGGAAAGTTGCCGCGACTGAACCGCCGATTTGCGTAAAATGAAACAAGACAAGTAGGAGATAATTTCTGCCGAGGGAAGTGGAGCTCCTAAGTTGCCAAACGATTTCGGGATCGAGTTGTGGGTTCTCCGGGACAGCGACAGCTCCCTAGCGAGGCCTTGCGGTTGCCCACACTCGCCCTGACACGGTTTCGAACTAGTGACGTCAGTGGCCAATGAGGAAGGAGCTCTCTCGTCGCCCCCGTGTCGCGTCCGGATAATTGCGGAGTGGGTCGTTATGGGGGTCTCTGACATCGCTGCGGGGATAAATTTGCGCTATAAATCGCTACTTGATCCTCCTTCTTACCGTATTCATGTCTTTAAGTGTCGAGAGCGACCCGCCGCCGCACTCGGCTAATAAATCCCAGCAATTACCTCATCCCATTTATGAGAGGACGACAATATTGTAAATCAAGTTGGCTGCTGTGTTTTCATAGCCTAATGATTTTAACTGGCTGCGTAATTGCCAGTAATTTAATATTCTGTCTGCAATTTGTCATTACAAATGTCCCTAAAGACAGTAAAATCAGATGAGCCACGGGTCATAAGTTAAGGGCAAGCAGCGACAGAGTAAAGTTTTTTATTTGATTGGGTATATTAGACGTTAGTAATAGTCAAGCGTTCTGAATATAGAATTTATTATTTCTAATCAATCATAAAATATTCAAATTGGGGTTCTGACGAAAAGAAGCCATACGCCTTAGTTGTATTATATTTATAAGCTCTTAGGATTCCCATATAACCCAGTTGTAATTGAATTATTACAAATCATAAATATTGGTTAGGAATGTAGAACATCCACAACAAATAGACTAATCATAATAGTGCTTAAAATTTGTGAATGACGTGGGTATTAATAACGTTGCATTGGGAAAATGAAGAACAAAATTACGTTTGAAATTACTAAATACTGTGTGCGTCTATTTTAGAGTAGTAGAAACAATTTTCTGCTTCTTCACGTTCAGAGAAACATGCAATATTAAGTGAAATCTTTAAAATTATACAATATGTTTCATAATATCTATTACAAACTTCTAGTGGTTGTAAGAGGAACTTAATAAATAAAGTTTTGACAAGAATCGAAAGACCGTAAATGTACCATGTGGATGAAAAATAAATTTCAAATCTCTCGCTTCACAGTACGCCTGCATCAGGTAGGTCGAGCATTGGGTACTATTCTCACGCCCTTCCGAATGACGGGAGACGAAATTGCTGTGGAGTCGAAGCATTCCGTTCTCCGTGTCTCCACCAGTTTTAGGAGGCAGTTGGCCAACTGATCCAATGGGATCAGCGGACAACTATGGCCTTATGCCACCAAGATCTTCGACCCCAGTACATATCACTCCATCACATACCATTTTGGTTGGAAGACAACAATGGCTGCGAGGAACAGGTACTTTCGAAATTTTATGGATTGTGAAGTGGCAGACTTGAAATCGAGTCTATCTGAAAACTTATTTTTATTCCAAATTGACCTGGGTTCTTCATCAATACTTTATCTACAAGTCCTCTCTGCGTACCCTAGGAGTCTGTAATTAAAATTCTGAAATACCCTGTAAATATTAGTAAAATATTCTTTCTACACTGACAAATAATTCATCTAATTATTAGTCGTTATGTTGCGTTGATCAGCACTTATTCTAAACTTGATAAAACAATGTTTTGAGATATTTTGCCTTATCATACGTATAAGTGAAGAAGAATTCAGTATTTTGCAGCAAATACGGTTTTTTAAGCATCCTCCTGCTTCACTTGGCTGTTTATACGTTCCACGCGCACAATATCGGTCTTCAAGTAAGGAAATACAATCATAATATACCAAACGTTATTATTTTTATTTATTTTTATATAAAAACTTTTATTGTTATGATTGTTAGTTGGTACAATAATACAGCATATACAATAAAAAACGTTATTTGACGTTCCCATTTGACCCACTATTATTATTGCCTTGGAATTTGGCATACTATAATCAGAACTTCACGAGAAAGTAGATCTACAAGTATAAAAATTCAATGAGATCTGTTTACCTGCTTTTGAATTTAGCCCCTGATAAAGATGTGATACAATAGAGTTGTACAAAATGCTCCAAGTTGTATCATCACCTTTAACGCGTATAGTGTCCTTACTCTGAGACGAAGTTCGTCTACGTATCACATTTATCTTCTGTACGGTACATTTATGGCGAGTCCTCACAAGCTGACACAACGTTTTTTAAATGCTCCTCGAGTGTTATAAGATACGTGTATTGAAGAAACTGGCAAGTCAATCCATGAGTCGAATATATTCACCTCATAATGATTCATCAACAGCAACAGTACGGTAACTGTTCATGAACAAAACATAAAATCTGAATAGCGACACAATAGGAAATTATTTCCTCGTTGTAGTAGAGTTCACCAGTTACAGTACCGCATTCTTGAGCCTTGTATTCAATCCTAATGTTACCTTTGAAAAAATTGTTTTCACGTCTGTATAATCTTTGATCCAAAATCGTTGTTTAATTGCTCTTGTAGCAATGTTACACATTGTGAGGCACCACGTAATAAATTTTCACGTCGAAGGAAATTATAAATGTATAAAACGTGTTATTTAATAAATATATATAAATATCTAAACTCTTCGTCGTGGATGCTGTTAAACATATTACTTAGCTGTGACTGATTAACCCCGAGCATTTCCTGGACCAATTTCGAGGACTTGCCAACGCGAGAACCCGGTCAAGGTTTCGAAACGCTGTGCAGATAATTGGCAAGATTGTACTTTTTCAGTGTATCCCTAGGGCAGGTATAATGCCCGAATAACATTGCTTGAAATTGCACGTGATTTGGAATGAAGGTTACCCACTTTATGGTTCACCTAAAGGAATATTAATACCTGTGAGAAAGGAACAATGTTGTTGTAGTATTCACTGGTGTGATGAAACCCTCCATGCTAACGTATTCTACGAAAGCCTTTTCATTTGTACAACATCCCACATCCTCCCTAATCTTATTAACGTATTCCACCCTCTTCTCTCTTATCCCACAGACCCTCATATCTTAAAACGTGGTATATTATTCTATAACATTGAAATGATTAAATAACTAAATCTATTTCTAGTAATCAAATTTATTAAATAATAAAGGAAACTTTCGTATAACATTAAATTACACTGCCAATTTACAAATTTTAACATATACTTATTTTAAGTAATGTTTAAATGATATCCTCACTGCAGCTTGCTGAATACAAAACTAAAACCATGATATTTAATCTTTTCAACTTATGTAATTATTTTGAGTTATTATATATATATATATATAAAGGCAAACTCGTGTATGCTTATACAGCGTGTGAAGTTTTTGATCTCTGAACCGTGTGCTTTACTGATGTCATCGGATCTTTGACGAAGTATCTGTTATGGTCCTTCCGTCGGGTGCGTTGTCCTCTGGTTGGCTGACTTGTCGTTACGATGAGTCAAATTTTTGGGATGGTCACGGTGAAGGCGTTAGGTTACCTATAAAACGCAATGCTCCTTCTGTCTGACATCAGGTCAACCTTATGTCGCACGTCTCATCAGGACAGAAAACCCTTCGCATCACATCCAACATCACAACTGCTCTTTTATTCGCTTACGCCACGTGAGGCGAGAGTCCCAAGTTAATCTTAATAGCTTATTCTAAACTATGCTTGGCTTCGAAAACAAAACTTTTTGAATCCCTGGTCATTTGTGTCACCAATGATAACTTTCAAAATATTCATGTTGCAACGGATTCATTAGCAATACTCTTTCTGCGATTCTCCACAAAACCATTCATTTTCGTTTGTGTGTAGACAGTGCTTGTTCTGGCCAATCTGAATGTGTTGTGTTACGTTCTTCAGGTTTATAAAATATTTTATATTTCCGGTTTAGGTATCATCAGCAGGTATTTTACCGAGATGTGTCATAAGAAATGCACAGAGATGTCATAATCTAAATAATAATTACTGAAATAGCAGAAATAAAAAATAAAGTATTATCACAGTGAATATGTTCTCAGAAAAACACATTTCATTCACGAATTACAATTTTTTACTTACCTACACTACACTGAATACTTCCATATCGTCAAGAAATATTTTATCTTTATTTTGAGGTACAGATTAATGGGGTAATACAACTAGCTTCTTATTCTGGAGTCATAGTTGTGCGTGGCACCGTACATCTTCTTTAAAGTGAATAATATTTTCGAACACATAACGCAAATATTTATTAGGATAAATTTGAGTGTTTTTCATGAACTTTTAAATTAGTTAGGTGAATGAATGATGATAATCTAGTACAATTTCATAACATGAAGTTGCGGTAATTGTGAGATAATTGAATCAATGTCGCTACGGGGAAGTTAAAATAAAAGTACAGATGGTAAAATGGACCACTACTTTAACATTCCCCTGGAAGTAGGTTTGGCTAACCCTTTGAAATACCTGCACCTCTCCAGAGTATCTGACCTTAGTTGTAATTCAGTTTAAAAAAAAATTGCGAAGTGAAATAAGAACAAGATAAGTAAGACGTTATTGTTAATAACCTCGGGAATCTGCGGGTTGTGAAAGTTGACAGTGCTTTCCTAGCCTTGCACTACAGGGTCACAGAACATGGACAACAAGCCTCCAGTGATGAAATCTCGACCACCCACCTGTCTCGAGACGCCACTACAAACACTTTCACTGTCGGTTTCAAATAACTCTCGTTAGACAGGTCCACGCTCGTGAATCAAAACGATTCAAGAGCCGAGAAGCGTCTGTCATGTTCATGATAAGATGCGTCTTTCCTTGGCGCCAACACAGGTGCACCGCGTTGGTTCGCGAAACAGTAAGGCAAACAAGTGTCTGGCAAACAGCGTGTCACAGCTGCTGTACCGTTCGGATCTTCTACTACAATCGGTGTACTGCCAGGGACATAACGTAACAGGAACTACAAAGATTACAGGCGTATTATATGCCATCTACAACAAATGTTGAACAATATATTTGAAAACGAGGGAAAGCTTAATACGAAATGTAAAACATATTATTGGGTGTATAAAGTATTATAGGAAAAGTTTACGGTAGTAATAGACAAACTTTCTTGTTCACGATGAAACATCTTCCAAAAGACGGAATAGCTAGTGAACGGTAAGAAAGGAAGGATAGTGATTTTTGGGCGTAAAATGGTTGTTTGTTCAGATGAAACTTTTTAACGATAAATGAAGGATTACTTGTTAAATTTTGTCAGAAACAGACGTTTGTTTAAAATTACGTCGGAGAGTAAACAGGATTAAAATCCGTCCTGGTGACTTTTTTTGGTAAGGTGCAAAGTCAGTAAAATAGTAGATTTGGGATCTCTTCTTAAACGAAACAAAACAAGTCAATATTATAATGAACATTAAAATGTAGGCATAGAGAGTGGAATTTGAAACGCTAAAATTGATTTTTAGATCTTAATTTGATTCTAGTAAAAATTATTGCTATTTCTGAGAATTTTCATTCCATATACATTTATTTATATTTTGTGGTTTCATAATAACGCGATTATACATCAATTAAATTTATCTTCCTTGCATCTACTAAATAATTTTGTAATAATTTGAATGAAGATCAGGATTTCAGTGAGAAGTAAAGTGAATATTTCGTCTAAGTGTGTAATTAATTGTACACTTTAAAATTGGATTGATGTTTCGGGAAGTGATTACATGAAACAAACTTCATTCTTAGTGGGCGTTTGTTTCACTGATATACATAATTGAAAATCGGCTACAGGGAGGAGCACTTTCGCTAGGGTCTTCTATGTAATTACCCACTGATGCATATCCTTGGCTTGGATTATCTTGTTTAAAATTGTAGTGTGTTCTTTCTTCGGCTAACGGCCCACATGCTACAGGTTGTTTGAATCACCGCGACCAGGCCTTGACGCGTTATGCAATAGCGAGCGGATGCCGGGCCTAATATGGATGCAGTCCCACTGACCCTGTAACCCGCACAGCTGTGGAACCCAGGGTTCCAGGAGACGCCAGGCGCCCATCTGCCCACGCCCACGCATCACCAAGTCTCTTGGGAGGCGAAAAGAGGCTGGACAGTCAACAGCTCTCCAGCCATAGACCACAACGTCAGCGCGCGTGGTGAAGAAATATGCCGGAATTTCACAATATTTTCAATAAGCAGACTTTACGATCTGTTTGAAGACTCCAGTCGAAGTGGTGGCGCTTAAAGGGCATCCCTCTCCCTTAATCGCACACTTTAGAGCTCATATCCTGTTTTCACAACTGAAAAGATTCTAGCCTTCCAGAGAAAATGTTGTTCACACAACATTCTTGACCTAAAAGATTATTTTTTATTATCTCTCTCGTCACCTTGTCATTTTTCTTGCATTAAACGTCTGTCTCTGAGACAGTGTTAAACCCGAGGAACAATAGACGTAAAAATCTAAATAAATTACTGTTTCAAATCTAATTGTGCTCTCTTATGAGACCAAATATTGTAGAATACACTTCCTTCACATCCCATCACGGTCTTACAGTAGTCGTCGTTCCGTAAAAAAGAATTTCGTTTCTCATTTAAGTTCGCCTCAACAAATATAGTATTCCATAAAGGTAAATTATATTATCCCGTTTACAGACAATTCAAACGTTTTACTCAACTAGGACGTTTCGTCCACAAATTGTGATAACACGAGGTACAAAGGACATGTAAAAAAATTCTTAAAGTTTTCAATTTTTGAATTAGTAAATGCACATAAATATTAGTAAAAAGTAGAGGTTCAAATACAAAATTCTGCGGAATGGACTGCATCCACCGAGAGTTACAACTTTTACTCTCACCGTGAGTCATTAAAAGAAATGTAAACAATCTTACAATTTAACAACAGTTAAATCTGCATTGTAGATTATTTGTTTATCAATTTAGTTAATAATCGCAACATAAATCATGTTATGATTTTATAGATTAATTATAGTATTGTCGAGACAAGTGATAAAGACGTTATGTATGTTCTAGCATAACTCTAGAATTCCAGGGACACATATGTCTGGGGTAACATTATATGGGGCAAGACGATATTCACTTGTGATGAGGATAAGAATTGGTCAAATGATAAGTATTCCAGATGAATTATAACCCTCATACGCACGAGGATGAGATGGTACGAAAATTATAAATGATCCTAAATGGTTCTGATTAATAATCAATCAAAAAGTTTTCTGGGTCCACGAATTCAAGACTAATGATATATATGGCAATTAAGCTGAATATCATGGGGATATAGGGAATAAAACTATTTTTAAAGTTGTGGAAATGAAAAGAACTGAAAATTTGTAGAAATGAAAATAAGTTTGTAGAGACGTCGAGAAGGACGCGGGAATGCATACAACATCACAGAATTTTCTAGAGCACTGTAGAAGTGAACAAATCTCTTGTACAACGTTCTATAACACGGTAAAAGTTAATAGAATCTTCTACAAGGTTTTGGAAAATTTAGTCCTGTTCTTTGACTATATAAATTCAAGAAATTTACAGCAATCATTCTAATGCTCTTCCAGTTTACCATTTTGCTATGAATATGTCCATTCCATTTCGCTCTTTTAATTTTTTATTATGTGTTGTCTACTTCACATTGATGTTGCGCAATTTGGTTTATGAATTTCCAAAGAAATTTGTGTTTTCAATCAAGATCAACAAGCCACAGATGAGTCAATTATGTGAAGTTGATTTGATATTGCCACCATTGTTCAACAGGGTTTAACCCAAGATTTAATTTGTTCTTGGCCCGTGGAGGTTAATGTAAAAGTATTTTTTGCGATAATATTTGGAGGTTTTCGATGGTTGTCATATTCTCAGAATCGTTATATCTCTTAAACCATCGCTAATTACCAATTTCATATTTGATAACCAAAGTTTTCTGATTCCATTTTTATAGCTTCAACAGGAATATCAAATGAGGTATCTGTAATCATTCGTTAATATTTGTGTTAACGTTTAAGTCAGTCATAGACCGTAAATCACGCATAAGAAACAATAAACTTATTGGTGTATTAATAAGTCACTAGTATTCTTGTCGAAAGTCGAAAGTCGAATTTCATTCATTAAATTTATAAATCCATCAATCCAGAATCAAAAGTATTAAACATTCTTGGAATGACATTCAGTGTAATTTACATGTACCTCTCAAAATAATTCCATAATTTTCTATACTATTTAACCAATGAATGCCTTTTCTTTTTATTTAATGTTTATGTAGCACATATAATGCATAAATATTATCGTTCTGCAATCGTTCGTAATATGAGCATTAACTATGCCAAATCTCGAACTCCTCCATGCGCGAAATGTGTTTAAAAAGGGGTACAAAGTTTTTCCCCCCAAGTATTAATATATGCAGTAGATTCCTTGGTCGAGTCTTTCTTTTTCATTGTGTGGCCTATAGACGTTTTTCACGATTGGTTGCGAATTAGAAGTTCAGACCATGCGTTCCTGACTTTGGCACGCTACCAAACAAATACACAATTCAAAGGTTGACGTGACGAAGAACCATCTTTGGACAGTACTCTGAGATTATTTCAACAAAACTATAAAGTCAAGAAAACTTTATTCCAAATTTAAAAAGTTAGTAGTGTCTATACAGTAATTAGACGCAAGGTCATTCGTTGCATACTAAACAAGCCTTTAATTAGTAAAATGAAAACGTTTTTCATACTTCAACATAGTTTGTACAAAACACCCATATCTAATATTTATTCATAAAATCCTACATATTATTTGGAAGAATATATTTTCTAAAAAATTTGAACATAGAAGACACACCACATTAAAATTTAAATATGTGAATAATGTTATTAAGTGTTCTAGAATAGTAGACTATTACAAAGTTTGAAGCAATTAACGGAGAGATCTTATGTCAATTACAGATTACTTACTTTTAAGCCGAAACTTCTGGAAGGAAGAATGCCCAGACTATAATTATATAGAAAAGGCGAAAACAGAGTTAGAAAACTTACGTCGCAAGAAAAGAAAGTAGTAACCACTGTGTACAATTTCCTGACACGCAATACGCGCATACCTTGAAGTAATTTAATGTCTGATTCATACTTTCTTTTAAATCGTTTTCTGAACATTTCAAAAATTCATTTAATAATTTTTTAATTATTTTGACTGGTGGGTGGTTCAATAGGTTTCGACTCAAACCTTACGAGGAGGCGCTTTATAATTGGTGGGATTTATATTTAAGTAGGATGCAAAACTCATCGAGGTATGGAGAAGTGAATGCTGCGTCCCCAACGCAAAATCAATTCCCGTCATCGGCAGGGCGTGGGACAAGTTGCAGGATTTCGAGGGTTTTACATACGCCCATACATTTTTCTCCTTAACTAATCTCCATTATCAGTTATTTATTCAACTTTTGCCTTACTCGAGATCAGAACAATACTATTCTTATATTTCTTTTCTCCAAATTGTTCATATAAACTTTATAATTGAAATATTGTCCACAAGCGAGTTTATTTTTTTAATATAATCATATTTATTAATTGTAATTTCAGGAATATTACCCCTGGTCTATTAAGTAAATGCAGATGTAGCTATATTAAAGATTATGATTTGAATCCCATTTTACAAGTTTTAAAATGTTTAAAATATTCATATATCACTTCAGAAATTACTGTAAAATACCTTGAATTCTTGATTATGATTCCCTTATTATAGCTATGTTTTAATTGAAGAATAAATGAGTCCATTTAAACAAATAAAAAGTCTTGTAATTGTATTAAATAAATATATTGATATTTATTTTTTAAGTTTGTAGAGTATTAAAGAGAATGTGTTCTTGTTTCTAAACCATCACCTCCTTTTTTTAAAGTTCTTAATATATATGTGCTCTGCAGTATGCTCGTAATACTTTCTAAACACATATTTTACGTGCGTGCATTTTTACTGCACATTTCTTTCCCGGGACACCTACGTCCGTTTTTTTTTTCGCATGACATCGTGCTCAACTTTCACCGTGAAGAGGCGTTCGCTAATTATTACTTGCAACCAGCTTTCGAAACTAGTCTGTCTTTGCATCGTAACTGGAGTACTTTGCTTACTGCCCTCGTAAAAGCGATCAATGATTCGTTTTCTTTAATTGCCGGCCATAAATCGTTCGTGAAATGTTTTGGAGACAGTGAAAGTGCCAGTCTGGCCTCGTCCGGTGCAGACGTAATCGCCCCAACAGTGGCAGTTGATATTATCTATTGGTAAAACACTGCATTGCCATTCATTATATATACATTTACAAACCGATTTATGTATCCTCTGTTAAAAATCAACACAGGTTTGTTGCAACCAGAAAGAGTGTCAGGTAGTTTGTAAAATACGATTCATATCGCAAATAAGTAGTATGTATCAGTTATTTCGTTATGTTGAGTGTTTATAGACTGTTCCGAAAGAAGTAGGGCATCGATTTCAATCGTTTCTAACCTGCAAGGCAGATTGAAATAGACAGTAACAGGAACAAGTAACAGGAATTTCAGTGACTTAAATTGCGCAGTAAAAAGGGCAATGTATTGTAAATTACTGATGAAAGGTTGTGATAAAAATAGAAATTTAAAAACTTCATTACAAAATTTTACATTAAAATTATAGTAATTAAAATTTTATGTGAGAAGAAATTTTAAAGAATATATTTTTAAATTACACTGAAATAATTCTTAAAATGAAGTGCTTTAAGTCGATAACGCTATCCATTATTTAGTTAATATATTTTTTGTTGATGTATCAGCATAAATATAATATTTAGGGGAAGCAGTTAATTGCAACTGTCGTCCATAAAGATACTTGAAGAGTTGAAACAAAGAAATTTAATAACTACCTAGTATTAGTTTTTAATTTAGTTGAGTTGACCTTACTGTCATTAGTAATTGCTGATGTTGGTAAATAGCTTTACTATGGGTTTTAGGAGTTGTACTATTATTATATGAACTGAGCACATAATAAGTTAATTGCTTGTTTTAAATTCAGCAGGCGATACATCTTTTTATATATTCACCATAGTACGATTTTCTCTTCCTTCTTGCCACGTGTGGAAGAATTTTTATCTTTTGGGAACGATTAAAACGAAAATTTTTAGTTAATTTTGACCAATCAAGAATTGTGAAATTTCCTGTTATAAGAGAAAAAACAGATTCTGGTTGATGTTATGAAAGTCAGTATGATCGTTTGGGGATCCAAGTCATTTGCTATACGTTAAAATTACGTATAATAATTATTATTATTATTATCTGTTCGACATGGTCGTTGTATGTTTGCTAAGCTGACATTAAATCTCAACTGAACCGCGGACTTGGTTTCCTACTTTTAGATTATTCAATTTATTCATCATAGATCTTGGTCCATGAGTTCTACTTTCGTGATGATTCTTCCTGTCGGTTACGTTTTCACACATTTATATTTCTAGGATATTGAGCGATGATTCTGAGCAAAAAGTGACTAATCATCTCACAGTATTCTTCGCTTGTTTCTTATTTTGAATCTTGGCACCATATTCTCCAACTGGTCCATGAATCCACAAAATAGTAAAAAATTAGTCGATCTGGGAAGTACCTCCTTCTCCTTCATATTTTGTGGCCAATCAATTTAACAGGTATATTTCCCATACTCGTTTGAAAATATACTTCCGCCATCATAGATCTTGATCCATGAATTCTGCTTTCGTGATGATTCTTCCTGTCGGCTACGTTTCACACATTTATATTTCTCGGATATTGAGCGGGCATCAATTTCTTATAATTCTTATGCTTGAAAGTGTGGTCCGTGTCTGTCAACAGTTCACGGAGATTAATGATCCTTCATTCAGGCGTAGCTAAAACAAATATAAATTTGCCAAAGCCTCAACCCTTGTTAACATTCATTAATAAAATGAAATATATTATTAGAATCCTAGTCTGAATTTTCCATAATTGCGCTAGCAATGCTAGTTGGAAACCCATTTTTTGTAAAGAGCGAATAATAGCCTGGCGATTGTTACAAAAACGCCGTTAAGAGTTTTCATATGCACTGCTGTTTCAGTTTTTAATGAGATGCGTCCGTCAAGAATACAGATATCTTCCTCCTGTAGAACTAGAGCTTCAAGAATCAAGTTTCTGCTTAACCACGAGGAAAACAGCGTGTACATAAATCAAAAGACGGAACTCAACTTCTCATAATGGTTGGTGCCAATTTATTCTGACGGTTCAATCATCGGCCAGATATGACGGTCATGAAATAGCCGTGTCTCACTCACGGCAGCTTGATAAATATTTATCGTTATTTTTCCGTGTACATACAATATAGGGATATGGGTCAGGGCTACAGCAAGTCTGTATCACAGTAAAGCAAAGCAAAGCAAGGCGGAAAACAGGCGGAACGCCGAGGCGGAACGAATGCGGTGTAACGAGACATTCTCCGACAAACTAACTTCAGGCTTGTGAAAAGAGCCGCGCCACAAGCCATTTCCTACTTATCACGATAAACAACTGAATAACAGACCTCTCCTCTTTTGGCATTATTCATTGTGTTTTGAGTGACGGCAGAGAAAACAATGTAAAAGAAATTAAATGTAGTCATACTGGTGTAGTCTTTCATTTTCAGAATTCAATATATACAATTTCAATGTTCCTATATTGCTGAGCGCACAATCATTAAAAATTTCGAGTACTATTTGTTTATATTCTTGTGAACAGTATCGGCAAGTCTTATTATTTCACACGACTTTCAAACGTGATTTAAAGGTAATTTTACCAAACTTGTCAGGCAAAATTACCCAAGACCGCCTCTGTGCTAGAGTCACAGTCTCGCACCACAGAGGTTCCGGGTTCGATTCCTGGCAAGAGCAAGGGTGTTTGTGAGTGTTTTCAAGGACCCTGACTGAATATACCCGACAGAGAAAAGGAAAATGAGGTACATCAATAGCAAGTCGCTAATGACCTCGTTGTCGATGCGACCATGAAAACAGTAAAAAAATGAAGTAATTTACTTTTCATATGCACGGAAAAAAATGTTATTGCTTGATGTTTTATTTCTGTACTTAATTTTTTAGTCAGAAAAATTCTTAACTTTGTATTTGTCTCCATTAAAATTAAGCTATTACATCAATAACTGTATAAAGCTCTATAAACATATTTTGTTTAAGAAAAATTAATGGAATTTATCGTCCTTCATTGTGCCATGAAAGCCTATCTATAAATCCATTTGATGTAGCTATTGAACGCAATAAAATAATAGTGACAGAAATATATTGGAAATCACCAATAATATATTTTGGAATCAATTTATTTCAAAAATCGTTTGAGACCATCTACATTTTGTCTCAAGCTTTTATGCAAATCTTAACTATTTTCATCCTCAATCGTCTCAATACATGAAGACAGAACATTTCTTAAAGTTCAAAAGTAAAACTTTTGATTTCGACTCCTCCGTCTACTTAATTTCACCAATTTTACAAACTTTTTCTACTACCACTAACCTTCCATCTATTTATATACATTTCGTTTTACGGTCAACATCATTTTGTTCTTTGATTTAGGAATGTTTGGAAAACAATTTCGTTTATACAGAATAGTTGAAGTAATTACACGATTGAACCTGCAACGGACTATCTAAAATAATAGTTAATCTATTTAACTGCGTTTTGATTATTCTGCCTTTTAGAGCTTCATCTTTTCTGTTTATACGATGTAATCAACGCTTTAAAATTCTATTCATGTAAGTGGTTGATATCAAAATAAACAGTGGGATTTGTGAGAGGGAGGATATGGAGTTTGAGATAACTGTTTAGCTCTTCAATCATGGAATCTGAGAATTAGTCTTTCTTGGTTCACTTCCCAGTTTTATAAATGATAAAAGATATCTCTCTTCCTGGAGAGGCTCTAATTGCCAATAAAAGCCTCCGCGCTGTAACCTACAAACCAATCCACAGATACCTCTCAACGAGTAACAGAGTAACTAAGCCATAAATTCATTACCACTGTTCCTACTCACAATTAACGTGAGATGTCTTAGCTCCGGCTCAGTTCCCAATTAAACAAAACAGCTATAAAGAACAACTGACGTTTCCATGTTTGATGTTTGTTACTGAGAGTTCGGTATAAATCTGCCCAGGACGAACTACACCATTTCCTCTCACGGCTGTTGGAAACATATATCAAAACCTAGACGATTTATCGATTCATTTGCGTCGGTTCGGATTGCAACATACATTTGCCTGCCTGTTGTGCACGTTCTTTCGTTTTAATTGGAACGCTCGACGGGACCATCAACAACTGACGTAATTACTCGTATAAAGATGGCATACGGTCTGCGTGACTCGGTCAACCATACCGCAGAACTTGTGACGAAACCGTTATGTTCCGGAGTGAGAAGAGGGATTTGCGGGAGGAAGTGGATTTGTACTGATAACGTTGCTTCCGACACTGTCAACTTCTCTTACAAATCTCATTTGATTGTACTAATTTTACCCTCGCATTATGCACATATGTCATACTTCATAACAAACTCTTTCCCTTCATATTTATACTTCTTCTATGATCCTTTTCCAATTATGAGTGAAATTTTCTTAGGTGATTTCTTGTCGAACAGCTCAATTGGCAGCCGTGTAGCTAATTCTTGAGCTTGAAAATTGCAACATAATAACTTTCCCCTTTAACTCCAATATTTGCAAATGTATAATATTCCTATTCACGAAGATGGCTACAATTGATGAATAATTATTCTTAGGGCCTTTACTGATAGTAATTTAAAAATAAGGAATATAAAACATTGTTGTGAGTCATGCGCCAAATTTTTCATTAATTCTGCTAATATTAAGTTCAGTGTTTATTATTATATAATTTAAAAATTCGTTAGACTATTCGATTTCTTGTATGACTGAAAGGTAATTACGTATGAAATTTGTTGACATAACATCTTATACCTGACATATTTCATTTACAGTATTTATTTGTTGAGTCAATAGCCACAAACCCTTGGCTATCTTCTGCCAAAAATCTCCATATAACTTCTTTCTTATCAAAATACTAACCTCAAAATTTAATATCCAACAACATTTATTATAAAAACGCTGACATTATTTATATCTAATTACTCATAACATACTACATGTTTGCTAAAATGTCGTTGAACTTCACGACAAACAGACCGGTTATCATTGGTAAACAAAAAACTTCCTCCTTTCCAAGACAAAAATGTTGCGTAGGAGGAAGATAACTGACTTTATGGGGCTTAGTCTTATCTATCCTTCCTCCTTTGCAGAAGACAAATGCGTCCCACGCCTTCCGATACCATCATTCACCTTCATTATTCATTCGCTTGTTATTCGAATAGTATCTCGTTTTACGTGAAGTTTTAATTCATCTTTTCTGTTTTATGTACTTTTATGTTATAATATTATTTTAAAAAATTTAGAATTTGCGCCATAATATTAGGTTTTATAGATTTCCAAGTGTTTTTGGCGATTGGGTCACTATTGGATCGAAAATAGAAAAACTTATTTCTTGGATCGCGTCTACTGACTGTTATGGACATATGTCTTTACCTGGTGAAATTCAAAAATTGTGGATGAAACGTTGTATATAATGTGATTAATATTATAAAAAAAATTCTGACTAGAAGACCTGTTACAATTTACTGTAAACTGAGAAGTTTGGTAAAAATAATTATCAAAACCTTAGAATTTGACTATTACGAAAATTAAGTGATGCAAGAACGGTATAAGATTCAGCTTTAAAAATTTTTAAGCAACCATATTGTGTAACATTGTATTTATTTAGTCTATTTTATTATAATTGTCAAAAAGTTTTAATGAAAATGTCAGTAAAAAATTATATCTTCAATTGCTTGACTAATATTGATGCGTGCACTATTTTCTTTATCGGAAAGCAATTTTAAAATTTGTAATTCAAATAAGGATATGTATTGTAACAATCTCTTATGAACGATTTAACGGATCCACAATACTGCAGAGAATTTAACGCTACGAACCTGTTACGTCTCTTCTCCAATGTATCAATTGTAACTTAGATAAAGTTAATAAATGAAGAGAATGACTTACATATTATCATAACCCTTTTAATTGACTGATTCTCAATCAAAATGCTGGTTCCTTTAAGTGCCACTGTGGTTTGCGCACTGACCCAAGTTCTTCCTGTTAAAGACAGGAATTAAATGTATTTTCTAGTTGATTATGAAGAAAATGAATGCAACTCTTCTGCATAGTCATTTTAGTGTTGGGGATTGCTATCCATATGAAGGAAAAAATGACAGTTAAGAAGAATTTCTCAGTCTCGTCGGGCCCCTGGTCTAATTAATGACCTTCAAATAGTGCTGATCAACTCAAGAAGACAAACAAAAAAACGAATGAAGATATTTAGCTTGTCACTCTAGTAAATGTTAACATCTTGTTAAACCGCTAATGGCAATTAGAGAAGCCTGTCGTATTTAAAAGGTGTATGTCATTAGTGCAGTAAGCTCGTAGGTGAGCCTCGAACCAGGATGTGGCAGGGAGCAAGGCCAAACAGCGAAGCAGTCTGTCACTCTAGCTCAATAGGGCAGTGCTGCTATAGACGGGGATTACCTCACGTTACACATAATAGAACACTTGGGCGCGTTCCTTTGTGATGCTGCTCCGATAACACACCTAGCAAGGAGCACAATAATGTGCGTGGAAGTCAGGTTTCCCATGTTCAAGCAACAACAAAGCTTCATTCAGACTTCGTGCGTAACAAAACACTGACGAAAGTGAGCTGTCACTCTCCTGTTTTTAGATGTTTGTTAACAAGGTAATGCTCAACAAGTAAGACTCGCTTACCCGGGGTTTACAGAAAGAGAAAGGTATCGATCGCGAGTACTGTGTATCGAAATCTGTTACAAAATGCCTCTAGCGGCATATCGCTAGTTAGTAAAGACTGAGAAAGTTGTTATACCTAGAAATAACTTGGTATATACTAGGAGATAAGCACGTCTAGTTAGGCGAATATGGTTAAAAGAATTTACATGTACGTTACCTCCGGGGTTTTGAATATGTTTGAATATAATTATTGGAATAATTCAAAAGACTTGTTGATGGACTTGGATGGTCAAGTTTGGTTAAGACAGTGATATTTGTGTCCTCGGCTCCTCTGGATCAAGTTTGTGTTATATATATATATATATATATATATATATATCACAACTTCGGTATTGTTTACACGTTATATACTTCTTCCCGGATCGATGCTATTCTAAAAGAAGACGTCATAATACGTCACGTATTCGAAACAAAATTTATACTCTTTTTCACAGGGTTCCAAATTCAAATAATTTGATAAAGCTTATGAATGAATTTCACATATCTTTAGTACAATATATCGAAAAGAATAAATTAAATCTTTTTTACATCACACCGCACAAATTATGAACACAATAGCACGCCGCCTTGCTTCAGAATCATCTCCATTATAATCATTTCATTTTGCAGATTTGACCTTAAAACATCAATATCCTTTTACATCTCTTCCAATTAAATTTCAACAAATAATATCTTTCTCCTCTCCAAACAAACACCCAAATAGCACGGTCACCCAACGATGACAACTATCGCCAAAGTTAGTAATCTTTTTTCCTCGTACCGGGCAAAGATGTGTTTCCTTTGTAGTCATATTACAAGTTGATGCACATTAATGTGACAGTCCATTCTTTGTCGACAATTTTAATGCTCATCTTATTCACTGGCCAGGTTTACGTTTTCTATACGACAGTAACATCTCTTGTTTTCTAATTATTTTGCCATTTAACGTTCTGATTCACCCAGTGGTGATTAAAAACAGCCCTTCTTCAAATATGATGCGCGTTATCTCAGAGGAATTTTACCAATTTTGAAAGGAAACTTAATTGGTTTCTTCAAAAATTATAAATTCATACACTTACGTATAGTTTCCAATTGAATCTCAGTCCTGAAGAGCTTAATTTAGAAGTTCAGAATGGAAAATTTTTGACCTGCCCTGGTTTCAAACCTCGGAAAATCCCGCGTTCCGAGTCCCAGTGCGATGAAATTAATCCATTTTGATCTTCTAAACTCAGTTTCATTTGAGCTTCAATCATAAGCTTCTCTTCTACCTTTGAATTAAAATCAAACCATCTTTGATCACTTTACACAATATTAAAAATATTAAGATCGAAATTATACTTCCTTATAGTTCAATATATTCAGAAGTCATATACATAAGTGCGATAGGTTTTTACAAAATTTGTCAAGTTACTGTGTTTTTCTCTACGTGCATTAGTTTACAAATAATAGTACTCATCCGTACACGTTTGGGTAGTGTAGTGGTTTAAACTTCTGATCCGTATTCTATTGTTGAATATTTATATTAGAATACACACATATGAGTGCTATTGAAGATATTATTCAGGAGAAGAATATATGATGAATTTAATTTCAACTATTCAAATATGAGAGACTCTGTGGATGCTCAGTTTGAAGTGTTTGTTATCTGACATAATCCGAGGAAAGATATTTCTTCTAAATTTCTAATTATTTTCTTACTTGATGTTTTTATTTTCGTTTGTGGGGGTACAAAGTTCATCTGGCGGACGAAATTGAGTATAATAAACTTTTATCCGGAATTGTAAAAGGATCATAGACAATTTTTGGATTTTATTAACATTTTTGACAGAAACTTAGTTTTATAAAACAATTTAGTAATGTTGAGTTCGTGGGAAGTAAAATATAAAAAGAACGGTATTGATTTATAACATATACGTTTTCTAAAATTACGTATATTACGTGATGTAGTCTTTTTTGCTTACGAGTTCAAAAGAAATGTGTGCGAAATTTACGACACTATTCGGTAAGAAACGGCTGCGTAGATTTACGTATCCCTGTCAAGAGATTGCAATCTTTCTTGCTGGTAATGGAATATTACTGTTGTACGTGGAAAGACGTGAAGTGTGTGGCATTCTTTCGACATAACAGCAAGCGTCCTACGTAAGGCTTTTTAACTTTTCCAGGGTCGGCCCACGTTGTGCCTCTGTCGGGAACAGACCCACGCGCATTCTTTCTCTGTTGTCTTAGGACCTCTCACATCCATCAAGGTGGCATCTACACTCTCTTCAAGCTTGTTTCTCAACCGAAGCTATTTTCGGTAACACTGTTGACAAACATCAGCCAGTACAAAGTATACGGTTTTTTGCGTAATCAGATAGTAAGTTTCAACTCGTACAAATTCGGCATGTAAATAAATTAAGAATATTAAATAATTATTAGCTATCAGAACAACGTCAAGCATTTGGTAGTTCGAAGAAGTAGGTTTTTATACTAGTATCGTGGGTTATTCGTCTCTGCCCATATATTAAATTATTATATTTTACTAAAACTGCCTCTTATTTGGATGGAAATATACTAAAGAAAGGAAGTACTTTGTAATTAATGCACTACACTCACAATTATTTCTTATTCGTCACAATGAATGTTCGAATTTTATATTTTTATTATTCTACTTTTAATATAAAACTAGGTATTGCTGTTTTATTAGCATTTAACACAAATGAAATATTAGAAATCCGATGAAAAAAAATCATTTTTCGTATCTGTTGCTGTCTTTAAGCTTCATTCACAAAAATATTCATCCTCTTATGATTTGATAGACAGACCATCGCTAATCGTAGTAAAAGCTTACACGAAATGTGGTATGCGTGAAGCCTACAGGAAGGGGTGCTTGAATAATGTGACGAGAAATATGCAATGTTAGGAATGCATCTACAACTCTCTATTTTTTTAAATTATTATTTACCATGTTATCAAGCGAACACGTATATTCCAAAAGATACATATAAAATACTGACTAAATAATTTGGGTGAATGATACATTTCTTGATTACAAACATGTTTTTCTGGCTTTAAGTTTACACTAAATAAAAATACGGCCAATAAGTCAGAATATAAATGAATTACTATTTAATTAACATAACTATTACGTTTAGACTCCGTTTTGAGACTTCCTCCTCATTTTGGCTGTCGCAGGAGATTGTTGCAACACCGAATTCTTCACATGTAAATACTTCAATACATTTAATAATATTTTCGGCTCAGGGAGTCAATAATTAAATGACATGAATTGCTAAATTATATGTCTGAGGAAGTCTGAAAATGGAAACGAAACTTCGTATTTATAATAATTAAATAATAATAAATTTATATGCTGACTTATTGATTATATTTTTATTTATTTCTTGATTACGTTAACGACTTCAGGAAACAAGTCCACGTTTGTTCATATGAGGTCATGAGTTTCAGCACCGACCGCTCCTTTTTCTTGGAGGTCTTGAACAAGATGACGTGATTCACTCCTTTTGCCAATTTATCACAAGGAAATCTCAATTACATCTTCCAAAATGTTAATAACATCCAATAGATAATAGATGTACATGTGTTGTTAAGAAGTAGGTTATTAACTGTAATTGTTGATAAAATATTGCTGAGAAATACACAAACACCAAATACGTCTGAGTGGAATTTTCATGCCTGTTATTAGAGCGGGAAAACCTCTACTTCTAACAAACCTTTATTCAAAAGGAATACAAATCACTAGTTCATAAAGCGATCTGTGTTATGAATACATTTCTTCATATTAATTGGAAGGTGCATTTGTACATTCAAATAAATGTATTTCTTAATATTTGTCTGGGTATATATTATCAAATAATGAAAACAACCACTTAAAACAGTCTCACAATTTATTTTATTTAAACACGTTGAATGCTTTCGGTATTTGCCATAATCATTCTGTAAAATTCAATGAAAGGACTTATATAGCGATTACATGGATTATTCTTGTCATTAATTAAGTTTAGAGTAAAATTATGTTACACACCTTATTTAAAAGACTGAATAATAATCCTCCATAAAAATAGACTAAGAACAAAACTTAGATTTACGGAAGGTCTATATATTAATATAAATAGAATTAAGTTAATGAATTATAAAACAGAAGGTGCAGAAATAGGGACGTATTATGCTGCTATTATAGATAAGCTAAGGCAATATTATTTTAAAACATAGGTATGTGATATATTAGGCGTTAATATACTATCGATCATTGTCGACATATCAATTGGCTTCTGTAGCGTATCTAAGAAAACATTATTGACGGTCAGTTGGCGGAAGCATTTACACAACAAACGACGATTGCCAATTTAGGCTAGACTAGATAAATTTTAATTCAGTATTTGTACCATGTGACTACTGCCCGCCACTACCTTTATTTAGTCTTTTAAATAAGATGGGTAACATAATTTTATACTAAACTTAATTAATGACATAAGAATAATCCATGTAATCGCTATATAAGATGCTTCATTGAACTTTATAGAATAATTACGATAAATGTCGAAAGCTTTCAACGTGCTTAAATAAAATAAATTGTGAGACTGTGGTTGTTTTCATTATTTTTCAAATTAATTTTTCAATTTTAATGATTTATTATAATTCTTTCTATTTCAGGTTTTAACCGTTCGAAAATATTGTCCCAGCTGTCAACCAGCAATATGGCGTTCTGATGCATCAGGTTGGTTGATAATTACGAAAACAACGGTTAAAGGGGAACAGAAAAAGAAATGTGACAACCAAGTAATGATGGTGTTGCGTTATACACTAACACTGCATGAACGATCCGGCTAACAACTTGTTTTCACAAACACACGAAACGGGGAAAAACTGCTCATTATGTCCAAACTAACACAGTTATTATTTAAGAAATGCTTAAGTACGACTTCGCTTGCCTTTCGACAGAGGCAAAATGGAAACGTTGCATTTTCCAGTTAAAATGTATCTTAGGTTGCTTACTAACACAAAATTTGTATATAATTTTACTTTCATTCACTATCATTACGTAAACGTATAAATATTTTTAAACTTAAAACTGAATTGATATTTCAGTATCTGAAATATTGATAAAAAATTAAGGAACTAAAATAAAGGTAAACGTTATACACTTATTTTTATAAATACAAGATGGAGTCATCTGTAATGAACAGCCAAGAAAATGTGCATGGAAATTAGAATAATGCTACAAGTCTACTGATATCACCTTAAGTCATGTATTCCAAAAAGAAATAACTGCTATCGCTAATAATCAGTAAACAAAATATAGCTATTTGTTTTTAGAATATAATAGTTTCATCTTGTACCTTTATATTCATAGAACGTAATTTATACTAAGCCATTTATTTTCTTTACAAACAAATTTATAATCTGAAAGTATGAAAGTTAGGTTACGTACAATCATAAAAAAAATAATTTTTGTAAATTTATTTCTTATTTGAAACCATAGATGTCAGTTACTATTTTCGTTACTTGAATTTAAAAAAAAATTGTACTAAAACCAAAATATTTGAATTTCATCGCAAATATGAAAATATATTAATCATAAGTACATTTTGAGTACATAAAATATTTTATTATCATTTATAATTGGACCGTTCAACACACTTGAATTACATTGTCTTGCCTGATTGATGACCGGGCAGATGAATGATTAATGACAGGAGATGGAATAGACATATCAGCAGCAGGCATTGAGAGATACAGTGTTGTCAGGTAGAAATGCAGACCACCAAAGAAGCTAGATAACAAATATTACTGTTAGTAGCTTAAAATGATAAATAACTGTTTTTGTTTTAATTCTGATTTGTTTCTTGCAAAAGCAATGTGATCAATATCATTTTTGTGTTAATCCATTATTCAAGTTTAATAATAATTTAATGTATAGGCGCTTATATAGATAAAATTTTAGATTATGTTAATTAATAAACATAAGACTTTATTTAATATAACTCAAATTAAAGTCATTTTATTTTCCACCTGAGACACAATGACTTTTTTAAATGAAAATTTTATATAATTATTAATTAAAATATTGCGTGAGTTTATAGTCAGACATCAATACAATCTCATAGAGCAACTACGACCTAAAAAATTTTAGTACTAATTTTGAATTTCTTGTTTTCCGGTTCTTAATATAAGAAAAACTCATGAAGTGTTTAATTCGAAGACAACCGCATTTATAGTAATTATTTTTTTAACTTATAATACTGTTGAAATTTTATCTTTATCAAAGTAAAGGATGACATGATAATTATTTGGTTAACGATAAGCCTTTAGGCTTAATTTATCATATTAGAATTGGAAGGGAATTGAAACGATTTCGTGGGCTACTCTTTTCAAAATTTACACGAAAATTACATATAAGGCTGAAATGTGGAGAACAAATTATTGCAAGAAATAATAGATTCAAATACGATGACATTTTACGTTTATTATGTTGGTAATGCACATAACATGGCAACTTTATTTGTCTGAAAAACAGAATTATTTGTGACATTCTCAACGTAACCCAAGCTATGTACAAATTAGTCCATTCTATATCCAGTAATATATGAAGTTAATGACGCTGTTACATTGAGAGATTTAATTATAAAATATAATTTGAAATCGTGTTATTCACATTTTTCTCTTTAATTAAAATACATTGAAAATTAATTAACGTACATTAGCATAACTTTTTCATTTATTTTAGGCACTGAACAGGCACTCATTCAATTGCTCATTACTGTGATTTAACAACTCGTGCGGCTTTATTATGCAATTATAAGAATATTTTATTTATGATTCTGTATTTCGTTTCAGCAATAACTCACGTCTGTGCGTAAATTTCCAGTAAAAACGTTTAAGATTATTATGCTTTATTTGAATGTAAAAAGCCATCACAATCAGCTATATATGTTTCTGCAACAGGGAAAACTGATAAACTTTTGATTGAGTGTAACTAAATAGTACAATAACATAGTACACTATTTAGGCAGCAAACTATATTTTATATACACATGTGTAATTTATACGGACAGGTAGGAGGGACTAAATTAAATCACTGACTTCCTCCAACTTAAGGGTCTATCAGGAAGAAATATATATGTAATGTTCCAATGATTAGATTTCGTTTAGAGCTAATTTTTATAATGTTGTTTCTGTTACTAAATTCAGATCAGATTTCCATCATGTTATCTAGTCGTGTGAAATAATCCTTTCGCATACTACATACGAAACCACTTTCTTCATTTGTGGATCTAGGTTATGCATAGATGTTCCCCGGAAAATTCAACAAATTCTAAGGAAAGGCCTCGTGGAATACTCTTGAATGTTGTTAGGGCGTCAAAGAATTTATGTAACAAAGACTCACAGGTTTATGCCAAGTAAATAACCGAATTTCAAAACTACACTGAAAATGGTGACATACCTAGCCGCCAGATCCTGAAATATTAGTAATAAGTCGCAAGCCAACGCCTCGCGTGGCCGCTAATTTGCCAGCTGTTGCTAGCAAAGTAATGCTGCTGGTCGGTGGGAGGACGTAATAGGACTAGTTTTTATTCGAGTACCGGATGGATTCGTTTCAGGCGTATTTTTACCGCGAAGCGAAAGTCGAAACAGGCGTAGCAACGTTGGCATTCCGCCCTTGGAAAAATGATAGTCGTACTATGGGGACCCACCAATGTGTATCTGACGGAAAATATTATCTAATTTTGCTCAGGGATTCTAAATATATTCTATAAATTCTAAATATATTCCATTCATTTGACGAAACCGGTGGAAATGAATAACTAGGACAAAACGTAATTTAATATTGAATTTTAAATTTAATGAAATATGCTTGACGAAATTCGCTCAGTCCCACTCTTCAATACACATACACAAAAAAACAAAAACAAATAGGAGACCTAACTTTAAATTTGGAATTCGTGAAATCGTGAATAATGGTGTCATGGTTAAAATCAAGTAAATAAATGGTTTTGTTATTCACAGGTAACGCTAATATTTAGTCAAAAACTTCAATTATGGATCATATATATATTGTGCACATACTTTTGTAGACAATATCACTCTTCCGTCAAAATATTCCTTTAACATAACATGAAAAATGACTAATTTTGAAAAACGGAAAAAATTGGAACCAAGTTGGCCTACATTTCTAATTCTAACTTGAAAATATTTTTCAAATAGGCATTTGAAATGTATTTGATTTTAGGAATATACCACACATTATGGCAGTATTGCATGCAAGATCCTGTGGTAGTATTTACAGTCTCTTAGAAATTGCGCCTGTTTATATATTTTTTAAAAATAAAATTACCCTTGACTGTGATTTAACTTTAAAATAGTATGAAAATGTAGGAGTAAATATTAGTTTTGAAAATATAAACTAATTTAAAGCAAGATTTTATAAAAAAAATAGATTTTGGCTGAGCTTTAAGTGGAAACAATTCTTCTGTCTTTTAAATAATATTTACAATTATCGAATTGTTCGAATTTATTTTGGTTTCGCCGCCTGATACGTCCGCCACATTGCACGGTCCGACTCAGTCTCTATATGCCACGTGAATTGTAGCACCGGAAAATGGCAGTCTGCTGAACCTTACGGATGGTTCAGGGGGTGATTTGGAATACAGCGCCTGCGCATTTATTACTCCAGACAGAAAACGTGCGCTCCAGCCCTGCTAGCATTATTAGGAGTGAGAGCGCTTAGAAGTCAGATTGTTTAATGCATTCTAAATCAAAGCAGAAACCAAAATTATAAATGTTCTACGAAATTTTGTGTTGTATCACATGGGCACATATGCATTGGATGATACTGCTTCAGTCTCAGCCAATTTTTTCCATTTTTTCTTAAACTAAAATTTGGAAGCGGAAACGGCAGAGAGACGAAAAACGTATTAGATGGAAAAATTAATGTGCAATATTTTAGTTAATAGGCTTCCTGTGTGTATATAATCGTATAATGCCTCGTATTATTATTCTTTTAAAAGTATGTCTCGTTGTACTATGCTGATGAAAAATCACTATTTCTATCTAGAAATTATTGAAATTTCTAAATGGTTTTCTATATGTGTGGAAAAAACGTATCCACACTTAAACAATGGTACATTCGGAAGCCTACTTCCGTATTATTCCAATAAACCAAGAATTAATAGCCTACGTTCAATGAATCACTAAGAGCTTAAAATAGTTTAAAAAGATAATGAGAAATGGAGCGAACTCAAAGAATCACGCTAAACACCAAAATTAAATGAAACTTTAACTGAAATTGTTATGACTATGTGAAGGGTCCTTTAAAGGAACCAGACGTTGCTAAACACACGGTAAAAATTCAGTGTTCAACAAAGCATTTCGACGAAAACAAAGTGTAGATGGTAATGACCGCACGTTATACGTTGTCAGCCGTATCAACCCGTTTTGCAAGACTTAGTTACCAAAGAGAGTTGGTCTTGTTGAAATAACATTTTTTTCAGTATATTTAATTTATTTAGTAGTACGTCTTTAAATTCGAACATTCTCATGCAGCATAAGTCAGAGCTATGTAGATTCACTGATACTGGATAGAATTTACGCATACGAGAGTTATGAGACCATTTCGGATCTTTCGCCGGAGGCAAACTCGTGTTTCAAACATCACGTATGACTCCGAGCAGAATTTCGTAGGAAGTATGTAATTTGTGCGCTGATTTGTTTGGCACCCGAGGCGACCACCGTGTGCGTGCACCCGGCGCTTTTAAGTTCGGCCTGACGAATACGTAGACCATGGTTTCGGATGGTCCTGTGAATCTCATTACTGGGATGATACATAGTAATGTTACGTTTCAGAAGGTCTAGATAACTCATGTGTTTTGGTGTAATATTGTTTTAATAGTTTCGGTTTATCATAATATTAATAAACATAAAAATATGAGAATGTATTCAATTGTAATCGTTAACAGAATGCGTTTCAAAATACGCATTATTATTAGAAATCTGCAGAACATGCAATCACATTTCTCCTGATTGACAAGTTATGGAAGACATGCGTTTCTTTTTCTATAATGTGTAGACAATTCTAAGGTTTTTCCCGTTCAAACATTAACATTACGCATTTTAGCGCTACTATGCAAGCATTTCAATTCTTAATATAATGATATCCTTTAATGCTCTACTTCTATTTATGACACACTGACAGAAGTTTTCGTCGATTATATTTTCTAATTTATGTACTTTGGCTGCGTAATTAGTTCAAATTTGCATTTGGTTCCATTTTAAAGAAACAAAATTTCATCACTATTGTAATGAGCCATTTTTATTCATGTTTGTGTCTCATGAATTTTATGTGAAATGTTTATCTTTATTGCATATAAACATTAACAGTATTGATTCCTTTTTCAGAATTGATACTTGTTGCACACTAGTAAAATTTCGATTTTCATTTAATATTTTTGTATCGATAAAACTATGGAAAGTAAAAATTTTGGTACATCTCGATTTCACAGCTAGGAACCGAGTTGAAGCGAAATTTTAATTCCTGAAAAGAGCAAAGCGACATTTACTTAGGCCTGCCAACAAGTTTGGAAAAAGCAGTCTTTTCGTCTATGAAACAGATAGGAAAATCTGAGTGAGGTGTAGATTACACGACAGAGCTCTGCCTACAATGTAAGTTCGTAGATGAGCGAGAAAAAGATTATAGAAATATTCGAAAAGGAGGCGTGTACTGAGGTACTCTGAATTAAGCAGTAGGTTTAATAAGGACTCTTAAGGTAGAAGCCAAAAGACTCACGGGTACACTAGTCGAGACAGCCTGGTATAGCTCGTCGTATGAGGTGAAATGTAGGAATAGAAAATAGAAAATTAAATATTGTCATTAGGGAAGAACTTTCGTTAGTGAGAAGCTGGCGTAACACTACTAGTATTTTAAAAAACATTCATAATTTGTGTCAAGGACTGTTTTTATTAACAAAATTCTAATTTGAAGCTTTCAACTTATTTTTTTTGTACTCAACCTTGTACATTACTTAGGTATTCACCTTAACTTAATAAATTTTTGTACATACAAGTACTTAGTCATGTGTTACAAAACATTACTGTGTTCAATTCACAGCCTGCGATTGACGAAAATTTTATAAGTCTTTAAAATTTATAATTTTTTTAAATTAATAAGTTAAGTTTAATGTCTTAAATTATAAGCCGAGAAAAAAATAAGGTTAAATATAAAAAAGTAGTCGAAAGCTTTTAGAACGAATTCTGTTAATAAAAACATGGACACTGTTTCTATTTGTCTACTTGATTAACATTCATAATATTCTTACGAACTGGATGTACAGACATCCTCAAAGTCTTTTCATCACAAATTGCACTTGAAAGCTCTGACGTACAGCATATCCCGAAGTGAGAATATATTTCCTTGAATTTAATGTTCTTAGAATATATTTCACATTACCAAGTTGCCGTAACAAAGTATCGTGTAACACTTGCCCCTCACTACAATTACTGACCAGTGGACGACTGCGCACTACATTTTGAAACTGTTAAGTTAAATACTCCATAAAATACATAATTATATATGTCCTTCAACTCGCATATATGGATATTTGCAGGAGCACGGTGAACGTAAGACAAAAAAGAGATCTGGAACTGGCAGACAGGTACTATATCAGTTTTGAAATTAAAATGGTTATTTTTCGAATATTTTCCAAATAACCCTCTGACTGTACATTACGTATGACAACATAAAATATTATTATTTAATAAATAATATTAATTTTTCTTTCATTTCTATCGTCTATATGTTCAAATTATAAAACAATAATCATTTGTGAAACCGAAAGGCAAATGACATAAAATTGTTCGTTAGTGTAAATTGTATTTGATATTCATTTCATTTGTAATTTATTGTGTTAACTTTATATATAGAAGCCACAGGGAAAAACACTCAACAGCAGATAAGTAATAATAATACGTTATTAACCAGAGTGAATAGGATTTAAATGTATGCGGTGTTTCGAAAAAGTCTTTCAAAACAAAGCCGGCACCAGCATTGTCAGTTGCAATGCAGACAGCGATAATTGTGAGGCAATTATCATAAGCACACATTGCAAATTGTTACGTCGCAGGAATAAAACATGAAAAATATTTCCTAAGTTCGTTCTCTCTTGAAGATTTAATATTGGCACTGATTGCACACATAGACTATCACAACCATTTTTATAATACAACTATGAAACTATATTTTCTATATGAGCTTTGGTTGTAATGCTGGTATAGTGGCGTTATTTCGAAAGTCTCTCCATTGATAATTCACTCTCGCTGTTGCTGGAGATAAGGTGGAGGTTAGCTGAAGGGACGCGTTGCGCAGCTGGAATTGCCACACAAGCAGCCTTTGGCGACGTAAAAACAATCCACATGGCACGCGACCAACACACACACGTAAAAGGCAAAGACAACCGCGGGTAACTTGCGAAAAATTATACGTTCCGCGAAACGTTAGGCCTGGAGCGCTCGTTACGCGAAATTCGACACCTCCTGGGACAAGTTTCATCAGTAATTATTAGTGTTTCATAGCAGGCAGTTAAGTAGTGCTAAATAGAAAAAATAGAACATCTACTGCTTACATTCATGAAAGAAAGTACTTACAAGCTAAAGATGTGGTATTTATGTTATTGGAAGGATTCCTTTTCTTGCATACTGATTTGGATTTTCCATAGTTTACCTAAAGCCTTCAGCCGAAATCTAATACAAAGGAGGAACCGTTTTTCCGTAAAATGACGGTCATTTAGGCTGAGTGATATTGTCTGTATTTGTCTCGTCAATACAGAACTTCGGATGACAGGCGCGTTCAACCCTATTTACTGAATAGAAAATGGCCAAGGTACTTATATCAATGTTGTATTTGTGTTAACCGAGTGCTCGTCAAATATCAAGCACCTTTAATTACGAATACATACACTGGAGACTATCAATTTACGCTGTGAAAACAGTTACTCGTCTGCTCGTTGCTGAAACAGGAAAACCAATCGATTTTCAAGAGCATTCTTTTGGCCAACTGCTCCTAAAACTTCTGGAGATACGGAGAAAGGAATGCTCCGGCCCCACAGTAAACTAGTCTCCCGTTATTCGGAAGGGCGTGAGAATATTACCCAATTCCCGACATACCTGATGCAGGTTTTCTAGGATTTTCCCTGCATCTCTTTACGTGAAACACCGGTTTGGATCCTTAAACTATAGCCCGGGGGCCCTAGTCAACCCTTAGCTGCCTTGCTCTACCTCCCACATTCCCCTTTTCAATTCCTTTCCTATTCTTAAAGGGGAGTTATCTGTTTCAGGAACACCCTCATGTAGCCTGTCCTCCCCCCTCCCAAAATAAAATTGGCTGTCAAAAAACTTAAAAAGGTATAACAGGTTGTATATATTAAATTAATTAAAATGTTATCTCAGAGAGTTTCGAACGGATTAACTTGTAAATCAAGTCGTAATTTCTCCAAAGAATTCAATTAGAAACGACTGAAATTATTTAATAGGCATATGATTAAAAAATTAGTTTACATGTAGATTTGTTTTATTTTAATTTTTTGCCAAAAATAAGCCTGATTGGTTGTATAACCTAACACAGGGAAGATATAATCAAGAATTGAGTACTTAGAGGTTTAACTAAATAAGCATATGTAAGAGGGTGTTGCTTATTAACGGAAAAAGGGAAGGCCCGTGACTTTCCAGTGAACCGAGTAGTTAAACATGGCGGTGACGACATTGCTTCTTGCGTGATAGGCGACTGCTTCTAGAATGCGTCACGTAGCAAAGGTGTCGTGTTGAACGCCATCATAATACATGCACATTCGGGAATAAACATGAAAATAAATGAATACAGATTAAGGAGTTTCTTACATGCGATTTGATTTTCACCGATGAGGAAAAAATTTAAAAAAAAGCATCTAGGCATAAAAAAGTAATATTAGCAAATGTAACCAGAATAATTTTCATAATCATCCTAACCATTGTAACACTTACCACTCTTTAAAAGACTACAATAATCCTAATAAACACGTAATAACATAATTAAAGAAACAGAATAACGAATAATAACACAAACTGGTACCTTTATAAATGCAGTAATATATCCTATATGCAAACGTATGTCTATTTGTTCCTAGCCAGTAATTTAAATGTCTTGAATTTTCTCCTAAATCCCCTCCCTTGACTTCAAAAACGTTTGGACAGTAGAAACACAAAACTGAAAATTCATTTTAATATGCTGAGACGCTTTTCAGTTTATCCCATTCAAACGGACGATTGATTCCTATTGAAAATTTATTTTAAAAAGTCTTACAAGTGAAAAGCATAACATTTTATTGGAGTTCTATTTATATTATTTCAGGGAGTGTAAAGTGTTCCAACTTAGAAGCATATATTTTTTCAATAGCTGCTTTGCTTAGCGTCGAATGAATAGTTGACGTGGAATTTTTTGTTTGGTGCTTACTCGGCCAGAAGCGCGAATGATTGTCACAAAGAAACTGGGCTCTGATTGTTACTACTTCGATTTCAATGCATATTGTACCACTTAAATGCAAATTCTTTGAAATATGAACAGCCCTTTTTTGTTTATTTCAGTTAAAACGTTAGTATTTTATTTATGTACATATCAGATTCTAAACTAAAGTTAACGAATAAAATTATTAAATGGTTAAGAATAATATAGTTTCTGTTTAACGGTGAAATTTAATGGAGGAATTCTAGGTCATTTATAAGGTGTAAGTAATTAAGCAGCCATAATACCGCCGTATAATTAGAGGAACTGAATATATGAGTAAAGCTGAATGCAGAGATGAAAAGCATTCCATGATAATTATTTCGTAAGACTAATAGTTCAACTACTGTAGCATTTATCGTCGTAAGAGATACTGAACACTTTCATAAATTTAAAAATACTATTTCTTTAAAAGAAAGTGGAATAAATCGTGGCGCTAAATTAAAGTAATAAATTTTAATGTCTCTTCTGTTTGTATTTTTTTGTCGCCTGTTGAGGTGGAGTGTCTAGCGCACAAAGTGGAAGGAGTTACCCATTCGCTCTATAACCTTGGTATTTACTTTGTGGACTGCTTAGCGACCGTGTCAATATGCGAGAAAGCGAACGCCAGCAAATTCATGGCTTGCCCAAACGCTCTCTAACCTCCGTGGGAATTAATTGACGTCCGACCGTGTTTGCTTCCCAGATCTTACATTAACTAAGTGTACAGCAAGGCTACGGTAAACTACAGGTAGCGAACATACCCTAAGCTGAGGAAGAAATACGAGGATAATATTTGATACCACCATGTTCATAAGGAACAGCTGTTCTTTTTGCCAAGGAGGCGGACTTGTCAAGGTGACTCGCCATGTGTGCTTTTTTACTCTAATTACTTCGTCCTTCTCTCTCTTTTGTTGTTTTGTTGCCGAGTGCATCTAATTAGGACAGAGAAATGTATCGCAGTCATCACGGGATTTCATGTTTTAAGTATTAATTTATTTAAGTGGCTTGATTATAGCTGCTGGCGGTAAAGCGTAATAACAATATCGCTGGATTACCTACTGAACTAAGAGCGTCCTCTCACGCCGTCAAGTTTTTCTTATCATTAAGTCGGCGAAAAAGTGGGAACACTCACAAATTAGGGTACAATAGTAATTTAATAAGTAACGTTGAATCATTATTTATAGGGACTCTTAATATCAGTCATAATAGAGTTATCGGCTTCCTAAGTTACAACAACTATCAATTCATCCATAATTATAGACCCATGACTGCTATTTAATTCAACTGATTTATGGACACATCGTCCCGAATTATCATTAGCGTTCATCGAATAATGGGTGATCTATAACACCTTCGTTAGTTACGTGGAGAAAATTAGGTGTTGTTGTGTCTGAATAAACGAAGCAAAATACGCGTTGGAAAGGAAGACTCAAACATTTGTTGTAGTTTTCAGTCCAAAGACCCGCCATGCTAACCTATCTTGCGCAAGCATAACTACCACATCGTCCCTAACTTCGTAGCGTATTTCATCCTTGGACTCCCTCTACTGTTCTTTCCCCACGCACTTCCCTCTAATGCTAATTTTACAAGACCCTCATGTTTAACGTGGCCTATTAAACTATACCTTCTCCTGGTTAACGTTCTCCATATTGTTCGCTCTTCCCTTATTTTGCTTAGAACTTCCTTCTTAGTGATTGTTTCCACCCATCTGATTTTCAGTAATCTCCTGTAGCACAACATTACAAAGCCTTCTATTCTTTTCTTTCTGCACCTCCTACCGTTCACGTTTTGCGCCCATATAACTCCACAGTCCATGCGAACATTTTTAGCAACGATTTCCTAATATTCAAACTTATATTACCTGTAAGTAAATTCATTTTTTTTGCGAAAGCTTCTTTGTCTGTGCTGTCCTAGGCTTTATGTCTACTTTTTCCATCCCTAGTTATTACGCTTCCCAAGTAGCCGAATTTCTTAATCTGCTTCAAAATATCCCTTCCCAATCTTACACCCTTTGTTATTCCACTGTTTCCTATAATACACTCCATTAACTTGGCTTTCCTTCTATTAATCATCATATGGAATTCTTCCTCCAGGACCACGTTCTTGCTATTTATTATAATTTCCAAGTCTTCTTCTGACTCCTCTAATACTAAATATCATCTGAAAACCGTAGATTTCTTTTTCTTCTCCTTCTCATATAATTTCTTTTGCATATTCCGTTTTAACTTTATTTATCGACTGTAGCCTGTAACCCCCTAAAGTCATCTGCTTTTAAATTATTAGGAAGTTTAAATTGCATCTCTGATATTAACAATTTAATTTCTATCATATGCAAAAGTTAGATTTTTTATTTACGAATTGTTAAGTTCTTTAAAGTAAGGTTAGAATTTGCATTGTCAGGATAGAAAATTACGAGCTCTTAAACCTGGCCGACTGATCGAATGTGATCTGCGGACTACTCTTACCCAAGGTTTTTAGCCCCAGTACACACACCATCTAACATAGATGAAGGTGCCTCGGCATGTGATAACCTTGATAGAAACCAGAGAGTATGATGCATCCCGAAAAGTAAGCCCCGTAATGAATCTGGGGAGAAATGCCTGCGAGACAATGCTCATACCTGTATCTAAGTACATGATTTATCAATATTTCTTTTATATTCAACAGGGTTGTCAGGTTTTTTCGAAAGTAACAAAACTTTAATTGTTATTAAATGCAGTGCAATTTGGAATCCATTGTACACTTTTCTGGAACGCAGGTGTTGGAAATATCGAGACAGAATCGCCCGTTTCTTAATTATTCAAATCTTTCTAATTCATTATTTCGTGTAATAAAGGAAAACGTGAAACGTGAGTGGGTGCGAGCGAGCACCATTCTTGTAACCAATCCCTCGAGAGAGTTCGCATGCCCCTCCTTGCAGGTTGGGCCCATAAGGCGCCAATAGCACCGGATGCAACACAAAACCTAGTGTTATGCAAAGAGGAGCCCGCGGCAAACTGTCTTACAGTCATCTAATTGCGGGAAGTTGCGAAAAGACCTCCATTGCCATTCACTCCGAACCCGTTCCACTAATAGCACACATGTATAATATTCTATGTAGAAGGAACTTGCGGATAAGAAAACAAAACTGGTAAGATTATTTTGAAGTTCGATCTTATATACTAATATTTTATATTGATCCTTTCCTGTTGATTTGGATATTTTTCAAACCACTTTTTTTTGGGGGGGGGGGTAACAAACTACATGAGGATGATCTTGAAAAGGCAAGACTTAGACTAATACTTTTTACCACAAACTTAAATAATCCTGCAAGCAGAGGCGCAAGTTGAAGTTGAAAAGGACTCCTGTTCTACTGTTAACTAATACTAATTAATTAACATTATCCTTTTATAGCACGTGTTTTGGTGTACTTTCTCCTCAAGCGAACTGTGAATATACAGCAATCATTTTTATATACTTTTGTTTAGTAAATATTATGATTACTTCAGTCGTTGAAGTATAAAACAAATCTACCGGAGCATTTTAATTTTTTTCCACGTCCTTTAGTCTGAGTAGATCCGTCACTACTGTGAGCGAACTTCTCCTATTTGGCAGAGAAAATTGATTCCATTTTGTTGTTTAATTTTTTCCTTGAAGTATTTGTTCTGAAAACACAAAAGCGTTTCAACGACTATAGCATCGTTACTAAAATCACTTCCAAAAATATCTTTCGTTTATTCAATCTACTTTACTGATCGCTTTTCACAAGTTATGGTATATATTTTTAAACACAATCGAACGCAATACGGAAGTTACTTGAAGCTCACGCAAAAAGTTGCTCAAATATTGATGCGAGGAATGGCGAGCAGAGTAAAAAGTACTCGGAAAGTATAAATTGATTGGTAATTCCAAAACAGGGAAGAAAGTCACATTCCAAAGCAAAGTGGCTTACAAAAAGTACTTTGGAGGACTTGGTTTTTGCTCTACTACTTACACAAAAAAATGTTCAATTCGAATATCCGTGAGTACAAAACACCTACGCGCCATCTCTAGCTGAGTAATTATTTCAAACGTCTTCAACGGAAGCTACAACCACTTGATTTCTAAAAAAAAAAGAATTTTGTTCTAGCTCGTTGGAGTAAAACATATAATATCGTCGAGTGTATCACAAAACCATTTAAACGACAATTTCAGTTATTAATTGAATTGCGTGAATATAAATAGTATTCTTCATATGCACCCCACAAAGGTGACTTGTAATTTAGAAGAAATATCCAATGTTGATAAAGCACAAATGTATATTTTACCATTTTACAGTAAAACATATTTCAAAATTTTATCTGATAACTTAATTCATGCAGGAATATTCCTAGCACATGAACCATGACAGATATGACGACGCCTGACTTATAATTATAATGAATTCAGTAATTTAGTTACTAAACTATGAAGTACATAATTCTCCGATATAGTTTAGACGTACACGTCAGTAAGATACTGATGTAAATAATATTCACCTGTTTTCTATATTTGGTATTTCTCCAAATTCAATATTCTGTACACTTCACTAAAGTGGCGATGTTGACTTCCTTAATGTGATGATACTATATTTGGGTAGCAGATACGCACTTGTTATTCTAAAAGAATTAAGTCCATGAAAATATCTACAACCTTGAGGCCGAAATACATAATAAGTAATATTTATATGGACTGCAACTTCGGCAGTAGCTGTTTCACGAAGGCTAGTCTGGCCACGGACAACGCTGTGTGGGTGCGTGTAAGGCCACTGGAACAAAGAAATTTTTATGCATTGTTCTTGTACTCTTCCACCAATAACAGCAGAATATTCATTATTTTGGAATATATGAACATACTTTTCCTTTCTGTGAAACAAGAATTATTAAAAAAGTTTTATCCCTAGCTTCCATCATATTTATAATATATACATATATATATATGTTTATAATATTCTTGTCACAATAAATTAATAAATAAATGTGATCCACAAAATTAAAATCACAAATACTTGAATGTTGCAAAACATTTTTAAATATGATTAAAATGTCTCCAAAATACTTATTCATACTTTTTCAGCTATTTAATAAAATTTTTTGCAAGTGTATAAATAACTTTTACTAACGAATTTGTGCACTGAATTAGCAATTTTCTTGTAGACACGTGTAATATTTAGTCAATTTGAATACAATAATAATTATTGTAAAATCCTGATGTTGATTATTCCATCTTTACTAAAATCAGGATTAAATTCATGTATGTTTTAAGGAATTACTTCTTAAATGTTACTCTTCGTTGTGTTATCATCCCAATCTAGTTTGAAACCATCAAAGGATTGATGATTTATGAAAAATGAAGTTTTAAGTTGCCTTGAGAAACTTTGTAAACGAATTTGTCATCATTAGCCTATGATGTGGTTGTCTCACCAATAACCTTGTGCTGTCACAAATACGCGTCGGGATTAAAACCCATGACGTTTAATTTCATACACGTACTTACGAGTTCTCATCATAATGTTTATTGATAGACAAGTCGAGTAATTTATATAAACTCGACTGATTTTGAAATCAAATAAAATTGTCAGCTAAATGGTCACATTGGATTATGGAAACATATTTTAGTATATAAGATGGATAAGATGAAATTATACGTTCCTTAGTTGGCATATATTAACCGGTGTTCTAAAATTACTCATATTATCGCTGGAAACGTTAATTACTTCTTCTTGGGAATCGTGCTTATTTTGCTATACCACTCGTCCTATGCACCGGAATGAAGTGGAATAAGACAAATTTTTACTGAATTAATTGGATTTTTTTTGGTTCCGTTATTGCGCACGCCATACAGACCAGGTAAATAAATGAATAAATAGTACATATTATTCATTAATGAAATAAGTGTATGAAATTATAAAACTGAAACCTTTATGTATAACTGTTTAAATATATTATATAATTGTGAAAAATAAATTGACAAATAAGTAATTATTTATATAAATTATAAAACAGTACACCAAAAGTTATAATAAAATGATGAATTACAAAATACCTGAATGAAAAAAAAAGTTTATAGGCATGTGAGAGCAAATGGAAGTATAATTACACGAATAGTTCAATGTTTTGGCCGGGACACCTCATATACTAACTCCTTACACGCATTGTCGAGCTGCCAGTCTGGAGCGTTCCTAGTTTCGTGTTGGTGATCGTAGAAGGCGGAACTCGGGGTTGGAAACCTTCTCGTCTAGTTAAATACATTTTCTTCTATTTACTGTATTTTGGTCTGGTTCATAGAGGCATCCGTCATCCTGTCACGTTCACTGTTCACGGCGCCTGTTTGGAGGGTGGCTCAATCATAATCTAATAACTTAAATGAGAAAAATTTTAAATTAGTGAAAAATACAAAACAGATGTTACTGATCACTATTATTTGACTAAAAATAAAATAGAAAAGTTCTAAACACAAAACTTCTAATATACTCACAGAAATACATACCACTCTTTAGTGTAAACAAATTAGCTATAAATTCAAACGTAAATTGTGTTCAGCACTATTGAAATAAATACGCTCAAATGAATTTCTGATAGTTAATTAATCCAGGAGTAGGTAACAAGTAGCAGGGAAGTATTATCGACTTTTGTATACTTGTTATAATTGTTCGTATTTTATATCTTCCGATAAACTGAAGTACAGATTAATTCCGTAACACTTACTAACGAGCGTCATTTGTTTTAAATATCTTAAATCGTTATATTATGCATTGAAAAGTAATTACAGCTTAAATAATTGTTTAATAGACGCCTTTATCTTGCTTCATATTTTTGCAATACATTTTCTTTTGTTCTCGTTAATATCCAGTCTTTAAGAAATAGGCAAATATATATTTCTTTATTTTACATAATGACAGATATTATTATATGCGATTAATGAATAACATCTCTATTTTTAAAGAAGTATAATTAGGATCATCATTATGTGCTTAAATTTTATGATAAAATAACAGAGTTAAGTTTCTGATCACTGTGTTCAGGAAAAGTTTGCATCTGATGTAGTGGGTGAGGTAATACGCAACAACCGAGTTGCAAGGCCAGGTGTGGGATTTTAAGGATACTGTCGACATCGCAGTGACAGATGACAAGGTCTGCAGTTGTATACGAAAGTGACTGCACCCTAAATCAGTCCCATGTACCGCATCAATTATCGTGTAGGCGGGACTTTGCTATCAATCGTCTGAATGTTTGTATGGGGTCGTCTATGTTGGTTCTATTTTGAATATTGTCCTAGAGTAGGGAATAGTTGACTTAAATATGATTAAAAAATCCAGTTGTCATCTGTGTCAGTAAAACACCCTCATTCAACTAAAATTTATGCTATTACTACACGATGTGCGGCAATAACCACAATTATTTTTGTCATCCAAGTCCATTTATGAAATGAATTATTCTCCTGTGACCAACTTCTGATATAATGTTGATTTTTGGCCAAGCCTCATAACTTATTCTCCTTGCAAGCAACTTTGTATGAGCCCTTTGCGTAATAAATTCCATGCTTCCTAAATTCTAACTGATTTTCCTAATTGGGCGTGTGTTTCGCCGATTATAATCTACGTCGGTCGACTAAATGAAGTGTGCATAATTCCCTTGACTTGAGGTCTGGATGCTGAACGGAATTAGGAAGTTCAGTGAAGTGAAGAAGCCTGCGGATGAGCGCTCTTGGACTTCCTGGCCTTTTAGTCTCGCCAGGCCTTCAGAGGCACCGATGAGGCGTGCAGATCAAGGAAACTTCAGCCAGATCTTCTTTTAGAGGAAGCTATTTATAACTATATTCTTCTTCATATTAGTATTCCAAATACTACATATCACCAGGCACCGCTTTGAAAATGATACAGAGTTCAGTAATTTGGAGATCTAAGTCATTTTCGCCACTTATCTGGGCCAGGTCAGTGACATCACTAAATTTAGTATTTTCAAAAATCATTATTAAATATTTACAAAAGAGCCACAATCTTAAACAAAATAAAATTGTCTGTGAGCAGCCCAACGTGTCGTAATCATATGGCACGGCGCGTGAAACATTTCTGTATATTTTCTAATTACTTAAAATATATTGGTTCTTTAATAAAAAGTTCATTAAATTTACAAGTTCTCTAGGGCAGAACAGGTCAAGTAGATGCATCAACTAACTTATTCTTACTGGTGAAATTCATTGTTTATGTGTAAAAAAATTCAAGTTTTCGCACGTGTTTGTTTGTATGTATGTTCAGCATACAAATCTAAACGTTTGGTGAAATTTCAACCAAATCTTGCAAACATGTTCTTTGCGACTTCTAAATCAGCAGGAGTAAGACGCGTCTACCACCCATATATGAGGGGGTGGAAATTTGCAAATATGCAAAATCATTCCGTTTCATCTGAGCACATAATAATGAATAACCTCCAAATAATTGGCACCATATCGAAATTATGGATGAAGAACGAAATTATTTCTCGAGAATAACGAGCGAAATGCTCCACAATAAGAAAAACATTAATTGTATCAATGTAAAAAGTGATATCAATAACTTAAATTGTATTGATGACTCTTTATTGTTGTAGTCTATTGTTGGTTTGAATATGTAACGGAACTTGACTCCTTGCGGCACTTCCTTGCATTTCGGCCAAAGGAGTCGTAAGGTTCCATGCACAGCTAAATTTTGTAAGTGTAAAAAACATGTATTTTATTTTTAAAAATTTCATCACGTTATTCAATTTAATCAGTTTGTAAATTTTTTCAGTACCAGAAGAAGTCTCAAATGAGGGACGAAACGTGGAAATATTTCATATTGAAAATTATAAATATTCTGACAGAGGCTAATTAAATCATTTATTAAAAAGTATCATAACTTATGTAAAATGTTAGTCATATTTTAGTATTGATTTCTCAGCATCGCCGTGTACCTGTCTAGTTTCCTATAAAGTTTACTAGTTGTACTCCAGACAGCTCAGGAAATATTTGAAACGATAGGAAAATGTATTTAAAGAAGATTTGTGTTATTTGGAACGCAATATACACACACTATATATTAATCTATTGTCATATTTTTTTTAAAACTACGTATATAATGCAACAAATATTTTGAGTTATCTAGTGCGTATTGGAGAAAAAGGAAATAAATAAAATTATAATCGAATGAGGAATAGGGTAAGTGCGAGGATATTCACAACTGTAGCTCTAGTCCTATTTGTTCCCAGCGATTAGTTCCACGACGTTCACTACCAAGTATCTGCAACTCATTTAGAAAGCTGTGTGTTTGTAATGCCGCTAAGCAGAGGATCCAGTCAATTTGTCGTAGCATTATAAATACATTTACTATCTTTGAGTTATGTCTTCTATCCGGCCTGCTTTGCAAGCTATCATACTGAATTACGAACATTCAAACTTTTTCCGCGATTCTGAATGTTGTTAATGCTTTAGGAGTTGCCATGATGTTTCTTCCCCTAAACGAATGCACCAGTGCGCCGCCGAGAAGGGGTTTAAAGTTGACGAATAATACATTTGATCAGCAAAGGGTTGTATCAGAAATCAAAGAGAAATATTTTAGGTATCCGGTACCCAAGATGTACGGGGTTGCATTGAGTCGAGTGTGTAAATAGCAACCCCATTATAATGGATTCATACGGTACAAACTGGAAGATGTTTTCATTAAAAAATATAACATGATTTCAAAAGTATTTCTTAGGGAAATAAATTTGTCCTTTTCATCTGGATAAAAATATTTTTTCAAAAATTAATGCTGAACTTATTATCTAGTTTCCAACATAATTATCTGATTCCAAGTTGAAATCAATAAAAAGACGGTCAATAAATCAGAAATTAATTTTATTACTAATTGATCCAAATAAGACGATTGGTCTCCCTTTTGAGACTTCATCAGGCATACTATAAACAACATTACAATAGATTACATATGAGTTCTATGTTACATTTTTATATATAATAATATGATTAGTTGCTGACGTATTGGCCGTCTTTTTATTGAGTTACTATCAAGTTTATTCTGGTTATCATTTCTCCTCCTCTAACTCCATAAGAAAGAGATTTACAGATACGGAAGCTGCTAATTGGTGCAACTTCGTGTACTTAAATTGTGAATGACAATGAAAATTTTATAATTTATAATAGTTTTTTTTATGAGCATTTACTTTTATGAGAAGGTACATATATTAAATAATTGTCTCGTTCCACTGTCTCATACATAGAAGACTCCAACTTCAAATAATTTCTTAATCGAATGACATTGAATACGTGTACTTCAGAAACATGTTTAATTTCTATTGTCTGTACCTCTGGAAGTCTAAACGGAAGCTTTTATCAGTAGCCAATGTCAATACACGAATACAGAAGCTAGTAGACAGTTGTGTAAGTTGAGGAACTGGACCGAGTTTTCAGATGCTGACAAGGGAAGGTCACGGGACGGAGATCACATCTGTTATAGGGAGCAGCGACCTTGTCATTGTGACCTTCTGGAGTCGCATGTGCGTGGATGCCAGAACAACAGGTAGTGCGACCTATTGTCCCGAGTCAAAAAAGGTACGATACAATTCCTGGCTCTTCTGTCGGCATCGTTTTGTTACTCCAGCCTTAGTTGTTTGCCGAAGAAATGTAATGTTTAAAGGAAAATAAATTTAAAAAATTGTTCCGAGCACCAAAGTACGCCTGAACGACTTACAGGTTCGGATGAAAAGAATTAATTTTTTTTAAAACAAATTAACCTGGGTTCAATTTGATCATCATCTCGACTTTCACCATGATTTATCAACGATGTTCAGGCGTCGGATGGAAATATTTCTTGTAAATAAAAATGACTGTTCTTGCGTGTACTGTGTAGAAAAGAGACGACTACCACCCGCAAGGGCGGTCTTGTAAATTTTAACACAAGCAATAAGAGCAAATATTTCCGTCGAGTAAATGTTTTTCTGGGCCAATGAGATTGATACTGTTTTTCCCGATACAATTTGAGGTAAATACGTTATGGAAATGGAATACCCCATACGGGCAGAGGTTGAGGGCGTTACATAAAATTACTGCAAAGATAATCGACGCCATATTCCGGGGTTATGAAAACCGCCGAGTTCAGTTCTGACAATTAGCATACAGCTTAAATTGTACTTTATCTCTAGGGTTGGGAGTGGGATGTTTGAGGAAGAGTCACAACGTATATTGGTGTCTGATTCGTGATTTTTAGACATCTTTTAAGTTACTGTGTACATTTCAAACAACACGCCGATTTTGAGGAAATTAAAATTCGCTGAGCTTAGATAGAGTAAATGCATGAAACAGTGAATCGTTTAAAATTTGCCGATTTAATTACATGTTTACCAAGAGATTATTGTTATGTTAGTCCTGAACCAGGCTTATCTCAATAAAACACGGACAGTGCCGGGCACCAGACACTAATAAATAAAGAATGTATTGATTTTTTTCAGATATAACGTCATTTGTTTTTATACTTAATTACAAATAACAATATAATTAATTGCAAAGTAATTTGTGCAATTACTCAAGTTTGTTAGATCATAAATGTAATTTAAAAACTACGATTCGATTATGACTATTTCGTCTAACTACCACGGACACTTTTCTTGGATGACAGGCTACTTGAAGCAATTTGAAAGTGGGATGTGGAAGGGGGAGAAAGCAGTAAGTGTTAACTAGGGTCCACCAATTTATAGTTTTATAACCCTAGAATACCTGCATGAGGTAGGTCGAGCTGTTGATACTTGTCCTACGCCCTTCCTATTGGGGTTTGTTGTGATGTTCAAGCAGTCCCATGTCTTAGCTGGTTTTGGAGAAAACTGGCGGACGGTTCTAACGGTGATGGAGTTGTTTAAACAACATTTACGTTAACTCATTGGAAGTTGATATGAGGAAAATTTTCTAGAATTGTGTGGTTGATGGCGGCAGATAGAATATCAGAAACGGAGCTGGCTGAAAACTCCATCTATACAAATTAACGTGGCTCTCGTGTCAATTTTAATTTAAAATCAACATGACTTCCACCTTGTATTAACTCTTTCTCGCTTAAACAGGTCTCCCATCAGGTCATTCTCAAAGCTTCGTTATTACCACTCTTCATTTTTTGCCCATCAATCAAATCGATAGTCGTTGAAATTTAATTGCTGTCTCTAAGGTTCTCCAATAATTTCCCATGCCCTCTTGAGAAATGGTCAATGCTCTTTTAATCTCTCAAGGCTAATTTTTTGGACCGTATATCTTTTTATCATGTGATCTCGTGTTTCCGTTTCTGTTCGTAAGGTATGACGGACATTTTCTTCTTCTTCCTTGGCTCAGCAGCCCTTTCAGGGCTTGGCCTACAGGGTCGACTGCAGACCGTCATCTTACATGACACATTCCGAATTTGGAGTGATAAGTCTCCAACAGTCTTAATCCCATTATTCATGACAATGACGGCACAAACATCCAAGCCCTTGCCAGGATTCCAACCGGGAACCTTTGTGTTGTGAGGCAGCGACGCTATCAACTAGGCCACAGGAGGTCGGCATGACAGACAAATATCTCATGTAAATCCCTTAAATTTTGTTGTTAAAAATTGTTTACTTCAATACTCCTTGATAACTACAGTAATTATAATAATTTAATCTGGACTCATTCTTTAATAGTTCTGGTCCTTTCTCTTTGTAGTGGTACCTCACTGTGCCGGCTTGAAGACGCGCAGGGCTTACTTTCGTGAGACTTACTGTCTGGTCTCGCCTTTCTCTTAGACGAGCAGTGGTTTGCCGCCTGTGGTTGCTTACGTAACCGCTGGTACCGCGGTCTTTCTCCAGCAAAGGCTCGTTTACACACAGCAGAGACCACCCAAAGCACTCACGTGTGACTCAGGCTTTGCGTGCCTCGAAAATCAATACTCACGAAACAATGACTCAGACACCATTGACAATTCAATTCCTTAATTTCGTGCGTATTACTCTGTCTGATAGGTCTTACAATTACCACCTGTATATGTGAAATGGTTTGGTAATTAAATAAATAAACAAATCAGCCTATTCGTTAGAGAAAAACTAATAGGAAAATTTTAATACAAAGTAATATCATGACGTTACCTTCCTTCAATTTGGAACCTTATGCTTTGTATTAAAGATTTTTCAACAATATTTTCTGATGAATAGGGTGATTGACTTATTTATTTTCAAAACGGATTATTTTAAATATTTATAATGAAATTATATGATACAGATCTAAACATAAGGTTATTCCTGTTCGTGAAGTCTACCGATTTCACTCTCTCATTGTCAAAAAGCAACATTTTGTAAGGTCTCAGCTGTTTGGCTTCGTAAAAGATACCGCCAGAACTAAACAGTGCACATATAGTTTGTTGTGGATCACATTAAAGTAGTAACCTGTTTAAAAATACGCAAATAATTATGAATACTTTGTAACAGATCATATAACTAAGGTAGGAAACGTAAACTCCTTATTGCGTGGTTTCCAAAGAGAATTTTTTTTGATTATAGATGTAGATTTAATTGGTTTAATGCAATTTATGATAATGTAATATATTAATCAATTAACTTTAAATGGAATGATATTTTGGTCACTGTTCTTTTAACGTTTCTACACGTCAAGAGGAGAAAGCTTCTAATTGAAACGATTTTGTGATTAAAATAATACACATTTTACCATAAATGGCATGTTATTAGCATATTTATTAAACTTCCAGCCTCCATTAAACAGTTAAAAATAAAAACTTACCAACAAGTTCAAACACGAACTCTTTAATCCTACGGTATTGTAGAATTTTTGGAGCTGAGTATTTGATTATAGACCTTAACGCAGACATAGTAAATTTTTGATACACTAATTTCCCAGTATAATATATTAGCAATATTAATGAATTAGGTATAAATTATATATCGTGTCTTCTCTGAAGTACTTATTGTAAGTTAAACATAATCATATGATGAAAAGAGTAGCATAGAGTTAAAAGTAATTAAGAAATCATAACGATTTATGTACAATCTCTGACTCGTTCCACATCCCTGAAGTTCTACTTCCGTATGAGATCAATGGAATATGATTTATTACTAAGAGTTACATACACACAAGAACTAGGAGCTAAACGTAAGTTATATATACAGTATTACATGCAAAATAAAAATTATATAACATGTCTATAAACACATACTTATATTTTTGTATCATTCAGATAATATAAGTAAATTTAAAGCAGTGAAATTCTCGTCAATTAAAAGTACATACAAATGCAATGCGACGATTTTTAAGTGTGCCTCAGACAAATGTTCTCAGCCATATCAAGGTTCGCCGCTTCACGAAAAACGTGAATCACGAAGAAAGTAATCTTATTGTTTTCCTTCTTATTACTGTCTGAGGCTTGTTAGAAGGACGCAAGGTGTCGAGACAATCGGAGAATGTGATTTTAAAATTCCTTGTCTCCTGATTATGTTTTAAGTCCAAAGTCTAAATTGGCACGTAGGTTGGATACGACGTACGTATTGAATTTCAGTATCCATCAGCATTCCAACGAAATTTAAGGAAATTTTCCCGCCAGAAGCATAATTTGTGAAATACTGTACTTCTTTCTCAAATTTGAATAATTCAAGAATGTATTTAGTCACAGCAGGAGGAAAGTTCATTAAAAGTGTAACGTAATGGTTTCTGTTGATAATAATAAATGTGATGTATTACTAAAATAATTTTTTCAAGGTCTTTGTTATTTATTTCGGGAATAGTGTGTAAGTTTCAAATATCTCTCAGAACAATTGTCTGAAATATTTGTTCATTGATAATATTAGACAAATCGGAGGAAGGAAATTTCTGATATGAAAGGTTGTGATCGAGTATAATTTCGTACAGCTGGAAGATCAGGTTGCATAAATTAAATTTGAAAATTTGAATTACACCAAATGAACTTCATAAGAAATTAGAACAGCGTTATAGTGCAGGAAATTTTTGTCGCTTATTAATAGGAGTCACTGAAGCATTAAATGTTGAACAGAAATAACATACCTGTCGTCTGAAAAAATTATTGCAGAGTATGAATATAATTAAATGTATCTTAATATTTTACGGTTTTTAAGTTGTAAGTCTCCATGCATCTCCGTTAAGCGCTTCATGCACCTGCTTGTGTCAACAATGGGCTCTATATGCAAAAAGTATCCAGTATAGTAACGGTACGTATATTAGCACTCGTGCCTGATGAATTTAAATGAGGAAGTCGAGATTCGCATGACAACACCATTTAAGGCCCGCCATAAAAATATTTTTTATATGATCTCTACTGTAAAATCAATTTACCACTACGCTACAATCATATTACTCGTACCATCCTCAAAAATAGTTTAAAACCACAAGTGATAAGGTATAAATCTATTCCAATATACACATTTTTATTTTTATTTATTAAAGTAGTGCAATAACAATTAATACTCTTTATCATGTAGTGAATCAACGAGAAGAGACTTCGACCGGGTCAGGAATTAAACCCGGAACTTCCGGTCAGTATTCGGTTGCTTTAACCATATAAGCTACCCCAGTCAATTACAGACACAGTACGACATTACTTGCATTTTTATGATTTTACTGGAGTTACAAAACGTTCACTAACAAATATTTATTTTAAATAACTTAACTAGTAAAATTTTTATTTGCTTTAATTATTAAATGACACACATTAATAAAAATATTATTGTTGTGAATATTGGGGTTATTTAATAGGAACAGATTCGGGACAGTTAAACTGCCTAGGTATGTACACAAGTAATATAAAACTGGTTTAGTTATAGAACACATCACTCAATTATACTGGATTTATACTCCATGGGAGATGAATTCATCTGTCCTCAACTGACCGAGTAGAACCAACATGTATGTTTATCCACCTTTTATAAGAAAGACAAGAATGGAAAAATGGTGACCGGACCAGGGACTCGAACCCCGGACTTCCCATTTTCCGGGCGGCCAGTCTACCATTGAACTAATCCAAGTCGACGTCCAAGGACCGATTCAACATCCCTCCATTCTCGTAAACCTAAGCTAGGCTAACCTACAATACACTAATCACATTCTTCACGCTCATACTTGAGCTTCGATTGAAGTATTTCTTATTCCTATGACTTGTTTGTCCCGCTCTAAATATTTACGTATCTACTGAGTCTTCTATTACTTTTTCTCCTTCCAAATTAAGCACTTCCTTCCGAAAACCTTGTTTTGACTATTTTCAGCTAGCTTTTAGTTTTAATAAGAATCATTCTTCTTAGTATAAAACTTGTAAATTATTACAAACTCCACACTACTTCCCAGGCGTTTTGGACAATTTTATGACTGACCTCCACTGGTACCATAGCTTGACGCGTATAATTTAAGGCCCATAAAATCAATTTTGCTCACCAACAAGTTACAATGGCCATAAATTAATAGTTAATCCAACTCAAATACATATTATTAAATTATAATTATTACTGAAAAAACAATAGCTTAAAGGGATTTACTTGAATTGCTACACGAATTTGGTCAGCTCTAGGGATTAGTATTATGGCTGTGACTCGCTTATATTCCTAAAATTTTCAATTGATATTGTCAATATTTCATTTCATAAGCAATTGCTTTACAAATCTTATTACACCAAGATAACAAATAGGACCAACCATAAAGTGGACCAAATTTAATTTTTGTATAATTTTTGGTCACGTTTTCTATCAGGTGTAAACAATTCTCTACAGGTTATCTCAGTGTACTTTACGAGCACTCAGTCCAGGCTACCTTCAAGAATGTACCTTTCATTAATAAATCCAGGATCTATCGTATATGCAACAATCCAGAAATTTGGTAAAATCACACTACAGCACTACTATCATCGGAAGTACGCTTCTACAAGGTTATTATAACTAGGCGTGTGCCGTGTGTTACGGCTTACAGTTGGCCGATCTGTATCAAAGCCTTGCCAACAAGTGTGTCATTTACATTTCAAATTATACCGGACGCATACGTGGCATGCAACCTTGTCAACACAGCGCCTCCGACCTCTAATAATCCTGGTAGTCTATCTAGTGACAGATTTTCTGTGCGCATCTCTTTTAAGATTTACATCACTAGATTCATTGATACTGATATTGTTAGTGAAACATATTAATTAAAGCATCCGTGTGTATAGACCAGAAAAAAGTATGAAGATGCCAGGGGCATTTTCCCGAACTGAGATTCGGTTGTTATACCAGAACTATAATGCGTTGTGGGTCAATAGCTTATGTGGGTCTTCTTTTGGACTGCTGAAATCTGCTACCCAAACATCCGTCAGAAACTCGGATCCTCGGGTGCTTGAAGGTAGAATCAATCTCGGAACAAGAGGTCTCTCTTTCTCACACACACAAATCCGTTCTCCATTACCCTGTTTGTGGACCTACGAACAATGAAACGCCCCTTTTATAGTGGAGTCCATAATCGGTCCTTATCGCATGCAATGCACGTGTTGTTTAGCCTCAGACAGTCGGCCTTTAATTTACGGTGTAATCCCTGAGTATTTCTTTTGTAACGTGCACGTTTCTGCGAAAGAAGGAAGCACAACAATAACCCGGGCCAAATAGTCACTACATTCGTTTAGAAACGCGTTTTCACACAGCACACAAAAATTTAAAATGTCAAATTCTATAACACGGACATTATCCTTAGAGTGAAAAATTAAATTGCATTTCAGAAAAACCTAAAAAATAAATATATTTTAGTGGAATATCAACTAACTTAAATTATATTGAGTGTGGTGTCACCACGTCACATTGAAAGGAGCATGCCTAATATACGATCGGTTAACACGGCGTGTTGCATCTGAAGGAACTGACCTGAAGCCATTGAAATTTTTTGAAAATTAGTCATACTATAACGGTAGCATTATTTATTATTTGCTTCGGGGAGTATTTTAACTTCTTTTAAGTATCCAGAGTATACTTTATTTCCTTATGGAAGAAGCTTTACTTCTTTAAGTTCCGGGAGCAGGTTTGGACTGCCTGCAGTTACAGGGAATGCTTTCTGAATCTATTAAAGTACCGGTGATATTATTCATTCCGTTAAGGTATCGGGAATATATTTCGATTCTTTTGAGTATATAAGAAGAGAATTATTGACTCGGATAAGAAACCGTACATCCTCGTTTAGGTCAAGCGTGAGTTCATCCCCCTTCTGCTTTGGCGGTATGAATGAAGGGAATTGGTCCAAAAAGTTGACGCTCCTTACACCGGATAAATAAATTGTTAACCCGAATTAATTTCGTCTCCGGGCTTCTATAAATAAATATCCGGTAATGGTGGACAATTATCTAACGTATCATAAAAGAAGAAGTCTGCTGGATAAAGCTGTTTCTCTAATACATTTGATTGTGTGATGCAGTGACAAAAAACCGACCGGTGAAATAACAGGAAATCTTTTATTATTTAAAACTTTGTATCTAAATCTGTTTTTAAACAAAATCAATTATGGAATATCTCTGTGGTCCAGTGGCTAGCGTCACTGCATCGTACCAGAGGTCCCGGGTTGGGTGTTTGTGTGCCTCTTTGTGTTCCCAAATAGAGTAACCCTTACCATGAAATTTAGATCCCCAAAATGGTAAAGTAGTTGCTAATAACCTTGGCTTAAAATGACCTAAAAATCAATTATCTGCGAAAGGCAACACATGTGATATCCCAGGAGTTTATGAAATTTTAACAAAAAAAAACGGTCAACCCGGAGCAGGTGGACGGAACTTTCGGAGAAGGCACGTGTACATATTTGCCGAAGAACGAGCCAACCAAAGTAGATTTCCCAATGTCTGTACATATATGGAACTTGGTCTCGTAAAACCATAAAACCACTCCCTTGCCCCCTGGACGTGAGAAGGAAGCACGCTTTTTACAGCTCAGTATAACGTCATTCCTAATTAATTTTGAGTGCCATCGCGGCTCAGGAACGTGTCTTCTTAATCACGTTCGACAAATATGTTCGCACGCAGTTTGATACTAATTTGGCCTTACGGTCGTATCGTAAAGCTTACGTAATTCACTGAATAATTCAAACAATACAAATTTGATTTGAATGTACTATGAATTTTTTGTTTGTTAACCAGACTCTACGTTACGTCATAGAATTCTCGGCCAAATCCTAGAGTAACCGAAGCGAGAGCCAAAATTGTCATGAATACTGTATATTTAATCTGAAAATATTGAATAAGCAAGTTAAAAATTGAATATTTAAAAAAATTAATTCAATTTAACGGACTTTCAAATATATATAATTTGCAAAGATTTTTCACATTTGTATTCAATTTATTAATTATTAAATTCACTTACAAACTAGTGTAAGTAGTTTAAAAGCTTAATCTAGAGAAATTTCAAGACATTACTGATACAAGTGTATGGAATTGAGAAAAGGAAATTATATATAAATAACAGAATACAATTATATATTTCAAAAATTTTAATATAGAAAATATTATTACTATACATTACGGAGAATCATTTGCATCATAGAAAATTATTTTACTCTCATTTTATACAATACAAAAGGCCTAAATAATATTTTCATGAGATATGTTGTTTGAGCTGACGGCATTAATTTACTTTGCTTGCAATATTAATCACTTGGAGAGACTAACAGATCCCAAACTTTGGGGACTTTTACTTGCTTAGAAGCCTGTTAAAATTCCTGGCGGGGCCGGAATTTGAACTCTGTTCTCCGCATTCCTCCGCCGGAGGCGTCAACTCCGTGACTGGAATGAATTCAACATGCGCAAAAACCTCTGTTTCAAAGACATTCTAAGAGAATTTATTTATAGCGGAGAATCTCATTTCTAAGGTGTAATAGTTTTTAACACGTTTCAATATTATTTTCTAATTGCATAATATAATATATAGCCGGATCGCCCAATATCAGTTAATATGCATTTGCATAAAACTTCTCACAGTATGTATATTTCGGAAATTACAAATAGCATTGTACAAAATACAAACTCAGCCTATCATGACACTTGTCTGACTGAGAACCGATCCAACAACCTTTATATTTCGCCTGTATATTATAATTAACTCTACTGTTCTAGTTCAAATGATTGTCACAGTTTCGAATTTAATTTCAAAATTTTATCAGTCTTGTTTCCAAGATTGTCTACATATTGCTATAGGTATTCAAAAATAACATTTCCTATGAATATAAAACGTTAAGTGCAGTAAAATGGGTTTTAGAGGTTAATTTGAATTTATTGCTAGTCTCAAACCACAATTACTTATTTTTTTGTTCTTTGACTCTACAGCCCATTGAGGGCCTGGGTCTACCGGGTCGACTGAGGACTGTCTTCTTGCATGACACATTGGAGTGATACGTTGTTGGCGTATCGATTATTCAACAATCTTAATCCCGCTCTTCCGGCCATGACGACGAAAACATTCAAGCCCATGCTATGATTGGAATCCGGGACCCCTAGGTTGTGAGGCTACAATACCAACCACTACACCACAGGAAGGCGGCACAACTACTTGTATTAAACAAAAATTAGGCCAAGGTGTTTCGCTAGGAATGAAGAAAGTACTGCGTGACGATTGGTTGTTAGCAATTTATAGTAAACGATTTCTTACCGAAACAGTATTTGTTTCAAACAATATATTCAATGACGCATTTACATATTGACTTTTACTGTATTGGACGTTAAACAATTTAATTATTCAAGTAAATTATTCTTTCAATTTAATTGAGATTATTAATAAAACACCTTCTTAACAGTCACTTATTATTTTTATTATTTAAAATTAATGTTAAAACACGCTTACCTTAATATATTTAATTACGTAAGTATATATATATTTATATATATATCATGGAAGGTAAGGTTGGCTTCACAGTTTTACTTGACCCTGTCTCCGTTATATCTTTATCAAGAAGGAGCACATGAAAATTGGCTAGTTGAGAGTAGTAAAATGTTAGATTTAATGAATTAATCGCAGAGAGAATTTCAAATCGCTGTTTGGAAGTTAAATTTATATTCTAGGATATTTATAATGCATATCTCAATCGTATAATATTCGACAGCAAGTGAATATTCGAGAAACTTTAGGATTAGTAGAATGCTTCTTAGATTCCTTGTGATGATTTGTCTTTATTTATAGTACAGTCCTGTTTAGGACTTATGCCGTCTGTAACGACTGTCAGCTTTCGTGACACATTAAAATTTTGTTTCGACCCGTGGTCAGCTTAGCGATGTTTCTTTAGGTTTCGTGACCATGGCGAGTACAAATATCCCTTTCTGAGATTCAAAACCGGGAGATCTGGGGTGTGAGGTGAGGACACTAACCCATACACACTTTGTAATACAATAAGAATCGCATGAAATGTTATGTTCACTGTTGCATGTAGACGATGCCTTATTGAGAATTAACTTTCCTCCAGCAAGATCCATAATAGTTGACAAATGACTTAAAGTTATAAGTCAATATCATAAAAATGAGGGTATCATTGGAAAAGTAAATTAAATTATTTATTATTCCCTTACAATTGTGCATAAATCGTAGACAAAAATAGAAACACAGTTACTTGTTGGTGGCTAATAATAGATGAAAAGGTCGTGAAACAAGAAATATCTAGTTCTGTAATTATAACATTACCAATTCTAGATTGGGTTAATAAACAGCTAGATAAGTAAGCATAACTGGAAAAGTGAAAGTCTGTGCATACGAATGAGTAGATTGGGCGGAACGCTATAAATGTGGAGGTAAAGTTTGGATAAGTTCCAATAATATAATAGTTCATAAAAAGGTACACCAGATATCCACATCTGCTGTATAGATTTGCTGTTGTACTATAATTTATTATGACTCAACTGCTATGAATTATATAGGCACAGTAAAGAATGTAAGGAGTGATTAATGACAGTGAACACGTTCACGTTAAAGAACATTAACAGTCGCCGAGGAAAATGGATTTAATTCCTTGTAATTTTTATGTACATGACCCTGGCGGAAATTCAAGCACTGTAAATGTCTGTTTTCCTTTAATAACTTTAAGCGGTTAGCCTGTTCTCCTGATATAATAAATTAGTTTCTTGGAGGAAATACAAACCCGAGTTCATAAAACTCTTATAATGGCAATCATACATCGTGATAAATGATATCAGATCTGCATTTTTCTCCTCATAACGTATCTTGATGTTTGAATTACTTAAAAAATTCCCCTTTAGTTTCCAATTAGAAGCGAAATTACAATTTGAACTAGAATATTTAAATGTTTCATTGTGTTGAAACGTATCACAATGTTTAAAACATCTGTACAATGTAATTAGGCGGGGAATAACTAACAATAACTGTTAAATATTGCTATAATATATTTTATCACTTAATATTATATTAATTACTGTATCAATAAATAATGTCTTTCAAGGTGTTCATGTCATACTAACAAAATACGAGCCAAAATTAAATAAATCGAGTTTTAGTATTTTGCCATTATAAAAAATTTAAATTAAAGGATAATTCAAAGTCATTCAAAATCAACAAATATAACCGTAATGGGTTCTGAAAATTTACTCGTCTTTAACGTGGTTGTAGATTTAAACCATTTTCAGATAATTACGCAACTTGTCTGTAAAATAAGCTATTGTACACTTATTTGAAAATCACTGTAAAGCTTTATTCTGCAGTTTTGAACCATCAGACTAAAAGTATGATTTATTTTTATCCATTTTATTTAATAGCGTGACTACTTTATTTGGTTACTCAAATTTTTGTCAATGCAAATATAAAGATATAAACACTTTCGTGGTAACAGAAAAAAATGACACATATTTTAATAATTAAATAATTTGTCAAACTCCGTGCTCAACCTATTTTAAAATAATAAAATAATGGTCCACTAATGCAGTTATATATACTGAACATTGATTCATCTGACAACGATATTACTATATGTCCTGACCTTTAAATGAGGTTCCAGTATATGATTTCACTCATATTTAAAGATTGCATTCTGGTTGTATAGAGTAATAAAATTGTAAGATATAAGTAAGAAAACAGACAAATTAGAACAACCAAATATGTTTCCAGCTTTTCGTCTTTAAAGGGTACCTTTGGGACCAATTTGGGGGGGGGGGGGTAAAATACATTAATATATAGAGATGAAATGATAATGAATAATAAAATTTTTATTCAGATATGTGTAATTTAAATGTGTATATGTTCGTAGAGCAATTTCAAGCAACCTTGGCTAATAACGAAGGCGTTACAGATTCTTTATCAATGCTTCAATTTCGTAGCAATGCCGCAACTGTAGAATTAAATGTTTTCTCTTGATATTGCAGTTCCAGCAGCTTTTACTTACCTTTCATTGAAAGATTCGGACATTGCAACACACCTGCCGCTCACTGGAGCGGCACGGTCCGAATTAAAAATCTCTGTAATGAATCTGTGGCAGGAGGGAAAGCCCTCCGCCCACGCGGAGAACTTTCACGGGGCGTAACCATGGCGACGGAGTGTGAGACATTCACTCAGCTTCAGGTGATCGACGGACTATTGGCTCAGACCATTTAATTATACAGTGACACGGGCCGTACAGTACCTCCGTGAATAAAGTATATGTACGTTTATGTTTGTGTGTGCCTACGCATACAATTTTAAATCCGTTTTATATTTAAAATACGAGGCATGATTACTAAAATGCCTTGAAGTTGACGTGTCAAGTCTGGGTGTTGCAATTTCCGATTGGTAGCTCCTAAATTGAATGTGTTTCAAAACATATATCTCAACTTAAACGTAAAGTTGTAAGACAAACTTGTTCCTACCTCTTGGTGGCAGAAATTTTGATTGTTACATTTCTCTGAACTCGGAAATTTGTAATTGGCTTGATTTTATATTTCCAATGTTCGTGTCTACTTCGTAATACATGATTTTTAACATTTAAATTTATTAGGATCTTCGATTTGTCTCATGAATTCCAGGCTTATTCGGATGAGGAGAATGAAAATAATCTCGTCGATGGGTGTTAACTCACTTGAACTTGCTTAACTTTGTTGGACTAATGTAAAGACGTGTTGAAGTATTTTGGACGAAATGGAACAATGACGCCCTGAAAGGGGGGAGTGTTTAATCATCCCTTTGGTGGGAGAAGACTACTGAGTTAAAAAAAATATTGGGAAGTAAGGACGACGACGAATTGAGTTCTTGAGGGGAAGAAGCTGTGATAACTAGAGCTTTCAAAAAAAGAGGGTGGGGGAGGGAGAGAGGGAGAGGGAGAGAGAGCTGGAAGTTTAATCGCCGTAGTTGAACACGCCAGCCACGACGTTGAAGTGGATCCACGTCTCAGGAGAAAAATTCAGAAGATGAGCCGTGGGGTGAAAGCACAGCTCATGCTGTCCTAAAAGGAGGTCACAGTGGTGGTAAATGTAAGGCACAGCCATAAATTCATCATTTCCATATTCTAGTAACAATTACATTGCCTCCCCAACGTGGGCCAAAATATTCCCTGCGTTTTCGAATGAAAGAGCAAATGATATATTGTAATCGTGGCTAGAGACGAGTCACGATTTTACATTTTGAAAATATAATATATTTTTATATTCGAGGGACATACAATAATGAAAGAAACAAATTGATGTAGAAATTTTTTTTTGTATGTGTTTGGTCCTTTCATTCGTTTAGGTGGTCATCACTGGGATGAGCTGAGAACACGTGACGGATAAAAACTGTTTTGTTTATAAGCTAAAAATTACACTTAATGTTGTCGTTAACTTTAAGAATTCACTTTACTTGAACAACGGTGATTGATTCGTTTCTTGCTATGTGAAGGTGAAGAACCGACTAATATATTTTCTGGGATGATTTTTACAATCGGTGAAACTTGTATTAATTGCATAAATTCTTGTAACTGGTTAGAACAGTTAGAAAACGGTCAAAACCTCAGTGACTTACGGGCAGCGTCATGGTCGGTCAGTTGAAGTGTTAACTCATTCCTTATAACCCACACTGACGACATTATTCGTTAAGTCTGAGTATTACTATGACGATATAACCCAAAAAGCTGCAGGAAGTTCATAAGGTTATAAGTAGCAAACTGAATTCCAGCAAAATAAAAACACAAGGAAACAAGATTCAAAATGTGTGGGTACTTCAAAGAACGATATGAAAGGGAAAGTGACCTCTTTCTAAATAAGATTTTGATTAAATTTGGCTTCGCCATTTTAATCGGAGTTAAAAAAAGTCAACAAAGTGGAGGTCAAAGAATTTTTAGGAAACTGGTACAAAGATCAAAACAAAGACTTCTTTGCATCATGTATAAAAATCTACTTCATCGTTGGGACAAGTTTATTATTCTTAGTGAGGGTAATGTTGACAAGTAATAAAAGTCACAGTTTGTAGAAATAGTGTTCTATTTTACAAGATAATTTTCTCTCTTTAATTAATGAATGTCTCTTATACGATTGTCGAAACCTAACCGTTCGTTTAGAACTAATTTAATTATTTATGCTAAGTTCTTTACCCTTATTATATTACGATATCTCCCTAGTATTAGTACAAGATTCAGCCTTTCCCATGTTAAGGTCGTGACATTCAAAACAAATATCAACTCAAGGTGTAGTACTTTTTTCAACTTGTATGCAAGTAAACAAAGCAATAAATTCCCCCTTGGACCCGGTTCCTAAACGGCTAACGCATTAGGTATTTAAAAAGCTCGTAAACAAAAGCGTTAACCTTCGTTGCGTAAGTCACTTGTATATTCGTATCGACGACGGAGATGGGTTATCGCCCGTGGAAAGTGAAATCTGGCTGGTCAGTCCAGTCATGGCAACTTTCATGAGCAACGCCACATATGGAAGAGCGCACATCTGCAGGGGCCGTGAGAAAGTTCCGACATAATCTATTCTATATGTTTACATGACTACCCTACGAAAATTGCTCGTCCGTCTTAAGATTTCGAACCCAGATATTTTCAGTTCGGCTATCCTTATTTATAGCAACGATAAAGTTCAGACATGAGGTCATTAAACTTCACACGTTGATCATGACAGACTGTTGAATCGAAAACGATCAAAACCTCAGCGTCTGACATGCAGGGTCCTGGCCGGACAGTTGAAGTGTCAACTCCACCTCTTAAAACCCACACTGACGACATTATTAGTGAAGCCTACGTATTACTGTCCAAAAAGCTGCAGGAAGTGTTGTAACAGTTGTCGTACAATCCTTCCCAATAGGACAAATTAAAGTCCTGCCAATTGACAATAGTATTATTAGCATATATGCCGAGAAAGGTGGTTGTTTCAGCAACATGGATCAATAAGGGCGGGTCGACGTTGAAATTGAATAAAACAAGCTCTGTTTGAGGTATTATTTGAAAAGACATGCATGGGCCCCTTTAAGTAAAAAAAAATTACACACAGCTTGTTTTCAAAATCAATCCGCCATTTTAAAAAATTCTATACATTAATCATTGCAGCGAAACCTGATGTATTTGTCGCTTAAATTTCATGCATTTGTTTAGACGTAAATTTGTTACACTGTTTACATATTATTGTATATAATATTAAAGAATTGGAAATTGGGGTTATTTTTCTTATATTACAGTATAAGGTTATTATTGACAGTATAACACGAAACCTATCCCGGAGAATGTTTTATATTAATATCTTCTGAACCCTCAATATGTCGAAACTCACGAAAATTTAAGTTGAAAATCCTGTTTCAAACCCTAAAAGTTTCATTGAAATCCGTTGAGCCTATTTCAGACGAACTTCCTGACATACACTTCAGTTTTATTTATTCGTATTTATGTTTAAATCATTAATTTGTCTTACGTTACTCATAAAAAGTGAGTGTATACTTATGGCTTTTAAAAATCTATTTATCAAATTAATGCATATTCCAAAATTTATGATAAAAGTTATTTCATGCAAATAAAAGTTTGGAACTAGTGGAGTTATCCCTCATCCTCTGGTGATGCAAAAGGAAGGGAAAACTGCTACTTAATTATAAAATTTTAATTAATGGGTTTTAAAAATCTATATAAAAGGAAGGGAAAACTTTCACTATATTACAAAAGTGTCAATGAAAAAGGCTATAAATTAATGACAAAGTCGGGAGGCGCTTAATCGTGACGTATTAAGTTTGGGGGATAACTTTCTTTAGCCAAAAGTTATAAGCAGAATAGGGACTAAGAGAAGGGGTATATTAATAGTTTGCATAGAGGGAAGTGTGTGAAGTAAGAACAGGAGAGGGGGCCAAGGATGAAATATGCTAAGCACATTAGGGAAGACGTGGGATGTGGTAGCTATGTACAAATGAAAAGGCTTGAGCAGGATAAGTTTGTATGGAGGGCTGCATCAGTCTTAAGACTAATAACCTAAACAACATGCAAATAAAATATATATGCTTCTTTTACTTTTCACATACGTTGTTCCTGAATTGGGAGTATATATCCATCCAACATCTAACTACTGAGAGCATCGTGTCTGCCTCGTGTAACTGTGGTTTCTAAAATCACTTTACTTACATTCTAGTGATCCTAAACAATTTTCACTTATAAAGAGAACTCGAAAAATATAGTGCAAAGTATGAATTGAATTGATTACTTAGCATTTGAGGTTCAGAGGTAAGATCGCCACCGAAGGTCACTGCAAGGAGAAGTGGTATCGAACCTTGAAGAGCTGCTACACTGTACCGTTTAGAATCTGTGACGTTACCAGGAGACGCCCAATTTACGAATTATAGAATCGAACACGTTACCAGGATACGAACTTCATTTATCGACATCTTGTAGATTCACGCGTAGTATTTTCGAATTTGACAAAGTGGAATTAAAATAACCTATATGGGCAAAAGCGTTTAAATAACTACTATTGAAATTTGTTGTTGCAATCATATATCTCGTATCCTCAACTAAAATATTATTTCTCCCCATTTAAGTTTCTCACTTTCAGTTTGTTGCACATGGTTCTGAATGACAGACTATTTTCTTTTCATAAAAATATTGTATGGCCTTTAGTTTAGTTGTTAACAACAAAAATAGGTTTTCCTAGAAATAATTAGGAGGGCAGGTGTTCTGACTTTAAGCTGTTTCAGAAAATATTCTGTAACTTAACCTGTAGAGTTTAAAATATGTTTATATGAAAAGTATTTGTATACATTATTAAGCAGTAACAATTTATCCGAACTAGAATTTGTAGGGATTTATTATTTTTTACTGATTATTAATAGTCAATTTAATATATGTCATTGAAATGAACTAGCATTTGATGAGACTTTAAACAGTAAAAAAATTCTCTTAAATGATGGAAATACATTCATATTAATTATTAATTTTAGAGATATGATCCTTAAACTTAAAAAAGAAATTTTAATTGGATTTCCGTTGTTTTAGCGTTCAACTACTTAATGATACGAACGCATAAATGCCAAATGGACTGTAACTATCGTCAAATAGCAACATCCTAAATCAGGCTCGAGAATCATGTGTTAACAGGCGTTTAGGCCCAAATTTATTCACTTGTTCCAGAGGGATGTATAAAATGGATTTCAATTAATAAAACGTATAATTTGGTACCCTTACGACTCGTTGCTTATTTTCATGATTTTAATACATGTACATGACGGACTTCAATGCCCGCAAGAAACATTCGTCGTAGGAGTTCTTTCCCTAAATCAGCGAATTTTCTCGTGTTTTGTGCTCCTGAATATTAACATTGAAATAGTTCCTTTATAACTCATTTACATGTGCATTAAAATATGTTGGTATCTAGATTTGATTTTTTGGATTGATTCCCATATTGTTTGCCATTTATATTTGAATTGATAATCAATTCGGAAGTACGTAGAGAAACTGACTATTCCTCATTTAGAATTACTTAACCTTAGCTTAACTTTTGTTTTAGGTTTAAAGAGTTATTGTGTCTGAATTATTTTGTACTGAAATTGAAACTAAAATAATCCAAGAAACATTTTATTTGAAGGAACTGATTATTATACTTGAGCAGCCCAATTATAACTGAATATTTTTACTTTTGCGAACTGAAATTTCATTTTGTAAATATACGTTAAGGTTTTGAGATGATATCTTGAAATTTAAAAGGAGAAATAATATATATTTTCTTTTGTCTGTTCTTTCAATCAATTCAATTTTAGTACTCGATAATCACAAACAGACTGAAATACATTTCAAGCTTACTAGTGCATCCTTTGGCATCTTCTAATTTTATTTTATCTGATTTAATGGAATAATATTGTGAAGGATGCAACACGCAATACTTATTTCATGCCATTCGTTTATGGGGCCACGATTCGCTGTCATTAAAACTATATATTCACATTATAAGGAACATGACAGGTATACTTATAATATCACACTTTAGGAATTCAAATATTTCCCGGTTTATATTATAAGCATTCCACATAAACCTGAAAATTCTAGCTTTTAAAATAGTCTGTAATAAAACAGCGAGTTGTAAATCTCACACTATATAATTTATAAATTCTCTGCACAAATCGATTGTCTACCTTTCTCTTCCTTCCCCAATCCGCCTTTCAAATTACCTCCCGATGTTATTAGAACTATTTTTAATACAGTTGAACGACTTCAAGGGAGTCGATGTTAAAATAAGTACCTTATTCTTGGAAACCGCTAGTTATATCCCACTTACATGTTAACAGCTTATTTTTAACCGTATGATATGCATGTGGAAGAATATTAAATTATTTGTATTCTTACTTGTGGATAAAAAGTTTTAAAATTGTCCGTAAAACAGATCTTTATAAATAAATTAATCATTAAAATCAGAAAAAAATTAATGATTAATTCTGCTTCTACATACATATCAAAAGAATAAAAATAAGTTGTGAAAAATACTTTACTGAATTTATAACGGTTTTCGAGAAAAGGGTACCAAATTTCAGTATTTTAACATGGGCAATACAGGGCATCTTTCAGTCACTCATATGTTCGTAGTTAATTTTTTCTAGTGAATTGTATAACATGACATCATTGTTTGATTGTTGACAAACTGTGGGGAAAATAGTACCTACGAATTAACAAGATGAATAAAATGGGAGTTGCGATTTCAATTTAGGTAGGAAAGCTCAAATTTTGTGACCACGGGTAAAGAATGACACATAGTGACTATTACATTTCGACAAAAAAAGGAGGTGTAATAAACTCTGGAAACATGAACCGCCATACTCTGTATATCTTGAGGTCATCACTGTACCCGCATATAATTTCCAACCAAACCTTCATGCCCAACCTTAGTGACCTTAGTGAAATATTCTCACACTAACGAGCCATAAATGACTTGTGTATTAATATCACCTATTTTCACACAGTTCGACATCATGCATGTTTGATAATAATGAATACATTTAATATCTCATATTTACTCACACTTTACTGTAGTGACATCAAAAAGTCTTACAAAATTTATTTAATCTTTCATAACGGAGACATAAGCATCGGAATGTAATGATGACGGTTTTCCTTGTGACCCCTTTCGAGCAAGAATGCTCGTGAAAGCGGAAAGCGTTGTTGCCTGCACAACCTTGTAAGGCTGCTGTCGCGGATGACATCACTACTGTGACGTAGAAGGGAAAGGCAGATGACGTGGGAGTGAACAGGCACTTCGATGTCTAGCAGCTCAACTGTGACATCACAGGAACCCAGACCCAGGGTAAAAGGTCGTCTTTCATTGATCCCTTGCCTCCTTGGCGAGATCAGCTGAGTACCATTGAACCCAATGTGCGTAGGAAAGTTGCGACTTACAAACTATGGACTGCATTTGTTTTTCTAATTCATCACCACTAGCCATAAAATAAGGATATTTTCAACAGAACTTGTTAATCTCTGTCGGCTATTTACAATGATTTTCTCGTGTAGTAAAGCTATTGAAACGATTGAAATTTAGTGCAGGACGAATGAACGAAGGAGCGTTTTATAAGAGTATAAGATGACTAAATGTTGTGAAGTTCCATCCGTGCCATTGCTGTAAAATCCACATTGATGATCATAAGCATAAACCAATTAAATAGCGTTTGAAGGAAAACAGATAAATTGCAGTTAATAACTGTGATTTGAACCAAATGTAATAAATATTAAGGTTCGATTGAATGAATCGCTGCGTATGTAATTGATGATTCGAATACAATTGGCTCAAATTGGTAGAAGGTTTAAATTATTTCTTCAGTTCTTGGATATATTATCTATTAGTTCCTGACTTCTATCAGTATATAAGTAGAGATAACAAGAGTCGTCATTAAATTAATTATAAAAGTGGTTTAATGAAGCATTTAATGTTAAATTCATGACGAATAAATGAAAAAAGGGTCCAGCCCTTATGAATATTTCAGACTTCATAATAATGAATTCATTACTTTTGTTGTGGTATACAGTCCTAAAAATGGTCTGATGCAGCTTCGATGCTAACCTATCTTGCGCATGCCTTTTCATTTCCGAATAACTACCAAATCCTCCCTAATCTGCTTACCGTATTTCATACTTGGTCTCCCTCTTCTGTTTTTACCCCACACACTTCCCTCTAATGCTATTTTTTCAAGATACTAATGTCTTAAAACGTGGCCTATGAATCTATCCCTTTTTTTGGTCAACGCCATCCACATTGTTCGCTCTTCCCCTATTCTGTTTAGAACTTCCTCGTTAGTGATTGCATCCACCCATCTGATTTTCAGAATTCTCCTGTAGCACCACATACGCTTCTATTCTTTTGCTTTCTGCAACTACTATCATCAACGTTTCGCACCCATATAACGCCATACTCCATACGAACATTTTTAGCAATGATTTCCTATTATTCACACTTATATTACCCGTACGTAAATTTCTCTTTTTTTGCGAAAGCCTTCCTGTGCTATCCTACTATTCATGTCTACTATACTTCTACCATCCCTAGTTATTATGCTGCCCAAGTAGCAGAATATCCTTTCCGAATCTAACAACCTTTGTTATTCCACTGATTATTATACTAAACTCCACCAACTTGGCTTTCCTCCTATTAATCCTCATGTTGTACTCTTCATTCAGGAACACGTTCATGCCATTTGTCACGTTTCTCAAGTTTTCTTCTGACTCAAAACCACAGGGTTTTTATTTATTTTCCTTGGAATATGATTCCTTTTCCATATTCCGCTTCAACTTTTTTCATAGCCTGTTCTATATATAAGTTCTCAAAATGCTTCGTTTTAGATATTTGAAACTTAAGGTGCTTTATTGTCAATTATTGTTTTTATCTCTGAGACCTGTGGAAATACTTAGCGTTTTAATTCGAAAATTGCAAACATAAATTAGTATTATAAAAATTTTAGCGGAAATTTAATTCGTGTTTTGCTGATAACGGACACATGAAGGGTTAGTACTTACATAAATGAATGCGGAAATTAAACTCGGTTATCGCTGCATTTACATCTGGTTTTCATAAACAGGCGCAAATATTTGCAAAAGACGTAATAATCGCTCTGCATCTGAAGCTCAGTGTAATATCATCGTTTGTGCGTCCTGCTGCGAAGTTGGCGCCACGATATCAAAGATCTCGAAATGTATTACTCTTTTGTATGCTCCAGGAGCAGATCAGTTTATGTTCTAACTCCCGTTATGGCGTGACGTCACCTCCAAAACTGTCTGGAGGTTGCATGGCATTTGTTAGCACTGACCTCTCTCCACCTCCCAGGCAGTGACTCTCGAGGAGAGAGACAGAGCTAACAACATAATCACTACCCTACATCTTAATAACCTAAATTAGATCTCATAAAATTTTATCACGAAACTACTGAATGTGATATACTGAATTTAATACATAGCATAGTTTTCAACCAATTTTAAGTTTATTAAGTAGGAGTAAACAAGAAACCTCGCCATAGGAGCAATAAATTAAGGGAATACTATTGTTTGGAGTAGCCAATAGAGTTAATTATCCGCAGCAAATATACTCATTTCAGAATTGTAATCTGTGACAAGTTACAATACAAAACACTGTCGGACTGAATTTTTAGTTTAAAATTAGTCATTTATATATATCTAAAACATTGATACAATATTATATGAAGTGACACCGAGGAGAACTCACAGGTTTATGACCGACGAATTTGAATTTACAACACGTAAATATTTACGAAGTAAAGAAAATAGTTTTAAATGAAGCACAAAATATATGAATATGCTATATTGACTTTTAGCTTCGTTTAATTTATATAAATAAATGTCAACGTGTTTAACTCAAACGATATACGAAAAAGTTAAACAAATCTGAATTAAGTGGCAGAAATGTATCAGGTTTGCTCATATAGCACATATTTTATTATGGTTTTAGTAGATGTATGTTTATATACGGAATTCAACGTAAATATACTACCATAACGATTCGCCGGTCAGTAATGATACAGATTTACCGTCCAATAAAATAAAGTCATCATGAAAAATGTATTAAAAACATTTTTTTGTGTCAGACGGTAGTTCATATAATCTAAAATACACATTTTAAAATCAATACTATTTACGAGATTAACACGAAAACTATATTTTTATAGACTTCAAAACTGAACGCAAGAACGGAAGTAATATGTGTGTTATTGTAATTATGATGAATTGAAATATAAAAAAAATTTAATGGGGTAAAAGCGGATTTTACGTAAAGTTTATTTAAAAATCTTTTACTTTAATCGCATTTAATTTTTTTGGGTAAATTTTATTCTTAACTCCACCTGTTAAATTATGTACCCGAAACGAAACGGATGAAAATATACTATGCAATCAATGTATACTTATATATTGTTTTTGTTTTCTTTGGACATCTCTATTTTCTTACTGGATATATTCGTATATAAATAGTGTAAGAATCGAATGGAATACTAATATTATGTCTTTGAATTAATAAATTTCAATTAACCTACATACCATTCAAATATCGTTCTGTGCTGAGTTTTTATGTATTCGGCGCAAAAGAATTGTTGCAAAGTGCCATGAGTTCTAAAATAATCGTTCTCTAATTGGAAATGAAACGAACCAGATGTGACGTAATTCAACCGTTCGCCATTTTAAGCTTGAACGGGACTCGGTGAGGCAGCCTGACTCATGGAGGGGAACTTGTTCCACCAGGACGAAATTATTCTTAAAATAAATTATATATTCTCCAATAAAAAATAGTAAATTAGTTTGGACATATGTCTTCAATGACAACTTTACCTGAGTATAATTCAAGTTAAGCTTTTAATAATATTTACTTATATTTTGTTATTACTGACACAACAACGTTGGCGGTCAGTTTCTTACGGGAATTTTGTCGACGTAGTTTCGTAAATTAAGCATTTGCATAGCGTAATATTGGATCGCTTTTAGGGTCCACAAGAGTTGGCAGCCCTGTACATCTTGTGATGTCGGACGTTAAGTCACGTCGTTGGAATTGGAAACCGCCGTGCACACTACAAGATTATAAATACTGTTGTAAAGATCCTCCCGTTCCCTTTTTCGTATTATGTATTTTATGGCATGTTTATATTATTCTGCCTTAATCCATATTTAATTCATAAACCGACAAAAAGTTAGATGAACGGTTACAATTGCATGTGTTACCTGTGTTTATCTTTTTCAGATGCTGAGGTATGCCTGATGTGTGCCGCTCAGACTCACAGCGCTCGGACTCATCACAGCGACCACGCGTCTCCTTCAACCGTGACGTGCACGTAAAGCGCATCAGTGAGTACCTAGCTATCTACCTTTGAGTCCCGTGCTCCCTGAATGTGCGCAACGTCGCTGGTACTGGTTGTTGTCGTCAGGTAGCGCCGGGGCGCCGCGCATCGTCGGGGCGCTGAGTGGAGACGGCGCCGGGCGTGTGGTGCCTTTGCCCGTGCGACGCCAGCGTCCATCGCGACTTTCTCGTCAGGAGCTCGCTCGCGAGGCCAGGCGAGTCCTCGAACAAGCTGATCGGGTCACCTGCTTGGCTTCCGTGGATGGCTTCTCCAGTCTACGTCTCCCACGACGGAGCAGGAAACAACTGGAAGCGTCGCTGAACGGGAAGCACTCCTCGAGTCTGACCGACCTTTCATCTCCGGAGCGGCCAAAGCGACGTAAGGGTCTTCTAAAAAGAAGTCAGAGTGAAAGGTCATCCGAGAGGCCGCCTCCGCGGCAACCGAAGAGCGAAAGCAACTCGTTTTTCCACTCTCTTGAACGGAAACGTCTCAAGAGTAGGCAGCCAGACCCTAAGTACAAGAACCATCACAGCGACAACTCAGACAGGTCGCCGTCACCGCCAGCCAGGCTCAGGAAAAACATTCTGAAAAAGAGCCTGAGCGATTCGGAAACTCCGAGAGCCACTGACTTGCCGAAGAAGCAGCTGTCTCCGATAATCGAGGACGTTCCACGTGACGACTACTTCGCAAAAAACGACGACGACGCTCTCACGGTACCAGATGAGACGAAGATGCACAGCAGTCAACTGCCCGCTAGCAAACCCTCTCTAACACGCGGCCGCACGGTAGAGTCTATGGTAAAGCGTCTTTCGCAAGACGCCAAGAGACCCCCTAGGAAAGCTCCTCGAGGAGTCAGCCCTTCAGCCCTGCTGACGCCGGGCGACGACCGCCACCATAACAACAACTTGCCATTTTCCTACACAGAGCCCACGCCGCTGCCCACCGCCACAGACAGGTTTGCGACACCCACTGACGGCCAAGTAATCTACGCCGAGGTTGTCGTCAGCGGAGGTGGGACCGGTCAGGTGAACAAGCAGACCGTGCACAGAAAGGTTTCTCCGGAGAGTAAGCCGGAGCCACTGCCGTCGCCGACCAGGCTCAAGCAGGACAACAACGTGCAGGCGTCGGACGAGGACGAAGGTGTCAGCCTGACCATGGACTACGGACGCAAGGGCGTGGCCAGGCGCGACTACGTCAACAGGCAGTACGCAGACTCCGCCTACAAGAACGGGGCCCTAATAGACGTCAAAACGAAAACGAACGACGGGAGAGAAACAGCTCTCGGCTCGAAAGTTAGACGTGATCTAAAAATGGAATACAGCAACGGTGTGGATGGCTCTTACAGAAGAGAAGTCGTCCAGGAGTCCAGTAGATATCACAGTGGAGAATTCTCTTTAGATTCCTCGGCGCGGGGTAGAGCCGACGGCATGGACTCCCGAAGGAAGGATTACATGATCGAAAACACAGGAACATTCGACGACCACTCGTACAGACACGGGAACGACATATTCGATTCTCTCCCAAGAAAAAACTCTTCCAACGATTTCATTAACGGAGAGAAATACAAATCCGAATCGAGATTCTACAGAGAATCATTTGATAGCGGTGGCTACAACAGGAGAGATTCCACCGATTCCGGAAGCCCGACAAGAAGGGAACCACCTATACAGCCAAGAATAATCGACAGTAACGATCTGAGCTCGAGAAGAGACAGGTTGGAATCTAAAATAGAAAGCCAGAGGAAGGACAGATTCGTGACTTCGAGACTGCAAGAAACGAGCGGCTTTAACAATTCACTTTTAAGTGACAGTAACAAGAAATTTTCAACAGATTTAAGAAATACATCTGATTCCAACTATAACAGACGCGAATTTCTAAACTCTCAAATAGACTACGGGACTGACAGCAAAAGGGAGGAAAAGTACGAGAACGATCGCAACCACGTAAAGAGCAACCGATACGTCGAAACTCGCTCTTTCGAACTCGACAGTCATGGTAAAAAGGACTTCTTCGCCGACTCAGGCATCGAAGTGGATTATCGCAAAGAGTCTGGGGGAAACAAATCATCTAGGAGGTACGAAGATGTGAAGACTATAGATGGCCCTACTGCTAAGATTATCATCAGCAGTCGGGAGCCTGCCCCAAACATCTCACGCATCGATCTGAACGGACGCAGAGGTGGACGCGGGCTCAGCGACGACGACGAGGAAGACGACGACTTCCGTTACAAAAGCACCGGAACCGGCTTCAATTCCACCCGGCTTGTGCAGGAACATCGCAAAACTACCGACGTCCTACCAGCGTCCACGGTCCTCATTCGTCACTACGCCCCAACCGACGACAGAGAAGCGTCTCCTGTATACAGGTCACGAGCTCAGAGGGAATCTGAGAAATTCATCAGGGTAGAGAGAGGTGAGGCGACTGATGAGGAGTTCGAAAGTCGCAGAAGAGACCACAAAAAGTCTAGCAATAGAAAACGCGATCCATCTGATGACCGGGAAACCGAAAACGAACTCCAACGAGGAGACACCCTCAAGAAATCCGGAACGTTAAAGGAGAGTGACAAGAAACAAGAGAAGAAGAAGGAATCAAAAAAGAAACAAGGATCTGCGATGGATAAAGTGAAACAGTTATTCTCGCGAAGCGAAAGTTCCAAGAAGGACAAGAAGAAGAAGAAAGACGAGGTAGCCAAAGAGGACGTAGAACAGGAAGATCCCCTTACGACAAGATACACGGAGTATAAGGGCAGCAATGTGGAATCCGACCAGGAAACCCTACGAGCAACTCCCCACTCCATGCGCCGATTCGCCGATGCTGAGGAATTACAGGTGAGTACAAAACTGCAACAATCTAACATCTACTTTCCTTACTTTATAATGAAAATCTGCAAACGTAAAAATTAGTGGCAATGCTTAGAAAAATTTATTATCTATATTTTTCAACTCTCGCTAAGCAATGTATCATTTTAGCCAAGGTCGGGCAGTTTCCAGGTTTTGTGTCTCAGCGATCGAAAGCTTTATAGCTTACATGCTTTTATTTCTCAGTTTGAATGATTATATTTTTTTTCCGATCGTATTGTATGCGAATGTACGAGTATAATATTCTGTAAAATAATTTTCCTGATGTACGTTTTCTTAAAGTAGTGCGCATTTATTAAATATACCAATCATTAGGCATCGAAATTTTCACTTAATGTCGTTTTCGTAATTCTCATATCATTGAAATAAAAAATAATTGTGAAATTTCCATGAAGACTTGAAATCGTAAAGCTGGGAAAATCAATTATAGATTAATATTTTCCTTAAAAGTCGGAGGATGGAATTATTGAAAACTTAACTCTTAAGTTATCGGAATCGCATTCTCGATTATATAGCAATCTGTAATAAGTTTAGGGGCACACATTGACTCATAGGCTAGGAAAGACTGGTGCAATGGACGGCGCCATGGAGGTTGCCTTGGTATAATGAAGCTACTATCCATATCAGGTTTACCACGAGAAATCGAGGCAAGTGACTCACGGCGGTTTTTAATCAGTTCTTTAACGTTTAATATTTTCTAGGGATTACTATATAAAGAAGCAGTAAAAGTAGTAGACGATTTTTATAATCATTTCAATTCACTGGATGATTTTTCTTTTTATTATTGTATATTATTTTTAATGGAAGAGATGAGTTTCCTAAACTGAATTGAGTTTCAATTGTTATAAAAATAATAACTTTGAATACGTCTTTTAAGTATCATTTCATGTAATGACGATTCATAGAGATTTGTCCACAAACGATAATGGCAGATGATGTTCGTAAATAACTAAGGGCTTGAAAACGAACTCATTTCCGTATTATTTTTCACTCTCTCACCAATATTCATTTTTCAATATAAACATTTACGTAGCAAAATTATCTAATATTGTTACCAACAACACATCTTCTCTTTATTTTCCTATTTATCATTTATTTTCTTCAAGTATTGAAAACGTACGAACTCCACATGTTTCTTATGAAAGTAATTCCTATTGTCTCTCTGCTTTTATCTTACTTAATCTTATACTGAATATTTTTTCAGCGATATTTTTAAATGACAAACAATAAAATGTTTTGCAATATATTTCGAAAGTCGAAATAGACTGAGACAGATTCCGTACGAGAAGGGCACTTAAAATTTTGTCTCCAATCTACATTTAAAGCTCAAAGTACTATCCTCTTAGAGAATATGCGTACAGTTTTTTTAGTTGAATATATTGTTGTGTACAAATTAAATTGAGCTATTTTGTTCCTGAACAATATTTTTTTGTGATTTCCAATAATTTTTAAAAGGAAAGCTTTGGTGTCCTATGTTGAATAAATAAATTTTATACTGTAATTCATCGATAGGCATTTATTTATCCAAAATTATAAATACCATTAAGATTGTTTGAAATTCTACGAATCTTCATTTTACACTAACAAATACGAAATATGCTTGTTGGGAGTCCATAAGATTTAATATTTTGAGAAGTTACCGTATGTATTTAACTACGTTTTTCATATTATATTTATTTTGAAGTTTATTAATGAGTTAGACATTTTGTCTCTGATTGCCAAGCTACAATTGTTCAAACAGAGCTTAAGTCAGAAATATTCCTCAATTACTTATTTTGTGAGATGATTTTTGATTTCCAAAAATATAACTTATTTTACTCAATTTATTCCTTGAGATAAGACAGTTTTACGTAGTCATACTGATTGTAAGAGTGCGTTCAGCGTTGGTGACAGGTTGCGAACTTTCATCAGCGGCAATGATTTATATCAAAAGGTTTTTTTTTTATTTCAAGGAGCTGTCTTCTGCTCTATGAAAGCTGAGTAGATATGTTCGGGTGCACGAAAGCTCGTAGCGTGGTGACACACCGTGACTGACAAATGTGCAGATTTTCTTGGAAGACCGCACATCCATTTCACGGTTCACTTTGACGCCCACGACAGCTTTTGTCACATTGTGCTGTGAGGTTCGCCTTCTATTCCGGCGTCTATATCGCCAGGTGGGGTTCGTCCCACTTCCATGCTAAATCTTGCGAAACTTGTCCATGAACTTCGACGGAGTGTTGCAATGGCACTTCGGTTACCTGTTACGTCTTGGCATTCTCCGATAGAGCACTGGGCAAGGAGCCCGTTCCTAGTTACGTCATAAAGATATCACTTTGGGATCCACTTCCCATAATCTGAAAATTATGACAAGTTCGAGCTCTAATATTGCTAATTTTGATTATCTCTATATTCAAAACAATATGGTACATACGAGGTGGCTGTGTTTTTAAAATAACTAACTGGGACGTTCACACGAAAGTAAAAAAAAATTCTACGGTTTCTAAAGTTTACTTTAAATATATTCCGGTAATTTTTTATAATTATAATGTATTTAGATTTTTGTTGATAATTGAATAATTGTTTTGAAACTTTTAAAATAGGATTTTGACCTTATCCACGCCCTCCTTACGTTATGAATGTATCGTTCGAATCAGTAGATTTTCTTCTTTCTTCATTTCTTTCTCGTTACATTCCTTATGGTTTGAAATGAAGCTTCCATTTCAAAGTTCCAACGATTTAAAAGCCACTGTTTTATTTCTGTATTTCCCCGCAATTGTGCCTAACAGTCCTACCGCTGGACAAAGAAACTTCTAAATGTGATATTTACCTGAAATTACGGATGTTAATTGGGTCAAAAGATTAAGGTGCCTTGATATTTATTATATAAATATAATTAAAGCAGCTGTGAATGGAAAAATCACGCACGGCAGTCATGGAAAACATCTATAAGACAATACTAATTATGTAACGAAAGAGATCGGAAAACGTTTAGAAATGAAATTATAAATATAATGACAAGAATTCATTAATTGTATTTTTATTAACAGCTATAAGTCAAGATATAATGTAATAAATAAAAAGACGGCCAATTAGTCAGTATATAAATTTTTTACTATTTAACATAAATACTACCTTTCTTGTCACTTTTGAGACTTCTTCAGTCTTACTACAAACATAATATTACAATAAATTAAATATGGGTTCTATGTCACAATTTCTTTATATATAAAACATGGTTTGCCCGACCTACCTGATGCAGGTTTTCTTGGGTTTTCCCTGCATCTCTTTAGGTGAAACACCGGGTAGAATCCTTAAACCATAGTCTGAGGGCCTTAGTCAACCCTTGGCTACCTTGCTCTATCTTCCGCATCTCCCCTTTTCAACTCCCTCCCTATGCTATTAAAGGGGAGTTGCCTGTTTCAGAATCACCCTCATGTAGCCTGTTAACCCCCCCCCCCCCAAAAAAAAGCGACACCAAATTCTTCAATACCTTTAATAATCTTTTTGGCTGTGGGAGTCAAGAAGTAAATGACATGAATCACTAAATTTTATGCCTGAGGACGACTCAATAGGGAGACGAAACGTAGTATTTATGTTAATTAAATAGTAATAAATTTATATGTTGACGTATTGGCCGTTTTCTTAGTAATTGTAAACTTAAAGTCAGAAAATATAATGTAGTTTTTCTTACTGAATAAATTAATATAATTATTTCACACAATCCTAGGTTGACTTAGCAGACCTTGGCGATATCAAGTAACTTCTTGACACCTTCTTGGAATCGGGGGCACACATGGTCATTGCGCAAATCGCCTCATTCGGTTTCAGTTTCCGCTGCTGACCTTGGAGCAAGTTGTCGCCATTTGTTGACTTCTTGTGGCGAGAGCTTTTGAGAATATTTCAGCACGTTCTTGAGATCTTGTACTCTGCAGTCAACCTTGGAGAATTGTAACTGACATATACGCCATAAAACGCTTTTAATAGATATAACGTCACCAACGTTCTTTATTATTTTTTATTTGAATGCCATGACATGATACTTAATATAACCTCTATAATGTCTTACTTTTCCGAGAAGAACAGAACAAGTATCTGTAATACAAAAGGGAGTATAATGAATTGCACTAGTACTTCCTAAAGGTATAATTTATCATGGTTATGTTTGCATGGTCAGGTTCTGTATTGCATTAGAGCGCATCGTTAAGATGTAGAGACCGTGCTGATTTACCTTAAGGAGCCAAGGTCCAGAAATAGCTCCTTTCAGGCAGCGTCCTCGATGGACATATTTGGACGCTCCACAGAATGTGGTCATGGACGACACGAAACATTCTTCTGCCCACAATTTCAGAAGGCTGACTTTTTGCAATGCTCTAAAATGTATTGCGAAAATTAATGATAAATATAATAAGAATTACTAGTACTAGATATTTAATTAAATTGTTTTCTCCTTAATTTATTTACAATTTAATTGCTATAAATAAAGACTGTCAAACTCTTATTACAATTTATGCGTTTACAATATACAAATTAGAGAAATTTCTTCTCGGCGTTATATATGGGTTCTTAATTCAACATTGCTAGATGAATTAAAAACCAAACTAAATAAATCTATGTCAATGAAACGACTAATCATAGACCTTGAATATGCACAGTTTGTATTTCATCAATCACGAAAACCTTTACGGACCTCTTCTTGTTGATTTAAACAATTATGTATTTCTGCTCATTGGTATCAGATTTTTCCAGAATATATCTCCCACTTTATATATTCTATGATTAGTTTAACAAATTACTATTATTCGCTATGTCGTAATTATCTTCTCTGGTTCACTCACAACTGGATAACAATTTTTACATGTTGTTTGTTATTATTCGCTATTGGCTTCTCTATTATCAGCCGTCTCCTGTTAAAGTGTTCATACAAATACGAAACCTCGTTTTGAGATCAATGTCATTGGCAAATATTTTGAAATTGCTGTTCACAATATTGCTTTCAACTAATAACAGACAAACGGAATTTCTGGTTGGTATTCCAAAGTGTTCATTCTTTAGTTTATCCTTTTCTTCTACTTAACTTAAAATAAAATTTTATTAAACATATTTAACTATAAAAATTAAAATAGGTCATCCTTTACAGTTCAGCAGTTGCACTACGCAACGTTAATGTTTTAAATCCTTTGGAGCGCAATAATACAGAAAATTTTGTATGTTTATTTTTACAAGCCTGAATATAATGGTTAAATTTTTGTTGAGATATTTCTAAAGGTATGGGATTTACGTACATAATTCAGCCAAAAAATATTCCGAGCATTTGACCGGTTTATTCATTTATGAATCAATTAAAGTCAGATAAATGTGAATATTAAATTTTTACATTTTTGTTGATCCGTTACGAATATTTTTGTCTTGCGTTTTCTTCTTTTGTAAGTGCTGTAATCAAAAATTTTTCAGAAATACAATACAATTATATTTCATATAATTTCATTTATGGTTAAGTCTGATACGGATCTGACATGTTATTCAAATCAGTACTTCCGTTTCCTACTTATTTTCTGTTCAGATGATTAAGCTGATTGTTATATGTTCCAATTCTTTTCAATTTTTATAATATAAATTATTTCTCAGTGTTTTTCCATAATCTCCTTACACATTTAAGTTTCAAACCTAGTTTCTAACTTGCATTTTCAATCACAGTTATGTTCATCTTCTGCTCATCCAGACTGTGTGGTCTGTTCTTTTCGACCTTTTCTTTAAGGTAACGCTACAGAACGAAATCTGGGGACGTTAAATCGGAATATTAAACGTTTTCCAAAACAACCTTGCGTAAGGAATGAAATGTTTCATTGGAAGTATGACGTGTGGCACCATCCTGCTGCAACCAACAACCACGTTCATAGATTTAAAGCAACGAACTAAACTATAATTATTGTGTCTTGGTACAAAATACTGATGTTTGAAAGATGTGATACGACACAGGATACTCCAATTTTTAATAGTTCAAGGACTTTTCATGAAAGACAGGAGGATTTTCGGTTAGTTAATTCATAGAGTTCTTCACGTATCCACTAAGATGACACCAAGTCTCATCACTTAAGGAAACACGCTTAAGCAATCTAATTACATGGTTGTCGACAATTGACCGAAACAATCTTCAGTTAAGTAGGCGCATTTTCTTTATCCGAATTTTCCAATTTATGCACACTACGAACACGATATGTTCATCATATTATGAGCGCTACCCTAAGAATTCTTAGAATCTGTTGATAGTCTTCATATAATTTTTGAAGGCCAATGGCTATCACATTCCTTACGACAACAAGTTTAGTGACAGTTAACAACCACCCGGTTCTCTTCTTGTCTTGAAACAATCAGGTTGCACGGAAACTGTCGATTAATCTGGTTATCAACGTATTGTTACGTACTCTTACATTCCGATATTTACATAAACTTGGTGTGCAACAGAATGATATTAACGACTGGGAAAATAATTTTCAGTAATTCGTTTTTTCTTGGGAAAACAACGTGTTCACGAAACTGTGAACTCTGCAATACTGCAGACGTCACATGACCAGTACACGTTTCAATGACCCCTTTGTGGTGTGATAGACATGTTTTGTAAAAAAAAAATTATCCACAAACACGTTCATTTCGATGTGCACGACTTTTAACCTCTCTGTGTATTTTGGGGTCTCTGTTCAAACGTCAACTCTGTGATATCTCACTTTGGAGGGATGATATCTGTCTTCCTTTACGGCGGTATATGAAATTATGAAGTAAACTGATTGAAGTTTTATTAGGTTTTGTCTTTCATCCTTGACATCCTCCATAGCTATTTATTCCTTTTGTCTTCTTCCAAGTAATATCACCAATATATTCTCAATTGAGACTGAATTTATTAGGAAAACATTGCTCTACGAATATTGATAGACGTGAATTACCAGGAACTACCAATTTCTGGGTAGCATAGGAGCAAAATACTGTTGTGGTGGCACCTGAACCCGCGGGCAGAAGGTCCATTAACGCTTTGTACAACTCACGATCGCAGTAGCAGGGCGTGGTGTCTGATATCTCAGATAGCGACGTGTCAGGTGTGAAGTCAAGGTGACCTTTAGCTACCGTGCCGCTTTAGCACTGCGAACCCATTCTTCGGTGGTAGAAACTCGAAGGGGCTGATCCAAAGACCACTAGTATTTCCTGTAAGCAGTAAAAAGGCCTATTTTAAGGGGGAATTTTCCTAGATGTAGCTGATAATAATTTATTTATTTATTTCCTTACGAATATGTGAAATGCCTTGAGAATAATTTATTTCGTGCAGCATAGTCTTTGCTATATAGTTGAAACTCTCCACTAAATACGTTGTATATGGATATATTTAAAGATAATAATCCAACACGTATTCCATCCTCGGCCTCCCCCTTCTGTTCTCGCTCCACACACTTCCCTCTAGTGCTAACTTCAGTCTCATGTCTCACAACATGGCCCATTCATCTATCCCTTCTCTTTGTATAAGTCCTCCGTATTTTTACCTTTTCCCTTATTCTGCTTACAACTTCCTGGTTAGTTTCCACCTATCTGATTTTCAGCATTTTCGTATAGCACCACATTTCAAAAGCTTTTATTCTTTTCCTCTCTGCAATTCCTACCGTCCATGTTTCGCACCCATATAACGCCACACTCCATACGAAAATTTTTAATAATGATTTCCTAATATTCATACTTTTACGTAAGTAAATTCCTCTTTTAGCGAAAGTATTCCTTTCCTGGCCTATCCTACATTTCGTCTACTAGACTTCTACAATCCCTAGTTTCTGTGCTATCCAAGTAACAGATTCCTTAACTTCCTTCAAAATATGTCTTCACAATATTTTAAATACCTTGGCTTTTCTTGTATTAACCATCATGTTGTATACTTTCACTGGGACCACATTATGTCATTTATTGCTTTAAAAGTATTCTTTTGACTCCCCTAATCTGAAAACCTTATGTTTCTTATTTATTCTCCTTGAAGTGTGATTTCTTTTCAATATTCATTTTTTTTACTTTCTTCATCACCTGTAAGCCAAAGAGCATGGTCGATAGACTGCACCCTTGCCTTACTCCTTCCTTGATTTATGCTTTCTTTTCTTGCTCTTAAATTAAAATTCGTGCTGACTGCCTTCAGTAGAGGTTATAGATACTCTTCTTTTAGTATATAGAGTGATCCGGTTTAGATTATCAAAGGGGTTTTCTGAATCTATAAATTCCATGATCGTAGGTATAATTTTTTCTTATTCTGTTTTTTTAAATAAGACGCAAAATTACAGTCAAAATTGCTTCTCTTGTTCGTAAAACCAAACTGATATTATCCTAACTCACATTCTATCTGACGTTCCATACTCCTGTTTACTATTTCCGTTAATATTTTGTACGTATGAGATACCAAACTAATTGTCTTGTGCTGTTCGCATCTATCAGCCTCAGCCTTCTTTGGTATGGGTATAATTATGTTGTTGCTAAAATATCCTATCCTGAACAACCATGATATTACATAGTTAACAATAACATGTAATTTTTTTGATTTCTATTATTCTCGTTGTCCGCAAAAGACTTACAAATTTCTAGAAAATAATTTGTTTATTTACGTAGAAATTGTGTATAATTATCAATTAAATTTATTTAAATACACAAGTGAATATAATCAGCTAATGTAAATAAGCAATAAACGCGACGTTTAGTTATTTTTTATGTAAAAATAAATTGCTGTTACTATAGGATTTTTCTTTGTGTGCTTTATCGTGGGCGTAGCCTTGTACCACTTTCCAGTAACATATACAGAGTAACTGCCTCATCCTAGTCATGTAGGCAGTCAGTTTATTATTAATGCTGTACCTCTTCATTACATAATGTTATCTATCACTCTTAGCGTCAAAAAATGTCCATTTCTATTTTAACATCTTGTTTAAGTAAGCCTGCTCTACGGCAGTTGTGGTTGTGACGTAGATAAACTTAACCCAGATTACTTTGCATGTTGTTGTTGTTGTGGTATTCAGTCTCAAGACTGGTCAGATGAAACCCTCCATGCTAAGATATCTTGCGCAAGCCTTTTCATTTCCGCATAATACCACATGCCACATACTTCCTAATCTGCTTAGCGTATTCCATCCTCGGCCTTCGTCTTCTGTCCTTGCCCCACACACTTCCCTCAAATGCTAATTTTACAAGGTCTTCGTGTCTTAAAAGGTGGCCAATTAATCTATCCCTTCTCTTTTTCAAAGTCCTCCGTATTTTTCTCCATTCCTTTATTCTGCTTACAACTTTCTGGTTAGTTTCCACCTATCTGATTTTCAGCATTCTTCTATATCACCACATTTCATAATCTTTTGTTCTATTAATCTACATGTTCTATTGGTCAAAGTCCTCCAAATGTTTCTCTCTTCCTCTATTCTGCTTTATTATGATTTTCAGCATTCTCCAATAGCACCACATTTCGAAAAAATCTAATCTTGTCTGCACCTCCTACTGTCCACGTTTCGCACCAATATAGCGCCAATCTCCGTACGAACATTTATGGCAATGATTTCCTAATATTCGGGCTTATATTACCCGTAAGTAAATTCCTCTTTTTCACGAAAGCCTTCCTTGCCTGAGCTATCCTCCTCTTCATGTATACTATACGTCTACCATCGCTAGTTATTCTGCTTCCCAAGTAGCAGAATTCCTTATCTTCCTTCAAAATATACCTTCCCAATATGTTCTCCAATATTTCCCGTATCTTGGTTTTCCCTCTATTAAGCCTCACGTTGTACTCTTTCTCCAGGACCACGTTCATGCCATTTATTATGGTTTCCAAGTCTTCTTCTGACTCCACGAATACTTTTTTATTTCTTCTCCTTCGTGTATGATTCCTTTTCCATATTACGTTTTAACTTTCTTCATTGCCTATTGTATGCATAAGTTAAACAGCATGGGCTACAGACTGCATCCTTGTCTTACTCCTTTCTTTTCTTGATCTTCAATTCTAATTACTGCTGACTGCCTTCTTTAGAGGTTATGTATAAGCCTTCTTTCTCGATATTTTATTCATGTGCTCTTCAAATTCCTTAATAATGTGTTCCACTTTACATTATCTAACGCTTTTTCTAAATCTACGTACGGCATGAACGTGGGCCGGTTTCTTTTATCCTGTTTTGGCAAATTGAATGCTAATTTTCAGACATACTGCCAATTAAAAATATTCAAATTGGTCTTCCTTTTCCCAAGATGCAAAATTATTTTGTCTTTTTCCCAAAACTGCACTGGCGTTGAAATTAAAAATTGAATTATGACATTCGTTTCCCACGCAACCGTCAAATATAAAATTTATTATCATAACAGTCAACTGGTTACGTGTTGTAATAATAAAAAATAAAAATTTACTTTTTAAATCTTTTACCAGGCAGTCCCTAATTAATGAAATATTTGGTGAAATGACTCAGTGGTAATGAAAGGATAATTATTTAGTAGTAGACAGAAGTCCCGAGTGAAAGTCGGAGGTTTTATCGAATGTGTCACTCTGTAACCAGTCTTGCGCGTAGCCAGTCCGACAAATCCTTGATGGACTCAGTTTCCTTGCAGGAATTTAAAACCAGTTTAACTTCACGTGATTACCAGACACTCGGATAATATGTTGGAAGGAAATATCGTTACCACACATACTTGTATCTGGCATGAACTAGATTTCCACACAAAATACTCGACTATATATATACACTAGTTGGGTGTCCGACGTTACACGGTAATTCGTTTATAATATTCAGCTGCAGTATTTAATTAGACAGTAATCTCTTGTTAGCACGTGATTAATCCATCAGATAGATCGTCATATTTTTGAAAATTTACATTTTCACGCCCCATATAATTAAAATTTCAGAAATGAACGCTGAATATAAAATGATTAATTTAGGAAGTTACAAAGAAAACCATTGAATGAACGTGTATGTAAATAGTAATTCAAACAATGCACATTTCACATTTACACAAAAATTATTTCAAATAAACTTTACAAGTTCAATTAATCGATAAATAATTCACTCAGTGTGCACGCTATTACAATACTCGGAATATATCAGAACACAAGCAATCCGAAATCGGAATATTAAAACAATGCTAAGTAAGCTACGACGAATTGAACTTACGCATGTACCGAGGCTGAAAATTTGGGATTACATGTTGTTTTCTTATGTGAGAAATACAAAATAATTTTTAAAAAGTTTGGTCGGAAAATTTCAAATTGAAATTCTGAATCTCCATAACACCACCACCAAACGTGATCAACTATAGCTAATAACCATCCAGGGGACCCCACAAATACAATATAAAATTTAATGAAAATCGGTCAAGCCATTAGGAGGAGAATAATTTGGAACATGCACACACCAGAAATCTATATATATATATCCTTTGGTTAGAAATATATCCTTAATTTGGGATAATTTAGATACTTAGCTTGTGTTACAATACAATACTCGAATAATTGAAAGAAAAGAAGACATAAACAGATGAAAATAATTCAGAGGATTATGAAGCTGGTAGTGAAAATAATGGAGACCTGTTACATACACTGTACGATGTAAAAGTTAATTTAACCGGGTCTTTAAAAAAATATTTTTCGAAATAAAATATGTATTATAGAATTCAAACCGAAAATATTTGTAATCAGTAATTGTTATTAACGTGGCCCGGGAGAATTTAACACTTTATTTTTGTACAAGGATAATTTTTATTGTAACAATTTTAGCCTATTCTCGTTCTCATCGACGCTTTCTAGTTACTCAGAAGCTCATAACAGCAAGGGAACACAGCCTTGAAATATGAGCAGCTCTATGTTTCACAACGGTTCTCACCAGAAATCGACAAGCCTTGGGAGGAACCCGTTTCTCTTTTCCCTAAATATTAAAAAAATTGTCACCAATGATTTGAAACTAATGTTTCTCTATTTTACTGCCGTTGAAAAATTGTAAATCTTTTCAACCGAAAGCTCTTCTTCTGTATTCCCTCGTCCGTTGTAGTGGTAAATCGGTACACGGCCGTGGTTACTCAGCTTTGAAGGAGTGCCCGGCTACGTAGTGGTAAAGAAGATTTATTTAGTGAACGCTAATAGCTGGCTGTGAAGTGCGAGAATTAGAGGCGAGGACGAAGCTGAGGCCTTGAATCTCAACGCCTCGGGGTAGAGTCAGCCAACAGCAAACGTGCACAGGTACATTCCTTTATGAATAATCTTAAAGGGAAACCCAAGATCTTTGCGTTCAGTCACTAACTCAGCTTTCAAATTAACTGCGTCCTTCTCCTAAAACTGTATGAATATGCAAAACAGGAGGGGAAGTCATGGTTGCTCAAGAAGTGTCCCGAAGAGGTACAACTGGGCTAACTTCATCATCTTCTGGATGAGAAAAGGCGAATACAAGAAACAAATTTCATAGTTTTCAATGCTTACTTTCGTTTGTAGGTGTCTATTCTGCTATTGAATTGATATAAAATTCGTTATGTATTAGTGATAATATTCTTACTGAACTCAGTTACCATCGAATGTAAATTGTGAAGTAAGAAAACTATGTAGCTGGGAAACTATATTACTTTTATAAGTAACGTTCTTTACTCTTCCTATGGCCATTTAAGTATTTATGTTATAAAAATCACACAACGAAACGAAAGAAGCAGCGCCTGGAAATTAGATACTCAATATCACGTCGTAATCTGATAATTCACAGTACATTATGATGTTTTGAAACTGAATAATCTGTGTGGTAACGAAAAAGTAATAAATTCCGGTTGACACATGATACTTTCAATCATACGGTTTACCACTGGATCCCTTTTCAGGTTACCCACTACACGATTGGACCATGTACTTGAAAGCACAAAATTTTTAAGTATATCTGTAGACAATGAAATAAATTTGAAATTTCACATTAATACTCTATAAAAAAATTATGTCGAGTTGTAGTGACCCAAACGTAAGAAAATTAGTTTATTCTGCACACTTTCACTTTTTTAATGACATATAGTATTCTGGGGTAATGCACCAGGGAAAAACAGTTTTTAATCTACAGAAATAAGATGTCAGAATATTATGTAAAGTTCCACCAAAAACTTCATTCAGGGGGCTCTTCGTTACCAGTATATTAATTCACTGGTGTTAGTTTTCATTAATAATAGTCACCAGTTCACAAAAAACTCAGATGTGCACAGTTTTGATACCAGAAATAAAAGTAATTTACCCAAGGAAGGGAAAACTCTAACTATAATACAAAAGGGCGTTCATCACAATGCTATTAGCATATTTAATAAACTTCCAACCTCAAGTAAACAGTTAAAAATAAATACAAACAAGTTCAAACCTAAAATATCTAATTTTTAACTTAGCAATTCCTTCTACCCTTTTGAAGAATTCATGGTTTTGAATGTACATTAGTATCGACCTTACCATAGATATAGTGCATTGTTCAGACACTAGTATAAGACACTTAGTATCAGATATTAGCAATATTGAACAATATTATATATCAGGCACAAATTATATATCTTGTCTTCCCAGTAGTACTTCATTATATTTTATTTCAAGTTAAACATACTCATTTGATTTGAATTGTAACATAGATTTAATAGTTATTGAGAAATCATAACAATGTATGTACAACCTCTCACGTTGATGAATAGAATATGATTTAATACTAATACTATTTGCCTGATCTAGGATTTAAACCCATTTTAAACACTTCCATTATTAATAATGTTTGCGTCCACGTAACTCATGTGTGATTTCACCGTAACATTGTTCAATTAGTTTTTTGAGTTGTCTCACCTCATAAAATGCCAAGCAGTTTCTCAGAACGCATTCACGACATTTTATTTAATTAATCTGACAATTTCATTTCGCGGAGATAAGAACTGAAATAACTTATGCAGAGTCCTTGCATGTAAAGATCCGCTGGTCGTTGTTCTGAAATTGGGATGGCGTGCGTGTCTGGACGAACAGAGACCTTGGAGGTGCGTTCCTCTCAGCAGCCTTGTTGCCGTTAGCTTATTCAGCGGCTTCCATTAATGAAACAGGCTGGGGTTTTACGAAGACGATCGTCCATTGAGACGTCGGCAAGCAGGCCTATATCTCCGGAGTTATGACGGAACCGGACCCTCGCGACCTCTACTTGGACACAGTTCAATATTACAAATCTTCTTTACGACATTGTTCATTAATCACGATTATGGCATCCTGCTTCACAAAGACATTGTAAAATAACGAAAATCGCGTATAAAATAAACAAGGCCTTTAATGTTAACACCTTAGTTGTGTGCAATTTACAAGTATTTGAAAAGATGTAATGATAGTCGTTGACCTTGAGGTAAGTAAGAACTTGTATTAGCAACTGCCCGCCAGTCCCTAAAGGCTAAGCTGTACATCCTCAACACTCTTGTTTATTACCAACTAAAACACGTACGAACATTTATTTTAATATCTCTGAAAATTCTGAATATGTAATATATTCTTGTTGGAGAAAAAAATACTTGTCTAAACCCGATGAACGTCTTAAGCGCATTCATAATTCAGTGCCGTCCCACCATGCAAATATTCACGGCCAGACTAACCATCCACAGAATCTTGCAAAAATGTATCAGTTTTATTCTATGATACGTGCGACTTATCTAACTATATCATTAGTTGTCAGATAGTGTGTAAAAAACGATATATGTGTAAAATGAAATAAAGACAACTCAAATGATACTAATCATGTCAAAAAGACAATCTGGAGTCTCTGCATCTACAGCCTTGTGTATAAATTTAATGTATACTTGGTAGGGACAATTAATAATTCGAGAGGCAAATTCATGAAGAAAAAAACTATATTTTTACAAAATGAGCCCTTTTGTACATCTCTATTTAATATTAGTATATATTAATACACTAGCCACAACGATGAAGTAGTATTTTATACCTGATACAAAGAGGTCTTTCTCTCATTGCTTGAGCCAGTTTCCCACAAATTCTCTGACCTCCTCGTCGCTGCTGAACTTTTTGCACGTAATGTCTCCTTGAGTGGACCAAACAAATGAAAACATAAATGATCCAAATATGGACTTTAGGGAAGTTGAGATAGCCTCTCCTATTTTTTGGGTAGCTTGGCGCTGTGCAGACGAGCATTATCATGGAGCAATTCCACGACTTTTCTGCGAGATTCGCGACGCTTTTCTTTCATTGCTGGCTTTCCTAGGACTCTTTCGTAGCGTTATTTTACTAATAACGTACATTTTTGCCTTATATTCAATAGTCTTGATGAATAATGTCGTCAGTGCCGGTTTTAAGCGAAGTAGTTGACATTGGCTTGCCAGGACGTCCCGAGTTAGTCTCGAAGTTTGACCGTTTTTGAACCCAATTATAGAAATTTTCACGATCCATACGATATTTAATGTACTGTAAAATAATTCAAAAAATATTTCAGCTTATTTCTCACCTTCAGAAACGGATCACTGCTGTTAAACTAATGTACAATCTTCATAATGCATTTTTAAGTTATAAACAAGACAATTTTTATCTGTTAGGTGTTCCCAGCTCACCCCAGTGATGACAACGTAACTTATGAAAGTACAAATTACATAAAAAAATTCTACCTCACTTTATCTCTTTAATTATTAAATGACCCTAGTAGCTACAACAATCTCTATAACGGATTATTATAGAGAGTTCTGGAATTGATTGAGGCTGAGATCGTAGCTATCTACATTTCACACAAATAAAATCTCGTCCTCTAAGTTGCGAGGTTCATGTTAAGGAAGAAGCATTTGTAAACTAGACTGATCAAGTGATAAACCGAATATACGACAAACGCGAACAATTCGTGATTCAGTTCACAGTCTAGCGGACACAAGTAGGAAAGGACAAACAACTCATTAATATCTAAGATTACTTGTGTTCTTTGTGAGACTATAATCATTCTTAGATCACCGTTGTGGTTTACAGGAGCCTAGCAATCTGTGTGCATTATCTAACAGAGTGTTGCCGTGCGAATAGTAACTGAATCTATTAAACAATGCAGACATTGTCTGAATTTGTGCATTTGGGTTGAAGGTCGAGTAAGCCCGGGATAGTACGAATAAATACGTCAGCCTTAGTGGGAGAATTATCTATAGCAAATTAGCTGTTTGGTTTGGAAGTGTGTTTTTTTAGCACAAATGAGTCTTATTCTAATAATTTACGAAACTCTTCAGAGGCAGGAATACCGTTTAATTAAAAGCGTATCCGACAGATTCAGCGTTTGCAATATCAAAAAAGAAACAATGTATAGAGATTTTGTAAACGACTTCTTTCAAGTGGAAGATTGTGATTGATTTTGTAATTGTATAACAAAATTTATTCAAATTTAACTGAAGATAAGTATACATAATGTAAAACTGTTCAGAGAGCCGATATTTAAGTGAATTCGAGGTAACTCAGTAACGTTAGGTGACTTCATATTACACTATCTAATTGCCGCTCACGTATGTAAACATATGAATTTGTAAAGTATAATATAATCACCCGGTGCTTTACAACACTACTACTAATAAATAGCTCAATTTTTTTTTCTTGAAGTTAATTGCCACTGGAAGGCTCTGTATTATGTAGGTCTTCTGTTGCTGGCATCATATCCAGGAGTTAGTTACCTATATAAGCATACATACCATTTAGTTTTTGCTTCCTTGCTTCGCTCTTAATATATTGATACACCAGCACAGAAATTAAGAATTAATATTCTCGTCTTTAACTCACTCTCACCATTAGCATTATCATCCTGTGTTTATGTTCCAGGCTACAAGGAAGAATTAGCTTAACAAAACGATGAAGTATAGCAATAGGAAGATACCAACAACCTCCTTTACAGAAGTAATTTATTCCACAAGTTATTATTATGAGGGCGTTGAGGGCACAATACTTTCAGATTACTTACGACGCCATGTTTTTTGTTTTCATATCCAGTTCTTTCATGCTGGATGCTCCAGTCGTTTACTGAACAATGGGCGTATTGTAAAAAGCATAGATTGCGCTCCAATGATTTAATATTAATTACTTTGGATAGCAATGTTTTATCAAACACAAACGCTACGTACCCAGTTTTGAGTTTGGATTTATTGTTTGATGGTGTCACTGTGCTTTTAATACTTACAATCGGTTTCTTAGCAGGTTGTAATTATGAATTCTAATTCTAAACGTAATAAACTTAAATGAGCAATACTATTAGTGTACGAAAAAATAGTTTTCGGGTTTCCACTCGGGTACAGCTGCGATTAAGACGCGACGTTTCGACGACCATGTGCTCAGTCGTCAACTTCTGGTGACAGAGCAAATGGTCGTCGAAATGTCGCGTCTCAATTGCAGCTGAACACGAGTGGAAATCCGAGAACTATTTATAGAGTAACACTATTACTGATATGAACGACATATAATTTTCATAATTCTGGTTGTAGGAACCCCAGCATATCCGAAGTTCGTAAGATTCGTACTCATTTCATTTCCTTATAACGATCATGATTGAGCAATGAATTCAGAAAAAAATTTACTAAATGAATAGTGTTGTCTTTAATAATACAAAATGTACAATGAACTATTTTAGTAAATAATAAAATGAAAAATTTTCACTTATGATTTTGGGACATCTTCAGGTTTTTCCAAAATTAATAATCTACAAATAATAAATTATAGTCGAAATACTTAAATACAACATCTAAGTTAGATGAGATTTTGAATTTACTTCATTTCACAGGAAGTTGTTCCACTGATTTTTAAATTGAATTTAATTTAATCTTGAGTGTATATAATTCATTAGTATTTTGAGGTTATTCATGTTTTAACACTTAAAGAGGTCCGAAATTAAGGTATTAAAAGTTGAGTGTTTTATTATTAAATTAAATTTATTTATTAAAGTTGATATTATTAACTGTAATATTAATCCACTAATTTAATGCAATTGTTTCGACTTAATTGAACACACTTAATCTGATTAAATTATTGTCATATAATAGTAAATTTCATTATATTTCTTGTCCTATAGCTGATAAAATGCTACTTCTTGTTTGTGCTTTTGATATAGATCAATACTTTATGCTTTACTTCGTCATATTATGTTAATTTAACATTTTCCTGCAGTACCACATTTCTAACAAATCAGGTCTTGCTTTATCTCACTTTCACTCCTCCAACATTCCACTTCAAGGAATTTCTGTACTTGCAGTTTGTATTTCCCCTAACGCCATGTATATCATGCCAAGAAATCTGGTTCGACGAAACACTTCCGACTCGTTCTGTTTAATATGCAACAATTCACTGTTTTTTCATCTGTTAACTTCATATATTTTAAAATCAATATTTCTCTAACAGTATTTGACTAAATCGTCACTGTACTTTCTAAGTTCTAGGAAATCAACAAGCAACTTACATAAGCACATTAGGAAACCTTTATAAACACAAAACAAGAGTGGCCAATAAAGGGAATTAAAACTTCGTTATTTTTCTAAACACTAAGAAATTGAATCTACAACACGCATGCACCAGAATCTCAAACGCAGGATTTTACTTTTGTTGATGAACGATTTAGACCCATTCAGATGTGGTGGTTAATATAATAAAACGAGTTAAATAAAATAAAAATTATTTAAGAAATAGTTTTTTAGACCAGTTCTCAGCTAGCTAATTATAGTTTATTTACTGTGGGTAATATAGGCTTAAATGTTCTTGAATAATAATGGTTATGAAAACATTTTAGCGTTAATTTCCTTGTTCATGCATCCGTTTGTAGTTGACTCGCTTAATTCCAATCGAAACATTTTAAACATGTCAATCACAGAATGTCAAAGCAAGTAATCTCCAAAATTCAAAGATCTTCTCCTCCCACCAACAACCAACGACACATACTCTCTCTCTTTCTCACCAAAGATATAATACAGGTGATTAAAAATAAATTATGAGAGTATTCCATATTTTTTTAATGTACTTTAACCTATAAATGGCATAAGAATCCCCCAAAAAATTACCATTCCATTTATTAGATGCACTTTAGATATTCGTATGATGCGCTATACAGACTGTATATTACAATGCAATGCGTCAATGATTCAGGGAATCTCTAATCCTTGTAATGGTACATGAACATCAAACCAAACTATGACCTTCGTTTCTCACCCATTCTGATCTTCATTATGCAACGCGCTATATCTGCTTTCTAATTGGGTTCACTCATTTCTGCTTCACAGCCCTAATGGACCACTAAAACGGAACGAGGCTTTCTAATCGAGCATCTCAAATGTTGTGTACATCGAACATGACGCAACTGTACTTGATGTATACGTATTAGTGCCAAATGAACTTAGAAACGCAACGTTGGCCAATGATTAAGAGATTGCGCACTCTCCAGAAACCATAGTAAATACCAAGAAAAAGTAGTCCACACACAATTTCTCATCCACTCTTAAAAAGTAATAGGTCTTTTTGCTAAAAGTTATTTTTTATGAGTCGTGACTGGCATTATTGTTTGTGAATTTTAACCAATTCTGTATAATAACTTGAGTTTGATGTGAAATTGAATATAATGGTCAATAAATCAGAAGAATTTGAATATTAAATATATACTTCAATACCTACATTCACATTGAAATCAATAAAAAAAGAGGAAACCTTACATTTCGTCCCTTATGTCCCTTATTTGGGACTTCATCAGCTGAACAATTATACTGTACAAAGATGAGACGTAATTAATTATTTTTTGATAATTTCTTCCATGATTTCGAAGAGTTTTGAATAGAATCTCAAGTCAAGTTGTAAACATAATCTTACTTTAAACAACGAATAAGATTAAATATAATGACCGAAAGAGTCAGGATTTATTAAGATTAAAATTTACGCTAACAAAAACCATTTCATCTCTATGTTCAGGGACCTCTTCACTTGTATCTAATATTTAAAAATTAATTAAAAGTCGCTTACAACAACGTAAATTTTGTGACGCGTTTAATTGGTTTTTCTATTTTTCTTTTCAATAATGAAAATATTTGGAAAAAATAAAAATTTCCTGTTAAAAGGTTTACTAAAATTAATATAATATTTTTTTCTTTATGCAAGTAATCATGTTGTACTAAATTTACTTATTTTCTTAAAAATAAACAACTCTATTTTTCATTATAATTATTTAATAACAGCTGAAGAGATCCCTGAACATAGGTATGAAATGTATTTTATTATTAAAAAATTTAATTTCACTAAATTCATAATTTTGGGCATTATTTCTAACTTTATCTAATATTTAAAGTATATGGTTTAGCGTCCATACAGAAAACAGTAGTATTGTTTTAAATGGCACTGTGTCCATTGAATTTTATATTCAATTCGTTCTGACTTATTTGGCATTATACTTATTTATGAAATTAGGGACAGATAAAAATTATCTTCCCATGAGCCTGTTCGAAATTACAAAACATGTCGCAATAAATACATGTGAACATAATAATAATCATTATTTATAATCAATATTGCACGTTATATTGTAATGGCACGATTTAAGTACGTCTAAATTTTCTTTATGTTGACGGTGATCCTGAAACAGACAACTCCCCTCGAAATATGTATTTATTAGTTTGGTTTCGACTTTTGAACATTAAAAGAATGTTAAAGAGATACAATTAGATTGGGAATTTCTTATTATGCTCAAAACAAATTAATCCACATTTAAGTAATTCAGAGTGAGTTAGCACTTCCCTGCAGCATTGTTGTTGTGACAGCCTGAGCTCAGTGAGAAGCGGTTTGTTGTCCATAATCAACGTGCGAGAAAGTAGCGTGCAGAGACTCTAGAGGTGAGGGTCACGTTGGCTGCCGAAGGTGCAGGGGTTGAACCGGATGACACCTATAGTTCTTTTCAAATAGGAGCCGATTTCATCTAGAAGCTCTTACTTGTGTCAGCGAATCACATTCATGCGCCGTTGCCACATATTATTGGAGTAACTGCACTAAAGTAAGGGCTTGTTGTCCTTAATTCTTGACTTGTCACTTGTTGGAAACGTTAGTCTATTTCTCTGCTCTCATTTGTTGAAAGCCAGAACGACTCCCGTTTTAAAACCATTCAATTATATACTCAGAATTGAAACGAACTTTACACGCTGCTTCATCCTCTGTAGTAAAATTCCTTCTTCTCAGTCTCAAAAATTATTCTTTCCTCTGAAATACTGTATCATTTTCTGTAAGATCCAGCACTGTCAAATTATAAAACATAAATAAAAGAAACAATTTTTAAGTAGTTATAAATTCGCGTTTTTGTACGTTGGGGGATTTTGGAAGAAGCTCACTTTTTGTTTAGGGTAGGATATTCAACTAACTAAACTTTAATTTTACAGACTGACCTATTTTTCTATTTCTGAATTTACACAAAATATATAAATAAGTGTGTTGCAATGGCGACATAAATTTTTATATATTATTCATAAGTAACTGAGACAGCCTACATCTATTAGTGAATATAAAAATAATGATATTCGTCAGACACGTATGTTATTATATAAAATTGGGTAGGTGCAAATCTTTTCTTTTTAATGTGGGATTCCTCGTCTGATTTTAATGGATTCCAACTCCTAAAAGCCAAGTTTCTATAGCATTTATAATCTCTACATTTTTCATTACTGTGAATTTTTCTACGAAAAAGAAACGCTACGGTTCAGTTTGGTTTCCCTTCCGTAAAGTCCCGTTTGTTCATTAGTCTTTTTTTGTCGCGATTTCTTTTATTCTGTTAATACCGCAACCGTTAAGAGAAAGATAGGAAACCCTAAGGTCGTCTAGTACTGCATAGCAATGTCGGTAGGAAATAAACAGTAATCAATAAAAAAAAAGTTCTAGCGGAAAATTATTACTCGTGGCTAAGGGCACTGTGTATCTAGATCACGTCCTTGAGTTCAAGAACAAAAAAGCGTTCAGAATATTTTAATTGAACTTAAACACGGGCATAAATTATATAAAAAATTAATTCGTTTTTTAGTTGATTATATGACCTGATATATTGTTAGCCTTATAAAATATCTCAATTACTAATTCGTTCATAATTAATAACGTGCTTTCAAGTCAATTCGTTTCTTGACTATTTTTTAAAGAAAAACGTAGTGTTAAATTTCGAATGAAAACTGAACTTAATTTATTTGAGCAGAAAATAAGTTAAACGTTAAAATTAATTTGTGATTTGTTAAAAATACAGTAATTATGCCATGCAAATTATTTAGCTAAAAATCATTTTACAATATGAAGCAGATTTGAGGTAGAAATTACCAAGTGAATATTTCGTCGGCGAATGCTTTGCAAAATCCCGCCAGTCCTTAATAAGAACCACTTATGAAGATTAAAATTTTATTAACAGAAATTATGCACATCTTTCGTCGGGCAGGGAAATAAGATTTGTTGCTTGCTTTAAGGTATCTTCAGTTCAACCTAAGTCTCAATTATACGATGCGCTACGAAACTTGTTTTATGAATATGCTCGAATATGCAATTGAGTACTCCATATTATACCTTATATGTCTTTTAGGAGAAAATATGCCGCAGGGATTCGTATTACGTGATGGCGTTCAGTTTTTATGAGCATTTTTTTGTTCTCAAGCGTTTCGCGACTTGGAAAAATATTGGTAGATTTCAGTGAGTAACCTGTCTGATTTACAAACACACAATGTCTTTTTAACTTCGGAAAAAAAACCGTTCATTTTCAAATGTTGAGGCAAAAATTTGGAGGAGATACCTTATTGCACTAAAAGCGCAAAACTTTGTTTGATGGTGATCCTTGTTCAGGACAGCGGTCAACAGGCAGAATGTTTCGAAATGTCGCTGTTGTTCTGAAAGCAATTCTGGAAGATTGTGAGACCAAAGTGTGCCAGAGGAGATGAAAATTTTGTCTCACGATTGCGTTTATATTTAATTTTTTACAGACGATAATCAAAATTACTTACTCCATGTCCGTTACGTTTATCCAATTTCGTTCACACTTATGGTCCTAAACACCATCAGGAAAATAAACTTCGAGGGAGCTTTCAGTCGAATGACTTTAGTTAATGCATTGTATGTAAAATCGTATCTTGTATTTCTTGGGAGCTTTAGCTGGTCATGCGCAACACGATACGCAGGGGACAATTCTGCCCATATTGTAGTGGAGGTAGACACTTTACCTTCTGTTTTGTAATTTAGCAGTGTAAAAACAATTCTGAAAATATTGGCGCTTGGAAATATATTGCTGTCAGTTCAGGATACGTCAAGAAAACAATCTGTAAAATAAAGTAGCTAATGAGTATAGGGTCTGTTAAAAGACGTCGTAGTCTCCATATTCGGTTAGTATGAATATATTTAATTTTTTTAACATTGATAGTAGCGTTCCGGCAATCCGTTGAAGGGGAAGTTCATCCTCCAACGACAACACTCCCCTTCCACTTATCCTTTCTTAACTGAACATCTAAACATGCCACGAACTGTACGAAAGTGTGAAAGTATCGTATATTTTAAGAATATTTGAAGAGCATTGATATAATGAGTATATGGAAAACGTTAGAAATGCATGAACTAACATTCACTACTAATGTCTTGATGATAATATTTTAGAGTAAAAATACCAGAGCCAATCGGCAGAAGCTTTATATGAGAACGTCATTAGTCCTCAACTATGAGTGATTTCGGAAAGTTAGATTTTATCTTATGCTATCACACCCAAGAGTATCCTAAATCCCAGTAGGTGAACCCCACAATTCTAAGTCTATGAGATACGAGAACTGCGTGAACCTGTTGTCTGACATTCCACGAAAGATGAGCGGAGGAAAAGGTTACTAGCCAGCCGCATTACCAAGTTGAACCGAAGGCCCTATGTTAGTCACGTCACCGTAAATGGTGTACGAGCGTGAACAATCTGGGTCAAAAGAGTCAGCTCGAGAGAGAAAGTCCTAATTGAATGTGAATAGTGACAATGTCGCCTTGTGTGGACGACAGATCGCGGACACAATGCATCCATTCGAGACTCCCAGACCGCGACTAATTCATTCTGTAAAAACGCCACAATTCAAAGAGGCGGCTAGAGAGTGAAATTTCACAATTCCTGCCTTTTTGGAGAGCCCATTATTTATCAGCTTACCGTGTGAGAGCAATTCGGTCGTGCGTGATACCTGCTCCGGAGTCGCATTACAGTTGTCTCGTGAATTACCATTACTCAACGCGGTAGCGGCGTCGTTTATACGGCTGTAGGCAGCATTACAGGCAAGCATCGAAAGTTTAAGTGCAGCCCGTTTTGAAGACTAAGTTCTCGTATCGAAATTGCGACAATGAACCACTTTGGATATCCGGGTGGTTCTCAAACAGTTACGATTCATTTCTTAGTCCTAGCGAGGTGGGGCCACTCTTAATGGAAAACAGCCGTTTGAATATGTATGCCTCATTAAAATAGTTGAAATTGGACTGATGTTAATTTTGGTAAAAGAGTTGAGAAAACTCCTATATTCATGTCCCTTTAGACACTATCTACGTTAAATTCTGTATAAAAATATGTAGATAATTGCAAATAACAGCTAAGTAATATATATAACAAAATTGTAAGCATGATATATCCATGCTAGGTTATAGCCGGGATCAACAACTACAAGTGGTATGACTAACAACAGCGCTCAAGCGGTCATGATTAGAACATTTTATTATTAACTCGAATCTTGAGTGTGTTTCTGTATGTAAAAATTTATGTAATGGTAAAATTGTTTTATTTAAACTTAAAAATTAATATGGAATTACTTGGTTGGGTTTCCGTACCTTTGTATTGAATATGACTATTAAGTCTAAAGCTCTTGAATAATGAGAAACATTACTGAAATTAAAGTGTGTTTTGAGAGACTGAATAAAAGTTTTATCAGCTTTCATAAGTTTTCTATAATACATGTTAATCCCTTGTCAGCTCATTAGTTCCAATACAGTTTGTACTAGTTACAGTTAACGAAAACAAGCATAGAATTCATTATCCCCGCTGACAGATTGAAATTAAGATGTAATTGTTTTCCGAGAAATACTTTCTCATATGTTTAGTAATTGAAAATATCTCTTTAATATCCGAAAACAGCCAGGATGACCACAATTTCACGTAAACGTCTAATTTTGTTCCAACGAATCTCAAAATTTGATTTCATTACTCAGTCGTATGAGAAAATCCGAAACATTTGTTTCACAAGTGTTTGAGGAAAAAATTTCTCAGTGCCCAAAAACTTATAGGAATCAACAAAATAATAATACTGAAGTTGGCTTTACGGGAGGGGGAAGTGTTCGAACCACTTTCCACTTCCTTAAGACTTTGAGAATCTTAAAGATTTTTGTTTTTAGATATTTATTTGAATCTTAACTAATCTATAAAAAGTAGGAAATTCGTTCCTATCGTTTCACGAATACAAATTTAATGCATGGAAAAAGGACCACTTTTCAAGTAGATTGTTGATTTAATTCTGGTAACATGTAAATACCACAAACTAATGAGATTAGACCATGTAAATGTTGCCAATGAGAAATTGCAACAGTTAATTAAGTTTATTTAATGGGGGAGTCCTAACCATATATTACAACAACTCATGACCATTGAAAGAGAACTTAAAATTGTATTGACTTTTTGAAATAAAAATAATGTTAGTGTTATTTTTACACCCATTCACTATATAATTCTTTACAGTTCCGCATTTCAACAAATAAAATTTTTCTAACATTTTTAAAACTCTTTAACGTGATGCGGATTTGAAGAAAGCAATATATTATATTTCACTGTAAAAGTTCCTGAAAGTAAATTTTATATTAAAAATTGTATACCTTTTTCTTCAAAATTACGACAGTATAGTGAAGTTTCTGATATCGTTTTCGTCGACATCCCAATTAAATGTAATAATCTATTTTATTCATTAAATAAATATTTTAAGCGATTCAAGTTATATTCATTAGATTTAATATAAAATGGTTACCTTATTCCCATTCTAACCATAAATGCACAAATTTGGAAAGAGGGATCGAATCGATTGGGAGAATAGGTAAAGGGACATTCCTCCGTAGTAGCAAAGCCGCTCGCTTTGAAGTTGCTGAGTGTAGTCGATACAAAGATTGGAGCACAAGTCAGCCACCTGCCGTTATTTGAAAACAACGGGTCGTGATAAGGGAAAGGCAAGTGGTGAAATCAGATCTGGGCTCCAGATAGTTCGATAATCTACAGGGCTGCCGGATGCGAACTACGCCCAAGGACGCGACTTACCGAACCTTTTCAATCATTCCTTCACGTAAAACTTTATCAGTCCTATAACTAGCAAAATGATTTACGAGACACGTAGATACGATCCTGCTGTCCGAAGTTTGAAGTGTATTCTAGAGGTCAAACAAAACCTGACTGACCTTACCGTTACACCATTTCCCGATATCATAAAAACATTTCCATTCATGGAATGGAGAAGATTGTCCTGACTTCTGAGGGATTCTATGACTTTCATTACAACGATATTCCACCACCATTTTACTTCATAAACATTTAATCGTAATAAGATATTTCAAATTAATTTTAATGAAATTTCATGATATATTTCAAGTCTGAAATTAAAAATGAGGTCGTTTGTAATATTTAAATAAAAATTAAGTATATGGAAAAGATCGTATGCAATTGTTTCATTTGTAGGGACGGTCACGCTCTAACACTGGGGAATAGCAACCCTTTCACTATTTAGTCTCAAAACGTCATGCATGCACTGGTTGCGACCGCTTCCACTCGCTGTCGCTGTTAACACAACACTGTACTTATCTTTTTCCCATTGTCGTCCTCTTGACGCATTGCAAACCCAACATCATGGTCGTCCTATGACACGTTGCCACATCAACAAAACCAAATAATTACAAGTTACATAAATTAGCTACACATCATTTTATATTATGATCATTTTCAAGTTAGTATTTAGAATATTTACGTTGCGTAATATTAGTGAAAACCTACAGTAAAAATGACTGGCAAATTAACATTTTTTACTTTCCACTAATTACAGTTTTGTGAGTATAAAAAGGAAGTTTTTATCTACATTTATTTATTCCAGATAATTGATATTTGTCTACGGGAGCTGTATTTAAAATAAATAATGATAATTCCAGATATTTTATTACCAATCACGTCACACTACTTCTTCATCTTGTCAACGAATCGTCAATTTGTGTTTCCTTTGTTAGAACGATTATAAATATTCAAAACTATCTACCCAACTGTGAAGGCAGACCAGTGATTCGTTTCTTGATTACTAGGAATGCTATGCTAGGAAACATTAATCGATAATCGTGTAAGGTGTAAGAGGAAGCAATAATGAGTGATGTAATGTCGAGGAAGTGAATTGGACAATTTAACGACGAGCCGCAGAGAGGCCGACCGTCTGTGATCACGGACGGCAACTTTCTTTGACGAAGGCATTTAAATAATGGTTTCCCGTTATGACAAGTGCCTAAATAACTACGTTCACTATGTGGAAAAGTAGTGCGAGGTGTACTGTAATTATGTTCTGTTTTTCATTGGATCAAAAGAAGTACTAAATATACATATATATACCAACAACAGTTTCCAGGGTTTTGGTAGCTTCCAAATATATAGTCACATTCATCCTTATAAGAAATAAGGATAAATATTACCATATAGGTGAAAGCTACCAAAACTAATTTTGTTTAATAAAAACTTGAATGTTTTTGGTTGTTCACTTCATTAGCGTATTCGGAAACAATAATCGGCACACTTGCTTTAAAACAGCCCTTGTATATGAAATCTAAGAGAAGTTTTAATATAGAGTGAAAATATGAACAAGAAGGGTGAAGGCAATCGATAAATAGTTATAAAATTAATTTAAGTAAAATTTTCCAAATCACAAATGTTAATTTTTAAATAATTTTATCACCATCATGTTTTGAAGAACACTGCAATTTTAAAACGTCATACATACAAGCAATTACAATGAAGTAAATTGGAGCGTTTCCAGATAAAATTAATTAAGATATTAATGGTTGGGAAACGATCTGTTATATCCACACAATTAATAAGGTCTCCATAGTCATTCATTATTTGTATAGTATTCAAGACGAAAGCCTACCGTCAGGACCTTACTTCTCCAACTTGCCTTCATCTTTTAGCACCCAATATCTTCTTATATCTCCCTTCAGATCCTCTACCAGCTTCAGTCTTCTTCATCCACGACCTAGAGATGCATCCACGTGTCCTTCGTTGACGTCACGTATTAAGCAATTTCCTCTTAGGATATGTCTGATCCATTTTGATTTTCTCTTAATTCGCGTACTATTCTGAGTATCTATAGATTCTTACCAAATCAGTCTATTTTATTTTTTTAATTCATTTTCAAGACACTTAAAAACATTCCTAGTATTTCATCTTCGTCTTTCTTGTACACATTTCCGATGCAGCAGATGTAGTATTCTACAATTCCATTAACATTAATTCAACAGACCGTTTATTATTCACTGTCCCGATGAAAACAAAACCGTATTCTGAGGAAATCCGTTAGCCACGTAACGAAATACGCCATAGCTCCGTAGAATTGAATAGTGATAGATATTTTGGTGCAGTGATATTCAGCTTTACTAGTGCTCGTTGAAATATCCTGTACCTTTTCAGAATTTTCTCACCGTCTAGCGAAGCCGTGCACTCAACATATTACGTGTGCGCAATTCTATGTCTCGGAGTAATAACATAATGTAGGATGGAGAAGTTCGTAGTCGACCTGTTCCAGAGAGTTGATGGTGACCTTTGGGTGTTTCCCGTAACAATTCGCCGCGTGCAAATATTTGTAGATCAGGCACCAGTCGTGGACAGGTTATACTTTCGCAGCACATAATGTGGCAGAGTCAAGCATATTTGCAAGTTAAACTCCAGTGTCACGACCTCCACCCGTAATTTGTTGAACACTTGTAATCTGTGTGTGATTGTTCGCCGTGGTATTTCAAGACGCAAGAACAATTTCCTTCACGGTGACTGCGTGAGACGATAACCTTGGTCATTGTGTAATTTAATATACTGTAATCGTCCCAGATCTCAGCCCCATCCTTGAACCCCAGGTAGTAAAAGTAGGAACTGTCACCAGGGCCTTTCCGTTGGCCACGCCTTTTCCTTCTTTATTGGCATCTCAAATGCTCTCAATTGTTTTCCGCTATTGCCTTATGTACCTGACAGTTCTGTTTGCTAGTAGAAAACGTTTTCATAGTGACCAAACAAACTTGCATTCCTTCTGCAAATCATCTATCACTTTACGACTTAAAATGACTTGTAAATGAAGGTAATTATGTTATTCAAAGATTACTTGTTTATTTAGTTATTCAAACAAATTCACATTACTTTCTTCTTAGATAATATCATTTTAATGAAACAGTAACTAAATATTACAGTTTTAACATTTTTTAACTAATAATTTACAATTATACATTTATAAAAAATTTCCCATTCAATATGATGAAACATTATAATAACTTATTATTCAATGACAGATTAATAAACTTAATAAATTCATTTGTTCAGAAAATAGGATACATCATAAATTAAAGTATAAATAGTTTCTAGTAACCTTGAACAGAAACAGTTTTTGGTACAATGTAGCTAAGAATATAGTATAAAAATTATAAAGTAATGAAGGACTAATTTAATTTATTTGAGAAGGTCCAAAATGATAATTGGAATTTAAAGTCTGGGCAAAGTGACGTATATTGTCACGTCTGGATCGGTAAAGAGGGTTGTCCTAAGGTCGATAAGGGGAAGATTGACATAATTTACAGCTGGAGGATCCTTTTACCAAGTGAGCAGTGAAAATGACAACAGTAGTAGAGAGGATACCAAACTATACAGAATGTTTTTTAAGATTTCGAGAGTTTATATGCGGTCCCAGGAGAATGGACAGATTAAAATTTTAATGTGTAGGAATTGAGAAAAATTTTGGGAGGGAGACAGTAGTTGTGGGATCGTGGTCGAGAAAGGAAGAAAGGAGGAAATTGTAAGAAAAATTTAAAATTAACTGCGGAGATACTTGGGAGATTCATACGACGAAAGGAGGAAATACAAGTGGAATGAAATTAAAATTAAAAACAGAGCAAGGCATTTTGTTGTTTATTGGGTGGGTCTGTAAAAGTGATATCGGTAGGTGAAGGAAAGAAAAAATTGAATAACATACTGGAATACAGATAAGTCAAAATAAACTTTTGATTACTGAAACTTGGTCGCATATTTGCCACTCAAACTTTTGCCTATATCTCCTCACAAAATAATACTTTGGGGGAAAGATTTCATTCAATAAAAAATTAAATTACATTAGTATTCTTGTTAAATAAACTACTAAAATAACAAAACAATTCAACCATAAATCATGTAATGAAATCATTAAATTACAAAAGAAAACATTACACTAAATTGACTTAAACAACAATGGAACAGTCTTACGAAAATAAAAGAAAATGGAGCGTTATAAAGCAGCACAAACACACATACAGTAACTTTCTACACTTATATTAAATCAATAGATAAATGAAATAAAAATGTGTAGTTATTTTGTCGTAGAATGTCACATATTGTAGGTAATGTACTTTTTTCATTTATACTTTTCTTAAGTCTGAAAACTTTATGAAATATGTGAATTGGTTATCAAAAGGAACGGCAGGTGTCGGACTCATGAAAAATGTATATCGATTTAATCAAATGACAGTTCTAATTTTTGCATTGATTTTTATCTAACATACTAAGGTTTATGATGTATGGACATTTTTAAAACATTGTTTAGCGTGTATAACACAACTTTTTATAGACGGAACCCTAACACTTAAATTCACGAAACCTGCTGGTGTCGCAATGAAAGAGCCTCGGCTGTCGGATTAAACTCTGCCTGATTTGCATTTAATATTTAGATAAATATCAGGGCATAAATTAAGCTTTCTAAGCTAATGCCGTGAATTGGGTGATGTCTAATCCAAAAGAACTGCTCTTCACAGAAATGTGCTCAACCCGCCATCAGCAAATATTTTTCTTAGAAATATGTTATGTAAGTCGAAAACAAAGAGACAATAGTCAGCCTCAGTGTGTACATAGTACGAGGTCGCGCAAACATAAGTATTGTCTTTAGAAGCAGCGAGGGATAAAAGTGAAACTTGGAAGAAAGTTTGCACAAGTTGCCGACGCAGGCGTACATATATGGGTGGAACCCATAGAAAGCACGATCTCTTGGTACGGAAATTCAGGTCAGATGTGAAAGACTGTAGTCTGGATGAGGAATATCCTAGGAAAAAACGAATTCCTTTGAAGAGGATAGAACGCCGCTGAAAGGAATAGTTCATGAGAAAGTGGAATCCGATAATGGAAGAGACCGATTTGTGAGGCAAGAATAATCCTTTCTGTTCCAAAAGAGGTTAATTATATGAAGCATTTCACATGCATCATTTTTAAATACTATTTGGGCTACTGATGGTGAAGATTACATTCGCATGTATAATACCCATGATCCGCAATGGTTATACAACGTGCAGGTTAATCCAAGAAGCCTTGCATCTCTTTCTGAGAAATGACCTGACTATGTACGAGTTCACAGTTAACTAGAGCAGTCTGCTGGATATCCTTGACCAACAAGTTGTCAGGATGCTACCTGCCAAGTCGAAGTAAACTGACGCGTATGCAATCATTATTTTAGTCAACCTTAGAGTGGGATTCTTCCGACTGAACACGACGGGTTCCCATTCTGCATGCCTATCTGCGCTCACGAGTCCACTTCATCCTGAGACAAGGGAGACGTCAGGATCAAGGGAATTTGCCGAAAAGGAGTGCATACAACCTTCTCTTCCATGCTTTGCCGCGTAGGCAGGTCTGTTAGTTCTCTTCACCTCCTTCATAACACTTGTGATGGGGCTGAATAATCCGTCACTATCGTGCGTGTCACCTCGAGATGTCCAACACCATTCCAGTACGACGGCGAATTTTGCTTCTTAGAGACTATAGTAAACTGTATTATCCCCACATTTTTCTGAAACATACATTGACTACCTATAGAATGTATTAAAATTCATAAATGTTTTTAACTTACGAACACCAAAATCCTGCTTTCTAAAGTAGTCCACAACCTACAATTTTATTACATGCATAAATTCTAAATATAATTTCGATTTTATATAAATTAGAACGACTAATTTACAGCCAATATATAATTATTCAATTATAGCTACTTTCATCCTGACATTTGGGACTTCCTCAATTGCAAATAAATTTTTTCGTGTGTTGACTGCAACAATTAGAAAATTTAAAGTAGTAGTATTTCGTTAAGAAATAAATTATTAATATATCCAGTTTCTTAATTAATTTCGTCAAAATAAATATTCATGTTTGCTGAAAATTTACTTTATATATTTTATAGAGTAAGGTAACTTCCCTTCAGTAAGCAGTAATTAGAATTGAAGGGCAAAAAAGGAAAACAGAAATCAAGAAAAGAGTAAGTTAGGATGGAGTCTGTCAGCCATGCTCTTTAACTTATATATTGAACAGACGGTGAATTTAAAACTGAACATGGAAAGGGAATAATACTGCAAGGAGAAGAAATGAAAACCCTGTTTACTGATCATATTGTGGTACTAGGTGAGAGAGAAGACGAATTTGAAAGCATAATAAATGGCATGAACGTGATACTGGAGGAAGAGGATTAATAGAGGGAAAATAAAGGTAATGGAAAATAGTGGAATAACAAAGGGTGTTAGATTGGGAAGGGATATTTTGAAGGAAATTAAGAAATTCTGCTACTTGGAAAGCACAATAACTAGGGATGGTAGTAGACATAAAGGATAACACAGGCAAGGAAGGCTATCGCGAAAAAGAGGTAATTACTTACGGCTAATATAAGTATGAATATTAGGAAATCATTATTATAAATGTTTGTATGGAGTGCGCGTACATGGGTGCGAAACGTGGATGATAGGAGTTGCAGTCAAGACTAGATGTTTTCGAAATGTGGTACTGTACGAGAATGCTGAAAATCATAACCAATAAGTTCAAAGCAGAATAGAGGAGGAGAGAAACATTTGGAGGACTTTGACCAATAGAACGTGTAGATTAATAGGCCACGTTTTGAGAATGAGGATCTTGTAAAATTAGCATTAGAGCTATGTGTGTGGGGGTAAAAACGGAAGAGGGAGGCCAAAGATGGAATACGCTAAAAGATAAGTCTTAAGACTGCTGATTGCCACATCAAAAGACGATCAGGTTGGCGGGCCGTTTTGTAAATTTTGCTACTTATAGGGGTACATAAGTTTGTGTTAGGTGTAAAAAGGTTGACGATGTTCAATTTAGCTGACGTTTGTAAAATAAATTACACACGCACAATTTGGTGTTCATTGTAGTCTGCAGTTCCAGGAAAGAAAGAAGAACGCCTGTATCTGTAACTTTAGGTTGACTCGCTTCTCTCTCGCAATTATTCATCCACGAAAATCAGTGTGGAATAAAACAAAAAATTTTCAATGAAATTAATTGAGTGATAAATGATCATTCAAAACGACTAATCTCAACCACAACACTGAACGATATGGAAAGTTATGGCGACAGTAGCTTAAAATGCAGAGGTGTGATTCTACCTGACTCCTTGGAGCAGTGATGTCCAATACGTCAGCACACTCCATCTTAAAAGCACGTCCTCAGCGAGTTCGCCCAACTAAAGCAATAACGTTGGGTTTCTCTTAAATGCAATCTGTGCCACAAATGGCAATGCAGAGGAACATGCAACTCTGTCCCTCTTGTTCATGTTGCAGCCTCAAATTTCAAATGCATTAGCTTCTGAGACATGGTGCATTTAAACAGAAATATTTATGATTCCGAACCGAGCTTAAAGTCGTAACCTTTCTTGCCATACTGTGGTCATCATGCAAACAAGGGAAATTGTTTCGGCTGGAGCACATCTTTGGGAGCAGTCGCCCGTGGGAAGTGCGCTCCAGAGACTCTAACGACGCAACTTATTAAGCTCGCAGACATGTACACAATTTCACGGAGCGCGGCTCATTACACACCGGATCAGCTGGCTTTGTACAAGCCTCGTCAAGACCGCCCATGGGAGACGTTTTATTTGGGAACGTAAAAAGTATGTTACTGTTTCGACATGTAACAATAGGCAAAACAGAGCAGCGGGCGTTTCTGATCCTACCTTTACCTTTATAATATAACGCGAGGATGACTGTAAACTATTATGCGAAGCATTCTAACATTTATTAGTTGATGTACTTTAAAATACATCTCCAAATGTAATTTAAATTTCGACCATTCCGATTCCTATACTTCCAATTTTATTTCATTTTCCGGAAATTATATCATGGAAATTTGACCACGGTTTTCACTAAATAATATTGTAGCGAACTCGCTTATACCTTTTTCATAGACGTAACCCAGATATTTCAAGTTTAAATGACCATATGAATATATTTAATAACAACTTTAATACTCGAGGCAGATATAAATACTTCAAAGGGCGTGGTTTGCATAATATAATTATTGATAAGCCGTGTTCGGTTTCTTTTCTTGTTCTCGTCACATCCAGACAAGAGTGGATCGATATAATTATAATCTGTGTCTCCTTCCTCCCGCCATTGCTAGTACCAAGATTTCTGATATGATATATTAACATATCTTAACACTACGAGGCCCAGGCACGCAGAAACTGCGACACAATTCTTCCGCGCAATGACAACGAATGTCTCCGACAATATTAAAATACAGTGAACAAGACCTAAAGTTCTAACTAGGCCCGACTGCCATGTTACAATATATATAATATGTGAGTGTGTTGTAGGATGGCCACAAGGCTATTTTGTCTCATATGCACTGATAGCAGCCGCTCTCACTCACATTCCCTGTAACACACACTGAACTCGCTTCTCTCTCTCTCATTGTCGTCTTTTGACGGACTGACACCCCAACAAAACCAAATAATTATAAATTACTAAAATTATCTGCATTATATATATTACAAATTATTCTTTCTTTAAAAATAAATAATTAAAATTTTAATTTACATTGTTATAACTGGCGATGAAAATTTACAATATACAACGGTAAAGAAGTCAGTTATAAACCAATTATTTACTAAGAATCATTACTTGTACAATATGTTAACTAAAATTACGAATACACTATCCGCAATCCGTTGACACAATCAGGTGTACACTGCAAATAACAACGATATACAGATTAACATAATGTACAAATAAATTTTCTTAGTTAATGATTAATTCATAAATGACTTATAGGCCAATAAATGTCGTGAATGGAAAATTAAACCAATATTCAAAGTTTAGGAAGGGGTAGAATTGACGTACGGTCTTCAGGCAAGTTGATGCATTATAAATGCTTTGAGTTTCCTTTATGCAATTATTTGAAACTACCTTGTAATGTGAAGTATTAAATCTGTCACAGATTCATATTGACCAATGTGTTCATCAATTACCTCTGTTGCTCACGAGTGAGAACCATGAAAATGCGGAAAAATGAGCATCTGCTTCATTCAAAGGGAGTCTTCGAGAGTAAATTCCATTACTCGCACTTATTGTTTTTTACATTTTCGACTAAGAAACATTCCAGCGTTGCTCCGTTTGCGGTAAGTAAAATTCGGCAATCGTTGTCCACATTGGTGAGAAGGAGGTGTGAGACGCACCAGGCGCCACGAGTGATTCACGAGGCGGTGAAAGGGCCAGGTGAATGTCCTTGGAGCGGCCTACACACCTGTAGCACCCTTCCACTTCCTCTCAGAAGATCATCCAGGTCGACGAACCTGCTTCATAATTATTAAACAGTTACCGCCAATAATCTGTTCGGGTGAAATTTACAGAAATTCCTCAACCGGGAGAGTCCCAGTTTAATAAAACTGTCTAGAAAGTAGTCAGAGATGATTGATGTATTTCTTGAACGTAAGAACGCTCAAAAAGTTCCTCATGTTCATCACGGCGCGTATCACTTTGAGCAAAACCTCAACATGTAAAGTCACCAATGCCATGAGTGGCACGTTTATACGAATTCAGGCCCAATGGTGCCATACAGTCAATCCATTACAATTTCTTGCAGTTTTGGTTATAAATCGGCTGATCTAGAAGACACAAGCTTCACTGGAGTCAATAAAGATAATATGAAGTTTCACTTCTTTAACTGCACAACTCTGTATTCTAATTTTCTAGTTTCTAGTTTCACTCGTCCAGTATGAAAAGGTCTTTTTATACATTCCTGCCAACAAAAAAAGCTCACTGGACTGCAGTTAAGATTGCTTTTCTATGAAACAAGCTGAATTTAAATTAAAACGCATTCTCAGTGACCGAATGGCAACGTAAGCCCATGCGATTAATTCCCGTTGCGTGGACAATAATTTTATAATTTTTATTTATAAAAAACTGTCAGGTAGTAAAATAATAGTCTTTTCAATATACTTTTTTATCTGTCCCCGCAAGCGTTTGTATTTAAATATAACATTCTTCTGATGCAGGTTTTCTAGGGCTTCCCCCTGCATCTCTTTTAAGTGGAGCACCGGGTAGGATTCTTAAACGATATCCTTGAGGTCTTAGTCAACCCTTGACTACCTTACTCTACATTCCACACCCCCAATTTCCAATTTCCAATTCCCTTCGTTCCCTATTAAAGAGGAGTTGCCTGTTTCTGGATCACCCTTTCGTATCCTGTTAACCAAAACAGTGCATTATTAGGCTATGGTAAAAATGCTTCATACCCAAGATCACTGATGTCTGGCGGCTGAGGTAACTTTCTAGACTGAAATAGAAGGGTGAGATCAAGTATGGAGAATAAGCCACAATAAAAATAAAATTGTTAACGATTTCGATCCTTCCGATTGTTCTTGTTTAAACTCAGAAATCTGTCAATCCGAAAAGTTTCTTGCAGTGGGGCAGATTTAAAACTCTAGCTGTAATTAGTGGCATGCAGCTTCATTACTAAAATCAGCTATTAAGCTACAGAATTAGATTCTTTTTCATATATATGTTGATACAAGATCATCATCTGTTCATTTGAAGTCACAAGAATTGATAAGTTGAACTTCTTCCTCCTTCTCCTCCCATTATTATTATATTCGAAAACATATTTAGACGCTTTTCACCACCAGGTTTCCATCAAAGTGAAAACTGACTCCACGGAAAAAAAATTATATCCAGTTTCTGATGTTACGTTTGCAGCTCACTTCGCTGTAAAAGAACAAGGTTTTTGAGTCAAATGTTGTGTATAGTGTTGTGAAATATGGTCAACGTTACGTAAGTCTCAGCTCGATATATGTAACAGAAACCCACCAGGAAGAAAAGCATTTATATTTTAGTGAGCCCATACAGTCTTCGGGCGAATGATATAAATCGACGAAAAGGAAAGTGGTCCAAGCGAGCCGTCGGACTGCCTTGTGAAAGTTACCATCTGCTCTTTGCTGCATCGCAATAAAAACTACTAAATACACTTCCCGGTATAAAGAACGGTTAGGAATGAGAAAATTTACGAAACAATCATTGCTTGCATTATAAATTAACAATTGTGGAATATATTGTGTGACATACTAAGCAAAACGTGACGTTGTTATGCAAAAGGTAAACATATTTTATCAGCACTACTAATTTCCTACGTATACATTGGAATGTAATTTTAACATTTTTATCGTATGCTTTTAAAGACTTTGTCGTAATATTTTTATGTAATGGTGACTGTTTACTCTAAGATACCTTTCATTCATTTTTTGTGTGAATTGAAACGGAAGATTAGTATCGCAAGTTATTTATTGAATAAATATTGAAATAATAGTAAAAAATACAAATTACAATACATTAATTTCATTACTAATAAATACAAAAATGTATTTTCTACTTTGTACAGTCCATTTAACAACTCTTTTATATTACAACTGATGTATTATTGCACACCTTTGAAAACTTGCTTATCTATATGGCTCTTGGAATATAATTGAATTAATTACTATCATCGTTTACGTTATCTATTTTTTGTGTTCTACTTTTGACTTTGATTTTATGCTACCCTTTCATTACATAAGTTTATTTTAGTAACCGACTGCGTTCATATTTCCATGTTATTCTTACCGTTCAAGCGGACAAAAAGGGTCTCTAATTTTTTTATTCAATCTACAAAATTTTAATATAACACTGATATCTATAATCACTTGGCAAGCAATTAATATTTTTAAATGTTACCTCAAAAACAGCAACCCTATTAAAATAATTAATTTATTCAAACCTTACAAAGTGTCCTCTGGTACAAAAGGACTAGACCTGTTGTGGCTGCATTTTTATGTATAAGTCGGAATAAAAAAAACACAAAATTTACAATGCATGTCTTTATAGAACATTAAAACAAAATTAAATAACACATTAAAATTTATATATACATAATAAACAAAATCACAGTGAAGTGGAAAAAATTGGTAAAAAGTTAATTTCTTTCACATTTTAAAACCAAAACTAACCCATGTTATAGCCAGTGAACAACACGAGGAAAGAAAGAAATAATTATTGCCTTGAAGATCTGGCCTCATTACAGGGAGGTGGTATTTTTAATTAAAATCATTAATTTGTTTTATATACATCTTCTTGCGTATGTTTTTTCTTTTCACCGCCATTACCTTTTTTCAAAAATTTAACAGTAAACAATCCTGGCCCTTTAAATTTTTTTATTTGTACCTCATAAAGAGTTGCTGATATTTGTAAATATCTAAACCCGATTCCTTGTGTTTTTTTATTCTCTGCGCCAATGCAGATTTAGAAACGCCATGGTCTAAAGCACTTTTCCGAATACTAATTCCCCTTTGCAAAAGATCTAACACTGCCTCTTCAAATTCAGTCTTGGGTGAAACTGACCTCTTCTTTCCCTCTTTGCTTCTTGGCATTTTTCAGCGTTTTCTAAACGAATATAAACGGATGTACCACTGGACGTCCTTTGGTACAAAGAAAGTGGTGTCCACATCGCCGTTATGAAATAAATAAATTTGTTGAAATTATTATCAAAATGCACTGTCATTTGTTATATCTGTCTCCCCTACATCGAACGTCAAAATTGTGACTTCTGATTTCCAATAGTTGAGGATCTGACCTCCAACTCTTATGGAGCTATTTGTCATTCTACATGTTGCTTACTACTGGGATATCCATAGACGCATTGCGCACATAGCTGATGACAGAAGATGTATATTTTTAGGAATATCAGCCGGTCAGAAAATACTGGTGTCTATTATAATATAATCGCCAAAATCTGTCGTGTCACGGTATTTGTTCTCTGTTTAATGATCTACTCTGACCTAAAATTCGAACCACAAATCATCAATTTTAATTTCATTGTATACATTGTCCAGCATCCTTATACAACTTTGACGAACAGAAAAAGTCATGATTGTACTGTACACGGCGCTTTTGGGAACTCCAGAATTGAGCTAAGAAATGTACTAATCTCATGAATAATCTATAGTTCTTCAGCGGTCTCTAATTTGTATGTCATTTACGATTGTTTCAACGGGCGATACTTAACTTTTCTGACTTCATGCTATATTTTCTTAATTTTTTTTTAAAGTTTAAATAATCGATGTGAATGAAACTGGAATGCATTTCTTGATCATAGGCACCTATGCAGAGGCAACGCCTGGCGACTCCGAGCCCGAGTCTTCCCCGAACTACGCCAACGTCTTCAGCGACGTTGACAAGAATCAACAACTCTCGCAACAAAGAAAACAGCAGTTGGTTCAAGTCACTTGATCGCCTAACCAAGAAAAATAAAGTTAAACAAAAGGTATGTTACCTTTCATTTACATTAATCTTGCTGAGATACTTTGACATGTGTGAGTGTAGATATCACCATTATAATACTGTACTTTGTCATAAACTACAATTTGACAAAAATACCCCTGTCACAATAACAAAATATTATATAATCTCTGAATGACGAATAATTGCTTTCTTACCGAATAAGAATGTAATTGCACATTAATGAACACTTTTATACTTTCTATGATGAATGAATTTAAACCGTTTCAGCTTCATTCTTCTATTCCTTCAATAATTAAATGATTCTTTCACACTGCTGTCGAATCTCTAAATTTCAACTTTTTTTGTGTTTTACTATCTGATTTCTCCAAACTTCAATGTAAATCTGATTCAACTCTTTCATATTCATGTTTTTCTTAATTATAATTCATAGATGTGGTTTAAAATTGTATTTGTAATATTTACCCTTTATTTTATTGTTGAATTAATTGAACATTTTGTGTACAATTTCTCATTGTTTGGAATAATACATTATTTGGAACAGTTATAACATAAATCTTCATGGTCTAAAGAGGTGTGTGTATGGAGTGGGCAAATGAAGTGTATGGGCACAAGACACTACTACTATTGTATGTGTCATGAGCATTATATCATCTCTGATCTCATACAAAATCAAACACATTTGATAGTAAATTTCTGTAAGTTGCATAACACTTTTGGCGTGGTTGAATCCCTCTGAACCAGAAGATATATAAGAAATTGATTGAACGTTTATGAAAATTTAAAGTAAGCTCTCCTTGTTAGCACAATTAACATTGACATTACAAAGTAATTATTATGATTTGCCCGTAAACTGAGATGAGGAATTGAAGAAGCCAGAATAATGTCAGTGAAATTATGATGTTTCTAAAAATAGATATAATATGGGAAGATAAGATAAATCTAATTAATCTTTATAAATGGGTATTAAACCAGTCAATAAAAATAATGCATCAGCAATATTCTAAATACTACTTAATTTATTATTGAAGAGCTGAAGCAAATATGAATGGTATTAAGGAATAACTTATTGTTGTTGTGGTATTCGGTCTTTAGACTAGTCTGATACAACCCTCCATGCTAACCTATCTTGTGCAAACCTTTTCATTTCTGCATAACTACAACATCAGACACTCTCCCTAATCTGCTTAATGTATTCCATCTTTGTCCTCCCTCTTCTATTCTGACCTCAAATGCTAATTTTACAAGACCCTTATGTCTCAAAATGTATCCTATTAATCTACCCTTTCCCTTGGACAATGTCCTCCATATTGTACTATTAATATTTATTTGATAATATAATGTTTTCTTCTGAAAATGAAAGAATTCTAATGTATGTATGATGATGTTTTTTCCTCTACTTCAGTCTGATGTGGAGACTGATGTGATTACAGAAGATGAAGTCTCTCCACCATATAAATCTTCATATGGTAATAAGAATCTGAGGTTTTTTGGAGACACAGATGCTGAATCTGTAATCTCCATTCCCCCACCTCCAGCTCCAATCAGTCGGCGCTATAAGACCAATAGTGCCTTAAATGGCAGTAGTAACAAACTGCAAGTACCCCGCAACACTTCTGGGTTGTCAAAAACACAGAAGCGTCACCATCGCAGTGCTGGCGATGTTGCAACAAGCTCTGCAGAAAGTACCACAGAGGGGGACAGCAGCCAACAATCCCAGCGTTCAGTTGTTTATCTGCATGCTGCTACAGGTATTTCCATGACTATAAATTGTACTCATTCCTATGTTTACATTATTAAAAATTCTTACATTTCTTTTATAGATTAATATGTGGGTATTGATTTTATTTCCTTAAGAGTTTTTCTTACAAAATAAAGAATTAGAATGGAATTCATGTTATGCCATTAGCACCTATCATCAAAGTTTTTATTTTGCAGACTTCAGGTGGAACACCAGCATAATTAATATAGTACTTCACCCTATTTACTTAATTATTTAAAAGTAGGATTTAATTTTGATCATTAATTTAATATACACTTATGATATTTTAAATGTAACATAATCAGCACCAAATTAGAAAACATAAACTTGAAAAATAATCCAAATTAGAATAAAAATTAACTATATATCTGTAAGGCTGGAATATTTGTAATAAAATTTTGAGTAAAGAATAATAGCAATTATGTACAACTTGACAATTTTTTATCATTATTTGGTAACATTTAATTAGGTAATATGTGTGAGGTAATAATTTGGAAATATTTCTTAAAATTTTAAATGACTGATTTCAAACTGGTAATCTACATATTTATATGTTGCAGTTGGTGATATTCCTGGTCCACCAAACAGTAGGTCACAGCAAAATGTGGGGCGTAGAGCTCAAAGCAGAGAAGAACTGTCTTCTATAACATCATCACATCTGCAACCTCAGACAAAAACAATTTCACGTTCCATTTCTGTACTTGCTCCATGGAAGCCTAGACATTATAAAGAAGGCTTAGAAGTTCACTACACAAATGAAGATAATAATCGTAATTATATTAAAAATGGTAAACCACCTAAAGTCCCTGTATCACATCAGTCTAGTTTAAACTCAACAATAAACCGAGGCACAAATAGACGAAAATATAATGAAAATGGAAAAAATTTCCAACAAAAGCAGAAAGTGAATAAAGCTATATCTGTTGAATCATTAAGCCATAAAAACAGCCCAAGTGGTGGGGTTCGGCAGACATTGGAAATGAGGAATTCTGCAAAGAAACGAGCGCTAAATTCTGCAGCATCCACAGAATCCCTTAGCCAGAGAAGTAATTTCAGTTCATCTCAGCACAAAAATAGAGATCGCATAGCAACAAAGAAGAATTCTTCCTTGAATGCTTCTGCTATTGAACTCAGTAGCAATTCTAAGAATTACAAGACTTCAACTCCAAAAAATGAATCTAGCAGTAACAAGAGTTCAAGTAAAGTGTCAAGATCAGCTTCTATGCCTAAGGACACTCGGGTCACAGCCGGATGGTTTAAGATGAGAACTAAAAAGCAGGGTGCTAACTAATTTGAGCTTCTGTGATTGAGTGATTTCAGTAATATTGATGTATTACCAACAAATGTATGTATATTAATCCTTAATATTCTTCAAAATCTTACTTCAGTAGTGAGTGGACTAACATGAGTGCAAATTTGGGACAATAAACTAATTTTCTCAGTTAATTGTGATAATGTTGTGCTGAGTATAAACAATAAAAAATTTTGATTGTAAATAATGACATGTTTGAACATTTTTAGAATGTTAAAACCTGTGACTGGAATAATTATTTAAAAATTACTAGCAGTGAAAGTTATGGACTAAAATAAGACTTTGGAATGTGTGTAATAAAAGCTTTCACATAATGGTATTAAAATAATAAAGGACTAACAGATAAAATAAACTACACAGTTACAGAAAAATGGGTACTGCAGTTCACTTTTATTTTAACTCTATGGTCACGTATACTAATCAAATTTAAAGTTTATATTTTTATGTATTTTAGAGTAGGTCAATACAATGGTATGATACGAAAAGCCCATTGTACTGCAATGATGATAATATAATGTAATTTGATGATGATAATATAATGTAATTTGTTGGAATACAAACAGTAATTAACTATTATTATGAATGAGATGTAAATGCTGCACAATGTTTGTAAGCCACATTAGTTTTATATCACATTGTAGAAATATCACTTCAGTACCCATTAAAATCAAAACCAGAAAGTAAATATAACACTTTACTTCCTTAATAATAGTGAAAACAGTACTGACCTCCTAAAACAATAAACAAATGTCAAATATCTTATTGTAACTTTGTTGGGTCTAATTGGTGTTTTTGCCTCAAAAACACACGTGCACATGAAATGGTAATGAATATTCCTGATAAACATAGATGACCCATTTTTCAATATTATCAATGTCCACAAACTAAACATCACAAACAATATGTCAAATAAATTAAAGTACCTGAGATTTTGAATGTAAGAATTATCCACATATATCTCCCCAATAATGTGTGTTTTTTGGGCAACACACAACAATGCAAATTGTACATATTTTACTAACATATATTGTAATTATGTGATATATACATGAGGGACCGAATGATTCAATGCAGTTACTTGTTGATATAATTCTATTATTACTTATGAGTATTAACTAAGTCCTGAAAATGGTGCTGACTGTAATATAAATTTAAAATTTGCATGCTTGTCCATGCAAGATTGTACTAAGAAATATGAAAAACTAACTCTAAATGTCCACTTTAATACAAATAATCTCTTGCAGATACATATACTGTAATGTACATGAACTGTCTACAGTATATAAGAAGGATGTAGCTTTATTTGTTTTAGAAATAAATGACATTATAAAACTGAGAAAACTTATTTTTCGTTTTCCACATAAGATTGTAGCCTCTTATAACAAATCATTTTGTGACTTTTATAAATATAAATTAAAAAATTGAAATGTTAAATGGCTGGAACAAATATATATGAAATATTAATAAAAGTTTGTTAATGTACTGATTCTGAAATAATATAAATACAACCACCAGTTTTTTGAGAATATATATATTTTCTCATTACAATTTATATAAATTTGAAACCTTCTGTCAAATCAGAAGCCTGTAAGTATGATCTTCAAAGAAATAAGGAAGTTTCAATTATTGGGTAAAGTTGTAGAGAACATATACCTAAACTGTTAAAATAAAAATATATACAATTCAGTTATATAAAGTCTTATTGAGTTGCATTGAAGTCAAAGATCAAAATTTTTGAAAAGAAGCCATAAAAATAAAACTATTTTGTCTTTATTTGTAATACATATCAATGCTTTTGACTCATATTCAACCAGCAAATTACAAGCACTTGGGAATGTTTGTGCCTTCTGCTTTGCAATGTTTGCACTGTGTCCTTATCCTCTGCATGACACTGCAACAATGTTGGCAAGACAAAATACTGACCGACCATTACCCTTCATTACACACCATATCTTGGGTAAAACCCTGATTGAAGTGCGGTTTTGTCTACTTTTAGCCTACTTGGTCTTGATAATAAAAGTGTTTCCTGTGCTCCCATATGAACAAAATATTAAACTGTATTATGCTCTGTATGAAAAACATACATGACCTCATTGGTTGGTGCGACTATAAACTGAATTTAAAAAATCTTACAAGGATCACTATGAAACATGAACAGCATTTCAAATTTTCAAGTATCTTATTCAAATTATATACATTTATAATTATTTTAAACATTAATTTCAAATTGTCGAAATCACTCATTTGTGCATGTAACTGAAATAATATAATAAATTAATGATATTTTAATATATGTTTGACATAGTTACAAAATATATCAATTTTATGTGTGCATTTTTCAACTTCTAAACGATATATCACATCAGTTTAATTAATGAAAAACATATAGTACGGCATTGAAAACTTTTAAAGAATGTTTCAATAAAAAATAACTTTTTTATTAATCTTTGGAATGCAATAGATTTTATCTTGGCATTTCCAAATTATCCTCACCAATTTATTTAAACATATACTATAATATGTAACAACAGGGAACAGAGAAAGAAAGGTGGTGACTTACCTGAAGTATAAAGCTGGCAGACACAATAATGGATATAGGATTTTCTTCAGATTTTCAGAGGTAACCACCCCACGACATCAGGAGATAAGGAAAAGGATCCTGAGTTACAGCCAGTCATTGAATGCTATTCCTTATCTTCTGAAGAAATTTCAAAAATTCAAGAATAGGGTTTGCAGATTTATAAATACGTACATATATAAATAAATAAATATATGTATATATATATATATATATATATATATATATATATATATATAAATTTAAGTTTGTAATATTTTGGTATTTTGATAAAGGAGTGAGCCAAAATTTAAAAATTCAAAACATTTATTGCATATAACATAGAGTAAAAATATAGTTTTTAATTTAATTTAAACTTGATACATAGTAAAGCTTTTTCAGATTATAATTGAAATGTGCTTCATAATAAGTTCCTTCTTCACATTGCTTATATCTGCAAAAGATTTATTATTTCTCCTCTTCAAATACAGCATCATACATACTGGCATTGCTATTATGAAGAGACAAGTTCACTGTTTCGTACTTGTCTCAAAACAGTGAAGTACGAAAAAGCTCTGCTTAGAGTCTGAAAATGATAGATGATCAAGTGAAATTGTTATACATAGTTTACTTTTACTTAATCTTGTAAAACTTATTATCAATAGCTATTTAATTTAATCAATAATCCACCAAATTAAAATTAAGTTCAAGTTATAATTTTATTGAATTTTAATATTAGCTTATATGAAATTGTTTTATTCTGTTTTTAAATTTATTACAACAACTAATACACAAAGTCTGTCTGAAGAGAGAAGAGTGTCCTTCCAGTCTGTTGATTCCTGTAACATATATATACAACTAATAAGGACAGGAAAGAGAGATAGGAAGTTGGTGATTTACCTGAGGTTCACAGATGGCAGGCACCATATATGGCTAGTCGATTACTGGAAATGTCTTCCTTACTTTTTGACAGATGGGGTGGTGCCTCCAAAAATTTAAAGAACTTCAAACCCTACATGGTACCTGCCATTTGTGAACCTCAGGTAAGTCACCAACTTTCCATTTCTTTTTCCTGTCCTTATTAATTGCTTTAATTAACCTGACCATGACCTTTCCTGTTGCATATGGATAACTGGATGATATTAAAGGATAGAAAATATGTAGTTGACAGCTGGCTGTAACTCAGAATACTCTTCCTTATCTTCTAACCAAGAAGGCGGTTGTCTCCAAAAATTCATAACCCTGCACTCATTATGTAGATTGCCAGCTTCAAACTTTAGGTATACCCCTCTTCTATTGGATAGAGGTTAGCTTACCTTAAATCAACAGTAGATTCCAACTTTGCAAACATTGACATGTCAATTGTTGAAAGTGTGTGCTTCCATCTTCTACACTTACTATCGATATAAGGTTAGCTAACCTTTCTATATCTCTTTCCTATCCAGATTATTTAATATATATATATATATATATATATATATATATACTTATGTAATTAAACAATTTAGATAGAAGAAAAGGAAAAGAGCAGCCAACTTATCTTAAGTCAATAGTAGACATTGAACAGAATTGCTGAGTAGTTTATCAAGGTGGTGTCCCCCATCTATTGTTCTGTTAGAAGGGTTATAATGTTTCCAAAAACATTACCACAGAAATCTACTAATTATAGCATATGTTCTTCAAGTTTGTTGTATTCCCTTTGAATTTATTACCTTATAAACATTTTTTATGGTTTACATACTGGTACTTACATCACTAAATGTTACAAGATTCAATCCGGCAACTTTTCCCACAGTTATTCTTTGTGGTTTTTGAGCTCTGAGAACAATGAACCGTAAATTTCGCTTAAATCTCTCAGAAGTAGCAAACCATTGTGACTCATATGCTGCTCTGGCTACTAGAAATTCCTAAATAATAAGATATTTTCATTATTACAACAAAGTGTATATTTTTCATGGATTATCTACAATGTGATAGATTATTACATTTGTTTCACAATGAACCCATTTCAAGTTTAAACTATTTTATTAAGATACTAAATTCTGATAGTCTATTTTTTGGAGTTCATGGAATGATTTTTTTTTGTAAATTGGTAAAAAGGTGGAATTTATTAATACAAATTAGAATAAAAAAAATACATTTCCTAAGTCAAATCTCTTTTGAAAATGAAAGCAGAGATTAAAGAAATAATTATGTTTTTTAAAGGAAGTTAAATTATACATAAGAAAATTCCATTTTCTGGATTTTATCCCGCAAGAATTAAATACTTACTGATTCCATAAGCTGGTCCCCACTGTAACACAATAAGTAAAGTTGAAGTATTGCCATTAGCAAATATCCAATGAGACTTGTTCCCTTGAGTGGACTGCTTTCTGTCGACTGTAAAATGATGCATTTTGTGTTTTAAAACAAAACTTAACATTTTTTTGTAATATTTACCAGATATTTGTAATTAATATTACTATGAAAGAAAGAGAGTGAGATAATTTTAGGTACAGTTAGATCACTAACTTAATTTTGTAATACTGTTATTAATCAGATTTTCCAATTAATTTTATGTACATGGTAGTACAGAACTTTTGTAGTTTCAATTTGTCATAATTTTACATATATAGGCTCCTGAATTGCATTAGCAGTATTAAATCATAATTTTATATTTACTTAGCCAATTTAGACACAATGCAGATTGGCAGTGTGTTCTAGATTGCATCTGTCCGTTGTTGTGAATTATTATATATATATATATAATTAATGGGGAAAGGACAGAGAGATAGAAAGAAGGTGACTTACCTGAGGTTCATAGATGGTAGACACCTTGTGAGGTTTAAACTTCAGGTAAGTCACCTTCTTTCTATCTCTCTGTCCTTTCCCCATTAATTGTTTTAATTAACATGGCAATGTCATTTCCTGACTCATATATATATATACATATATAATTAATAAGGACAGGAAAGAGATTGAAAGTAGATGACTTACCTTAGACTGGCACCTTGTAAGGTTTGGAGTTCTTTAAATTTTCAGAGACGCCGCCACCTTCATCAGAAAGTTTAAAGAACTCCAAACCTCACAAGGTGCCTACCAGCTATGATATCATGGAAACAAAGTGAGACAGGAAGTAATGTGAAAAATAATAAAATACTTTATGCAACGAAGTTTGGAATCATAAGCTTGTATTGATACATATAAATTATGTAGCCTAAATTAATTATAAACTATAATAAATGTCTTTATCATTATTTAAAATATATGCTCTTAGCTGAAATTTCAGTATTCTTTATTATGAAAATTAGTTATTTTCATCAGAAATTAGGTAACTTACTGAAGTTGCCTCAAAAGCTAAGAAGCTTAGAATTAGCAACTGCAATGAGAAATTCACAAGCATTGATGACCAGTGCATGTCTTCTATATCAGAAACCATCCTGTAAATATATTCAAATTATACATTTAATGGATAAAAAAGGTCAGTAAATTTGGGATTGTAAATTAAGTCTTTAGTAGGACATAATTGGGCATAGTTCACAACTGCTTCCTATTCCATGTTTGTTGGAGATGAGGGTGTGTCATTAGTTTCACTATGATTCAAACCATTTCATTATTGCTTTGCAGTTGTTGATTATGTCAAAGCAGGGGCAATTTTTTTTATTGTATAAGATGAAATAGTAAATTGAATATGAAAGAGAGACAGAAATCTTAAATTGATAGTAGGTGTCAAATGTCAGATTTCCAAGAGCCTAAGTTCTTCAGACAGAGAGTCTGAACATCTTGATGTCTAGCTGTTCAATGATGATTCAAATAATAGTGTACCAAATATTAGATGGCACCAATCTACACCCAACAACACAAACATCTCTCACTCTGGTGACCTGCTGGCACTTGAATTTTTTTGTCTCACATCAAATTCCTTCCTATTTACTAACTTTTTGATTGCCCTCATCTAGTTTACCCTTACCAAAAATTACTTCTATTTCCAAAACAATATTTGTCACCAAGTATATATATTTATCAGGAGAATCAATACGCAGACCAAATTTGGAATGTGTCATGTACGAAGACAGTTTGCAGTCAAACCAGTATGGGCCACAGAGCCTACAATGAAGATATATTTTTATGTCCATGTATGTGTAAACAAATCCTATGAATGGTTTCAAATTTTGTTTCACCTACATTTCACTCTATAACAGACAATTTAAAGCACGATACTGGATAACATAATATAATCTGTTGAATAATTGTGGTGATCCTGTATGATCTGCTAGATAGTTATATGATCAAAGAAAATTAATTGATACAACAAAATATACATGACATTTTAAATTACTTAAACAGCCCATTCAGTCAGAAATAAATAAAAAGAAGCATTATTCCTTTCATTTGAACCTCTTCAAGTGTGATACTAAATTATTATAAATAATTTATTGCATAAGATATAAATGGATAAGCTAATGAATATGCTCTCACACACAATCATTCTGGTGACCTAATTAGTTCTCATTAAATTCAAATTTGATTCTGACTAATTAGGATGTTGAGTGATTTATTTTTAATAGAAGTCAGATTAATATAACAATATGCTATTAAACAGTGAGTACAGAAGTTGCTCTTCACTGAAATATAGACTATAGACATATTTCTATTTTGGACATTCAAGGAAAGTTAGCAGAACTTATTTTTATAGATTTGCAATTACTTTTTGTTTTACTATTTACATAACGTTAAACTGTCTGGTTCAGTTAATAAAATCAATGGAATACAATGCTACTTCCAACATATGATGTAACTGCACAGCAACTTTCTGAATTTCCTGTATTTGTGAAATATGTCATGATTCCTGTCTTATTCATGATGACCCATCAAAATTACTTATAAGTTGTGGACACAATTGGTATGTAAAATAATTTAATTGAGATATTTAAAAATAAAGTAAGGCTTGCAATTATTGTTTTGGAATGATACAATAAATAAAAAACAGGTGACTGAAGATAATATACATACTATCTAATTCTAAATCAATAATTTACATATAAATAATATTTTGATACATTTATAATTGAATGTAAATGCTCTCAAAAACATCTATAAGAAATATTTGGTTTATGTAACAAATTGAAATAATTTACTTGCTTGTCAATATATATATATATAATTAAATAGATTAAATGTGTTTGCATTGAATCATGACTTACTGGAGAAGTGCGTAATGATATTTTGCACTCTTTACAACAATAGCGTTAAGTTCTTCCTCTTCATCACATTTTGAATTTTTAGAATTCAATTTTGCAATTTCTTCGGCATGGCGAAGAGTTTCTCCCAGCTCCTATTAAAACGTAAAATATATCAATTTGTTCAAATATGAAAACAACATGCCCTTATTTGCTTCAGCTATTAGATTTTTCTAAATATTTACTGGATAATGGACTTATTTATAAAAAGTTCCGTGGTAAATTTCAGTGGATAAACAAAACTAAAATTAAAATGTGGGTTAATCTTATTGGGTGGAGGAATTCTATAAATGAGATAATAGGCAGTGGTAATGTTGAAAATTTTTGTGAGAGTATAGAATTTCTTATATTTTTTAATGAAACAGAGCGGGTAAGTATGTCTGAACAAAGCGCCCGTCCCACAGACACCGAGATTTATAGTTTTTTTTCTTCCTGTAACATCACTTCAACAAAAATAAGCCAATAACTGGTGGGCCTTTGAAAGTCACCACCTTACGTCACTTGAAGAATAAGGTAACAACTTGGACTCATCGTGACCTGCTTTCATTGTATGCCCTTCATAGTTGTGAGCTCAATAAAAATAAACTGCTCTCTTCAAATTCGAGTGCCTAATTCATTTTTAGCATTCAAATCAGCAAAAGCTTTCCACGCTTTGATCAACATGTTCGGAGTAATGGAAGCAATAGCCTATTCAATTGTGTCCTTTTGAGGTACGAAAGGCACATTTCCTTCCAAATATAACAACTATCAACGAAAGCTACAGATTTATTTCCAAGTTCATATTTTGCATTGGCAGAACTTTTTTGGGGAATATTATTGTTTTAAAATTAGATGAATTTATTCCAGATCTGGTAGCAGAGCACTCACGTCCTCTATGTAAATAGTAATTGCGAATAATTTAAAATTAGTATACACTTACTTCATCCATATTTTATATACAATAGTTGGTTAAAGAATCGTCACATTTCCTTGTGAAACAGGTGTATCACATCTCTATAACTTATAGAATAAATAATCAAAATCTTGTAACACTTTTGTACTTATCGTATGCTTGCTTTCAGTTCACGCGGAAGGTTATACATTGAGATATATCGCAACAATAAATCACTCTAAGATGGTTCATGTAGAACGATAGGATATAGGAGGAAAAAAGGGGACTTGGGCCTGTTATCAGCATTTTAGTTGCGATTATGTTCTGAAGTGAGGAGGAACCCTACGGGTTCAGGAATAGATCAAGGGGAAATAAATAAATCATGTTGAAATATAGGCTGTTGATAAAAAAATGTTTTCGTTTTAACGGTATATTATAACAGTTAAATTTAGAGTATTTACAACAAATAATACAATAAATTGAAGGTGAAATAGCCCATAACCTTTCAAATCGATTGAAAACAGACAAATAGACAAACGTTTCCACAGTCTCTCTTCAACTTCAGCGAACCGTTACTTCAGCTTTGTGGACAATAATATGTGACAATGCCACAAGAATTTGACGGGATAGTACAAGGAACAGTTTCAATGACAAATCGGCTCCTATTTGAAAGCGTCTATTTTTCTTACAAGTGTTCAAATGAGGACATTTAATTATACGGCACACACAAAAGCTAAAATATTCCTACGCTTTGGTTAGCAAGTCCGGAGGAATAATAACCTTTTCAATTTGAGTCTCAACTCTTGACAATTCATTAGGTAGTGGCGGCACGAAGATAAGATGAGCTATAAAATCACAAAGGGAAATGTGGTAGCGAACAGAGTAATTTTAGGAAACGATCATTGATGTCAGTGGTTTGACGCATTCAGTAGACCGCACCTTGCGACGTTGTCTCGTTCACCCAAAAAGTTCACGGTGCGGTAAATATTAAACAAAATTATATTGCCACTCACGAATTTGATTATGTGAAACTGTTTCAGCTACTCCATAATTGTGATTTTTAAACGACACTTTACAACGCTTAGAGTTGAAACTAATAACTTTTATACCTGTGATCCTATTTTTAGAAACCCTGTATTACACTTCCAAAAGAAAGACCCAAATAGAACGTTTCCAGTCAATAAATACGCCATCTTCTGTGACGTTCCCCCGAATATGTTGGACTAGGAGACTGATTATAGAATGGCCCGAAACAAAGTTTGCATTTGTTTTGTGTGTTAACTATTCCAGAAAAGTGAATTTTATCTATGTTGGATGAATACATTAATTAACGAATAATTTGAAAGAATTTACATTTGTTTAAATACTAATTCAAACCGGGGTTTATTTATAATCATTGCTGTCCCTACTCGGAGTGGTTTTTATTTACTATAAACTATGAATTGATACATAGTTTAAATAATCAGCTTTACAGAAAAATACTTTTCAATACATGTGAACGACAAATAAATCATTTTCATGTAGAAGAATTCGGGCTGTTATTGCCTACTAAAATATGAAAAAGAATTCAACAAGAAGAACAAAAAATTATAATTTTGAGAGTTTTTAGATTGAAGAGAAAGCTTACGGAAAATGCGTGAACATTGTGTTTTTATTTTATTGATGATTGTTGTTCTAATATATATATATATATATATATATATATATATATATATATATTCTATTTTCTCATTTAATTAAAAAACAATTTTTTAGTGGTAGTTTCGAAGTAATGTACAAATGAACCAACAAAATAGAGATATCATCGAACATATTTAAATATTATTAATATATAGACATTAATTTCAAATATAAAATAGTTTATATTATAAGAATGGAAAATGTCGACAGAACCCGGAACCTCCCGCTTACCGGGCGGATGTTTTACCTCTCACCTAGTTCCAGGTCGACGGCCACATTCTCCACTCTTGTAAACTTAAGGTCGGCTCACCTACAATTTACTAATGACATTCTTCACAATCTCAACTGAGAAATCAGAGAAAAAATGGACAATGTGTAATTTATGAAAGGTGCATGGATTATAAATTCAAAGAGAGAAGAATGTAGAGTATCCCCTCGGAAACCGGGAAATCCCAGGTTCGATTCTCATGATCTGGTCAACATTTTTACATTCTTATCTTCTAAATTTAATTCCATCGCCTTTGTCTTAGCTTCAAATGAAGCAATTATTATCTCTTTGAATAGAAAACGCTCTGTAAAATGTTATACATTCAATTAAAGGACAATATATAAATAAATATAAAAATACTATGAAACCAGAGATGAATGTTATGTAAGATTTTTAATTTATTATATATAATAGATTGTATTATAATTTTTATTTAAAATTTTTATGATTATCAGTTTCAATAGTTTAAAATGTAAGAATTTAACACTATTTTACGTTATCTTTGATTAAACTTTAGTACTATATTTAACTAAAATTTTAATATTTTCCTTTTTATATATAATACTGTGTATTTTTTCTTTTCTTTGTCTAAAATTTGTAATGTTTTTACAATTGCTCGTTATCATCATAATCGATGAGCATCCAACAATATATGTTTTATGAAAATTGTTATCTTTTGTCCTTCTAAGGTCTGAAATATTAATCGTATCCAACAAAATATTCATAGGTTAACTTATTTAGTAGTGCATTACTTGAGTATCTCTAAAATAGATACCACATATATTATATCATAAACGTATTTGGAGTAATTATGAAATAACTCCTTCAATTAAGGGAATTGACTGCTTAAAGACGACGAAGAAATTAGCTTCACAGACAGCTCCTGGCGCATACGGTTCATAGTGGATGATCTCACCTGTAGGCTACATAAGCGGGCAAACTTTTGGTCAACTAATTAATTCCAGTAACTTGAAACTTCTATGGCTGAGAGGAATTAAGGCGTTAGTTAAAGTTGTGAAGAAACAGTTATGTGAGTTGACAAGGTCGATTACTGAATTAAAAAGAAACTATCACTGACAGAACTTACAGCTGGTTGTTAAGTATATAAGATTTTTTTGAATACACTATTCGTCGCAGCAAAATATTTACGCTTGAAGAGGGTCATCAGAATAATACTTATTTTAAAGTTCTGTCTAGAACCTACTGTAAATATATACGAAAAAATCAATAATTTAGGCAAAAGAATAATTTTTAGAGCTTTTTGCTGAAGACTGGAGTTGTAAAGTGAAATTATAGTTCCGAATTTGGGGGTTGATAGTATACTGAAGTAAATACGGCATTGTTCGGGAGATTTAGGTAGTTATGTGTCAACACGATGTGCAGTGAATAACTCCGCCCATATTGTAGTAAAGGTAGACAGGAGCTCACTTTAACTGAAAACGCAACTTCAGAGTGTAAAAGCAATTCTGAAAATATTGGTTCTAGGAAATATATTGCTGTCAGTTCATAATATGTTGAAAGTCTAGAAAATAACCCGTAAATTGTAATAGATAGTATGCATAGGGTGTGTTAAAAAGACGTTGTCGCAGCCTCCATTAATGTTTTTAACAGTGCTAGCAGCGTTCCGGCAGTCCGTTGAAGGGGAAGTACTTCCTCAAACGACAATACTTCACTTCCCCTTCTCCTTTCACTACCATGTAAACATGCCGTGTAGAATCTCACCAGCTGTAGTTGAACTAAACTGCAGGGATAATTTACAGTAACATAATATTACCATAATAAAAATCGGAATTATGAGAAACGAAGCTGTTAGTGTGTTGAAAAAGGCTCGATATGTAATTGATGTTAAATAAGAATAGGACCATTTAAGGAAAAAAATTGCTCACGAATTATTAGTTTTAAAGAATTTTTCTGGTAATATTGCATTACTCTGATGTCAATTAAAATAGAAAAATGTTAAAACCAATTAATTTACTGCAGTATAAGTTCGAATAAAAACATAACACGGGGAACATAACGAAAAAGTACTGACCCTTTTAATATGATAGAAGCGCTGATTGGTTACCGGAAAGCCGGTAATAAATTTAATTGGAAAGAACGTGTCAAAATAAAACAACTGAGCTGAGCAACTCACGCAGTTAGCGTCTGTCGAATTACAGGGATAAATTATTAAAAATTAGCATAAATGGCGTATTATACATTCCTCACTGTTCCTACGGAATTACATTTTTCGGTAACTCCACAGCTGATAATAAAGACTTTTAGCCTAAAAGCGTGTAATTAGGACAAAGTGTCAGGTAAATTCTATAACGTAATGCAGAAACGCATTGCGTATTTATTATTTCCGGCCAATTCATTGACTCGTTGATAGTATGATATATTTAGCACCAACTGGGATGCGGGGATCATTTGATACGACAAATAAATATAATTTACTCACGTTCAGTTGCACAAAAATGGGTGGAACAAACCGGGCTCAATTTTTAACATCCATACTTCCTCATAGAATTAAAAAACTTATAAGCACTGTACTTGCATTCAAAAGTGGACTTCAAACGTTTCTTCTCAGCCACTTCCTCTTTAATGTTAATGACTTTTGTAAAGTAACTAATGCAATGGTGTACATATAATTAGTACAAGAACTAGTACTACTACTAATTTAGCGTGAAAATAATAATTATTTTGAATTTGTACAGTCAAAATTTAAATGATTAAATTGGAGTCTTATTTTATGAGTTATAAGTACATTAAATAATTACTTATAGGTGCAAAACATTGGCAAATGTACAACTATTTCCACAATAATGAAACTTTGCTTCTTTTTGTATAAATATTCACGTCTGATAATCATTATACAAATGAGCAATAGTATTCACGCTTCCATTTTCATTCTTTCAAATCTTTTGGTGGAATGGACTGCATTTCTTGTTTATTTCGACCTGGAATTTTTGAATTGCAATGCCACTATAAGTTCATTGACGAATTTACAGTGGTGTGTCTATTATTTCTAAAATTTTATTTACCTGCATGCAAAGTTGTTTAAGCTCTAATTAATGGTTGTTTACTGAATTATTGGCACCCAAAATTTGCAGTCTATAATTTCAGAATTCATCAGTTAACTGATTTAGTGGAAAAACAAATTTAAAGTTTTTCAGATAAACTAAAAGTGCTCCATTTACAGAAATTATTTTTACAATTAATTCATGATTTATATTACCTCGAATTGACCACAAGTGAGCAGCATTAGTGTTATAAACATAATATCAGTCGCCATTATCAACATGGCTGCGAAGAAGATGGCGATGCACTGGAAGGTGTAGACGCTGGCGTAAGCTTTAGGTTCTTGCACTTCGAAAGGATACCAAGCACCACTGGGCAAAAGAAAGGGGGCTGACGTGGGATGGTCGAAGCTGAAATACAAATAATAATAATAATATACACTATTCTTAGCTGCAACTTCCTGACAATATTTTTTACGAAATGTCGGAGAGTTAAAAGCTATATAAAATTAAATTAAGAAATATATTTTTCTGCTTAATTTTTTTGTTTAAATCGGTATAAGATTAACAGATCGATGAAGGATAAGTATTTATGAATTTGCATATTTAATTTTCACAATTCTACTATTAATTTTTTTTATTAAATTTATAGCTCTAACAGCTTATCGTCACGTAGCTCTTTTTGAAAATATTTTCTAATGTAGTTATACTATTTTATATATAAATAAATAAATAAAAACAATGAGTTCAATTCTATAGGGTGTAAAACATAAAATCAATATTTTTTATTTCTATAAAAGAACTGCCTAAAACTGCATTTCAGATGTAACATCGGTCCATTTAACTGTATCTGCCCCTGTTAATGATTGTTATCAGGTTTTGTTGATAGCCACATATAATATCTAAAATAAATGAATTGGATTCAGTAAAATGGCCATAAAATACACGCCTGTACATTGAATGAAAGCCACGAATTCCCACTGCGTTTCTGCCCGCATAATTGAAACATTTTTCTAGTTATCTCTTTCCCACGAGGGGTTTCTTTATTAAAAACATTATAATTAATTGTAATTAAATTATTGCGTTTAAAATACAAGCATGATTTGGTACTCATAGTAGTTTATTAGTAATTTCTTTTAATTAACTGAAGTTTGAAATTTAATGCTGAACCAATATACGAATAAATATGTAATATCATTACATTTTCAAATAATTTGATCCTAAATCTGCATAAATTATTCTAATAATCTATACCAATAAATAAAATTGACGTGTCTGTCTGGAAGTTTGTCTCGAATAGACTCCGAAACGGCTCAACGGATTTCAATGAAAATTTGAGGGATTAAAAAAGGAATAACTTAAATTTTCGTATATTTTTCATTTCGATATCTTGCAAGGTTCAGAAGATATTAATATAAATGAAAATGAATCCATTGAAGTTTTGCGTTAAAGCCGGTGTGAAAACTGCGACTTAAAGATCTTATTAGGCGTTCATATACCTTGCATCCGAATGCTGTGAAGGCACAACTTACTATGTCGTTATAAGCGTAATTTTGTCATCGTGAGAGAAAACATTCCCACTCCTTCTATTGCTGCAGCAGGAGTTTTGTTGGAGGTCACGGCATTGTTGTTGAGACAGCATGTTAGTTAGTATGTGTTTGCTTTTAGTTTCAGCTCCATTAAAATTGTAAATTACTTATCCGATAAAAGTAATGGTTTACATGTAGCCTCAATATCCGTCCTAATAGGGGCAAGGCTGGTTTCCGGATATAAATCCGAGAATACGCCTTGCAGTTGAGGGCAAGGGTTTGAAACCGGGAAATAACCCGGAATAACGGTGGCGGATTTTCATTCTAATATAATTGAATTCCTGGGCATACGAGATCCTCGCGAACAAAGTCGCGGACAATAGCTAGTATAAAATAATCTTGTACAAATAAGACTATTTTTTACAACTAGGTGAATTTAAAATCACAAAATAAATTAAAATATATTAATTCTTATTATAGATGATAATTTATAGTAATTATGTCTGGTAGATAAATACGTATAATTGTCAACAAATATTTTTTAAAAATCCATCCCATTGTTATTTTCTTATTTCCAAATCGAGAAGCATTGAATATAATCTAAGTAGAACGTGAAAAAGCCTTGTTAATATTTGATATGTTCAGCAATAATTCAGTGAGCTTTTCCTTTAAATTTGGTAGGTGTTTTGCAATCAGTTCTCTAACACTTCGCGGAACAGAAATTAGCTTCTTTCATCGCCAACGTTTCATTCACAAGACAACGTACAGATTAACGCTTTATGACTGCGATCCCAGAAATTTGTTGACTGTGATTATTTAAGACTCACCTGCCGTTGGTGGCTGTAACGTTTACTATACCGAATGTCTGTTGCACCAATAAAGGGTGAAATAGCCAGTATAAACAAACTACGGTCCCGTAGGAAAAGTAAACCAGAATTGAAATTCGGGACTGTTTCAACCAGCGTCTCATGCGTTTTTCGGTACCCGGGATAAATATACGGCCCACCTACAACAAAATTAAATAGTTCAGTAATCATATACTTACGTAGCCTCACAGTTGGAACACACAAATTTGTAATTTATGGGGGTTATATATATCTTATTGACCTTCGTTTTAAAATTCAGCATGCAGATAAAAAAATAATAGATCTACGCTATAGGGAATAATTAATATTAAAATATCAAATATTTAAATAACAGAACAGAACAATAAATTTATTTACACACAAGTTCCTTACACTTTTCATAAATATCGATCACTTATTTACTTGTCAGGTAATTTACCAAGGAGAATCACCAGAAGAGTTTTAATTTAAAAAACTGTCCATTTATTTGAGCAATAAGATTAACGGAATCCCTCAGGACGTGGTCATACAAATAATATTGTCATCCGATCTCCGCCGCGCCTTGCCAGGAACTATCAAATTACAATCACTATTCCCGGGTGGCGTTATCGAGACCCAACACCTCAGCCTGCAGTCGCGAATTTTCCGGACCCCATTCCACCCTTATGCCATTCTGGCCCATCGAGGACTCCTAGATTTCCGTACACTTACACTGTTCCGCGCACGAAACGCGACAATTCAACAACTGACTTTCTCTGTCGGCTTCTTTCAAACAAGGCTGACAACGAGTCTCGAGCGGCTTAGCTGCTATTTGGGACTGAGCCGTAACTATATTAGACTGGATTACTTTGATTGTTAATTTGGAACAGTAAAAGATCGATAACGATGGAAATACCCCCCGATTATAATATAATTATAATAATAATTTATTTCGCAAAAGAACGCAACACTTAATTTTATCCCTAAGTAGGTATCTAATAAAACCATTCTTAAAGAAGTTTCACAATGTATTATTTCTTTTGGCAACTGTTTGACTTTTCTTGAGGGTTTATATACAATTGTATGAAATCTGTAAACAAATATACTTGATTTTAGTAATTCAATAACAAAACATCTTAATTTATAAAGAATAAACTTAGTTCAGGAATGTGATATAACGAAATATATGTAATTTTTGATACTTCATATTATTAACGCACACTACAGAAAACCATTTATATAAAGTTGTATTACGTGAACGATGAATAGGAACTACAAATTATCACTGTACTTTAGTGGAGACAGTCCTTGCAGTTAAACAACATAATTTTCTGCGTTGATATCTTCATTAATTTTATTATTTATTATTATTCGTCCTCTTCTCTCGTTGTCGTAATTGCATTCTCTCGTGCATTCTGGTAAGCAGACTCAATCCGAGGTGTCAGGCGATGATGCGTCACTTACATTTCTCGCCTGCTGAAAGCTGACGCATTAGAAGCTCTGAGAATTGCGCACGAATAGGACTAATTTGCGGCAACGTTCCAAATGCAGAGCATCCGTCGAAATGCTACGATCAATTAGTCTCACCCGCGCTAAATCAAGGGACCTTGTGAAACGGTTCTGAGCTTACGCCAGCAGTTATTCACTTTAAACCTCCAACACCTGTGGGATAAGGCCGTGATTTTTGGCATTCGTTTTTATCTATCTTTTAAAAAAATTAAACTACAAGTAAATACGTCTCAGGATAGCGGAATATGAATTCGACTTTTTATTACATTTCTAGACAAAATATTCTGCTTATTCGTGTTCCTGAATTCACTATTCCACATGAAATGTCAGAGCGCCATTGTTAAAACATATTAAAACCAGAACAGAATTTCGTATAAAACAATCGTACTGTTCACGTTAAAATATAATTAAGTGCCGCCGTTCACATGAAAGGTATTATTAAGTTCTCATCGACCGTATCTGTTGTTTTTATTTTTCCTAAAATTCGACTCGATAATTATTATTTTATCTCAGGCATTGTAAATTTTTTAAAATTAATTTGTTCTTTCATATTGATGATAACACTGAATTCTAAATATCACTACTTCATTGTATACTCTTTCATGTTTAAATTTAAACTTTCATTAATAATATTTTATTATTTATTTATCAGCCATATATCAGTCATATATGTTAGCAATTTCTGGCATTAAGCAGACGCAGACCATTCACTGTCACGTGTCGGGTCTGTAATTCCATGACTGTTCTGTGCGTTGTTCCGCGATGTCCGCACTGAGTCACGTTGATCCTCGCTGATGTTCGTCGTTCTGTGATGTCACCGTTGATGGGGAGTCGCCTCAAAGATAGGCATTCCGCTGCACCACCACCAAGCTCAATGTTGCCGTTCTCGTTTGCTTTGGGCTCAGTTCGTATAGATATCTCCTTCGGATACACAAAAACGTTTCGGATTATCCCTTCACGTACACACACACACACATCCTTGAAAAAATACAGTCCGAGGGTAACAATGACTTCCTAAAAAAACAATTACTTTTGTCAAGTGGCAGCAAATCTCTGTTGTTCTTCTGCGGTTCTACATACGACGCTATAACTAAACCGATCATACCTTAAAAATTCTAACAGTTATCAATACAGATCACTTTCCTTTAAATAAATAATCTCTCAGCTGACAAATTCAATGTAATTAAATATCTGCCAACTATTTTTGAGTAATATTACTAGTAAATTATGTTGCCTTTTACAATTTTTCCTACGTCATCTTTAAACTGGCATAGGAATGAATATATATATATATATATATATATATATATATATATATAGTTATTCAATATGTTTTTCTTTTACTTTCATATCAATCATGAACTTCTCCTTCAGTTTTTAAATTATTTCAGCGATTCTTCTAACCAAATAAAGGTTTTCTATTCAGAGGCTTATGGAACTTTTTCCTTAATATTATTATGGTACCAGGAGAAAATGAGATTAATTCAACAAATATGGACTTTTATTATTTCGCATCGAAATAATATTAATAATGAATTTTCAACTAACGAATAAAACTTAATTCCTTAGTTTTTGTTTGTTTCTTTGTTTATTGCCACATCAACCGACGTGGTTATTAGTGGCCACGTTCACTTTAAAGTTACTCATGTATTTATAATAACAATAATAAATACAATATAATAATTTATAATAATAAAGAGGGATACAAAAGAAAATATTAGAAATACATTACATATTATTGAATAGGTTCAAGTCTTAAATAATTTAATATGGGGTTTATAAATCTTGGGTCATTGAGACATTCCTTGTATTCGCCCAGGGTTCCATATTCTGTTCTTTTTTGCTGAAAATCTCATCACAATAAGACTTGTTTTTATGTTTGCTTTGCCAAAACGATATTTTCTATACTGATTAAACGATAATTTTCTATGCGTTCTCCTTTCTTTGTCCATTACTTCACATAAGAAAAATATTTTAATTTTACCTTTCCTAATAGATTTCATTACTGGTCGTATCTTAGCGGCTTTAAACAGTTTCACTTTCCAAATGTAACAGATTCATATTTATTAATATTACTTTATTTACAGTAACGCCATTTTAATATTAGAAATGAGTAATTCCTTGTGGCTTTATTTAAAAATTTTATACCTTTCAGACTTTTTCAGTTTCTCTTGCTAAGCATCTTAACTAATTTATGTTGACATAAAATTATTTTTAGAGAAGAGGAACTGTTAAGCAGTCAAGGCGTGCATGAAACAGATACATTTCATTATTACTATAATAGTGTATTTACACTAACGAAAGTAGGACACTGTCACTCAGAAAGTTTATTATATAACACACAGTAGACCTCATCTCTATTTTGGGATAATATATCCTTTCTTGTAAAAATAAATAATTTTTTTAGATGTTCATTGTAATGAGAAAATTATTAATTAATTATAAATAAATAATAAATTTGAGTGTTATCGGGGTATTTATTTCATATCATGTATATATAATTATATATTTATATGTATACATCAGTGAAATGCAAAGTCAATGTTTTAGCAATATTACATCTAACTTACATCCATAATATTAGCGAAAATTTTTTTTACTTCTGTTGTGAAAAGTTATTTTTGTGAATTTTGTAGATGTTACTTTTACGTTTATGAGTGTTGAATGAATTATAACTCAATTAGAGGTTTCATAGCAAGTATATTATACAGTATTTGTTTTCAGTATATTTTATGTTCGTAGGCGTATGGCAAATTTTGTCCATATTAGTAATGTCAAATTCAACAAGTTTATTTATCTGAAATGCGTATATGAGACTGCAATTAACGTTCTGTAACACGATATATATATATATATATATATATATATCTTTACTATTGTTTGAATTATTTTAAAAAGGTTACAGTATTAAAGGTAATATTAGGAAATACTTGAAAGCAGAATTTTTTTGCTTGGTTTTGACTAAGTTATCTATCAGATTAGTGTGCTTAAATACTTGTTTTCATTATGAAATTAGATGTCTATAGGAGTTGATTTGAAGGTATCTGGGTAACATTTTTGCTAGTAATTTTGGGAAGGTTTTATATTCAGATAATTTGTTGTAGCTATTAGAATTAAATTTATTGATTATTTAGCATGGAAGTAAAAATTTATTATTTTATTATATTGTAATTTATGTTTTATATAATTTTTTACGTCATTATTATTGTTTTGTAAGCAACAATTGATAAATATGTCTTAATAAAGGGTCTAAATTCCTGCATTTTGAAAATAGCGTTCTTTGCGGATGCCTTCACAAACCTATGCTTTCATAAATATCCGTTTTACAGACAATAAACATAGCAATGATGTATTAAATTTAATAATAAAATATTTCCGTCCTTACCTGCTCTATAAGCCTGTTGTAGTCATCACGATAAACAGTGTAATACGTAAGTCGGTACCAGGCTCCAGCCACTAAAGAGCTTACTGGCAGGTTCTTTGCCAACACAGAAACGTCTTGTAAGTTCAGGGACAAGTCTATTATCTCGCATAAGAGATGTACCAGCATGATCGTCCAGGTCAAAGGCAACATCGTGAGAAGGAGATTGTGCCCACGAGGCGGGTTCAAACCCACGAAGCGAGAAAGAAATATGTTGAAGCCCAAGAAATACTTCGGAGAGCGCACATCCCCTCGCAGAGACTGCATGAACGTTGGGGCCTCCTTCTATTCCAACAGAATAAATGCCAATAATGAAAACAATCATACAAAAAATAAAGAAAAGGCACTATTATCATATATTTCAAAATTAGTTACAAAAATTGTTAATTGAATAAAGGATTACATGAAAAGTTGTAGTACAAGAAGTGGCCTCAGATTTTTGTAATAAATAGAAGAAAATAGTTTCATGATGCAAGTACATTTATTTATTTATGATTAAATATATAACTATTACAGTTCCCCGAATATTTTCATTACGACAGTTTCTACAAATAATATACAACGTTAAAACACATTTCAAATGCAAGGAAATACGGCCAGTATTCATATTTAATCATGGACATTTATTTTAAATTACGAAAATTAAGTTTATGACACCGGATTAATACTTTTAGTAGGCATGTAATAATACTACAGTAATATTTCTTATTGAGTTCTTTGAAAATAATTTTCTAGTTAATGAATAGTTTTCTTAAATATTTCTTTTCATTGAAACGTATGTGAGCACAGTTTCTAAAATTGAATTTTGAATAGTATTTAAGTTCTATAAAACACGGATACAAGTGGAAATTATTATTTGTTGTGCCTGTTGTACGACAAGTGAAAAATATTCAGATTGTTTGTTCCTGAAAAAGTTGCGGACTCGAATTTATGCTTTTTACTGCCGCAAATATTACCAGTTTTTTAACGTTTAAAAATCTATTATTTATTCTTCTGTTTTATTAAATTCATTTCTAAAAACTCAAATTAAATACAATTTTTAATTAAATGCAAGTAAAATTTCACGTTTCAGTTGTAAAACTCTAAAAATGCATAAAAGCAAATTTGAAATGTGATCATTTGGTTGTTATTCCGGAAAACAGAGTATAACATTTCAGTTTTTTCCCTATAAAGTTCACTTCGATGTTAATTTGTGCCTAGTTCCACGAGCAATTGTCTAATCCGTTGATACTGAACTTCAATGCCAAGTTTAATTCTTATAGTCCGTTTTAAATCATAAGTATTCTGGTATATCAGGGCAAAAAAAGGCTTTGTTTCCATAGAGAAAAGCAATTTTATACTGCTCCCAAGGTCTCACGTAGCGTGGTACACATTTTCGGCAACGCTGCTTGACTCCAGCATTATTTGAAGCATTGATTCAAGGTCGCACCCTGGCGCGATTCGACTATCATCGGTCTTCTTATTTGAAGCAGACCGTATTAAATAAATTTAAAGTATAATAATGTTAGGCGTTAAATATGACACATTCATTGAATTTCTGGAAAAATTACATCACATGGCCTAAAGATAGCAACATATTTAGTTGATAGTTAAGGCATTGAACTGGGTTACTATTACTCTGAGGAATTTATAAAAATCTGACTTCGTAAGTGATTTTATTTTGTAGGCGCAAATTGATGCGGAATGTGTGAGGACAGTCGGAGAGAGAGGAACTGTGTGGGAAGCAGAAAGATAAAGAAAATTAATCAACAATTCAGTGAAGTTATTATAGACAGACAAGTTGAACGTTATACGAGGTATGGGAGATAGAATTGGAGAGGCAGTGTAAATTTCAAAAGTTTGTTTAACAGTTACTGTTAGAAAGAAAACAAAAAGTTGAAAAGGTTAATTATTCAAGGCTCGTCGAGAGAGATAACGGCCTTTTGTAGCTACATTGAGAGATTGTTCAGAAGGAGAATTCAGTTAAATGTAAACAGTGTATGAAATGTTTATCATTAGTTAATTCCATAAACACCCACTAAAAGGTGTTATCAAAAATTGAATATCAACTCTGAGCATCTGGTACCACTGAGGACCTTGCAATTCTTTTATTAATCAAATATTAAAACACAATTGAGCTTAAATATTAGGAATAAATAAAAAATCATTCCATATCCTTTATTACCAGTGATTAAGTAGCATAACATTGTAGTTGCGTTAATAGACGTAATATATGTAAATGAATAGTAATAAATTTTTGTATGTCTGTCCCGTAATCAATACTAGACTTTTCATCCAATTGTCATGAAAGTTTGGCGAGTTGTAGTGTTCACCCAAGAGAAGATTTCTGTTGGACATTGACTTTCCTTCAATCCTCGTTTTGCGCCAAAACGCTCACTCCCTTAAGACAGTTTCAAAAACTTCTCAACAGATGACAGGCGATTCGTACTTAGTATTAGATTTTTTTGTCTCACGAGTAGATTAAACGTTACTAGACATATAGAGCTTGCAGTAGAGAGAGTAAGATACTGTGTGTCAACGGTCTCATAAAATCGAGAGCGTGAGGAGGTAAATTTTCAAAAAATTGAAACTTCCGCGGATGGTTTAATCACATGTTGACAAAGTGTTTATTGTTGAATTAAATACTGTAGCGGGTTAATATAAATTAATTACCTGGCAACACCGACACTCACCTATTAGTATATAAGAGGTTCAGTAAAGGGCATAAATTACGATGTAGATATTAAATACCACAAATTTATTGGTTTCGTGACAACGCTTCCCTATTTTGGAGGCAAAGAAAAACATCGTCGATCCATTACATTAATGGTATAATTTAGGTTTTAGTATTAATGAAAATTTTCGTTGACAATTGGTATCTTTTTATATTTTTTTACGAAAATTACGGATGGCATACGATATGCAACGTCGAAAAAGTTAATTCTGTCTGAGAACGTTAGTAATGTTTAGAACGAAAAGGATTTCGTATTCAAGTAGTGTGCCGGAGAATCAGAAATATCGGCAGCTGGGTCTGCTAAGATAATTCCATCGATGAGTAAAGTGTTATTTTATAAATGGTAATTCCAATTTATGTAAGGTTTAGGGTTTTGTTTAAGCCTGCGAATGATGGTTATAGTATAGCGTGGGTTAAATACAGAATTTCCCTCGTTTATCAACAGAATGTTCAGTCTTCCAGATTCTTGTACCGAGAGGAAAAAAAAATTTACAAAATCTGTGGGAAAATGCGGCGTTTAAACGATTCACGATATAAGCACGATTTGTGGGCAACTGTATTGAAAAATCTAGTGAACAATCGGTGCAGTACTGCTGAGGTACCAAACTTACCGCCTCGGAGGCGTCCGTTTCGGCCATTTGCCACTTCGTGTCTTGGAGAGCGATGGTCTGGAGATTTATCAGCAGCCTCGCTGTTAATCCACAAGTGCGGTTACCCGGATTTCGACAGCAGCTGGGGAAGAAGCAACTTCGCAGAGCCTTGCGTAATTGATGAGAGGTCTGCGGAACTCCCACCGCCGGCACGCAAACTACACTTGCTCCACTTTTGTTCACAGATTTTTTTCAAGCGTCCCAATCTTTTTTTTGAAAAACACTTCAGCCACAGACTACTTTTCAAGGACCGAATATTTATAACCAGTGATTTGGTCCTACTACAGTACAGAAACAGAAAAAATTAAACTAACTATGGTATGTCTTTTAACACATTATGGTAAAGTATTTCAAATAAAAAGGTTTCTAAATAATAAAGTCAATTAAAAATATTAAGAACATTTATTTTTCAGCATGATATCTGCTTGTTTATTAAATATTATCTCAAGAACGTAAGAATTCAAAATTTTAATTCGATGCTTTTTATGAAATTTGGGATCCCTGTGGAAGTTTTGTCAACAATATTAATAAAAAATATAAGTAAAAAATGTAAACGGAAATAAAAAAGCAACCTGTTTATCTTTTTACTAGGTTCTGTGAAGAAAAATCCTGAAAGGGCTCTGCAGGTTATCGTACGTTATTCAATTATTCGCAGTTTCTAAAGTTTCTAGAAGTCATTTCCTAAATTTATTTAAAGTCGCATAGATCTTGTGGTAATGAACAGTTTTCTGTGGTCTATCTATGATTTTAAATTTATAATCTCTTCTCCCAATATAATTTAGATTTTCTTCTTCTACTCATACTTGTCTAACTGCTCTTCTTTTCCCGTGTACTGCTTACAAAGCATGTTATGAAATATCTTTCGTACAATCGTTGGTTTAGAATTGTTTTCGTTGGTCAACTGCTTCCTAAACGGGCCGAGGCATGGAGAAGCGAATGCTGCGTCCTCACTGCAAGTTCTTATCCTGGCATAGGAATTGCGTCTGGCCTATCTGATGAGGTTTTCTAAGGTTTTCCCCTGTCTCTGTTAGGGTGGAATTCCTAAACTATAGACTGGGGGTCCTAATAAACTTCTTGCCCCCTTGAACCTTTCCGCATCCCGGTTTCAAATTCATTTCTTATGCTATTACAGTTGCAAAACCAGGATTGCCCTGGTTTTCTGTACCTCAATTGGTAAATTCGTACTTTTATAACAACTTCATTTTGTTGTAATACGCCTTACCGTTGTTCCTTCTTCTTGTCTATGCCTCAGTAATTCTTTATTAGTGAAATACTTCATCTCTTGTCTGAAATATAACATTATGCGTTACTTTTAAAGATGTCCTCGTAAATCTGCTGAGAGGAATACTTGATGTATATTATATTACATATAGGGTACAAAGTTTTAGAGTTAGAATTTCAATTTAATTTAATATCACGAACGGAACACCAACATTAAAGAGCGCAATAACTTGAGTTTTCGAGGAATCTCTTAGTAGATATGCTGTATCAAGTTCAGCACTTAACAAAATTGAACGATTGCAGTTTATAATCCCCGTGGACTTTTAATTTCAAACTTGCAAGCTCACTGAATAATTTAATAAGTAGCATTTTTACTCCGAGAAAGCTTTAAAGACAGAGAACTTGTCATACCATTGAATAATGGATTGCCTGAATAACTTGATTTGCGAAACCGTTGCCTACTGTAAATATTTGACTGTTGGAATATTTTATAAGGATCTGCAAATATAGGTCTGATTGAATTACAATACACAAAGGCAACAGGCAAGTTACCGGAGCGAGAGAGGCTGATGGATCGCTCTCGTGCATAATACAAAGGCCGTGGTCACGCAGCCGCAGAGGTCTCAACTTCGAAACCGTCGTGCCGAAAACTCCAGAGAGTTCATAAATCTTGCAAATGTCACCACCATAAATGCAGGTGTAGTACTCTTCCACGCTGGAAGCTTAAAATAATGACGTCTTGATTTTTAATCATTTTACACTTTAAAAGTAAAAGTACATTAATTATGAACAGCTATATCATACGTACTAACCGATTTAATTTATTTGAAATATTTAATTTGCATAATTTTCAAAATATTCACTTTTCCCTTTTTATTACACTCTGTGCATCGTTTCGGTACTCTGAGGAAAAATAAATTTTCGGTTCGGCAACTACACACTCATTCACTTGTTTATCAATGGCGAATCTACGGGCACTTACAGCTTCCTAAAGTGGAATGAACATTGCATTTTTTGGCTATTTCATAATCATCCCCCGTGACTTCCAAAAAGTGGTAAATATAATCTTTACAGAGGACCGTCGTCTCTATTCCCAGTCTATTCTCTGGCGTTTGGATTACTGTACCAAGTAGTGGATCCATATTTTATCTTGAGTGATGTTTCACTTAATGCAAAAAGGATCCACAAGTTTATTTTGAAACAGAGGAGAACGGCTGAAGTTATGACGCTGTAAACGGTGCCAACTGATTGCGTACGCTTCAGGGCGTACAACAAATCTATGGACGATTATAAAACAGGTGCATTTGCTTTTTGTCTTATCCACCTTCCTGCGTTTAGTCAGTAATACTGTATATTCTAAACTAATGATAGAAGATGAGAAAGATATTCTAGAGCAAATAAGAAATGTTTCTCTGACTAAATGTGTGGCCAATTCGGAACTAAATAGAGTGAAGACTTCGTTTCTCTTCAATGGTAACTGAACTTTAGGTCATTGGATTCATGGTGTAGCACAACACAATACTACTTGAAGTGTGAGCTAATTATATGCCTTATCGCATTTCAATACTGACGAAAGGACTGTCATATCAGATAATCTACTTAAAAAGATAGTGACGTTTGCAGGAAGTCAGTGAAAACCTCTCCCACGCCACTATTTGCAGGAGTATAATTAAAAGTATTACTGTGGTTATCGTTATCTTCCCTGTTATATTCCACCTCTAACACCCTTCCCTTCCTTTCCTACTTCATACAGTGTATAGGATTGTTGTAAACTACACACCTGTGTCCTTGGCTAATAAAGATTACAACCAACAAATCCTTCCCTGATCAGGTCAGGCGTACCTATACCCACACAGCTGCACTTTCCTTTCTTGCCTCTTTTCAACACTCACAGATAATCCTTACATCTATTTTTCTTTCAACGTTCCGAACCAGCCATCAGCGCCAATAATCAAGGCGAGATTCAACAACGCTGACAGCTGCACGGGGATCTCTTCATTCCTTGTTAACGGCTCCCTGGAGATCTATATCATCAGGCGAGTACGTTACCATTTTTATCGAGTGCTATATTAAGGCCAGTAGCTCTCCGCTAAATTGTATTTCATTTGATTGATTAGTATGGTGGAATGAATTCTTGTACAGTCGGAAAACACGACGCCACAGATATATGAAAGTAAATAGAGCGCAAAGCTTTTTATGGTGAATTTGTTCTGAATATAGTTCTCGGGTTTCAACACAATGACGATGAACAACTTTGCCTTTGAAACGGATTTATCGGGATGGAACTAAAGAATTATTTTTAGTTTGATTTAAGACAACCGAGCGTATATTTATATAATGAGATAACTAATGATTTTTTTATGTCAGCACTAAGTACTGTCTAGTTTGTGGTTAATAAATTGCATAAATCGAAAATTACACCACTATACCACTATAGTAGGTCAGACGGACTCAAATTATATAAAAGATGAAGTCATTGCTTTTACTAGTGTGCTTAATATTAATTATGAGTGTTGTTGTTGTGGTATTCAGTCCTAAGACTGGTCTGATGCAAACCTCCATGCTAATTTCTTTTACGCAAGCCTTTTCATTTCCTCATAATAACACAAACCACATCCTGCCTAATCTGCTTAGCGTATTCTATCCTTGGCCTTATGTTCTTACCCCACACACTTCCTCTAATGCTAATTTTACAAGACCCTCGTGTCTTAAAACGTAGCTCATTAATCTATCCCTTCTCTTGGTCAGCGTCCTCCATATCGTTCGCTCTTCCCCTATTCTGTTTAGAACTTCCTCGTTAGTGATTCCCCATCTGATTTTCAGCATTCGCATTTAGCACCACATTTCAAAGGTCTCTATTCTTTTCCTTTCCGCAACTCCTATCGTCTACGTTTCTCAACCATGTAACGCCACGTTCCATAGGAACATTTTTAGCAACAATTTTCTAATATTCACACTTATATTACCCGTAAAGAAATTCCTCTTTTTCGCGAAAGCCTTCCTTTCCTGTGCTATCCTACTCTTTAGGTCTGCTACACTTCTACCACCCCTAGTTATTATCCTGCCCAAGTAGCAGAATACCTAAATATCCCTTCCCAATTTAATCCCTTTGTTATTCCACTGTTTCCCCAACTACATTCCATTACCTTGGTTTTCCCACTATTTATCATCATATTGAACTCTTTATCCAGGACCACGTTCATGCCATTTAATATGGTTTTCAGGTCTTCTTCTGACTCCCCTAATACTAAAATATCGTCGGTATAGCGTAAGGTTTTTTATTTCTTCTCCTTGCAGTATGATTCTATTTCCATATTCCATTTTAACATTCTTCATCGCCTGTTCTATATATGTTAAACAGCATGGGCGACATACTGCATCCTTGGCTTACGTCTTTCTTGATTACGGCTTTATTTTCTTGATCTTCTCTTCTAATTACTGCTGTCTGTCTTCTGTAGAGGTTATGTATGAGCCTCCTTTCTCGATATTTTATTCCAGCGCTCTTTAAAATCCTTAATAGTGTGTTTATCAAACACTTATTTTTGAGTATATTAAATATATATTTCATTAGATGTTGAGTTCCAATATATTAAGAGAAATTTGGTAAACTAGATATTTATTTTTAATTTTGGAGACAAGTATTTCCGTGAAATTTCAGCAGAAGCTGAATATGAAATTAAAAAAGAGAACTTTTACAAAAAAAAAACTTGTAGTAACACAATTCTACGTTCTCATTTTTAAATTTGACATTAATGAAGACAAATGTTTTTGAAGTTTTAATATTACATGAAGTATATATCAAAGTGAACTATGTTGTTAGATGGTTTCTCTTGAAAAGCGAAATCCCACAGGATTACGGCCGAGCCGGTGACATATTCCTGGAATTAGGGCCATTTGCTCCTCTACTGCGCGAAGTTTTCGAGGGAATGTGTGCTCTGCATACGAGAAGTAGCAGCCAAGTTTGAAATTTAGAGGCAAGTCTCGCGTAACATGATTCATGTTAAGTTGTAAAATGCCGTTTCTTCAGGAAGCTTACTCATGCAAAAGAATTACTCCTTATTGTTTCCTCAAACTTTGAGGTCGTAGGAACGCTTACACCTTACGAGCCACATACACCACATTCCCTCGGAAATGTTACAACTACTTCACTTACCAAGGGTGACTTTTAATTGCTTGTATGTTCTTAGTCATTAAGAGAATGCATAAAAATCTTATACCGAAATGAGAACCATCAATTTTAACACTCGGCCTTTACTGTGTACATACTGATACTAAAATTTACTTTTACTGTATTACATATAAATTTCAATGTAATTATAATTTTCCGCTACAATTTAGAAGCAATTAATAGAATAGAAAAATTAATATTCGTATGTACTCAAAATAGATACATTATTAAACTTATATTGATAATTGTAAATAATTTTGAATTTTAATTAATTAAAAAACTATAAATTACTTTTATGTGTGTGTTCTTATTTTCTCATTTATTTAGCATCTAATTGCCTAGTAGAGAACTATCATAATTATTTTATGTGAGAAAATTAAAATTATATGCCGGGATCGATACAGAGAATAATTAATAATGAATTAGAAATAGTATAAAAGAGAGATACAAATTTTGTGTTAAATTTTATTAAGCTCTTTATAAAAGGAATAGTAATACGAAATTTCTTCTGCTTGTGAAAGATGTGGCGCAAAGCTTTGCACATGTGGAAACTAATTATCAGATTTAGCTCTTTCGGTGAAGATGTTATGCATTCGTCCCTCTTGGGAGTACAATCGATGAATTTATAAAGTAATTGCAGATGTGCGCCAAAACCACGAGCGTTTGGCCTATGCACTATGCAAGGATAAGATTAGTGCATGAGATTACATTTCACACATCACCGCATGCTGCTCTAATGGGAAAGCTGTGGCCTGAATTTACTATCCACCAAATAGCGGTAGCAGGAAGTGGAGTTGATTAAAATAGAAAACATTTTCTGGTAATAAAAATGATAATTGAATGTGTAAATTATCTTCGATTGACTAGTTACCTCAGAGGTAAAATTCCGATTGGTGAGTTCATAATAAAACACCAAAAATTTAATCCTGAAATACCAGTAATAGTTTAATTGTTATTTGTAAGAGCCATTGACTCAAAATATTTTGGGAGGATTGTATTGATATGTGATATTTTGGAACTTTTTTTTGTATATCGCTATCAAAGATTATTTATCACTTGAAATGAAATAATAAAACAAATTAATAATTTTTAAATAAATTAGTTTTTAATAGCAAAAATATTGACACATTAAACTGTAAATTAAAGCAAAACATTAAAAATCGTATATCGGTAATACAAATTTTAAATTTATTAAAGAAAAATATGTTGGAATCTAAATCGAATCTTGAGGCAACTCATTAGCAGTTGTCATGATGAAAACACGAAAAACAAGCCAAAGTCATGGTTGAAAATGTGGCTTCGTGTTCTTAGCAGACGTGTCAACACCGAACGAGTTTCTAGCTTACAAGACCTTTTCCCTCTTCCCTCTTCACCCTTCATGTGCTAGATAGTTGAAAACTTCATTAACAAAACACTGCCTCTGATCTCACGAGTGATCTTTTCTTAATGTATTTCTAAATGTACGCTGAGATGAAGGGAAATCCTCTGCTAACTAATGTAATGTACGACGAGTAGCTTTCTTGTTTCATATAATAAAACAATCAATTATAATAATTTACAAACAATACTTTTCACATCCGCATATGCGTCCAAATTAAATCGCGCCCTTTTGACAATATATTATTTCTTAATTAGAATAATTTATGCTTTATTTTTCATAACGATGAACCTTCAAATTATTCTTTCGTTTTAAGTAAAAAACCTTTTGTGTTTTATGTGAACAACAGATAACCAAAAAGTTAAAGTTTAAGTTTCAACAAAGATCCAGCCCCAAACGTTACACCTATCTATAAGCACTTCAAAAGTTGTCTTCCTTAAATCTCGTAAATCACTTTTTCGGATAAATTAGTTATGGAGTTAAATTTACAATTTCCGCGAATTTATAACTAGAGGGACAAGTAGACAATATATACTTATATATTTCTAGCTGCCATTTCGCAAACGTCTGATTTATTTTCATCAAACGTTTTTTTAAATAATAAATACACTGTAGACAATTATATGGCATTTTTAAGCCGAAAACTATTCAAGACATAAAAAAGTTGAGAAATATTTTAAAAAATAATTCTGGAAGAGAAGTCAATATCTAACTTCAAGACAGTATTTTAAGCCAAACTCATGCAGTCATATTAGATACCTAAAAATTTATTATCACAGTTAATTTCAACAATATTTAAATGTTAAAAATATAATATTCAGTAGTTTGAAGGTGATAAATGGGTATTGTCCGTCAGAGTTGATGAAAACCGATAGTAGGAAGGATTCTGGCAAAACCCATCCAATAAAGAGGCTTTCTCATCTTCCACGTTAAGTCGACATGTCTCAATCCTGTCTGACAACACAGGAGGTAGAAAATTGGACGTTATTATAGCCTTCGTTTTATTGACTTTTTATGTCAATATGTCAACACTTTTATATTAATTTATTTATATTATTAGATCCATGCGTCACGTAGTACCTAGAACGTGTCCAGACTATATAACTTCTACTTCAACGAAATGACAAGAAAATATTAATGAATAATAACAGAAAAATAATTCTTTCGAAAATTTATCCTGTAACCGTCCATGAGAAACGATTGAACGGATAGAAAGGTAAAGGTAAAAAGAATATTCGCTTGAAATTTGTGTAAGACGAAATCACGGCTAGCATCTTAACACTCTACAAAGCAGGTAGTCTTATCACATTAAGACTCCTGAGGATCAGTCTAATGTTCTACATGGATTTCGCCCAGAGAACCGTGTTTCAGATCTTTAACCGATAAGAATATTTGTCCACGTAGGAGAAGCATCAGAAAAGTAAAATAATTAATTATATATTTCTCAAAAGCATCATATTCTTAAGTCGGATTCAATTAGAATTTATATTTTACCACAGCAAGTCACACTTGTACATTTAAAAATAATGAGAATGTTTTACGTATTAAGTTAATAACTGTCGGTACTTTAGATATACATTTAGATGGAAATATATTTATCATAATAAATTTGTATAATTGTTTTATTTCAGATTTAGTTGATTTGGACAACAAAACGAAAACGAAATAACCAATAAGTTCATACAATTTCCTGGCTAATATTGCGTGATGAGCTGTTTTAAGAAGTTGTCCGATAATATATTTCATCATCGCTCAATATAAAAATCAAAATATTTTCAGCCTCTACATCTTACAACCTTTGGTGATCTTTTCATTCCACTCCATCTAATGTTGCAGTAAGACTCGCGCCGCAATTAACCTATTTTGGCTGAGAAATAATAAACTTCTTTGAATTGTCGATACTAATGGTTTTATTTGTCGCGTCAGGTAAATTTCAATATTTAGTATTTTCTCGTTTTTATTGGCTACGAAACGTGTGATAGCGGGACCTGTTCCAAACCAACTGCGAGTTATAAGGTTTGCCTTGAAGCGATCATAAATAAATGATGCCGTCCTTTTTTATATTCAATTGATTCAACTTTTTCAAAATTCTATTGCTGTTGTTTCGTTTTTAGGGCAAAATAAAAAGAATTATTTCCACGTGAACAAAGTCACGGGCATATCTAGTAATTAATAAAGCTATATCATCACTATTTGACGGATTTTGTAATTGTTATATTTTATTTCCTTTATGTGGTGTATTCTTAGTCGTTCGAAATTACATATTAGTGTGTGAAATAAATTATTAAATAAACTCAGCCTGAAGATGACGACAGAGCACTTGGTCGTCGAAACGTCGCGTTTTCATCGCACCTGCACCCGAGTCGAAACCCGAAAACTATTTCTGTATATTGCACGTTCTCCCATTTATAGTACCGTTCATCCTCAGAAATTATCAAAACCTACTCCACAATAGAGCAACATCCGTCTCTGTATTTTACCTTCCCCCAAAAAGTTATTGTCTTTGTGTTTACTAAAAACTTGAAAACACTGACCTTATATGGGCTATTATTTATTTTTTATAAACAAATAAATGCTTGCCGATACATAAAGATAGAAAAGTGATTAGGCTGCTTAATAAGATCGTTTAGTGTTTCAAAGTAACATTATAATTAATACTGAAAGATTTTAAATATATTTCTACTCAATTTTATTTAACTTGAGAAGGAAAGTAGAAACGATTAGGCACAAATTATAGTGAAATTGGCACTATGACAGTAAAAGTTTGATGAAGAAGCTTAACATTATATTAGAGTCAATATTTAAATTATGATAGAGACTTAAATATCGTTAATTGCATTATATAATTGCTGCACAGGAATATAAATAAAAACATTAGCTTTGATATAGTAAGTAAAAATTATTTTCAATATGGAGAGTGAGTTATAGGAAGATAATTGAAAGAACGTGAAGAAGTCTGTTACAAAGTCACAAGTGGGGTTGAAGAGATTCCTTTGTGTACACTGTTTGATTGACGCAAGGAATTTGCAGCGTGTCTATTTTATCTGTATGCACGTAACTAAGCACTCCACTCTAGCGGGATTTCACCGCACGTACTCCCAGCTGCAGAGGCAGAATCGCAAACAGAAGCTCAGCCTCGGAAGATTGAGTGCATAAATTGTCTCCGGGAAAGAGGCTTTCGTCAACTTTGTTACATAAGCATGAAACATAGCTGTTACTATTGCGTAAATTTATGTACACATCTGCACATGTAAATTGGCTGTCATAGACGATTAAAAAGAAATATATACCTTTTAATGTGAAAAATGCCGTGAAATATGATATTTTTAACAATATATTGCAGCACAGTTTAATTTTCATACAGCGTACACGTTCCAGATATAATAAAGGATTATCCTGGTTATGTGCTTACGTAGGGGACTCTTAATACTAATATCTGAATATCTTTTCAGTGTTATTGAAACGTTTTGCATTTCGGAAACATAAATTTAATGATAGAACCTTAATATAGAACGCATGCATAAATATGGTGGATTACCTCGGGTATAAAATTAAAATTAAACTGTGTAACGTCTCAACAAATTTGTAAAATAAATACAATTTATAAATACAGTTCTTAAATATTCTCTATATATAATAATTACAAGACACTTTCTAAACGAATAAATTTTTCTCTGTTGTGCAGAAAAAATTGTAGCATTTTGTTAGATGCCCAATAAGAACTTATTAATTGCGCTATAATTTGTATTTATATAATAAAATTATCACGTTCTTTGGTTCAGGCTTATTATACGAGAAAAGTTTCCCTAAACGTAGTTTATTGAAAGTTTTAAATCCTTTTTCTTCTATTCACGCGCAGGATCTCCGATTGCTCCATCCCTCATCTCGTTTTTAAATTCAATTGTACGTAATGTAAGCGTCTTTTGGCAACATACAACACTACTACGTATTCTAGTTAAGGACTGCCGGATACATCTTTTCTAACTTCGTCTCCTTACTAACTTATAACGATATAAAGATGTTTAGAGGTCTTCGTTGTTACTGTTTCATATTTACGTTACCTCATCTTCTATAACGCGATAACAAAGGGCGAAAGCATTGCCCGCGAGTGCATTGTTAATTTAGTAATTTGTGTTCAATTTGCTGCTTTAAATACATCTGTCCACTAAATTATATGAAAATATTGAAGTTAGCTAAAATACAGTTTCTTTTCAATTTAGGGACTTCATCAGGCAAAATAGAGACACATTTCTTCAGTTGTCAAAGTTTTGAATGTTTGCAATAATACACTTGTGGATTGCTGAAAGTAGAGGTCCAAATATAAAATGGTAGCGTAATGGACTGCATCCATGGACAGCTTATGGGGTCTGTTTATCACTTTATTTTTCAAGTATTTTATTTGATGCTTTAATGAATACGCCACATTACTTTTCCGGCTGGGGTCAACTTAATAAAAGTTTTAAACCTGATTCTTTTTTAAGCTGCTTATGTTGTCTCGTGCTAACGCAGACCGGGATTGAGACTGCTAGAGAATCAATATGCTGACCACGTATCACTACAAATTCGGAACGTGCCATGTAAAGGACAGTCCGCAGAGAACCCGGTAGGCCAAGGACCTCAATGTAGAGCCAAGAAAGAAGAAGAAGAAGTATATTGTCCCCAAAAAAAGTAGAAACAAAGTATTTACACCAATTCTGTTACTTAAAAATAATAAAAGAAAACTATTTACACATTTTATAATATTTATACATTAAACTTGCTCCGACTAACCGCGTGGAGCGACTCAAGTTGTCCGTGATGGTTTGGAAGATTACATATTAAATTTTAGATAAAAAATATAACACCATTAAAATTAGAACCCCATTAAAAGTATGCAAAAAATAATAATTTATCTCAAAACCTCCGAAATTTCGGCGTCAGCATGAGAACAATTGGATGGATTGGGTGCGATGACTTCTTGGTTGCTCCGTCTGTGCTGTCGTCCTCTGATGGTCTCTGCTCTCCCAGAATGATGGAAGCGGCAACTAATTGCCCATGGGTTGGTTCCACGATACGGGGTAGAGTTGGATTCTTGAATTCCACCTCGAATCTCCCAACACAGAAGATGTTACTCCCAAGAGAGTGTTTTAAGACTCTGGAAGCAGACTGCCCCATCTCCTCTGACTCTCTACTTAAACTAGTTTCTCTTCTCCTTTACATCACCACAACATTTCTTGGTCGCATTTGGAGCACAATCACAGTTTGTAATTTGGAAGGAAACACGCCACCAATTGTCAGCGAATTGAATAAATCCACTCCAATTTGTCCCTCGGTGGGGCGAAATAATACATTCCGAGGTACGTCCTTCCAGATCTACGAATAACTTCGCATCTCTTTGTCATAGCAGATTTTACACTTATAGTGTTAAAATCCCAAATCTCACTCAGATCAAATATTTTTCCAATGGTCCCACGTTTCTTGCCCTACCCCGCGCAAATGAAACAAAAGACGTATCTTTCCATGCAGCCAGCTGGATACTGAAAGGAAATTGGCTATCCTGGAAATATCCTCTACTTTCCTCTACATCAATATCTAATATCTTAATATCTAGCTCATGTGGTTTACTACAGGCTAGAACCAAAATGAGGCTAAATTGTATTTTTTTACCTCTACTTTGAACAAGTTTTCATATACTCAATTGCATTCATTCATAAATTAAGTCCCTGAAGATTTTTTATATCTCTTTATACAGGATTAGGTCTCATCTTTGTAGTTGTAGTTAACTTAATTTTTATACCTCGATATTGAATTAATAACATTTCAGATTATTATTTAAAATTATTTGAAATAAATTTTATCAAGTTAGTAATGAGTCATATATGCTGACTATAATATTATCTACAAAATAAAATTAAACTCACTACATATTTAATTAATAATTAAGATAAATATGGGGCGTTTTATAACATAGTAAAGCAACAATTTGCATTAGAAATTATTTTTCTAGGATGCACGAAATTTTCACGTTTTTTTTGGTTTTCATTTGCTTTGAGTGACTGTATAATTTACGGAAATTATGAAGTTAATCGTAATAAGGAAGCAAAATGACTGTGGTATTATTAATTTCACTACTGTGTTAATTACTGTAATTTTGAGAGAATAAAGTTCAAATAAATAGAAACATTAGGATTATTCAAAGCAATGGCATGAACGTGGTCCTGGAGAAAGGTTAATAGAGGGAAAACCAAGATAATGCAGTGTAGTAGGGGAAACAGTGGAATAACAAATGGTGTTATATTGGGAAAGGATATTTTGAAGGAAGTTTCGAAATTCTGATACTTGTGGAGCGTAATAACTAGGAATGGTAGAAGTATAGTAGACATCAAGAGGAATTTACTTACGGGTAATGTATGTGTGAATATTAGGATATCGTTGCTACAAATGTTCGTATGGAGTGTGGCGTTATTTGGGTGCGAAACGTGGACGATAGGAGTTGCGGAAACGAAATGAATAGAAGCCCTTTGAAATGTGGTGCTATAGGAAAATGCTGAAAATCAGATGAGTGGATAGAATCACTAATGAGAAAGATCTGAATAGAATAGGGGAAAAGCGAACAATATGGAGGACATTGACCAAGAGAAGGGATTGATTAATAGACCACGTTTTAAGACATGAGGGTCTTGTAAAATTAGCATTAGAGGGAAGTGTGAACAGAAGAAGGAGGCCAATGATAAAATACGCTAAGCAAATTAGGAAGGATATAGTCTGTGCTGAGAAAATGTAAAGGTTAGCATGGAGGATTGCATCAGACCAGTCTTAGGACTGAATACCACAACAACAACATTCATTTCACAGTGTTTAAATGTAATACCAAAGCTCTGTTGATTAATGCGTTTGGATTGAAGAACATGTATGTGCCGAAGTTGGGATTCTCTTATTTTAGACCAGTTATTAGATTCTAGTTTTCACGGAATTTATTGTATATTAATATGGTACGATAAATCACCCTAAATAAGAAAACTACCTTCTGCGTCGACGTGATGTCATGAACAACTCGTGGTTGTGGTCGGAAAAATTAACTACTGGCCCCTGTCTGGATTTTATTGGAACATTTTAAATAATATTATTTTAATACGAGAATTAGAGAGAGAGAGGTGATTTAATATTTCTAACGGTACTGAATAGTATACATTTCTAACAATAGATGGTCTATTTAATTTTCTAAAGAAAGTATTAATCTCGTTATAGTCATATACACTGACTTCTATTGCAGAAGGACCGTAATACGTATTCCCTTTGTAGCATTTTTGTTTACTTTTCATCATTTCTCTTCATATCAACTATCGTCACCATCCGTAGAATAATTTTATACTATTTGTCATCTGTAGAGATAAGGATGTATTTACCGCTCACATTTTTTGCACTTCATTTTGAAGCAACTGAAAATGGGAAAAGCATCCAATAATGCTATTTCAGCGAGTCCGAAATGAGCCTAATTGGACTGTGGTGTCTCCATGAAGGATGCGTAGTGCAGTTATGTGTTGAGGCTGACAGATGTTTTAGCTAATTGGCGACGATGTGTCCGAAACCTACACCGTCAATACACCAACGTGAGTGACGTGAAATTAGCTGCGATTCCAGGGGCGGCTTTGGGACCGACCGCTTCAAACAGAAGCCCAGAAATTGGATAGGGAGTGGCAGTGTCTCAACCCTCCACATTCCCAAATACACTCCTACGGACCCGCAAAGCTATTTATAGCTCGTGGACGCCGGGGAAGTCGTGGAAGGAAGAAGGTAATTTCGTTTCCCACCCAGTACAATATTGATTCCTGCCTAAAGTCTCCAACAACCTTCGTTGATATGAATGACAGTATATGCTAGAGAAAAAAAAGATGCAGATGATTTATTTTCTATTCCGATGTATATGGTTATATAAATAATTAATCTCACAGATCCTGATAAATAAAAGGCATTCTAAAATGCTTTTGGTTTATCTGATTGTTGCTTGAGGAATATTGTAGTAAATAATATTATACCAGTAAATGACTTAGAAAATAATTTTATATGGAAGCTACGGCCCACAGTTAACTATATTGATCCGCTATCCAGTAACACGTAATAAAAGAAATTTAATAAAAATATATATAAATATATATATTTCAATTAAAATAATAAATATAAAATGTAAAAATGAATTATAATGTTATGAAATAATTTAATTATATATATAGATATTAGAAAGCAATTATCTGAATTGATAAACATTGCTGATTCCTTAAACAACATCTAATTGACTGTGAACGGCCTAATGTGTCGGTTTTATATGTCGTACAGTGTCGAGAGATATTTTTTTTGTATTTTTTTGCTACTTTCGTTCGTTAAATTTACAAGTTATTTCGTGATAAAAGGGCCAAATAGATGGTTGAACTACCTTGGCCTCACAAATGAAATTAATTGTTTATGTGTAAAAAAGGAGTTCAAATTTCGTGTGAGTGTTTCTATGTATGCATGCTCCGCATACAAATGTAAAGGAGTGGAGCAACTTCAACCAAATTTTGCACACATGTTCTTTGCGATCGGTAATCAGCACTGTTTGGGTAAACCTATAGGGTGGAGAGTGAACATTTTTAAATATCCAAAACAGGCCGATATTTTTATTTTCCGGAGTCAATTGTTTTGATGGTGTTTTCTGCGACACTATTTGAATCCGTCCTACCCTAATGAGACAGAACGGGATACATTATGGTCTTATCCAGCCTTCCTGTATACGTGCGGCGGCGGCGGCGACGACGACGTTCGCGAGAAACAAAACATTTAATAATTTAAAATGTCTGGGCACCCAGACTAATGTGATTTACAAAATTCTCTGCAACTGCTCAAAATCATACATCGGTTACAAAACAACTGTTATAAAATGCAGATTTTGAGGTATAAATAATACGACACGATCACAACAAATTTAAAGTAGCCATGGTTTTTTAATGAATGAATGATTATTTTAGGTAACAATAGCGGAAATTCTGAAATGTTAACTTTTCTATTTTTAATTATTGTGATAAATTATACGTACTTATGTTTACTTGAATCTACGGAAATTTAAAAGGAATGAGCGATGTTATTTTTGATATGTTCCAAATTTTTTATAAATTAATATTTAATTTTAACCATATTAACTGCTGTTTATTTATATTACAGAATCACATAACTCTGTGCAAGTTACGAGCTTAATAGCACATAAAGTGATGTTTCTGTTTTAAATTATGCATGCATTGCGATTGGCAATTGCTGTTATTTATATCATTATGTAGAAATATTCAGTTTATAAAAATGGGGATGGAGAATAACTACTTACAATGTCTTGTTCAGGAATTGAATATTTTAAATCTACCAACTGATTAATAAAAATATTTCGTTATGAGAAATAATTGGAACAAACGAATCGGAAAGCATTTATATCAGTCAATAATGTATTGATTCTAAATTATGTTTCATAGACCCAACTGTGATTTGAAGGTAAAATCCAACTATCGACTCGAAATTTGGCAAAGTATATTGATTATATACTGCATAGAGGAATTAAAGACAAAAAAGGAAAATTAATTAAATTCTGCTTATCTATTCTATTTTTTATTCCGTTAAAACTGGCGGGAAGATGAAAATGATGACGTTTTGATTCTTTGGTTGCAATGGCTAACATTTGTATCCAAAGGTGAGAATGTTTTATCAATCGAAAAAATAACGCGAAAACACATCTGCCACCTATAGACCTCCAGGTGAAATTTGTATTCAGAAATGCATTGAAATTATTAGTTTTTTTGGGGGGACAATTACGACAATAGCAGACGTATTATTTTGCTGAAAATTCCAATTGTTCCTCGCCAAGGGAGCCATGACATCTGAAACAATAACTTGGCTCGCTGTTTTGTTGCTCTCAGATACTGGCAGTTAATTAGAGGTGAGGTGTCGCATTCATTAACTGAGTTTTACAGAGCATTATTCTGGAAACATTTGTTTTGTACGCTTCGAAAAACTGCGTAAACGTAGCGGAACCAATTTTAATTGTAATTTATATCTATAGTTGTACTATGTACTGTTTTCGATGTTGGTCCATCTGCGTGGTCCGTTTGAAGCGTAATAACTTCTAAATTTAATGAATATTTTATTTAAGTAACTATTTTCTTAGAAAATATACAAAATTATTTATGTGTTGAGTGCGGCGCACGCTCTGCACCATATAAAAGCAATGCGGTGGACTGATTACACTCAATTTTAATTTGTTTAACATTTATTGAATGGTCAGTAAATTTTTTATACTTTTAAAAGTTATGTTTCTTTCCAATGTTTTGATTGATTCAGTAAATGTTGACTCTTGACTGATGGAAAGGAGTATTTTATCTCCGAACATGTAATATATATTTTCCTCATCATTTCAATAAGAATAAGTGAGCTGAGGCTTTCCCGGTGTAGTTGATGTAGAAATAGTTCTCGGGTTTCCACTCGGGTGCAGGTGCGATGATAACGCGAAGTTCTGAAGATGACGACAGAGCATTTGGTCGTCGAAACGTGGCGTTTTCATCGCACCTGCACCCGAGTTGAAGCCAGAGAACTATTTCTGCTTTAATAAGAATGTTTTAAGTATAATTTAAATGTAAGTTGATGCTATTCACAATGAGGATTACTGCTGTCGTAATCGAAACAACCGACGGTAAATGTGAATATTAATGAAGGGATTTTGATTTTTATCATAATTAATTTGCGAATTATAAATGTTGAAAAATTGATGCAGCACAAACGATAGCACAGAAACTGCTGAAAACTGGGACGTAATTAGTGCAAGCTGTGGGACACATGCATGTGGCGTACAAAACAGACTGGTGTAGATTATGAGCAGACAGACACGACCGTGCTCAGTGCTACCAGAGGACCATATAGGTAAATATGTAGTCATGTAATTGTCGTCGAGTGGGAATTTTGCCGGCGACTATAATGGAAGCATCGAATCAACATTGACGAAAATATAACGGTTTGAGAGCGTTTCACGCCGGAAAATACTTGATTCTGTTTTTATAATAAACGTTGCTCTCTTGTTGGAGTTTCGCTCAATGTGCACTGCAACTGTAAAGTAAGTTCTCACACCAGCCATTATAATGTTAAATAAACTGGTCATAAGTTATAAAAATTTAATAATAGGCTAGGGAAATTGTAGAAGCATAATTTTATGAAATATAGTCTTTAAATGAGGATTTAATCAGGTGGACATTGAATTAATGTAGGAATTGAACTTCTATAATTATAAAATTTAAAAAAATTATATTTCAACATGTGTGGGCGAAGTGTGTTTGAAAAATTATATGTAACGGTTTTTTATTACTATTTGTATAAATACCAAGTTCTTCCATTAATATTTTTAAACAATTTAATATTATATAAATAAATTTTGAGTGCAATATACAAGCCATGTTTCCAAAATTTGTTGCAAATATTATTTAAAAAACTTGGCAATGTCTAAAAATTATTTATCGTACAACAACTCCATTAATGAAGTCCTATATAATGTTTTTATCATTTGCTTTATTATAGTTTATTTTCTCTGACTTACGGCCAATTTACTTACTGTAAAATTAAAATTAAAGATATTGTAATATTTACTAAAAAAGGCTCCGAAATTATACTTTGAAAAATTGCTTAGTTCGTTATTACATTTTTTACTTATTTAAGTATCTAATGGGTAATTAAAATATCAGATAAATAAATTTTTATATAATTTAAGGTATTTTCTAAACATTATGAATTCATGAATGACTTCTAGGCATAACAGATAAAAAGAGTGATAGTCAATGGAGAAATCTAGCATTTGAAACGGTTTAGAATTTATGGATTACTGAAACCTCGTATTAAATGTGTCTGATATAGTTATCAATTTAAATTATTGTAAACCAGAAGGTTGGTTTTTTATAAGTACTTATTGTATTGGTGACTTTATTATTTAGTAACTTTAAGTAGAATTCAATAGGCTTAACGATGATTACTGAACCAGATTCAGCCTGTTTAATTCGTAGAGGAATATTTTGAAACTACGTACGCCAAAAATAATCAATTATTCGCAAAACTATATGGGTTAAAAGTATTGTGATAAAAATAATTTTTGCGCTCGTTTATGAAATTTACTTTGAGTCACTCCGGAACGAGTGCATTTTAGAATTATTAAATTAATCACATATAGCATCTGATAAATATAACTACTACTTTAAGGTGAAACAATCATTATCATATGATTACGATCTAAAGGGCTGAGAGAAAATGTAAATGTTAACATGTTAAGAAATATAACATGCCAAAAAATGAAGTCTGAATAAGGGTTTATTTCACCTAAACGTATTTAAAAATAGACCAATCTATATGTATCCTTAAACATATAAGTATTGCATTTCTGAACATTAGAAAAATATAGCATTTTTCGACCAAAATCAAATTTAGATAGTATTTTTTTGCTCATTTGAAAATCTATAATATGTTAAATATGGCGATAAAATGGCATATATATTACATTTATTACATAACTAATTATTAATACTCAAGCATTATTTAATAATACATTTTAAACTACTTTCTGTAGTATATTAAAATTATTTGTCTCAAACACGATTATTATTAACTTTTAAAAACTAACGTAAACTGTAAATAATTATACAGAATAATAGAGAACAATAGTTTCGATTTTAGGGCTGCCATTTGAATTTAATAAGAAGTTGAATTTTGTATAGTTTTTAAAATTGGTAAAAGACAAATTTTCTGTAAAATGAAAGAGAAATTTATTTTGTGAATTTTCTCAGAATTAAAATTTCCAATCAGTTAAAATGGCCGAGTCCATTTTTCTAAAAGAATTGAACAACTGGTCATGTATGTGACACTTGTAAGATTTCATGGGAAACAAATAAGGAAGTATTTACCATCATATTAGAGTATTTTCGACATTATAACGGCCGTATAAAGATTACGGCAGTATATAAATCTTATACAGTGTATCGAATATAAAAAATGTTTAAAAAAATGCATAAAGTTGGGTATTTATTGTGTTTAAAAATTATGAAAATAATTTTTGTCATTTAAAGAATATGACTCATCGTAATGACTAATTGATTAAAGCTGTTCAAGTACTGTATAGGGCTTGGATAATGTAATTCTTGAGAAAATGAGTTTCAATATCGACTTATGTTTTTTAAATTAGTGCAATATTCGTCGTGGGTATCAAAAATAGGACGAAGTCTTATTTTATAATGTGACGTGTATATATTATTAATAAATTTTTAAAACTTGGCAATGCACATTTCGTAAAGGCGTGAGAACGTTTGCAAGTAGTGCTATACATAAAAAATTGTTTTTTTTTGTAAAATTATACGTTGCATTGACGGTTTGAGTACTATTACAGCGGATTTGGCAGTAAAAATTAGTGGATATGGATATTCATAGACAATTTTATATTTAGTTGAATGTGGTTCAAAATTATAATTCTTTTTACAAAATTTAATTCTGATTTCGATAACTACTGAATCATATACTTTTCCATTTGAACGTTTCAAATTAAGTTCTTTCTATAGACAAGATCTAGACATTAAGAGGGTGATGTAGATTTCTAGAGTTCAACTCTCAATTTAATTTTGTTTCCCAGTTATTTATATACCGTAATAATAATTGTAAAAATTTAAACGGCGTCCCGAGACTTATATCAATTTAGTTAACCGTAAAACTGTAGTACAGGTGTACCTTTAGCTGAGCAATTTTCGAAGCATGTTCATAGTAAGAGATTCACACATTTGCAGTTCTGTCAGGGAGCAGATTTGAGCGTTGCGATTAATCACGCACGTGCTGTCATTATTGCTTGTCACAGCAATGAATTGTCGCCGTGTACATATAGATTACTGCATCAACTAGCGAACTGGCATGCACATAAAAGGGCAGGGGCGTTCAAAAGTGTTATTCCGGCCGCCGAGTCTCTCAATGGCCGTTGTTCCCACGATGCGCTCTGCCTTGTCACTGCGTGATGGATTGTTGCTAATTACATGTAAATATAACCACTGATTTCTGCTGTGCAAAAATTATGAATACCCTCATTTATAACTGAAAACTCGTAAATTACACCTGTCTGCGATCTTTTTATGCGCTGTTAGAAAATTAAATACAGTCTTGACAACCACACATTTGCCAGGCTGTTCCCATACTATATTTAAGTTTTTAAACCGCGTATTTAAATTGAATTTATTTAATCTAAATTATATGTGAAACTGAATGACGATAAAAAATAGGGCGGAACTGGATAGCGGGGGAGAACGGGATACCCCCTTTTTGTACTGGTTAGTACTGAAGGTTAGTAAATAAGGATGGAACTTTGTAACTGGTCATGGAAGAAGTCCGGGCAGTCGACATCACCAAGGTTTGACTCGCCCTTGTGAATTAACTCTTGTTTTGGCATCTTACATCAGTGACTATAGTTTTTGCTGCATTTCGACAGAAGGTAATTCACTAATCTCCTCGCTTTTGACTCTTAAATGGTACATATTCCTAAACTAAGTGCCTTTAGCTGCATATAAGGTACGTATAAGGTTTAAATATAATTGTATACGGCTCGCTAAAAACCCTTAAACTAAAAATAGCGTGTGCTGCGGAACGGGATGAAACTGTATATTGCAAAATGATATGTGTTCCTTAAAAAAAACTGGCAGACACAATGAATATCAGGATGCTGTACTAAAAAAGAAAAGGAACGAAAAAAGGGGAAATTTTAGCGAGGACTGTGAAGCCGCAAAAATAGTTTTGCGAAAGAAAAAAATGATGAAACGCTCAATTGTATCCTAAATAAGTAAACGAAATAAAACACAAAAGGAGTTAAGATTTTTCTTAAAATAAATTTAATTTTACTGCAGTAATTGTATGTACAAAAACATCTTATACCGTTCTACCCCGGAGGTGGGGCAGAACGGGAAATTTGTAAGTTTCTTTTTAAAAATTAAACAAATACCTAAATGAATTGTTTTAAGTTATATTAATATTAGATTAAGTAAATAATAGAATAAACTAATGTTTTATACTTTTCTTTTTCAATAATTTTGCAAAAATTATTAAACTAAATTTCATCTTCTACCCCGACATCCCCTACTTATCAATGGTAAAGGAATCTGTAGTTTTTGATATATATTTGATATAAATTAGTTTTCTTTTAATTTATTGCTTAAGTTCGTAAAGTTATAATATATAGATTATATAATGCTAAAAGAATAACAATTTAATTTTCATAAGATAATATGCACGTTGTCCTAAATATATTATTATTATATTCCTTTAATCAAACAATTCAGCTCTAAGCAGTAATTCATGAATCTAGATGGAGGTTAAGTAATACAACCAAACACACACACACATATATATTAAGAAAAGTTTTAACAATATCAATTAAATAATTAACATTTAAACAAATTCAGACAGCCATTCAGTAACTCGTCTGTGTAAACTTTGATTTTCTAACCCAAAAGACGTACCAAATTATTTATTTCACATTATTTACCTTTATAATTATTTATACATTCACGGCGACGCGTTAAAATTAGAAGATTGTATTTTATAGCTTCCATTTTGCAGTTGCTGTTAACTTTTATGATGCATGTAACTATTCTTGTCAAGTTGGTAAAGCTCCACAATGTACGTTGTTGAAATTACGACGTAAAATTTTGGAACTATAGTAATGATCTGTAAAAGGTCATTAATTAACTAAATTGTTAATGATGGAGGTTACAATCAAATAGCTTTCAAAACGTAAAGAAATACCGTTTATAGACATCATTGTTTTCCTGTGCATCTGCTGTAGATATTTTTACAATTGCAACACACTGGTCAATGAAGTTGTGTTCAAATTTCTTTTAAAATGAAACACATTTTAAGTCAACATTTTGCTAAATCTCTGCTGTCAAAATGTACTTAAAACTCGGAAACATTATTTAAATGAAACTTTAAAATATACTGGTAAATATAAACTATTTGATATAGTTTCAACTGCTAAAATATTTGTAATAATCAAAATAAATTCTACATTCTGTTGAATAAGGACAAAAAATTAAGCAAAGTACAAAGAGGTAGATTAATTAATGAAAGTAAAATATACGTATGCATCAAGTAGAAATAAATCATGAAGAATGGTTCCGACGAGAGCAATGTTTGGCCTCAGAAGCAGACCTACCGAGATTTGTCTTCTCAATTGCAACTGACCAGGATTTAAGGCCAATGGTAGAATTGAGCTACACTCGTTTATCTTTACTTAGGATGCACTGGAATGTTACGTACGTTCATTCTCAACTAACAGGAACATTACAGTATATTTTAAAACAGAAATCTTCATACCTTAAATGACTTATAATAAAATAAACAAATCTAATGGTCCTGACAAGTTTAATATTAAGGATTTAATTTAATGGTTATCTTGGCATTGAAATATAAAAACACAATGTTTCGTACCTCGTTTGAAGTGAATAAAATAATTGTTGGATCCTAATATTTAATTTTTGTCTTAAAAATTTAATCAATACAGCTGAATTATATTGTTCATTTGGTTCTATAATAAAGTTACAAGGTCAATTAGTTGGTCCCAAAAATATTTAATATTATAGAAACGAATTTTGAATAAAATTTAAAATACTTGGTCAGGATTCTGTTTCTGATATTATCGAAAAAATAATTCCACATCTTTTCAATATAATACTATGGATATTAAATAGTATAGTAAATGTGGTTGCTTTTTAGTATAGTAAATTTAGATGCGTTTTTAATTATTTAAAGTATACCAAAGGTTATAGCATATACTTCCACATAGAGCACTATTTTAACAATATTAGCTTCATTTTCGAGGGATAGGAAAGGCCATTTAATGCGGTTATTCCGACAGAAAATGTAACTAATTAAACTTCATTAGTTCACTTTTAACAGAGTTTGCTTTGTAGAATGCAGATAATTGGGACATATTAGTGTTATTACAAAAGGATACTTCTGTGAACACATTAAAAAATTTATTTAGTAAAGACCCAATGATCGTGAGAAAATTAAATGCATTTCAAATAACGTTTCTTTAAAAATTTGGTTTATCACGAAATAAAATTTATCTAAATAAAACTGCGTTTGAAATATAACTGTTTTTGGAATGCTTTCGTTTTCAAGGGCTACGGCATTTAGTTTAAAATATATCCAATACAGTCTTTCACAAGTATTATCTTATTATGGCCAATCAAAGGGAATAGAAATGCCATTGGAATTCCAATATTTGAATTACACTCAAACACACTGCAATTTGATTCTGTACTTAAAATTTTGTAAAAATGAGTTGAATTATATGTTGAGCGATCATATTTGAAGCAGTTGTAACATAAACACTTATTTTGACTTTTTTCTAACCTAAAATCTAATTTCTAGTGAAAGTGACTACGCAAATATTAACAGGATCGCAGAATGATTATTATATAAAACATTGATGTTATAACGCTTTACCTCACGACTATAATATTATTCTCATTAATTCATTATGCTCTTTTTAATAATAATTTAACAAAAAATATTGGAACAACATTAACCTTCTTAATGAATCATTTATGAATTAAACTTAGCAAATAATTTTATATTTTTTTCTTACTCACTTTATAAATCATATTTGTAGTAATTATTCAGTTGGTTGTTATTATTTTCAAGATTTACATCATAAATGCAGATAAAATACGAAATTCAACAAGAAAAATAATGTAGTTTATAAAATACTGCGGTTTGCATATCTGTAACTGGAACTTCATGATGTGCTGGAAAGTTAGGTGCGAGTTAAGCTATTGTAACAGTAGCAACATGGCGTAAGAGAAATTAATGGACTTAATCTTTTCAATTACAATACATTTAAACGATATTAATTTTCTCTTTAAGAAGTGCTTTATAACGTCACCGGCCACCATAACAGATAAATATGTTGAAAACTAATAATTCTGTAAAATTGCAGAAGTCTTACAAAGTCAACATACGATGTGATGTACATATTATTTATGAATATTTGACTTGTTATTATCAATTTTGCAAAAAGTTTCGTTTTTTTACTTCAGTACTAACGTACCTGCAATAACATGAATTTATTATACGATATCATTATGTTGGAGTATATGATTAACCATATGAGCTATAATTGAATAGCAGTAAATATACAACGTACTATAAAATCGTAATATATAGCTCTACTAGGAAAAGTCTATTAAAATTGAGAAAATTGTTCCAGAGGATTAGCATATTTTTAATAATTTGAAAAGAAAATGGTTATTATATCATTATGTTTGCGGTTTCAACGAAATAATTCGAACTAGCTTCTGTTTTCCTTAGAATTATCCTATGAATAATTACTGAAACCTTTTACAAATATCACATATATATTTCTTAGAAGTTTTATATGACGATGTATGGATTGATTCAGACACTTGAGGTGTAGTTTAAATTGAGTGTTCACACGTCTCCACATTTACAGTGGAAACCGCACGTGGTCCCAACCGCTATTGTCTGAACAACACACGGCGTGATCAAAAACGAATTTCGATTAAGTGTTAATCGGGAGACCTCGCTCAAAACGGGGAAATCGTTTTATTGTTGATGGAATTGCGGACGTTTTGGAAATGACAGGGCGCGTGTAAACGTTATTATAAATTTAAACGGTTCGCAGCAGTGACCTCAAACCTACGCTGGTCGAGCAATACGTACATTAAACGCAAGAAAATTTCATGACAATATATTTCCATTTCACGCGCACTTTCTTCTATATTTTTTTTCATTATATGCATGTATATAATTAATATTTGATCTTTTCAATATGGAGATATTTATTTCGAGAACACTACAAATCATAGTGTTTCATATGTAATCCATGTTTTTAGCCTTAAAAACTACGGATGCTGAAGACTGAAGGTTTAATATTGATCAATTGTATTAATTTGTCGATTTAATTGCAAATACTAAATTGCTATTTAAATTAAACAATTGTGGTTATACAGTGTAGGTTACAATGGCGAAATGAATTAATTGGAGGTTATAAACGTATCAGTAAATACTTTTCAGTTGATTGGAAAACTATTGTACCAATTTAAAAATATGGTAAAAAACATTAAAAACTTTAGACCCATCAGTTTTACTTCAGTAGTGTGTAAGATTATGGAACACATTTTAGCAGCCTACATCAGATCTGAAATTGATAGAAAAATGTGTTATTTTTAATGGTCAGCATGGGTTTCGGGAAGGATTTTCGTGTGAACGCCAAATCTATTTCAGAAGTTAGCAGATGAAGTAGATAATGGGAGTAGAATAATAGGGCCTATCATTGACTTCGCAAAGCCTTTGATCTGCATCATGATATACTACTGAATAAGTTAAATAAAACAGATATTGATAAAAGAGTGGCAATAGGGGTAGACAGTTGTTTAAGCGAAAAATCGCAAAAAGTCAAAATCGGAGAACAATTTTTGGATTCAGGAGTTGTAACGCCGGAAATTCCCCAAGACTCTAAAATCGGACCATTACTGTTTTTAATACTTATTAATGATGTACAAAACTATTTAAAATCAGAGGTATGGATTTTGGATTTTCGTGGACAACTGCATCATATACAGAAAGATAACGAACGAGCAAGACACGTTAATGTAACAAGAATATCTAGTTAAAGTCAATGACTGGACTCAGCAAAATACAAGGAAAATTAATGCAAAGAAAAGCAGATCAATCTCGTTTACAGAACGCATATTTTTAAATGAAACAGAATATAAAATATGTGGGGAACTAATTCCAAGGAAACTAGCTGCAAATATCCAGGGAATTATATCAACAATAGACTTGGGGGGGGGGAGAGTAACAGGTAGATTTTACAACACGGAAATCGTGGAATTACTTACAATTCATAATGCGGAACTTAAAAGAAAAGGGAAGTTCAAATTCAAAGGAGATGCCATATTTGACCTTAGCTAGACCAATTTTAGAATACAGGAGGAATACTTGTTGGGATCCCTATAGAAATAATCACTAGACAAAATTTCAAAGGCTGCTAATTTTGTGCGAGTAGAGCCGAAGAGGTAAAACATCTAGGTTGGATTGGAATTAGCTCCAAAATGGAAAACCTCGGTTATATAGACAGATACAATCATCAGTTCAAAGTAAAATATAGAAAACAAAAAACAAATGTTGGTAAATTTTCATTATTTATAGGATCATCAACGACTGCAATAGTTTACCTGTGGGAGTGTTTGGGGGAAATCCTCGTCAGAAAAATAAATTTAGGACACATTTCACAAAACGTGTGAAGTGGTTATTCTCAATAGTATAAATGTTTAGTCGAATTTAAATGTTAAAGCCAAAGTGAAGAGAAGTGTTACGTCAGTATAATTCTTGTAAAGTTTCTCTTTCAGGGGTAAAGACATTTTAAAGGACAATGGTTAGTTTTAGATTTGGATTTTATTATGTATCTGGCACCGGGATTACGCCAAATTGTAGACTAACAAATGTAAATTTATTTAATAACTTATCTCTTGTAACAAATTGGAATAATAATTTCCACGGACTTTCAAGGTCATTAAATGAATTCAGGTAGAGGAACTGATGTAGACATCTGCAGCCCTTCTTTAGGAAGATTAATGAACATTATAAAAGCGATTGAGGTTATAAATATCTGCCAAAACAAATCTTTGGTGCCAAAATTGAAGCACGTTTGATAAATTTCCCATAAAATTTTGAGTTGAGAAAAAAATACGTCCCCATGGTCTTAGATTGAGATATGTCAACCTATAGTTAGGAGTTGATAATCACAACATTATGATTAGTGGGGGACACGAACTTCATTCTCATTGGCCAGGATAATCGACGGTTCTCTTGAGGCGTCGAGATGATCCGCAGGGAAGAAAGGACGTCAGCAATGTGATGGTTGTGAAATAATGAGTTAGTCGAACAAGAGTAGTTGTACAGTGATGTGGTTGCGGTAATTTTATTCAATTAAGTAGGTAATTATTAATCAGGACTGTAGCTGCCTTGTAAACAGCTTGCTTCTAATTTGGCATACCAAATCAGAAAACTTGATATTCATTTAGTTTTTATCGATGACAAAATCACTATTCCTGTCGAATATAATAGGACGTTGGGAAGCAAAATGTTCTTCTGCGAAAAAGAATTTCGTCGACGCCGTCGAATAAAGGAGGCAGATGAGTTTGCGCTTCCCAGGAATTGAGAACGTTCAATATGCTATGCAGATGTAGAACGCGAACGCAGACAGAAATAAGATCTTTTGTAAAGGACGTTAAGAACGCAAATATTAAATGGAGAAGCAATGGGAATATATATTTTTTTGATATAGCGATCAACTACTGGTATTAATTATGTTCTACTTCGGATTACCCGAATTCATTGGCAATATTTCAAGGTATACTCATGAACGTCATTGTATTGTAACATAATTTAGCAATAGTGTATGTTTAGAAAGGTTTAGAAATTTGACAAATACTATTTCAGATTCATGTGGAATGATTACTGAATATTTTTTACTAATTTTGCCTTTTTACTATAGTAATTTTACCAATTTAACCACGTCACCAGATTATTAATACATATAACTGGTTTTTCAAAGGTTATTTTTAATGTTTATTCTGAATATTTGTGGTTATGAATAATAACGTCTAATTAGTGCATAAGTCAGATAAAAATATAAAAAAATTTACATTTATAAATAGTGTATTTAAAATAATTTAATTATATGTAGGCGACGTAAACTTTTTTAAATATTTCTGCTCTTGGGTCGGTCGTAATCATTTTTTGTATTCGTAATGTAATTTTAATTCTTAAGCTGATAATGAAATTCGAGTCAAACTGCTGACTGTCCCTGAAATCAATCAAAGTCATAACTAATGTGCTACTAATGTACGTTAAATTAATTTAAAAAAATTACTTACAAGCTGTTTTAAATTACATTTCCAAATTAACTTAAAAAATTAATTACTAAATTTTACTTAATTCTAGAATTGCGAACCAGCGGCTTGCAATGCCAAATACGAAGCTAAAAGAACATCAATCGAATTACATTTTATAAGAAATGTAATGAAGAAATAAATTTCAGGATTTACTTACACATCCTCAGCATCCAGTGAACTATTATCCAACGATTAGCGCCTTCAGGAAAATAAGATGTGATTTCCTCAGCTTCGATGTTCGTCCCGTTTCGTTTGATTGTTGCAGCTATTGCCTCAATTTCTCTGGGTGTTATTATAGGTGTAAAGACAAGGCTAACAAATGAACGTGTCCAAGGTTAAGGGTTTCTCGATTCTTTTTCTCTCATTTTTATATATCGTTCCCTCACCTGAAAAATCGTCATTATAGACGTTGAGGTTGCCGATAATCCCCCCAAATCTTAATGTTACGGCGGGTCGGCTGGGCGTTTGATTAATGAAGAAAACCGATATTTTGAAATGTCTGGAGGGTTTATTTTGGCGGGCATTTTGCATCTCCCTAATAAGACTACTTTCGTCGGTGAAAAAATATTAAGGAGGAACTCAGTCATACGAAACCTTAACTGAAGTTAATTCTGCGGAAGAATAGTTAAAATAAATTGGCGGCTTAATATTTATGACCTTTTTATAGCATAAACGTATTTTCTATCGTTCAATGTTAGGAATAAAATGTTCGTTTTTCTTCTTCGACTTAAATCACTGAAAAAACTACAGCTACACACAAAATTCTATTGAAGTTAAAAAAATACATTACTTAACGTAGTTAACCTAGACGCAATTAATTTCCGGAAACGTTTTGGTGTCCGAAGGTTTTATAAATTCTGTGCATTGATTAGTTCGTTAAAAGTAACGTAATATTTGAACAAAGGCCACAATTGAGAAACGCATGGTTTGATAACATGAAAAGTGTTTCTCCAAAACGTAATTACAGTAATTGGATGCTCCGTGTATCCTGCATGTAGCTTTATTTTCTCATGAGGGGAAAAGTGTCGCTGGCGCCACATTACCACGGAAAAGTCAAAAGTCAAGGTTACATTTTTCCACTTTCCATTACAATTTCGTGGACAATTTAGTTAAATGTCAAATTATAAATACACAAAAAAGTTTTTTGGCACTTTTAGTATTGTGAAATGTTTTAATAATATTTATTGTTTTATTATCTTACGTATATTTTTGTATATATTTTCCAATATTATTTCAAGTATTGTATACAAATATAAAAACGACCTCATAATTTTCAAAATAACAATCATGGAATAAAGTAGCCAGGAAACGTGCAAAAAATAAAGTAAATATCCCGAAACGTTCTTATAACCATGCTGATGCTAACTGGTTGGTGCTGAAAATCACAAAATCTCTTACAGTTGTTTCAGTTTCCAAATTTACTCTACAAAATATCTTAATATCAATTTAAAAAAAATACGTTCTTTCGTTTGTTTAAAGACGATTCATGAATTTATTCATCACATTCAGAATGCTAAAATTTAATGTCTGAACGAATGTTGTATTTATCATGTTAACTGTATTACCATCGGGAAATTGGAATAGTAGTAGCCATTAAATAAATCAGTGTTAATTATTTATCCCTCAAATTTTTTATTCTAAAATTCTCTGTTTTTAAACTTTCCAATATCTATATTTAAATTACACTTTTGACTACCATTGTAATACTATAAATTCAACTATTATTGTTATTTAATGTATGCTTCGCTGCAAATAATTTCAATTATTTTTCCATTTTGAATCTTATGCAATCCATGTGAATTCTTATTTAAATCTTTTCGGTGTAGAGTGTATCCTATAGACTACAATAAACGTATATGTGAATGCAAGGCTAAATTATTTTAGTTATAAGGCTGTACATGTAGTATAGTTAGCGGGAATATTTCGTGACTGTGGAAATTCACAGTATAAAAGTGAGCTTGTCAAGCGAACTACGTACCAAGACCAAGCTTTAATTTACGTGACTTTGTGTTACATTCGAATATAATTGCTATAGTGGATAAACAAGGATACGTAAAACACAGGTTTCTTGGAACTGGCAGGGAACATGAAAGTTGAAGCACAATACGATCCTTGAGAGAAGCACTGCTAGAGCTTTGCCGCGTTATTCAATGGTTCGCGTCGCATTGTATTGCAGCAATAAGCACTTTGAGTTATGGGCCTTAATTAACTTTTGTCCTGTGTTTCTGCTCACGTGTAAGCTTATCACGACACAGTGCGTGCACCACTACAAAACTTCGCCTCCATATTCTCTTCGCCGCTTTCCACCCACACCGCCCTTTGTAGAATCGACACTCGTACTATAACACAAGCATAGAAATGCATCTGACCGAATGATTTCTCATTAAAGTAAACCTGTTATTACGTTGAATTTTTTGCTTACTATGTGCATCTAGAATTCCAATCAATATCCACTGAATCGTTTCTTCAATTAAAAATTCTCATTCAGTCTGCATGGCTTCAGCTAAAAACATCAATAAGCTCTGTATGTAAGATAACTTTATTGCGTAACATATGAAATGCTAATTTGATTGGATTCAAATGTACGTTTAAATTACATTTTTTATACATTGTAATGTATAAGTGGCCAATTAAAAAAAATTATATATACTCCGTTTTAGTACTTTGATGATTGTGGTGCAATAAAGGTGGATAAATTGATACTACGGAATTTCTATTTTATATCTGTCCAACTCTGATTATTGTGAAATGAAATAGAATAAGCCTTTTTCCGGCAAAAATAATGTTGGCTAATAAACAAATATAAATACTGATCCTTGAGATCGATAGAAGCGGGTATATTGGAAGTGTACTAAAATTCAAATATTTGAATGTTTAAATAAAATTATAAACGTAATTAAATTTTTAACCCAAAAATAAATCCGTAAAAGACGTATGCTTTTTGGAAATATTTTCCATACACAAGGAATCAGAGCGTTTTCATCTAATAAGGTTGCGGAATTGAGAGAATAGTAAAGAATAGCTTAATTTACATTTAATAGTTTTTATATATTCTTAATATGAGTTGATGGTTTTTCAGTACATAGGAATAGTCGATTAGAGTATCTATTGTATTTGATTCTTAACGTAGACTGGATTCTATTAAAAAAATTCTTATATTTCTGGAAGTAAAAGTACTGCGAATAGACATTTTTAGCTATCAAATCGCATCTATTCCTTTCAATAATGATTTAAATTCAAATATGAAGCTTTCAGAAATATATAATTTTAGTATATTTAATTTGAAATTGATATTTATCTGACAACTCCATAAAAATTATTCGGTTTGTATATGTTATTTAGTTTTAATTTAAATCAGTTCAATTCATATGTGCTGGTGGTTGTTTAAATTTTTTCAATACAAATGATTCTCGTCAGAAGATCATTATGCCATATTTTAGATTTTAGAAGGTACGAGTATTTTAAAATTACTTTATTTATTTTAAATGCTTGTTTTGAAAACTGTCAATTGAAAACTTTTTATTACAAATATTTGAATAGATTTGGCATAACTTTTTCGTATTGAAACATATTTAATAATTGTTCTAACTATATCCTAAAGAATACAGGAGGTCAGTTACGGGCAAATGAGTCATAATTTAAACAATATTTATTAACTACAATGTTGAACGAAACGTCGTATCATATTATAGTTAATAATTATTGTTTAAATTCTGACTAATTTTGCCGCAATTAATCTGCTGTATTTATCGTATCATATCACTGTAACATGTTTTAAGTACTGAAATAAATTCTGTTTACAATTTTAATTAACGTTACCATCATGAAATTTTTTTTATTCGTCAGACGTTTACATCTCTCATTTTCCATTAATATGTTACCTGATGCGATCCTAAAGTTGGGATGAAACGTTTTATTTTTTTCGCTGTATTCCTTATATAATAGTTATCTAATTTAATAGTGCATAACAAATCGTAATTTTACTGACTTGGTTGAGTATTTTATTTATTTGATTTAGTATAGACTATTACGCTCTCGTGTAAGTTAGTTTTGCATCCATTTATTTTCCTTATTTAGTATGTTTCAAATGATTTGCGTATTGTGTTCTCGATTTGATATTCATCAGCGCTTTGTGCTCGCCAAAGTGTCCAAGATTTTTATGCTGTAAGATAACTCGGAGCATTTTTGGAGCTCAGCTGCAGAATTCAAATTAGGCTTTTAAGAGAGGACGAAAATTGTGCATTTAATCGTCTGGGCAGACAATTCGTAGAAATTGCAGTGAAATCGCACACATGTTGGCTTGAACGTAGTACCTGATTTAATTTACAATTTCATTTAATGAAACACGCACGTCCAGGTCGTCTTTTCTAAATGTACTTTAAAATTACTGTTGATTTGATTATTTACAACACTACATTGACAGGCATGTCGTTAAAAAGGACTGAATTATCTTCATATTAATATGTTATTTTTAATTTTGTTCATGCCTAATTTATTATATTAGATTACATATTTATTCTTCAGATTAATTGTTTTGTTCCGGCGTTTTGATGTCGGCCGGTCAGTCTTAGATATTTATATCACCCCTGTTACATTAGAGTCTAAGGAGAGTTATACCAACTTAAATTAACAAGCAACAGCAATTTAATGCAACGTTATCTTCTTCTACATGTGTAGTTGTTTCTTTCAACAAATTTTCGATAAAGGATTACCGGATTTCAGAACAAAAATAGATTGCTTTATAACAAATTTAAAAATTTATTAATTTAACTTCATGGTGCACTTGATAATAGGGTGGGAGGGGTGTTTAAATGATTTGTCTTTAGTCGCGGTGATAAGGAAATAAGAATTTATAGAATGACTTGGTACAGGTGGCAATATTGACAAAATGAAATTGTATACGCTACGATATATACGCAGGTGGCACTCAAGATCGGACCCCCGAAGCGCACGCGCCGCCCCGGCCGGACTCACCCCCCAATCATGTGCAAGTCAATACCATTAACACTGATAAACAACGACCCACCAGGTACACTAGCTTACGGACGGGTGTACTCGTCCATCAATAAAATTAAATAGATCCGGCTCAGGCTGGATACTCACTGAACGGCGTTAATGGTCGGGGGCGATGGTCGGAGTGTAGCGAAGTCACCTATGTTCGAGTTTAGTCGCTTGGAGCGCTTAGGGAGGACATAGCCTCAACAACTACCGGGCAATGCGACAGGAACGTCTCGCACCGATTTCCGAATATCTTCTACATAAACCGATTGTATCGCCAGCGGCGCACAACCACCCTATCTGAATTACGTTCCTCTCCGAGGCTGGTGTGCACGTAACACCGTTCTCCGGTGTCATCTTCATTTAAGCCATCCCGTTACCTTAGGTAATCAAAGGCCTGCTAACCAACAATTTACTTTCGGCGTGGCGTATAGAACTTGTTATTATAAGAAAATTACAATTCCACGGGGAGATAAAAACCCTGAACTAATAATGTCAATGTATTGTGTAGTATCCTACGGAATGTCGAATAAGCCGACCCGCTCCCAGAAAGAATAAAACTATGAAATATAGAGGAGGCCGCGATGGATCGCGATAACGTGACTCTAAGTCCAAGTTATGTCTCGGCTGTGTGGGAATGAATTAGCATAGTCACGAGGATGAGAACTTCCAGCAACATATAGATTAGGATGGGGCTCTCATTCTTTGCTAATAAGCTTCCCAAGGGTAGGGTGAGAATAAGAGGAAAGCAGAATAGACGACGCACCGTCATGTCCTCGTACCTATGCGCTGGTTTACTGGGAGCATCAACTAAGGCAGTTAAACAACATCCCGTTGTTTTCCTCCCGAAGGTAAACCAGCCTATTTGGCCAGCCACAGAGATCTAACACACCGCGATCAAACGAATGAGCCCAAGACCCTGTTCAAGATCGGCTCCTCAGCTATGCTAACAGAACACCAATGGCGGGCCACTAATTGTTTCGCCTCCGTTGTTTCGTATTGCTCGGATTAAGTCTCTACAGTCGTTGTTCATCGTCAGCCTCCAGATACCCTCAGACAGGATATTTCATGTAATAGAAATTCGCCTCCGTATGTAGACCCGCTCAAATTTAACCCATGAACACACCTAAGCACTAAGAAACACAAAGTAGAATCTCGGGTTCGGACAAACTGTAACCCATCTCGCCCAACGACGAAGCCCGCCGGTAAATAACATCGATACGTTATATAGCGAAATAAGAACTTGCTACGGTGGTTGAGGCTTAAACCATCAATCTGAGGCGTTAGGGCTTTCTAGTTGATCTGGCAATCCGCCAGGGGCATGTACAGTGTAAGATGTAGCACGGTCCTTTAAATCTAGTCGAGTTGCTCATATGCTCTACATGGTTATTACATAGCAGATGGAAGCCCCACCCCCAAAGTATGAATACCCTCGCTCCATTAGGATGTCGTTAGAGATCCCGACTAGTATTGTGCTAATTGCGTCTGGATAAATCGGCCGTACCTAATACGACGTAGTACCTTCACAACTCGGCGAGGTGGGGCATAATCAGACAGAAGAATTGCGAACTCTCGAGTGTGGCAAGTAGATACGAACCTTATCAGACAATGGCACGAGGATTCGAATACCTGCTTTCTCCCCGGACACGGCGGAGACAAGTCGAACCTCTTCCTGCATAAGCGATCTCGCAACAGCACCAATGCGAAGACCCAAACTAATCCTGAAGATCCGCATAGTGGCTTGTGCCCCTGCACGGCTATGGACTATCCCATAGGTGTTCCCTCCCACAGTGTCCACCCATCTCGCTAACTTCAAGGAGAAGTTTATCTACCACTCAATGGGTGACGACTGTTATGGGCACATCACGCAAGCTGAGACACCGTTTCAAGGATTTGGGGTCGTTAGCACAGTCAAGTGGTCTCGTGAGCTTCCGTGAGACCCGATCGCCCACATAAAAGATGACTCGCCGTGCCCTCTAACATAGCATGGTCACAGCAGGCTTCGGTTTTAACGATAAAACGGATTGGGGCCGGCCACCAAGCGACTGGGAATGTCAACTCTAAACAGAGAGGCCAGGCGTGCCGGAGAAGAAGACGTGGATAGAAGAAATGCATTGGTAAATACGAGAATTGTTGGAAGATCGGATGGTGAGTGAGCGATTCGCAGCACTTGATAGAAAATTCGACCCCGTTACCTTGCATGACATCCTGGCGCGTCCGCCACCATACACTCTTGCCGAATAATGAGAGATCGCGCTAGTCCGCTCCCCAGGTAGTATAGACAAGGTGTGGTACAATTTATCTGCGTACGGTGACGTGTGGAAAAACTCTGTGAGTCCCGATGAATATTTGGATCAATTAATAAGAAATTTTGCAAAACCATGCTATTGATTCTTCATCCTACTGCTAACAAGAAACTTGACTGGGTTGCACAGTTTGATTCTGCCTAATAACATCATAATAAGTCATTTCCGTAAACAAGTATCTGCTATTTATATTTCCACTTTTCGTTAATCCTTTGATTGTAACGGCAACTTGCCATGTAAACTGAGCATTCCGTGATGCTCTTTTTGTTTAAATTAATAAATCGTTTACCTTCCTTAAACAAAATCATCGATGGGAAACGTCACACGTTTCTATACTTTTTCAAGTTATCCGAAATGTTTTAATTTTTTAATACGTCTTTTAAGATTTAGGGGCGTTATGGTACGTATTGCAAGTGTTCAAGGAAAAAAGGGAAGCCGAAATGAATTTAATGTTTCCATTTTCCTAAATCTTTTTAGCAGATGATATGGGACGTTATAAACTGCATTCAATACTTAAACTTTGGAGGAAATCGTAGTTTATAGTTGAGCAAGTAAGAGAGAAATTTGTCGTCAGCTGCAGTGTGAGCATTACTTTGGGGCTAATGACCTTATAAAAATTATGCAACTTAACATGGTGATATGGAATCAGTGGGCTGAATAATAAACAACAGATTAGATAGACACCACCATAACAACATGGCCGCCACAGGCTGCCAAAATCGACCTGCTTCAATTGACAAACCCTGTACAATGAAGCAGTGATTAAAAATTTGCGGAATCCCAAGATCAATTCAGATATACTACATGACCTTAATAATATTAATATTGGAGATCGCAACAAGCCTTATAATGATTTTTTAACATGAAATTGGTATCAATTTTAACAAAAAACTAGAAACAGCGCGGAGGACTGAACCAATGTAATGTTGGTGTCAGGTATCTGAATGTAAATGAGTGGATCTAAGGTAATGAAACATGAAAAAAATTTGTTGCTAGAGAAACGGTATAAATAAATGTGTGAGCTTTGGTTGCATATGGAGACATAAAAGACAAATGATTGTGTCCCTTGAAGCGTACGGTAGGTGAATATAAAGGAAAATAAGCTTGATATGGAGAAATGATCTAAAGTATTTCTCACACGTGTAAACTGATTGAGACGGGAAGGTCTTCAGTCAATGAAAAATTGAGCAAAGTACATATTTAAATAAAGCATTTTGTAATAGTTTTAATCTTTACACTATGATGGGCAATAAGTTGTAATTCTTATGTGGCGAATGGATATTAGCTCGATTTACATATTGAAAAGGATGATATTTTCAGAACGAAGTAATTCTTTAGATCATTATCCTGGAATGGAGAAAGCAGGTGGACGTTGTAAATATTTATTTATTGTTTTTTTTAGGTAATCTGATAAATATATAATTACATTAAAGATAAGCCATCCAATATGGGGCTGATATATAATTTAAGTTGCAACTTGAATGAAGATATTATACTCAGTGACTGAAATAACTCCAGATTTGAGACAAGTTTCAATTCTTTTCGCGTTATTTTGTGTAACGCCCCTTCATCCCAACCCCTAAAAATACTCCCCTCCCTCGCTGAATGTTGTTGAAATTATATCCAAACCGTGACTGGGAATATACTAGTAAAGTAAACGAACTCGATAAATACTTATCCTACGCTTCCATCCCGCCACTAGGGGTGTTAATCGAGCCTTACCCCGACAATGAATCTTTCCCCATCGCACAAAGCTTTGTCTAAATTGCTCCATATGTTTAATATTGTGCGCAGAACTTTATTTTACCCTCTTTCACCCACATCTCAGGGGCTAAAGTGCAACCTAACTCGCACGTTGAATGCTAGAGTTAAACTCAGCTACATCTATAACATCGCTTTTGACTCCAATTTCTATCCATTTTTTTATTTTTATCCGACACCCTCTCCTTGTATAGATACTTAAAGGGTTTGAAATTATAGTCAAACAATATTGGCAGAAACATTATCTGTCTCACTGACCCCGAAGAATACTTATTGGTGGTCGTCATACCTCACGTCCAAAGTGTCTGTTTCTGGTTCATAAGGAACTCGACTAAGATATTTGGTCGAAATTTCTGCCCACACACACACATGTACATACACTCAAATTTTAGTCTAGAGATTTTTAATAAATTGTGGAGCGAGTTATTAAGTAAATTATTGGTTTTACTTTGAGCTTATTTATTTTGCCTACGTACTAATGTTGCTACGTGATGTTAATAGTTATTTTACTTGAAATGATTTATAATTTTTTCTTTCCTTAGTCTGAAATTCTCTTCAATACGATCGTCTATTATTCGCCAGAAAAAATAGTTTATGTTACAAAAAATGTGATGATTTTATAATATAATTCAGTTATGGCAATATTTCTCTGTTAGCATCCTTGAGTTTGTTTTACGGTTGATTTGCCACCCTTGTCAGAACATAAATTGGCCATGGCCACTATCGACGTACGCATCCGTCCTTCCTGCGCCAACTTCCCTCCGCAGAGCACTGGGCCAAATCTACTGTGTTCGTTCGCCAGTAATTAATGTTCCAAGCCGCTGCTTCGTAGCGGACTTGCCAAAGCAGTCCGAGTTCACATAAGAGACGTCCAGTAGCATAATGGAGGTTTCATTTCGATTATGTCGTGCTCGTTAGGAGCCTACACGCTCTCTCTAATCAGCATGAATAGATAGATATAATGGCTTGTTCCACTCGTGGATTGTAGTCACATAATTGAAGACAGAAGGCTTGTGCTGTCATTTCAAGTGTCAGATTTCATAGATTATACACCGTTGCTTTAGCGTAAGCATAACCACCCAAAAGTCATTTCGTTGGGTTTCGCTTAATACACACAACACACACACACATATATGTATATATGGGTTCTGTTTTGTTTTCAGAGATTTCAAAAATTATGACAAGAAAATAACTATACAAAATTTATACAAAATCTATATTACATTGAAAAATTAAACTAAACAGAAATATAAATTCTGCATACGTTGAATTCACAACTCATGAACTACATAAGTTAATAAACAAAAAAATTTTATTCTCTTTTCATTTTTTACGTTGTGTTTGTCAGACGAAATGTCTTTACTAATAATGAAATGGATGAAGATGCCAATCCATACATTTTTTGCATATGTCAACAATTTAAACACCGCGTTCCAATTTTCTTGTGGTTGCAACTTCTTCTCGGAAGACGACTCAACTTTACTGAGTCCATGAACACAGAACTTTAATTAAAGAATTATCTGCGGTGTCAGTCTTGTAATGGGCATGGCGAAATGTGATTCAGTAAACTAGTCCATCATAAAATAGGTTATGGTGACACAAATAATGTTGAACGTTCATTAGGTCTCAAAAGGTACGGCCCGGAAATTCCCGTTTTAAATCAATCACGGTGCACAGGAAATGGCAGGGCTGATGTATTGTTCATAGTTTTGTTTGGCCGCAGGTGGCACAAGGAAATTTCTGAAGATACAGAGATTTTTTCCCAATAACTGGATTTTCTCTCTTTTTGCCCAGGTCAATTTATTCACGAAATTATCATTTTAATTTAAGAATAAAATTTGCTTGATTAATATATTTATTCTATTCGTTCAGGAATGAGGAAACACGGTACGTCATAACAACACTACAAGCCATTACAAATAAATAATTCCTACATGCTACAATTAAAGACGATTGTGAACTAATATTAAATAATGAAAAGTCTGGACACACAAATTTCCCTGTCCATTATTGCTACAAATTCAATGTAAGAGTAATAAAAAACCTAAGCGTTACCAAATTTATAAAATTTACAGTATGTATACAAATTAAATACTCACTTGGTAAAATAATTATTTAGATATTTAAATTTCGCAAATCATCAGACTAAACCCAACACACGCGCACTAGGAAAAAGCACAAAAAAAAGACTTCACGTACTGGTAACTGAAGGATTCATCAAGTTTACTAATTTTAGGGGGATCGATTAAGAAACTCTTGTACTGAATAAAACTCGCCTTTAAGTAAAATTTTGTTACAAAGTCTCGCAAAACTCTCGTAGTTATTAATGTTCTTTACCTCTGGAGGAAGGCACAATGATGACGTATTCTTTGGTAGACCTTTCAGTCTATATAAAAAGCCAACGTATACTTGTTTTTATTCAGCTTCACTTATTTTTATCGTATTAAATTAATATTTAAAATTAATAATCGAGATAATCATGGGTTTAAAAGAATACAGTGATAAAATTTTCAGAATTATCAACTTCATAGAAAATATTAAATATTCTAGCAAGATATGACATGAGAAATCATGCAAAGTGTAAAGCCACATCCAAAGAATATTACTTGATGCGTGAAATTTATGTGAAATAAACTTAAAGTATGCAAGAAGTGTATGAAATTTTAAGGGGGTGAAAGAAGAAGTACCTAAGAATTTCTAGGTGACACAGAATATGTATTAACGGACTGTCTATAGGAAAAGGGAAAACAATTGGTCGTAGAACATAAAACAATGTGAAACTACATTATTTTATGTTTTAAAACTTCATCAGCGTGAATGGACAGAGTGAACGTTATATATGAAATGCTCTACTCCTCAATATTTTAAGAGATTATGTACGTAAGTCCTTGTTTGAATGCTTAAATAATAGAAGCGTATTCCTGCCTACTTGGTTTCGAATAAGATAAAGAAGACGGCATAAACTTGGGCGGCAGTCGTAACATTAACAAGCTTGTCTCTGCGGCTCTCGGATAAAGCGCGCCTCAGACGTGACTTAATTTCCAATTGTGGCTGACAGAAGGAGGCCTGAACGCGACAGCTTCTACGCAGTGACCTCTTCTGAATGCAAATGATTAACGTGCCTTTTCCTCCACACTTGTGCGTTTTAACAACATTTTTATTCTGAAAACCACATATTTAACTTCCCGAATGGTGGGAACAACTAGCTTGGTGCTCTCCCTTAAGCGCGGCCGAACACAGCGACTCCTCCCTCAAAAAATAATCTATAGAAAAATAATTTCATATTCACGTCTACATACAAAAATTTACATAATTAACAAAGTAAGAAAGTGTTATTTTTAAAATTCTATGTTTATAGTCGCACCAACAACAAAGGTCATTAATTGAGTAAGTAATTTCTGTTTAGTCCAGTTTGCTAAGTGAAAACGTGAAAACACACACAACACAAACACCCAGGCACATGCCGCAATCGAACCAGGGACCTCTGTGATGCGAGACTTAACAGTTCTTATTTAATCAAAACCTATTTACTACTGTATCATTTAGTCGATCTCAAACAATCCTTTTGAGATCTTCTGAATCATACTTTAATTAACATACCTACACTTACATTTTAATTTAATTAATTTTCCTTTCTGATTCATTAGGTTAATTTATAAGGTTTTGAGGCAAAAAGTTCGAGAGACGAGGGTCAAAGAGGAATCTGTAAATATTATAAATTCTTGAAGAATCACGAGGGCTACACGGCTAATTATCATTTTAATCAATACTAGTTCTTTTTATAATCTTAATAGAAATATTATTTTTTTCTTTCCAAACTTTAAATATGCATGGAAGCGCCAGAGATTGTAAATAATTGTTTATGTAATGCAATAATAATAACTTTCTACAGTTGCTTGGTTGAGATACATTATAAGATAACCAGTTTACGTGAGGAAAATAAATAGGCTAATTATGTCAGTTATGATAAAACCCGTCTTGAATTAAACAGAAGAATTGCTACTATACATGTGAACAATATAAATAAATTAAATGATTTTAGGAAATAGGCACATTGCCATAATCATTGAAATCATTATTAATGATGCTATTCAATAAGAATAAAAATACATCGCTTAAACCCTGACTAAACATACAATCTGCCAATTAAAGACGTGCGCGTATTGGTACTTCAATATTAGGGCGATTGGAACAACAGAATAAGTAATTGAGGTTTTCTTGTAAAGAATATGAAAAGACTGAAAAATAATCTCTCGTATCATAAAGTTGAAAAGGATATTCTGAAGATGTACAGTTTTGTTGTGAAATAAAAGATTTTTTGTATGCTGTTATTATAAATTATTGTAAACCACTCAGAAATAAAGCAAGTCAGAAACGAAGTGTACAATGTATTGCAGAGATGAAAACCAATAGTCGAAAAAACTAACTTAAAATATTACTATAGCTATATTTAGGGTTGGCCAAGAATTCATCAAAAGCGAAATGAAATGAAGAGAAATATTTTATTAGCCGAAGCAGACACATCATGTCGCTAAAGTGAATCTAATTGTTGTAAGTGCATGATATTCAAAGAAACATCTAGGGACTGACAGTTATTTTAAGAGAGAAGTTTGACCTATTTGTAATAGAAGTTGGGACATAATAATGATAAAGCACATGCTGTTTATCTGTCACCCTGACTCGGATAATGCACCCCCTGTCGTTCACCAGATCTGAGAGGACGAACTCGACTACTCGGAAAGAGCAATCAAATTATTGTTCACGTTCCTGGATCATAACAAGCTATTGGAAAAAAATATAAATGGTTTTACAAGTATAGTTTGTTAGAATTTTTATAGTGTGATGAAATGGTTTACTGTAAATGGATGGCTCTGAACTGTAATAAAACACACTGTGTTGTATTTTGCATCATGTCCAGAAACGTATAAATATTTATGATTAATGAAGTGGGTAATATAAAGTTCCTACATCTTTCAGTAGGTAATAAATCTAACGGTAAATAACATGTTTTCATTTTAATATACAACCTGATCTCGGAAAAATGCAGCCTTAAGAAATTTTATTTTGGGGTAACTCCACAGATAAAGTATTTCTAGCCCAAATTGGGATAATATGCCAGATAAACTGTAGGACTTCACGGAGATACCAATTAATCACTATCGGTTGTTCATTTATTTATTGATTGTTTTAGTATAAGTAGTTATGATAAATTTAGTACCAACTCCGATATTCACACATTTAATAGAAGGAATAAAAATACTTTACATATCAGTTATAAGTCTCTGTCAGTATCTCATACGGAGGTATAATATTGTTGTTATTGTGGTATTCAGTCCTTAGACTGGTCTGATGCAACGCTTCATGCTAATCTATCTTGCGCAAGTCTTTTCATTTCCGCATAAGTAGCACATCCCTAATCTGATTAGCGTATTCAATCCTTGGCCACCCTCTTCTGTTCTCACCCCACACACTTCCCTCTAACGCTAATTTTACAAGACCCTCGTGTATTAAAACGTGGCCTATTAATCTATACCTTCTCTTGGTCAACGGCCTTCATATTGTTCGCTCTTCCTCTATTCTGTTTATAACTTCCTCGTTGGTGATTCTATCCGCCCATCTTATTTTCAGCATTCGCTTATAGCACCACATTTCAAAGACTTCTATTCTTAGGTGAAATATTCCTGATTGTTAATTTAAGAAACTTCCATATAACATCAAAGAATTAAAAATCAATCAAAAGTGAGATTAAAAATTTCTACTCACATATTCGGTGAATTCATTTTTTTTTCTAAAATGGTTGTATTTATTAAAAATTTAAAGTTTTTGTAATTTGACGAAAAAATCTGGAAGTCTTCCATGACTGAAATATTTTAGAGTTAATAGTAATAATAGTAATTTTAATTTTATAATGTAGTTAAATTTGGTACGTCATATTATCTTAATGTAAAAGATACTTATATAAAACGAGTTATTATTTAATTAAATGTAGGTGAAAAACAATGTTGATGTATGACTCATTCCAGGTCCTATATACTAGGATCTATGGAAAATAAAGATTTATTTTATTATATTCATACTCCTGATATATTTGTTACCTCTATAGTGATTCGTAAATATTTGGAAAGATCATTCCTATCTGTAGCTATTGTGCTGTTTTGAATAGCACTGGTTTTAAGTTTGAGAAATGACGTCCCGAGGAAGTGGCAAAAGTAAACGTTACTAGTACATAGAGCTGTATTCCAGTAGGCGATCGAAGTGCTCGAGCTGCGGGCAATGAGAACATACACGATCCCTGCTCTCAAAGCCACTCTATTTGCTCAGAGGATAGATCCTCCACTCGGACGGTCCCCTTGTGACTACTGGATAACTGGTAACTCCACCTATACATAACGAACAGACAAATTTAATATAACGAGCAAACAAAAAGTGAGTACAATAGAGATGAACAGCTGAGTTCGCATTATCGATTTCCGTGTTCTCGTGGCCACTGCCAGATTTACAGAGTCCTTTGTTGGCACTCAAAAACCCTGTAATTAAAGCTTGTGCGACAATGGTACAAATTAATAGCAGGAAACCGCACGTAGAATGGAGAATTTTCGGTCGCTGCGTGGAATATTTAAATGCTAATAAATGTTGGCATTTTAAATGTGTTTTCCCTCATCATTAATGAATTAACATTTTTCGAGACGAGTTTGACTGTAAAATTTTTATTTTTTGTCAGATAAAATATATTTTAATGGAGTAAAATTAAATTGTTCTCCTCTCAGTGAGCTTACGTAAGATAATCCTGACACGGAGAAAATACAAGTGACTTTTATCGTGTTGAACAATACGAATGGTTGGACCTTATTGTGAGAAAATGCTTCCATAAAATATATAAAATCGAAAGAGAGAAGAATTTATTCGATACTGAAAACTGTAATTTTATAAGTATTATTTAATTGCTTTGTACATGCCTTGAGCGGATGTCTTCATACCGAGATGACTGACGGACTGTTAACTTACTTCACTTATTCACGACCTTTAAAAGTAAATGTACATATCCTTGTTACGTTGGCCATTCATTTTGCGAAATGGAATCGGAACAACCCTTTCCTCGTACGGCTACTTAATTCCAAGTTTTTTGCTGAACTTGTTTAGGGAAACCAAAATAAAGCAAGAGAAGGTTGATCAAAATGAGAGAGCTCAAGCCGCACTATTACGAGTCCGGAGGCTTGCCGCGTTCCTTTATCCTCAGTTAAAGTATACGACATAAAAGAGAGATATGTAAATATTGGTCAATCATTAATCCGTAGTTTTTGTGTATGGTAAATAAATAATTAAGAAATTTTACTGTCAAAGGGTTCTAATTAGGTTTCGAGCGTTAAAAATAATCCATAACTGAGTTAATGAAGCGTAACGAAGTTAATTAAATACAAATACTGAAAATTTTTACAATATTTCATAAATGCGCTATTACGATTATTTATATATACTTCAGGATTTTTCTCTAGCAGAGTACTGTAGAAAGAATGTCTATAGTTTTCTTGAAAATAAGGGTAAACTAAATCTGTTATAACCAGAATCAGTGTTGTGTGTTCCATTTTGGGGGAAAAAAATATCACTATTGTGACGTCACAAAAATTAAAAGAACATTTTAGTACAAATTACGATCAAATAATAAAATGGGATGATAATTATTGAGAGTATTGATTGTAAGGTCAAATTGTGAGGACTGATCTATACAAAAATTTAAAAAGAGGTTGGATTGTAAATAAAGAAAGACAACCATTCTCAAATCATGAATAATCAAGAAAGAATTAGCTGAAGGCATCTTTTCGTGATGACAGTAAACTTAATTAAAATTAAATTAAATGGAGTTGAGAAAGAGATGTATAATCCATAAATTTTCATTCATAGGAATTTTTATGTATTGCCAGAATATGAACCATTCAGTTTTGAAACTGTTGATGAATAATTGGGAATAGAGTTAAATAGAGAAACGACTTCAAGAGTGCTCATAGAATAATCATGATGTTGGGTTAGGTTTTGTATTCTGTTAATAAATTGGTAAGCGATTTTCACGGAATAAAGATATCCTTTAGTGTGATGTTAGGAAAATATGCCATGGATGTGGAATGAAATGCTGTGTAGTAAGTAAATGAAATAAATTTTATGAAAAGAGGTATGTACCGTTACAGAAGAAAGATAACAAAAAGCCGATGATAGAACAAAAATGTACATATAAATAGTTGAAACTACCATCTACTAATTCCCGGCTCATGCGATACGAGCTTGCCGACAAAGCCGTTAAGCTGTAGGTCTCCTTGCAAATAAACCGCTCGGATCTTCTTATCTGTTAAAGAAAAGACTTAATGATAGGGTGCATCAACATCCCGACTGAAAGTGAGATTAATGCTAGGAGAGAAAAAAACGTAGGAATCCTCTATCAAGAAATGGATATCCACATAGAGATAACCTATCCTCTTGACATCTCGGGAAGACAGCAGGTCGTTGTTGCAAGGTTTCGATCCGACCACTCCCGCCATAAGTATTATTTTCTTTTTTCTAGGTCTCCTCAGCCTTTCTGTTCCAATTGTAACACCGCCCTGACGGTGCCGCACATCCTCTTTGGCTGTCCCCGCTATGACATTATCAAAAACTACACGGTTACAAACCTCTCCAAACGTGAACTGTGTCCTTCCCCCGCGATGGTTCATAGTCTTCTGAAATTCATTGAAGAAATTTAATAAGTATCAATGTGCCTGTGTGAACGATTTTTCAGAGGTCTAACAGTGATTTAATCACCCCACTCCTTTTTGACAGTTGTTCGTTATATCTCTGTACCTATTGTAATTATTTTTGTAGTCACCAAGAACGCGACTATAATCTCAATAAAAAGAAATATGTTTTAAAATGCCTGTTATAATTATCGTTCTATTTCCCTTACTAAACAACATATTAATATAGTAATGATTGGGGGGTATTATTTTATGAATTTATATGCTATAGGATGTAATATATGATACTTTTATTTATATAAAAAATCACAATCATCTTAAATGGGGTCCTGCACGATATTAAAAATGCATAAATAAAGAAATTAAAGGGGACGATCTTAAAATGTCAGGGTTGATTATTGTTTGGTAACCACGTGCAGCAGAGGTTCCATTGACTTGGCAAACCTGTTTTGTTTACATGTGCGTCTCAGTGCAGATTACCATGCTACTGGAACTTCCTTTCTTCGGGTTGAACCTGAAGCTGCCGGAAGTGAGGAAACTCAGATTTTTCCTCTTTCTTCCCTCTAGTTTTCCTCCTTGTTAACACTTTCTCACTCCTCGCCGTCTAGCACCACACTGCTACTCTAACTCCCTCGCCTGTTCAACGGATTTCACCATACACTCTGCCTCTTGCTTTCTCGACGTCGTCCACCTCACTTCCTCGCTGCTTCTTCGACTGTCATTGCCTCACACCATACTGAATATTTTCCCGGGTCTCACCTTTGCAGCTTAACCCCGTATATCCCTCCTCCAAGGGATAACGCTATCTCACGTGACGTTTTTCTGCCAATCCTCGTGAATTCTCTTTCAGGCGCGGGAAATTTTTGATAACAAAGATTATCGTGCCCCTCTGAAATTCTGAAGGTGAACGCTCCCTCAGCCGAAAACAAGCTAACCGTTATAAACACGCAGCCTGGCGCTGGAAAAAAAACCTTTTTCCTGGCCAGCGATATGTTTTTGCTGAAATTTTATCTAATTTACAATATTTTCGTAGAATAACGGAATTATTTTTTACCAATTTGATTTTCATATTAGTAGATACGTGTAGTTCTTTTCTCTTATAATAAGGAATAGTCATTCATAAATTTACACTCTTAACCCGATAAAGAATTATATTTTTTCTCAATATTCAAGATTTGATATTTTATGTACAGTTGTTTTAAAATTACATATCCAATTAAATCAAGAATCCGTATTTAATTTCACGAACATCATGAAGAATGGTTTTGTATTAATTTAGGTTTTCTTTTCGTGAATGTATTATCTGATGACGTCTCAATATACGGACGAAATGGTGAGTTCTGAATTATTGTCAAATAAGTATCAGCTTGGTATTAGTCCCACCATTATTAAGGGAATACATTTGTTATCACTTTAAATATAAATAATTTGTATCTGAGTGTGATCTAACGTTAGGGAAGGAAAAAGGGAACGTACGGATGTGATAGAGAGATAGATCATGTATCTAGTTTGTATGTATATGAAGCGTTGTTGTCGAACGCTTTGATCTCAAAGTAGGTGTTGCATATGATTCGGATTAGTTGCAGAAATGGAAACAGTTCGTTTCATTTTCGAGTTCATTACTGTTAAACGTCACGCCATGCGCTGATCCAGAAATCACCGCTGCCTCGCATAATGAAACATAATGAAATTTAATTGAAGCCAAATCAAAAACATGTAAATTCAGAATTGATGTAATAGCAAAATTAAGGGCATATTCCAAACAATGCAACTAATTTATGTTTATAACAGCACGTTTGTGGACCTTCATGGTAAATTACTCTGTAATTACTATATATGACAACATGTAATTGCAGATTAAAATATACTGAAATGTAAAATTTGATTGAAAGTTGGGAATAAATTTGAATTAGCATATAAATAATAATACCATTTCTATATTTTATAAAAAACATTCCATGTAAGAACAGAAAATGTTTTGATTTAATTTCAAGAACTATTGTTTAAACGTATTCAATTTACATTGTTGTAACTGACTTTCAAAATTCAAAAGTTACAATGGTTAATATGCCAGTTACGAATTAATTACTTAACAAACAAAAATTACTTGCATACTATTGTGTTGATGAAACAAAGACTGATAAACTACGTTTCTCTACCAACGATGAACGTCACTAGGAATAAAGTGAAGCAATCGAGTAACAAAGAAGACAGCGAAGTGCTTATTTGCCAATATAGTTATAAATGTTATTGTAATTATTTCTATCATTTAAAAAATTAAATGATTAACACTTTAATTTAATGTGTAGCATTTCAAACGTTAATCAGACAATGTTTGTTTCTTAGAGAAAACAAGATAGCTTTGAATTAAATAACATTTTTGAAATTAAAATGTAGCCTAGTGACATATATTGAATTATCAGTAAAAACGACATCATCTACACACCTATTAAACAATTATCATTCATAATTTGGGCACAAGTGTGTTGCTGTATAAATGTGAATGATAGTTGCTCGTGAACAACAAATATATATATATATATATATATATATATGTTGTTTATAATTTAGTCAAAACCTTTTATAAAGTTCTACAAAAAATATTATTTTCTCTCTATATATATTTATAAAGGTCGCAAGGAAGTAACTGGTCATTAGTGAACACTGTGCTAATTAGTAACATATTAGTAACATTTTTGTATTTACATTATATTATAGTTACAAAGAACGATTTTGAATATGACAGGAATAAAATATCGAGAAAGAAGAATTATCCATTAGATGGCAGTCAGCATTACTGAAAATGGGAGGGCAAGAAAAGAAAGCAAGAATTATTAACTTATATATAGAACGGGCGATAAAGAAAAGGCTAGATTAATAGGCCCCGTTTTGAGACATGAAGTTTTGTAAAATGATCATTGGAGGGAAGTGGAGGCCAAGGATAAGGATAAGGGAATATGTGGAATGTGGTAGTTATGTGTAAATGAAAAGGCTTGCGCAGAATAAGTTAACATGGAGGGTTGCATCAGACCAGTCTTAGTACTGAATACAACAACATACACATCATTGACTAGTACTGTCATTTTCAGATTATACATAACGAACAGTGATTTTTATTATTATAATACGCTTTCTTTTAAGGTTACATCACAACATACTTTACGCTTAATTCCTACCCAGTTAAATGTGAATTTTTTTCTGTGCTGCAAATAGTTTATGTCTACATCACATACAACGAGTAAAAATGAGAAAAAATGAGTTATGCAAAAGAATGTTTCAAATACACAGCCAAATAAATAGTTTCAAAAAATTAGTAAACTTAGATTCTTTAATATTGAAGTTCGCAACAAACTGTATCAACGACGGTGACCGTATTTAAAAGTATTACATAGAAGCAGCTTTTAAGATTCCATATTAGAACAATTGCACAATACTATAATAGGAGATATCGCTGTTTTTTAAAATACTATACGTCTGTAGAAAAGAGAAACCAGTTGATTTCCAGTCTTTAAATACTGAGAAAAAAAATTGGGAAATATTTTTTAGACTATTGGTGTATTTGTTGCTAAGTATTTCATTACTGTTGTCTAGAGTTCCAACGCAGTGAACTTGTATATCATTCTTGTCATTAGTAAGTAATATCCATTCCTGGCATTATTCTCCTCTGCTGTAGCAAGAATTTTACGATCAAGCAGTTGTAATTATTTAGTGACGATTTCATCATTATGTAGAAAGAGAAATTTAATAGACTAATTTCCACACTTTTGAGTCTTGTCTCAATTGACGTCACTGCTAAACAGGACGCGTGTTGCCTCTACTCCATCAATCACGAGTATCGATTCAGCGCTTCTAGTTCATAAAACCCACAGAAAAGTTCACTGAATTGGCCCCTTAGCGATGGGAAACAACCATCCCAGGTTAAACAAAGTAGCAGCATACACAAATAGAAATAATGTCATAAACTAAGTTCTAATAATAAAATATGCCGTTCCTTACGAAATTAAAACACTTCTGTTCAGTCAGAAGATGGAACAAAGGCTTATTACATTAATACTCTTCTATTATCCTAAAAAAAGGTTATCACAGGTCAAAGCCAAATGCTTTTAACATGTTCATTCCATTTTTACAAAATAGTTTGAATCTAAAAGTGATACGATTATGTTACAATAAATCAAATGGTATCCTTCATATTTTAGGAATATCCTGTGCTCATATGAAAGTAGGAGAAGACGAATATATTAATGATTCTTTTGAAATTCAAATGATGAACCGTAATATTTAACGCATTGTTTTCATTTTTACCAAAGAACTCTACAAGTGAAAGTTTATAATAAAGTACGTAAATTAAATATTTCGTGTTATTTACTGGGAATCGAGACTTCTTGTAACCACGGGCTAATTTTATAACGTGATAGAAAATATGCAATTATTTTATATTCATTATAATTTGAATAAAATTAATTTTGTAACTCCTCGTATATCGAATGCGCAATATTTAGTTAACTGGACGTGCAGGTTGTTTCAGAAAATCATGTTTATGAAATTTATTGATCGGGAAAACTTACGGAAATGAATAGGCATTATTTCAATCAAAGAACAACTCTAAGGATATAATTATATTTGAAATCAAGAATGGGCCAGAGAACCTTCCGCTAAGGCGCTGAATTATACTTGTTGACTTCAGACCGTATATAGCTTCCTCCTAGCTGTTGTTTAGATCTGGAAAACGGCTCGTCTTCAAATACTGAATCACAATTTACTCGGTTTGCTTTATAATTACATATGAATGTGTATTCTTGTAAAGTGAAGATGTAAAAATCGTGACTGAAACCGGGAATTATTCACGATTCGGTAAATAAAGTGGTTAATTTTTCAGCTCTGGACGTTTCAGCAACAATATAGAATTTTGTAATATTATAATTAATGAACTGAAGAGGTACAGAAAGTTAGGGGACGAAACATTTTCTAATTAAATTATTTTATTACTGACTTTGGCCATTCTTTGTATTCTACTTACATTCGATAAAAATATTTAGTAATCTTGAAAACTGGTCAGTGGATGTTGGTTTGGAGTGTCGAGAAATTAAACAATCGTTCATTGAAGTCATGTATTTGTCCTCAAGATTAAGATAAATGGAGACTCATATACAAAGATATTATGAACTGGAACACACTTTTAACGATTTTGAAGAGGACAGGAATAAAATATAGAGAAAGAAAGCTTATACATAACTTATACAGAAGGCAGTCAGTAGTCATGAGAATTGAAGATCCAGAAAATAAAGCAGAAATAGAGAAAGGAGTTAGATAAGGATGCAGTCAGTCGCCCATGCCCTTTAACTTAACTATACAATAGGCGATAAAGAAAGTTAAAAATTTATATGGAAAAGGAATCGTACTGCAAGGAAAATAAATAAAAACCCTACTTTTTACCGAATATATTGTAGTATTAGGGGAGTTAGAAGAATACTTGGAAACCATAATAAATGGCATGAACGTAGAGAAACATTTCAATATGAGGATTAATAGAGGGAAAACTAATGAAGTGGAGTGTAGTATGAGAAACAGTGGAATAACAAAGGTGTTAGATTGAGAAGGGATATTTTGAAAGAGGTTAGGGATTCTGTTACTTGGGCAGCATAATAACTAGGGATGGTAGAAGTATAGTAGACAGAAAGTTAGGGTAGTAAAGCAAAAAACTTAAGCAAAAGAAGAAATATTTAGTTACGGGTAAACATAAGTATAAATATTAGGAAATTATTGCTAAAAATGTTCGTGTGAAGTGTGGCGTTATATGGGTGCGAAACGTGGATGGTAGGAGTTGTAGAAAGGAAAAGAGTATAACTATGGTGGTATAGGAGACTGCTGAAAATCAAATGGGCTGATAGAATAACTAACGAGGAAATTCTAAACAGAATGGGGGAAGAGCGAACAATATGGAGGACTATGACCAAGAGAAGGCTACATTTTGAGTCTTGGGGGTCTTTTAAAATTAGCATTAGCGAGAAGTGTGTGGGATAAGATCAGAAAATGGAGGCTAAGGATGGAATACACAAAGCAGATTAGGGAGGATGTGGTAGTTAATTGGAAATGAAAGGGTTGCATCAGACAAGTTTTAGGGCTGAATATCATCACACAGCATGCAGAACGTAAAGAAAAGTCAAATTATTTCTTGAAATCGTCATTAGAATTGTTATACTCACTTTGTATGGAATAGTAAACAGTTTTTAAAATATTAATTGACTTTTAATGTTAAGTACAGTTTTTTATATTTTTAGTTACTGAATGTAACTTAAAAAAAAATTTTCTTAACGTTTGGTAATCTTACGGTAACTTAGAATAACAGGAGTTATATCAATCGAAGCTCATCACCAAAGGGTTTGAAAGTGAAATAAAGGACAGGAATGGTAAAATACGGACCGGACCATGAATAAACCAAGACTAAAACTTAATACGAAACGCACTCCCCATCTCAGCTACCGTTGATGATCCCCGCCCGTAAGTTTTTGGCCTACATTGACATTAACGATTGTAATTATGGAAAATGACTAAAGAAATATTACAGTATTGATACTAAGTATAAATATTGGCCACGCATGCCTCAGATTCCAGTATTATTGAATGTATTCGATCCATATGGATTGAACTCGCATCACGCTGGATCGCCATCTGTTTCTACGTTGTGGAGGTGAGGAGAACATGGCGTTCGATATAGATCGCAATGAAAGCGCAGTGACACGGACAATTGGATCAACCGCGAGCGCGAAGCTGATGGAAAAGCCACCACTGAGACGGGCCCCCGAAATGCCACACAACGGACGAATATGATTTCATTTCAATCCGCCTCGCGGTCTTAATACGAAAGGTAACTCAAGTAAGGCTCTTCATGCAATGTGAACTTTGAAAAATAAAATCCGGCTCATTCAATCAGATGGATACTTTCATGTTCTTGAAAGTTTTCGCTTCATTCCTTGCTGTCGGTGGTAATTGAGTCTGAAAGGCTGCTCTAAGTTTAGAGATGCGCACTTCTGCGGAACGAGATCATTCTTCCAAAAAGAGTCGCGTATATCATTATAAAATTTTTAAAGTTATTTTATATATATAAAGGTTTACACAATGATCAACAGTATATAAACAACCGTATGATCTCTACAGGTTTTTTCACAAAAATTAAACGTTGTTTTAACTATTTTTTTAACTATTTCTCTTAAATTGTGATTTACTTAATTCTGTCTACAACATTTATTTGTTAATTGCTCACTTAGAGCGCCTGTAGAACTGTTACTTAAATTACTGACAATCTATTCGTTCTGATGGAAATAATAATTAGACAATTATTTGCACTAAGTCAGGTGATGAATTACAATAAAACAAACAACGTTACCATTGTCAGCCCGCCTTTATATAGAGCTTAATTATAAACCCCAAAAAACATTTAAATAATCGGTGGGTAAAAGACTAAACATAACGTGAATGATACAGTGCGACAAAAAAAACATTCCAAATGACTGCCGACAGAGGCATCACCGACCGTAGTTGCTGAAAATTCAGCTCATGCAGCAAGTTGAAGGACTTTGGCCTCTTCGATTGTGCGACATGCTCTTCCAAATGTTCATCTTCCTCAATTTATTGATTCTTTAAAATTCATCAGATGAGGTTAAAAGTATAGAAATGAAACGTCATGTAATGATCAATGGTAATAAAGTTTATACTAAATTTGTTCTCAGTTATATGAAGTTTCACTATTTATTGAAGGATTTCAATTTTCAACAAGTTATCGTCCCTCCACATATCCACAATGGTGTTCGGGATGTCCTGAATGATAGACTGTGACTAGGTTGACTATGTTTATTTTAGTTAATTAATCTCAAGAGCAAAGTTTTTATTGTTGGGAAAACCAATTTTCTAAGAATCAATCAACAGAAATATTTAAATTGCTCGTCTGTCAAAATATTACATCATAAAGAAAAAAGTTAATAGTGTGAATTTGAATTTTTCATCTCACTCACGGAAAACCAGTAGGAAGAAGGACACTGGGACGACGAAGGATTGTGTGGCAAGAAATGTGAAAAATATCGGGGTCACGAATTTGAAGAATAAAGCAAACGATGGGAACCAATGGTGCGAGAATCTCGGGCAGGCCAAGTCTGGACCAGGGTTGTAGCGCCAATAATGAATGAATTAAATCTTACCCAAAAATATTCAATAATAAATTGGTACTAAATATTATTAACGAAATATAAATTATGAACTGAAAGTTTTATGGATTTATATAATATTTTGAAGATCAATAATTAAAACTAATATATTTATCATGACGTAAGACATGGGGATTATAAGATTTAAGAAATACACATTTAGTCTCATATTTTTAAAAATTTAACGGAATTAGTCAAAAAATTTAAATACTTTTGAGAAAGTATGAATTATGTTCATTCAATAATGTCCGGAGTAAAATAAAGATTAACACTTTTAAATATCGAGGTTTCATCAAAAGTTAATATCGGTTAATAGTGTTGTAAAAACAAAATATGTCATGGATCACGTAATTAACACTGCAAAAGAAACGTTTGTATGTTGATTCTGTTACTATACTAATAAAAGTAGTGAATCAACTTGTTGGTCAATAGATATAAATTATTAGAATTAAAATTAAATCATGAAAGCCTAAGTTTTATCTTGATAATTTATGAATATTAAAATCTCAGTGAAATTAATTGTTGAGTAATAATAAATTTTATTCGAGCAGTTAAAGTGGAATAAAAAGGGGTGTGATTTCATTTTCGGCTTGTTGAGGCAAGAATGGTATTTACCACTCGTAAAGCACTCACTCTCATTTCAGTATCGGCAGAGCTGTCTCTATCACATCGGAGTCCCATTTTAATCGCGGAAGCACTTATTTGGGGTAGTTTCCAGTGAAAGTGTTTAGGCATTCACAGTTTTCAATGGATCATAAAATCAATCACGATAACATCTCGTCCCGGAGGGTTGAAAACCTATAGAATCCAGCTTGAACGAATTTCCAACAGATTGCGAGGCTCTGGGAAGCAATCGAAACCCTTTTAAGCTCCATGGCATGGATTCGGATGCAAATATTTGTTGCTAATACAGTGAATTGCACTCCTAAGTCCCTACTCCATCTCATTTATCTCTCAAATGCAAATGTGTCAGGCAGTTAGAGATTCCGAATAAAAGTGGTCTTCGCTGTACGCAGAGCGGAGGAAATCAACGAACCAGCGCGCCATATCGACAGATCTGACATAACGTTCGACACATGAAGAGGGCTTGCAAATTAAATTTTCGGTTCATCTGAATATTCTTGAACTGCATTTCTGTCATTTAATTTTCGATTATCTGTAAAAGCCACCACACGTCCTCCCTCGAGATTGGGTGCCTCGCTTCCTAATGACACCCTTAGCCTGAATGACTATTAAATTAACATATGTTGCATCAAAACATATTTCCTAGTCATCTGAAGTTATTGAAAATTTCTTCGGTTTTTAACGAAATAAATATATTAAATTAAGCACCATATTAAACGCACGACTATGGTACTCAATCCACGTTTTGAGAATAACTGGCAAGTTTGATTTTAAAAGCCAATTGTTGATCGTTGATCAAGCATAATTGTAAATGTACATTTGTTATACAATTTAATACGATTATTTCTTAATTAAAATAATTTTAGTAGGACTAGTATTCCTGTGGTTTTTCAAAATTGGACCAAAATTCATTAATTTTTGAATTTTAACGTTATTGAAAAAACTGGTTTGTAAATCTATCAATCTATCAATTCACCAGAAAAAGTATTGTCATGGGTTTCAGTGCGTACTTAAATCTATCTCTCAAAATAATTTAATCATTTTATATACTATTTAAACTATTTAGATTTACATTACTGATCATATGAATTTGCATACGCATAATATTAAATTTTCAATGTCGGCGTAATGGATGTGCGAATATCTGAAATTAGTCAGTTTTTGAAACTACTAATTATAAATAATAAGCAAGCTGTATTTCACTAATATATAGAGATCAAACATACAATGTTTACAAGATATTCACGTTTTATTTAATTTATTTTAATGCATTCGTAACACTTCAGCGATATCTCCACCCTGTGCGACTCTTTGACCAGCGACATTTACGTGTTTGACATTCAATAAGACCGTAAACAAATAATGTATTTTTATTTAATTTTATGTATTTATATCACGATTTTTCTTGCCCTTCAATTAGTCTCTCACCCATGCTGTTTAACTTATATATAGTATAGGCCATGAAGAAAGTTAAAAAGGAATACGGAAAAGGAATCATTCAGCAAGGAGATGAAATAAAAACCCTACGATTTTCCGAATATATTGTAGTATTGGGGAGTCAGGAGAAGAATTGGAAACCATAAAAGTATCATGAACGTAGTCATAGAGAAAGAGTACAACAAGATGTATAATAGAGGAAAAACCAATGTAATGTAGTGTATTATGGGTACAATAGTGGAATGACAAAGATTGGGAAGGGATATTTTGAGGAAGTATGCTAATTGGGCAGCATATTAACTAGTGATTGTAGAAGTAGAGATAAAGTGTAGGATGGCACAGGCAAGAAAGGCTTTAGCAAAAAAGAGGAATTTACTTACGGGTAATATAACTATGAATATCAGGAATAAGTTGTTGCATGAGCCTCAATTGCAGAATTGTCAGAGACATCCCTTTCCAAAAGAAACTTTGAGAGTTTGTGTTTGACGTTTAACTATTTTTTAATGTTTCATTGACTTTATAATTACCCTATTCAATATACCTATTACTTCACCCTGTTTTAAAATTTATATGATATTAAAGGTTGCCTCCATTAATGAAAAACCGAGAAAAACTTTCCCTAGAGATATTAAATTATATCAGTGTCAATTCTGATAGAATATCAATAACTCCCTTGCCCATACATCCTTAAAATCTTACTGGGTGACATGTTTGAACTAATTTTATTTTTAATTATTTAAGTTGTGTCTATTGGTCATATAACTGTAAATATATTTTTTTTAAATTTTCATTATATTTTATTAAACCATATAATTACACCATATTACTAATTAGTAGTACTTGAAAAGTAATATTCATGAATTAAAATACTAGAAAAGAAATTTATTATTTCATATATTAGTAAATAAAAACACTGTGAGAACAATACTAAATTGTAAATATAATCGTTATATGAGAATAATAAAAAAAATTTTATCTATGAAAGTAAAATTTTATTAAATATTATTCAAATTTCTGTGGCTATAAATGATAAATAATATGAAGACTGTTGATTGTTCTGAATGTATAATTTCTCCTAAATTTTGAGTTTACTCTACAGATCACTTATACCTCACATACTTCTTCTCTAATTTATTATAAATTACTTATTTGCAGGTTTCTAGGTCTTGTCATATCTTGTATTCTTGTGCTTGTTAATTTTATGAGAACGTGTTATGCAGTTTTAATTTCTTTTTTTTTTTGCTAAATTTACATAAGTAAATCTATAAGATAACATTTGTTCCGAGTACTTAATTAAATTTTATTATTTGAACTGCTTTGCCCTGATTTGGTTCCTTCCTCATTCTTAACAGAAAATCCGGGCTCTCCGTTTAGAGACACGTCAATATTCGGTCCTTAATCAGGAGCGTGTTGAGAGAAGAACTTACTCTTGAGACAGACGGAGACTTCAAAGGCCAGTCCTGACTTCAGTCGATTGCCAGACCGTCTCATTGCTCACCCACGATATTTAACTATTGCTACTTTGCATTAAAGACAGTTCCTTTTACTGAGAGTCGCCTGCGTCTGACTATTAAACAAGTCTCAGTTCGCGAATTTCTGTGAAAGATTCCTTACTTTTTATTGCCTCTACTAAAATCTCCTAACACAAACTGATGAATATTTGAAAAAGTTGAGATTTCCCTTGAATTGATATATTTTTTAACTTATTTCAAAGGGAATGTCACTATGTAATTCCGGAAACTACATTCGAATCAAACATAAGTGCTCCAAATAATGATAACACTCCAGCGTTTCTTTGCTAAATTAGTGAATGCAACCATTTTTACTTTGTTTTCCTTAACCTATTTTACAATACTTAAATAAACCTTATATTCCATAGATTTAGAATGATAAAAAACGAATTATAAACAAAAACACATATCAGGGAATCGTAAATTAATTATAGCTGTCTTAAGAAAAATCGAAAAATTAATTTCGTGATATGTAGATATGTATTTGGATTCTTTTTAACTGTTTAATAAATGTTTGTACTTTAGCATCACTCAACATAGGAAAATAACAACCAGTTTTTTGTAAGTCCATACAATCTTAATTGCGAACATTTCTTGCAATAGGTCAATTATTAAATTAAAACAAGAGCTTTCGTCTAGTTATAGGCACAGTCATCTGAAATAATAAAAAACAAAACATATGTTACATTCTCATTTGCAATATATACAAAGAACCATTTATCAAAAGCATTCATACCTGTCAATAACATCAAAACAATCATTACAAGCTCAGTGTTTGTACTATATATAGGATGTTTCAAAAAGGACTTTACAACTTTGAAAATTCATACTAATTTATTCCTTTAATTTACAGACATGGTCTTAGTGTCATTTTACAGCAAAATATATCAAGTTTTGACTTACGTAGTATGATAGTACAGAATCACCATGTCTGTAAGTTAAAAGAATAACCTAATATGAATTTTCAAAGTTGTAAAGTCCTTTTTGATACACGCTGTATATATATATATATATATATATATATATATATATATATATATATATATATAGCAGAACACTTTTAAAATGAGAGAGGAAATAAATAATTTAAAAAATAGACACAGTGCTTTGTTTAGTAAGTTCATGTATTTATTATTTTCTTATTGTATGTTTATTTTGGTTCTCATTGAGATACCATCCATGGTAACCTATCCTGCTCAAGCCTTTTCATTTCTACACAGCTACCACATCCCAACATCTTCCTTAGCCTCTGTCATCTGTTCGTACCCCACACACTGCCCTTCAATGTAATTTTACAAGACCTTCATATCTCCAAAGATGAACTATTGATCTCTCCCATCTCTTGGGCAGTCCTCCATATTTTTCTATCTCCTCTTATAGTTACTCTATTCACCCATCTGATTTTCAGCATTCTGCCATAGCACCACAACCTTCTATTCGTTTCCTTTCTTCAACTCCACGTGTCGCACCCATATACCTCCACACTGCATACTAAAATTTTTAATAATATTTTAATTTCCTGAAATTTTCAGTGATATAGGATATAGGCAACCTGGATAAAAATTATGGAGACTCGAATGCACGTAAGCAAAGAAATCTTCCCCTTAGAATTTTATTTATATAATATTAATATTTTCTGCAATATATCGAAATTAAATATACACAAATATTCAATCAAAATTCCCTGGTTTTGAACCCTCAAATTTTGACCCGTTTCGGAGCCTATTCGAGACAAACATACAGACAGATACTTCAATTTTATTTCTTGGTATAGATAAGATAAGTGAAAATAAGTAACCTGTATAAGTCTTTTCATCCTAGATTTTGACGGTAGTTTAATGGTATCAAATAAAAATAGTGACGTGTCGTGCACTTAAAAATCACAGCTTTTTAAATAATTGTTGACATAATTAATACGCACAGTTATACTGTAAAATATTTAATCTATCGTAATGTATAATTATTGGTTGGCAATGAATCAATTACACTAACGACATTAATTTGCAAATGTATATTTCTTATCGTAAGATTTAGAATAGTTCCCTTCGCATACGAACTCTGGCGGGTATTATGACTACCTCATTGATTCCGTCGAGTAGAAACTCTTATCAGACCAGAGCGCTGTGAGTTGTGCCGATGGCGGACAGCAGATACTCAGAAATTAGGCGTCCTGTTGCATTTCAGCAGAACAACAGGTCCAATGGTGGCGTACAGAGCCATTCTTTATTTCCCATGCGACTGCGGATGGGCTTGGAGATAACCCACTAGATAGCGCTTTGCCGCGTTCTCTTTATGCGTCCAGCGGGTGAAGACTAAGATAATTTTAGGACGGTACAAGTACGGTGTCCACCTACAACAAGGGCAGCTCTTTAGGCAATTGGGACAGTAAATTAATTAATTTACATTATTTTTCATATAGTAGAGCGTCACAATACCTTCAATTAGTCAAATACAATTACATTAACCTTTCTAACAATAATAACCTTTTATGCTCTGCATTACAATTCTTTGTAAAGCACCCACTAGCGCAGGGTGGAAGAAAATAAATATAATTTTATAGTTAAATTAGGAATTTTAATTAAAATTTGCGTCATTAGCGTAACATCAAAAAGTTTCTACGAGGATAAGCTCAACCTACACTCCCGTAAATGAGCTTCTGCTTAATTTATAAAAGTAGGCATGACTTGTAATACATCCAAAGTAATGTTTCGTTCATTTCATTTCTCAGAAAACAAAATTATTCAACTAAATTCCTTCAATTTTTATTTTCATATCCTTTGAAAGAGTAATTAAATTAACTTATAACTTTTTAGAAACAAAAATCCGAACACGTTACGCTAGATATTGTTCATGCTGATATTCTTAATTTAATGAGCATAAGTTGATTGTAATTCTGTTGATTGATATGAAACTATAATATCTATACCAATAAATAATATTGAAGTGTTAGTCTGCCTACTGTCTGACTGTCTGTCCGTTTTTCTGTCTCGAATAGGCTGCGAAACGACTCAACAGATTCCAATGAAAATTTAAGGGTTTAAAAAAAGGAGATTTGATTTAAATATTCGTCTATATTTATTTTCAATATATTGCAGTAGATATTAATGTAATATTTCTCGCGTCAGGTAAATTTTAAAATTTTGTAACTACTGATATGAAAAAAAAGGAAACTATCTAGTTTGTGTGTCGAAACCCGTGTAATGAAAGTCGCTGTGTTACATTATGACCTTAAATATGCGATTTAAGTAAAAATTTAACCATTAAGTGGGGGAAAATTTTTATTCTGTTAGAATACTGAAAATATATTTATTCATTTTTTTGGACACTCTCGAGATACTGGGAGTCTATTTGAGGATCATATTATGACGTTTTCGATGTTGGTTTACTTATGTGTTGACCAAGTATTAAATAATGTACCGGGATAATATAAATAAATTTCCGGACAACGTCGGGTTCCCAGTTAGTCTATAATAATATTAAAGTTTTAATATTTCTTTTTACACCAATTATAACTTGTAGAATGGGTTGATTTTGGGTTGTTTTATTGAATTAAAATCGAATGTCTTAACATGATTGTTATATTTCTAAAATTATAATATTTTATAATCAGTTTATATATTAGCTTTGGATAAAATGATATCTCGTATTAATTGAATCTATTGTGATTTTCTTTGAAATTATTAGCAACCGCTACGAGTTTTTTTCTGGTTAACAGGCTAGATGAGGATAATTATATTCCATTAATATCGTACCTGATATATGAGATTTATACATAATGTTGTCGTATCAATGGTATTTTTGTTTTATAATAAAATATAAACTATGATAGTCCTTCAATAACACGTGGTTATAACACAATGTAATTATGATTTCGTATTTTATAATAAAATAGTGAATATATATTGTAACGTTAAAATTGAAAGTATAACAATGGATTAATGCATTCATTTGCCTACTTCATAAGTAAATCTTTGCTTCCGGTAGGTAATTGAATAATTTATTTGAAACAAAACAATTACAATGAAAAAAGTACATTTTTATTTGTTTAATCTTTTAGATACATTATTTTAAGGCTTTATTAACTGATGATTTTATAACGTATCTGAACCATAGCACATAACATTGAAATTTATGCATACGATTTTTCAACAATGGAGGGTCGATTTTGAAATTTAATTCGACAAGATGTGTTTGAGGTGTTAACGATTCTTTTCATTTTAAAGTGTCATGTATCACCTTTTAAATAAAAAAGAACTTTATTAATACTTCACACACAGCTTGTTTTATTCTATTTCAACATCGATCCGCCATATTGAAAAACACTGCATATTTTGAGTGCCATTTGACTTTATGAGATATTTTCATGAAATACATAAAAACTGAGAAAACTTTGGAAAAAAAATTACTTAAAAATTAATCTGTTGGAATAATGCACATTTTAAACTTTAAAACGACGCAATTATGTTTTCTAAGATACTGTATATCTGCAATATCACTTAGATTAATATTCTCTTTATAGGCACTTAAATTCGAGTGCAGAAGGGAAAATGAGACGGCTAGCGAGCGACTTTCAGCTAACGGCCGACTCATCTGCGCTCACTAAAGCGGACGTAAATGGCTACCAAATTGGCTCATACGCTTAAAATGATTAAATATCGCTTCTATTAAAGTTTTAACGCCTGAATTATGTTGAAAGAAAGACTTAATAGAGCATACGCCAGGTATCATCCTACAGTATGCGGACTTTGATAGCGGGAGAATTTTTTTCATTATTGTAAACAGAACTATGTCAAGCGTGTATTAAAAACACGACCCTGGAGTGAAAAATAACACTAGCAGATCAAATGTTTTAACTTAACCAAAAAGCCATGCACGTTTTTTTGAAATGATTATAAATAGCGAACTGAATTAAATCCCATCTTGTGATTTGAAAAAGACAGGTGAGAGGACAAAGCTAATCGAAAATATAAAAAGTTTGCGAGACTAAATAACTCATTTTCTGTTTCTATAGTGAATCGAAGTTACGAGAAAACCCCACATATATGTTTTGCGTTTAACAAGAGGATTTGAATTATTAAAACACTATTTTGTTGAGATTTTTTATGCTTGGGCAAATTTGTTAAGTGAAGAATATAAATATTTTTGGTAATCACGGAAGGAGACAAGCTTTTACTTCAGCATGCGGGGACATGGTGCTTAATTATATATGAATATGAACCATCATACTTCTACAAAATCCGTTCGCGTTCCAAGGATCGTGAGGGGTACTATTAACGAGTATTTTAATTTTCCCCGTCGTTTACCTTCCTAATTGTATTTCATAACTACATTTCATAATATATGCATATGATTGGTTTCTTCTCTGTGACAACCTGGCTGTTTATTATTCTATCTCCCTCTCCTCCTCCTCCTTCTCTCCGCTCCCCTCCTCTCCCTCGGCTCGTTCATATCTACTGTCTCCCTCCTTCCCACCCTTTCCCATTCCTTCTTCCCCCTCCCTCACTCACCCGTCCTCTCTTCCACAATTCTGCTAAGGCACAAAACCAACACACAGTCGGGGTTCCAAATTGCGCTACAGTGAAATAAATCCCTTCGTGTTTAAGAAGAGCGAATCCCTTTCATCAGTGAGATAATCCAAGTTTTATATTCTTGATAGATATTGTAAACTGGAACTTGCGAAATCGTGGTTGGATGACGACCAATATATAAAAGGGATAGTAGCACCGCAAAGAGTGATAGAATTAAACTAAAATAGCCCGATTTGCAGAAAAGGGTGAGAAAATTTCTAATGAGTATGCAGTGCATAAGTATTTTGATTTTTAAATATAAGTAGACAGAATAAAGAAGAGGTAAACTAAGAGCTTCTGTTTGAAGTTTATTAAAATAATACATTGGAGTTCTTCGCAGTATTTTGTTTGAAAGAAATATCTCTTGGTTTTATTGTTTGTGATATGTACAACGGAAGGGAAACTGTAACATAAAGCCAATATTAGTTCATTTCTATAAAATAATTTTCTTTTTTACAGATGAAACAATATTCTCTGTTTCGAAACGGATATTGAGTTACAAGTAAATAGAGAAAGTGGAAGAACAACCAGCATATTTGTTCAAGTACTTCTTTCCAGAATGTGTTTCGTTGCGAAAGCGTACAAGTATATTAAAATTATATGTTTAAATCTGGTGGCGTAAGAATACTGTGATAACACAGTAATACAAATAATAACGCACAATATTTTAAAATGAACCAAACGGTTAGCTTAAATTTACTTTAAGTATTTGTATTGAAATACAAAGGGGACGAGAATTTAATTCTGTAATTGATTACAAATAAAATATCATCCATTTGTTTAAAAAGATTGTCTTTAAAAGAAAATTTGTAATTATTGAAATAAAAAACCGGAACAGTTGTTCAAAACAGTTTCTTATATTCCAGACGCTTTCAGAAAGCGTTTAATTGACAATGGATTTAATTAAATCACATTGGTCTTATAACCTAAAAACAAAATTAAAAATTACATAATGAGTATTGAAGGATAAGAAGAAAAAGTAAGATGTTAGTAGTGTGCATATGTTATAATGTTAAAATTGAAAAATTGAATATATTACTATGACTGGAACGTGTATAAAAAATAATATGTTAGCAGAAGAGTAACCTTAAAACCACTTTCTAAATGTAATACTGCCCTTTCTTTACACCTGAAGTAGAACAGTTATGACTGTGATTGGGATAAAATTAAAATTTTACTCATGGAAAATTGTAAATATGAAATAAGTGTGTTGGAAGGCATATAAGAGTATATGTAACAAAATATTAACCGAATGCTTAACAAACGCAATGAAATAGGTAATATATAAACTTTTTAGGTCATATGTTTAAAATAATCAATAAATATGAATAAAATAGAAAATAAAAACAATAGTTACTTTATAATAAAACAATATATGTAATGGTTATTAAATTCTGTATTACTTATTTTGATTGATATTTTATTGATTAGAGAGGCATTTCACATGATCACAGACGTTTTACGTATTGTACAAAAAATGTCTGTATTTTAAAATCACAGTTAGCATGTATCTTAATTTTTACATTAATTGTGTAATTTAATGTTAATTAAAATGTTAAAATTTTATAACCAAGATTGTATTTGCAGATAAAAACGACATAATGCCAAAAGCTTCTGTAATATAAAAAAGAATTTTGAGCAACTGTTTTCGTTTTTTATTTTAATTACGCAATAACAAGCTGTTTTATCAATATTCTTATAAAAATGAAAATTTTTTAAATAAACTGTTTTACAAATAATTATCATAAAAGAACATGTTAATTAGTTACAATTTAGTAAATTTCTGCTTATAAACTTTATTAAAATAGTAAATCAATGAGTATCTATTTTTACAAAAATTAAATCGAATAAATTTACGACCAGATTAAATACAAAATTATTAATTAGTTGAAATCACGTTTCGGCACCACATTTGCAACTTCGCCTGTAAATGTTACAAAAAATTGTAAGAAAATAATCGTTACAAAATGTTAAATTTTAGAATCTTAATAATATTAGTAACAATAAAACTTACCATTATTATATTTTTATGAAAAATGGAGGCCGAGAGTGTAAAAAACCAAACTTAACTGCCTACAAGTGAAGCTTCAAACGAAATATGATAGGATGATATTTATCATCAATGAAATACAGATAATTAAACCTGGACGTGGAATGTTAAAAGTGGAATCATTAAACTGTTATCTAAACAACATTAAAATTAAAAAAAAATTACAACAAATCACATAACATCCTCACAATATAATAATAAATGAAACTAGTAATAAAATAATTTAGCATTAAAAGTCTAAATTTAATGGCAAATAATGAAAATAACAAATATTAAAGATTAAGGTATCTTAATATAACTACATTTTAAGGTATGATTATGAGAATTTAGTTCGTTAACAGTTGTTTTAAAAAATAACATTTCAGATAAATTCTGTTTAAATATTGTGTGTTTCTGTAGAAATATTATCCAAATATGGTGCGGTTCAACTAAAAACTTTTGGTGTACCCATTCGTAAATCAATTCATTTTAATTTTATTAACTGTTAAATATTTTAAAATTATCTTATATTTGACTGAATGGAGAAGAAAATAAAAAATTCCCGTTGTCGTTTTGATAAATATTATAAAGTTTGGAGAATCAGCTCATTACATCAAGAATCAATTTCGCTAGATTTTATAATACAGTTATATTGTTGTATGCTTTTATAATATCATTTAATCGTTAAATGTCTCAAATTTCTCAAATGTTTGTGAGAGTTCTTAATTTTGGCTTTCAATTCCGATAGAATGTTCCTTGCTAGTTTATTTGGACAACAACATCATTTCGAAGATAACAGAATGATAGTTTACGAAATTTCATTCCTTCGCATCTTAGAACGAGCAATAACAAATCCTTTTCCTTAAGATAATGCCACGTGCATTGCATTTCACATATTTAAAACAAGAATATGTTTTGTTGTCTGAAGTTTTGTGATTGTAAAAATTGAACAACACTACCACAATATTTTTCGCAGACGACGTAGCCATCTCCTATGAAACCTCCTCTCTAATCTCCAATTTCCAACCACTCCAATCAGCGCTCAACAATGGTCCAAACAATGGCGAATCAGCATCAACCCGACCAAATCAATAACCGTCCCATTCACGCTAACAAAAAACCCTCCTCCCCAAATTCACCTCTATCTAAATAATTCGTTAATCCCCACAAAAACAGAAACTACCTACCTAGGAATCATGTTTGATTCAAAACTCTCATGGAAACCTGATATTAATCTGCTCCTCTCCAAAATCAACCATAAATTCAGAACCCTATATCCCGAACAGAAAAGCCTCTGTTACCATCAGCACAAAACGCCTCCTATTCCTCTCCATAATACAACCCACCTGGTCCTATGCCTCGTCCATATGGGGAACAACATCCAAAATTCAAACTAAACGAAACATAATCCTACGCACCATTACAAACTGTCCCTGGTACCTTAGACATTCTGTCATCCACCATAACATCAAACTTCCCAAAGTAAACTCCGTAATCTCCAAATCCATAAGCTCCCTAATTAAAAGCGCCCACAACCACCCAAACCCAACGATCCAGTAATTTCACGCCACCTTCCTCCATGCTTCCGTCGGCTAAAAAGAAAACTCCCAATTGACCTCATCCTTCTCTCTGATCATTCAGGCACCACCTAACCCACCTTCCATCATGTCCGCATATCACATCCTCATATATCCTCCAATAAACATTTCATTGCCTGTCTACCCTCACCCACACACGTTGTATGCCTCTCAGGCACTCACAAAAATAAATAAACCTGACCCATTCTGCTTAAGTAGGTTAATTAAATGGATTAACCTACCTTCACGTTATAATGTAAATTATATACTCTATTTTGTTTTTATATTATAATATTGTATATACTGAATCATTATTGTCCAATCTAATTACCTGTACGTTAAAAGTTTTTCATATGAATAAAAAAACATTGAAAACGATTAGCAATAATTTACATACATTGATATGTTTGTTATATTAGAGCAATTCTATCAGTAAAACAGTGATGCTTCCTATTCAAATATACATAACTGAATCATGCAAGATAAATAAAAAAATTCTCATCAGGTTTCTTTCTCACTGACTAAAACAACATTTCGTACCACAATTTCGGTTTTGCACGAATGTTATTTACGATGGCCAATGCTTTGTATCTGCGCATCTGAAGTTTGTCCTGCTCTTGTAATCACAGCATCGTGAGTGGGAAATGGCTGAAAATCTGGTTACGTTCAAAGGTGGTGTGGCCTCAAAAATGCATGGACCTTTTTCGTGGCGAGATGAACGGGCGGAACAGACCGTGTCTCCTAATCAAGGGCGACGTGCACGGAATTACCGTTTCGTATCGCCACAATCGCCGCCTCCAATGTGCTGCTTTCTCTCTAAATATTTCACCCCGAAAGCCGGGAACGTTTCTTTTCAAATTTATATAGTATCAGTTCATTTGTAAACATTGTTTGGAATCTTTGTCACATAACTGGTTCATAACTCAATAAAACGATATTTCTTTACAGACTGCCAAGTCACAGCGTACAGTCTCGCAAATCCGAAATATAATTTTAAAAACGAGTAACAAAGTTAAAAAAAATTCAATATATATATAGACTAGTAATTATGCGATAGAAAGGCTATTTTTATAGGTGCCCTACAACACTTAAGCCTAACAATCTACAGTGTCTTATTGTTTGCCTTACCTATTAAAGGTATCGTAGCACTTTTCGTCGCCATGGTATGTAATGTTAGTCATTAAGTGAGGATATTCCAAATGTGTATTTACTGATACATCAAAAACTACATGTGGTACAACCTGGTCCGTTATCCTACTGAATAACTTAAGAAAGGTTCCAAATAATTACACAGCACACTCAACCCAAAATATGACCTCTAACCTCAAAATCGTGTTTTAAACAAATTTGATATTTTGTCATGATGACAAAAGCAAACAATTAAAAATATTAAAATGCACAAATAGCAAAGTTTATCGAAAATCCCCACTGATACAGTTGACAAAAATTCTTTTAAATTATAATGATTAAGAAAACTAAGCTTTGCTTTTATGTTTGTCTTAGGCAAACGTAGTTTGAAATCTGCCGTGGTTACGTGAAATGTGTGAAAATTTTCATCATCCTTCCAAGTGTTCCTATATTAAGTTTAAGTTCATAAATTAGGTTAATTTATAGAAATATATAATTTATGAAAGTAGAAGTAACAATAATTAACTATTTTGAATTGAAGTTGTTCTGTACGAAGCTCGGCCCGAGTGAATGGGTTTGTTTCCCGAGCGTTTTACGAAGAGCGTTGTTCAGGACTATTTAAAAAAACGGGAGACAGGGATTGTTGCAACAATCAACTAAACTGTTGAATAGGGGTCACAGCTTATTGGAACCTTAATATTCAATCCTTCCTAAAAATCAAGGCAAGGAAAATCCCGAAGGAGGAAGTTCTTCATTGTATATGGAACCTTCGTCGGGGGTCAATGAATAAATCAGCTTTCCTTTTCCCCAGGATGCGTAACTTCCCTTCGCAGTCAGAGACACTTTAGTCCTGAGCTCTGCCATGGCCAACCCACGGACCACCTGTCCAGGTCACACTTGTCCCGAATATGGGCAGATTTTCACCCCCAAAAAATGTTTAGAACCACTTCTTTGCTATAAATTTTTTATGGTTGTTGATGCATAAAAATGATTAGTCTTATTCGGACTTTAATGCAGACCATCACTAGAACACTGTTAAGAGTTGGCCGTTGAAAGACACTGGACTCTAATAGAGGATTCTTGCATATGTACGACTTTACTTTACACTAAATTAATGTGAACAGGAGCGCCTATGAAGTTACGTCACACACCGTCATTAACATTTCTCACTCCGCTAAACTCTGAGTTCTCCAACGCCTAAAGCCGCTCACTGCATTGTTCAACTGCAACAGTCGTCAGATGATACGACTTCAATAAAGCCATTTACTAATTCTCCTCACGTTGATTTGTCAACTAAATTATGTAATACTGGCTGGCTTTACATTTATCTTAAAACATTATAAAGCGAAAGCTAAATCAGTCTATGAAGTAGCTAATCAATTTAGGAAGTTATTTCATTACCTTTCGCACATCAGATTTCGTATCGTTTACTTTCAATACAGAAATTAACAGATTAAATCAACAAAATAAAATTATTAATGAAAAATATATGAATACTTCTTGATATAACATTTTAAAAAATCAGGAAAATAATAAAATGTTTAAAATATAAAATATTTATAGAATGCGTAAAAGTAATTGTTACAAACAAAAGTAAGTTTAAAGTATTAAAGGGCAAGAGGCCATTATAAAATACATGAGATAGCAAAAGTATGTAGTATATTACGAGTAGTTCAATGAGGGGCTAGGAATGCAACACTAATTTTATATAACTTATAAAATTGATAAATATAACAGGCTATATCGAAGGCATACGAAAATAAATTACTTAAAAAATACAAAGTATCAAAGTTAACAAGCACTGTAAACATAAATTGATTTTTTTTTAAAAAGTAATAACATTGGAAAGAGTATAAAAAAGGTACATAAAAATAATCCACTTTTCTAATATATTTTCCCCGGAAAGTAGAATTCTGTTTTTGCCCTATTGGAACCCTTGACGACTGTCAGACTCTCATCCTCCACGACACATTCCGGATTTTTGTAGCGGCACGTAGTCAGCGTGGCGATTCTCCTTCAGTCCTAACTCCAGCTTTCATAACCGTTACAAGCACATACATCCATACCAATGCTGGAATTCAAACAAGGAACCTCTGTGAAGCACTGACCGTTACAGCATAGAATGGTGACAAAATATAAATCATCCCCTAAGAGCAAATATATTAAATTTTCCTCAGAAAAGTTGACCGGGCATGAGTCCATTGAGGCGACATTTATCGGAAACATCTACTAAACGTTGAGGTGGAATTGTAGATTTCGGCTGTTTGAACAACATGAGACATTTTTCTGTGAATTTAGAAAAAGGTATAAATGAAAGAATAAAAATACTACACCACAAAATACGTTATGGAAAATATCTATAAAGTTCATTATTTCAATCCTAGTTCAAGGAGCAATTAAAAATATTAAGTTACATCTATCTTTAATTTACACTATGAAACCGAAGAGTATGAAATGAGCAAAATACATTAATGGGACTTTTTTACTTATTGCTTTAGTAACGCTCAGTATTTGTTTTTCAACAAACCTTTGTTCATGTATTTCGAATGCGTACGATTGCGCTCAAGAAACCACGCATAATATGTGAACATATTATTGGAACATGTTTTTAGAAGTTCATAAAATTTACTTTTAAAGTTATGTACGATTAATACGATAATTAGTCAAATTTTACGTTAATCTCTCTATAGAAATTTGGAATATATTCAAAGAAGAGCGTAGCTCCGATTCAGCTTAGAAAACAGCAACTGTAGGCCATTGCAATATTTGGAGAAAAATTGACTAATTTTTATCAGGAGCAAATATACCGACTGTATCTTATCGCACAATATTCGTGTTAGAGATTGAACAAGGTAGTCGATATTTTTGTGTGTGTTTGGCAGCAGCTGGCACTTCTTTGCCGCCAGTGCTGGGGCACAACTGCAGAATTTCATTATTGCACACTGAGCGTAAATATCCAGCCCTTGTAGGAGATATAATTTCGGACAATATTCTCACATATGGAATAACCCATGGTGCCAACGTATATATTGCCTCTGAACCGAATAAATACGGGACTACACAAAATAAAAGTAGTACATCAACGGTTTTTAATCCATTATTTATTCCGTATGTTCTTTCTTCGCTTATTATGTACCCATAAAATACAAAAATACCTAACACTAACTTAATGTGCAGAAAAATATTAATGTTTAAAAATATCATCTCAACGTCCACAAAAGATTTCCAGGCTCATATATGACTTCAGTTTAACAGCAAAATCTTTAAATGTCGAAGGTTTTCAGTAAACTTCTTTTTCAGATAATAGTTATTCATACGTCATAGAATTGAATATTATTAATTTTTAGTGATATATTATCCTTTTAAATTTGTATTGTAAACGAATCGTTCTGTTAATATTAATATTCAAGACTAGCTAACCCCCGCGACTTCGTTCGCGCCGAATAGTTCTTTTTATTTTGCCCTAAAAACGAAACAACAAATTTTGATAAAATTTAATTAATTGAATATATAAAAAAACGGTATCATCTATTTATGATCACTTTAGGGCGAACCTTATAACTCGAAGTTGGTTTATAACCCCGCTACCTTCCGCATCCCCCCTTTTCAATTCCCTTTCTATGCTATTAAAGAGGAGTTGCCTGTTTCAGGATCACCCTCCGAGCCTATTCGAGAAAATCATACAAACAGACAGACAGAAACTTCAATTTCTTTTATTAGTATAGATGATGTCCATATTCTTTACTAAAAATTCTACTATCATGGAAACAAATATATTATTCTTTTTGAGATGGAAATTTAATAAAAACTATTACTTAATTATTACTGACCTTCCTTAATTGTAAGCTTAATGAAATTACATTATTTTAAGACATTTCAATAAATGAAATGAGAAAATTAATTTATTCTCCTGTGAATACGTAGTTAAATTTTAATTTAAGAAATAACTATTGACTATACGTAAAAAAAAATTTTTACTTTCAAGCGCACTGGAAAAACTTATCTGAAAAAAAATCTCATTGGTTTTCTATTATTAAGCCGTTTAATACTTTAAAAAACTCAACTTTATTTATAAGTGTATAAATTAGTGAAAGAAGTAGGACTAAGAATTCAAGTAAAATTAATTGAATATGTAAGAAAAACTTAGTTTGCTAGTTAATGGGCATACCAGCTTAATTTTTTGGTTACTTTATTATGCCTGAATTCATTTCTGGAAATCTTATGAATTCATCATTTCTGAAAACAATATTAGTTTATTTCGTACAAAAACTACAATATTTACGAAAGTAGTGTTGATTAGATACGTAGCTTACGTTATATTAAAAGAAGAGGAAGGAACGAACGTGACTTGTCGTTTCTTATTAGACGTTTCTTTCTCTCAACAAGAGCCGACTATAAAAAAGAAGCACGGGCTAACTTCTTTTCATTTCTCCACAAAAATGCTACTAAAAAATTAAGTAGTTATTGATCTTGACATTAATATTCACGTTCGTTGTTGAGGTAGTCACAATTACAATATAATATATTTTTAATCCTATTATTTTATTTAATCATAAATTAGAAAGTAATATTGTATGCTTTTATATTAATTTAGGTATTAGTCTTATTATTTCTTCTAACAAAATTAAATACTATTTATTGATCCATGAAAGCCTTTAAATCACTAAGACGGAGTACAAACCTTTTTCAGGTGATCCAACTCCCTCAACCACACATATATGTTGATATATGGGGTAATACTATTACTTACACATTTTTAAAATGAAATATTTGACAAATCTAACAATAATTAAGAAAAAACTAAAATATATATTCTTCTATTTAATCTTAAACTGTTACTTTTTTTGCGTTTCGCAGATGCGATTCATTTTAATCGATACATTGTAACAGTAGGAAATCTTTTCCTGTAGAAGTGTTTTAAATAACAAATATTATTTGAATTATCTTATATTGAAGATTTTTCCGGTGTTTGTACTGGATAAGTAGATGTTAGACTTCAGTTTAGTTGAAGAAAGATATGCACGACGTTGGCTATACTGACTAAGCTCTGAAAACAGTGTAAACTTCGTGTCGGAGCAATAATAACACCAACAGGTGACAGAACTCTGCTAAGCGCGGTTAGCTGCCATGAGACCATAGAGATGATGGGGAAATACTACCAAGGCTTAGAACCAATCAGGACGCGACATACACCAAGCGCGTGGAGTGTAAAAAGTAAGGCACAAATTATAAAACCGCTTTTCGAGTGGTTAGCCTATCTCGTTTTAGAGAAGTTTTCACGTCTCACCAACTTTACCAATTAATTCAGTCTTCGAGGTACTCAACTAATAAATTATTAAAAATGTCCCCTTTTTAAGTAACAGTTGCGAAGAGGGTTCACAGCCCTATAACGGTTTCAATAATTTTCCTCAGACTAAATACATAATTAGTAAGTTAGCTTGTACAGAACTGTTCTTCAGACAGATGTAAGCTGTATTTGACCCGAGTGGAAACTCGGCAACTATCTATCCATTATATTAATTGATAGTATCTAGTCTTCTTAAAAAAAGCTGTCGTGCTTCAGTTATGAACGAGCAACACCTGCAAATAATTTATGACGGGCAAAAATTAACAGTTTTCATTACATGTATAAATATTCAAATTCCATTAGTAAAAAAACGCTGCTAATTTTTGAGTATGTTTATAAAACTTGCAAATTATTATTCAAATTTGAATAGAATAAATTAGTAAAATTTTCGAGTGAAAGAATGTTTATAAATACTATCAGTTGACATTCTAATTGCATGATATTCAACATGTATGACAAACAAAGGAACTATGATGTTTGCCTATAATAAACTCTAATTAATGATGGAGAAATTATTTTACTTCTTTAATTACACTGTCTGTAAACCTTAAATAGTTGTTATTTACTCTAGTTGATTTATGGTTTTATAATTGTTATTTTAATATTAAATGTATAAGTAAATTTTTATATTTGCACATTAAAATATGATAGATAAACTATAAAATATATTTGGTTGACCAGGATTTTCTGAATTGAGCATTTTCAACGCTTTTTGTCTCACAGTGCTAAGTAAGTTTAAGCATTGACGTTTTATATCTTAACAAGCTGAAGTCCCCGAAGACCCTCGGCCCCCTTTTTCAGGGAACTCTGATGAAACGTGGTAAGACTAGGTAAGACCGCAGGTTCTCAACTTGGCCAGTAAGCGAGTGGCCCATGCTAATTAGCTCAACGAGCCGGAGGCTTTTCTCTCTCCTTCTACAAGGATTTTGTTGCTCCAACTTTTCGCAGTCAGAAATAGGTTTCCTTATCTTTACCGTTACGGACTAATGAGGAAAGATTAAAGGACTTGCACGATGAGTGTGAACTTAAATAAATATGAACACTCAAAAGTAAAATATAATTACATTTCGTAAGTATTGTATTTAAACTTGGTCAAAATTTCAGCAAACCTACTTTTAAACAATTTACATTTTTATTTATTTATTCTATTTAAATATTCCCATTCAGAAATATAATTTAGCACACAGGCTGGTAGTTCGTTCTACAAAGACAGTCTAAAACAAACTACTATTTTACAAAAATACTGAATAGACAGTATTGAAACAGGATAAAAAGATCGATTTGAATTAAAATGCTGCAGTAACAAATATACAATGCTCAACTGCAAACTTTATATTCAATTAATTCTGTGTTCAATTTTTACATCCTTATGATAATTCTTCATATTTTCTATAGTTGTTGGTTTAGTTTCTGCTATAGTTGAATAAGAAAATATTGTTCTAAAGACTGACCATTTTTAATGCGCCGATATTAAGGGAATAATGACTACATAATGTTTTGTTATATTTAACTACATATTCATTAATTGAATCAAAACCGACCTCAACTTAGAGCTTGGTGCCTCTACCATCTAAGTAATCCGAGTCAAAATTGGCCCTTGAATAATGTTATTTAATTAAATTGCAGGTGATCCTGAGCATAAGTGAACGTAGAAACGTTGAACCAGACGGGTGATCGACTCCTATAACTCAGATTACAGAGCCACGAAGTACCAAGTAGAGGTCCGGGTTCGATTCTCAACCCTGTTGATATGGTTCTATCTTGATCCTTTAATAATAAATAAAATTAATTGCATAGTGACATCCAAAATATTTATTTGAATATAAAAAGCGTTCGATAATACTGGCGGTAGAACTTGAGCTGTTCCTCAAGGAACTGTAACTTGCAGCAATTCAGGAAAGCAGAAAAGCTCAGTCTGTTCATTCTTGCGATAGAATCGTATGAGAGGAAACGCATGTTTCCTGCTAGCTGCTGCCAGAGCTTTGCAATATTAACGCGTTTGAGTAATTGAGTCCCGGAAGTGCAGAGTTCTCGGGCGAGCTTAGAAGCCGCAGAGAACAGTAATCTCCGAGGCCCGCGCCTGAACACATCGTTCGATGAACAAGGTCAAGTCAAACAATACGCAAATATCATTTCATAGTTGCAAGTTTTTATTCAGAGACACAAAAGTTAGGTATATACTATTCTGTAATACATCTATGCATTGTTTTGCAAATGGTGAAGGTACAGAAATTCTTACCACAGACGATAGTTTCGATGTAATGAGATTTTTTGCATTAGCTGCGTGACCAGCGTTGCCCGTGTACTGTCTTTATATTAGCCTGGTACAGTATTGAATTCGGCAATAATTTCGTTTTCATCACGTGATTAGACCGGTATTCTGAACGTTTTCACAGAACCGCCCCTGTCTACTAAGCTGACGGAATGTAATATTCATCATAACTGACCTGATGACTTACAGTACCTCAATAGAGTCACGAAATTTACTAGTGGCTCTAATAAGCATAAGTATAAAAATAACCGGCACTTCTACCCTCCGGTATGCCGAGAGATCCGAAAGTACTCCTAAGAAAGTGAAATTCGCTCCTGGTAACTAAGGAGAATATAAATACTCCTAGTACATTAAGAGGGACAAAAATATTCATGGTAACGTAATATCAACAATATAATAACGTCTCATAAGATTTAACCGATATATAGGAAAATTCAAAAACATTTTCGGATGCTTATGGTAGAGCCAAATTTACCTACAGGTCTCTCTCGAGAGTAGAGATTAGCCTTGTAACCTAAGATAGTGTAAAATTCTCTTCGGTTTTATGGATGGTTTACCCATTTAGTGTTTGTCATGAATTTTAAGTAACGTGTTTACAAATTTTGGCATAAATTGTTAAGTACACTGAGCCCCATGTGTATGGCGCTGAAGTAAAACTTAATGTGCATATTAAATGTCAGTAATACCGTCAGCGAATTTATTCACCACGTTTTTCGCGTTATTTTATGAAACGCACCTCTCTCTACCACTTCCCCGTCAGGATGTTCCGTTCTTTCGCTAAAAATGGAAAGCATTAATCATAAACAAAATATGAAATTCTGTTGGTCTCATTGAATTGACCACAACGAAAATATTGGCCGTTTATTTATGTTTGAAATTGTATACCCTTTCATCCTCTTCATCATGGAAGATTTCTCGCAGAACGTTTCTACCCTTTTCCACAACCCTGTAATGGGCGGTACTGCATCTCAACCAATACGTTAATATCATATTTACAGTCAGCGACTTCCATAATTCCGGAATAGCAGTTGGTTTTCGAGTTAATTTTGTGAAATGCCCTTCCACGGTCACCCCAAAGCGTTCTCCCCTCCCATAGACAATGAAATTATACACAGAAGACATTGGTAGAAATAGTACTAATCTAACTGTCCCATAAAATTTTATTATAAGAAAAATCTACCATTTTTTGCGTGTTTTCAAATTTTACCCAACCGGTAACTCTAGCTCCTGGAGTTGTTAGTCTGTATTACCACCACAGTGTTTGTTTGCGGGTTGCAAGGGACATGGGTACAATATTCAGTTGTAATTGCTTCATTACAATAAATTTTTATATCAATTACAAATTCTCTTTTATTGTATAATACAGTAGTATAGATTAAATTTATAATTAATTGATTAGAAATATGCAGTTTACTTAAAATATACGTAACTTTATATGATCTAATTAAAGTGAAAAATTAATTTATTTCATCTCAAATATCAATTGTAATATTCGTGAACTCTAGAAAATTTGTATCGGTAGTTTAATTACAATATTATGAGTACATTATAATGGCAATAACTCTTTCGTATAAATACATGTATAGGTTAATATCTTAATTTAATCAGTTCCTATACACATTTCCTTTATGCACTACATGTAGTCATTAATACTGAATGTTTACAAAACAACCTGCTTCTGTTGTATGTAGCCATATTTTTATGATATCTACTTTTAATTTAATATACAAATGTTGGAATGTGATGATTGAAATTTACGATATTTTGGTTTGAGTTCACCTTGATGTAGAAAGTAGTGCTTGTTCAGTAAACTGTTTGTGGAGTTTAGTTTTGGGAACAATCTGTGTATTTATTCTAGCGTTTAATGGTGCTAATTGAAGAAAGTGTTTATTTAAATAGCGTTTTGCTGTACAATGAAAATATTGCAAAATTGATTAACAAACCAAGTGAAAACAGGTTAAGTGGTGTGGAATGAAATCTGGAAAGAGTTTCATCAGCTGTTTAGAGAATGAGCTATCTGAAAATCAGAGAAAGCAAAAGAACAGGACTAATAAAATGGAAGATTTTAAGTCAACAAAGCAGCAGTGTGTCACAAGCTAAGTACATATCGAGTTAATCAAAATTCAACAAACGGATGTTAGCTTTATTTGGATATCGATCGATGAATTTTAAATAGGCCCCCAACTATTTATTTTGCAAACACGACACTGATGAATTCACAATTTTCATATTATTTTCAAAATAGGTAAACGGGAACTGCCACCGATTTCAAAATAGTCTGAAACGTTGAAAAATGTAATAAATTTGCAAAAAAGTTTATAATAAAATTATAGAAGACGGGCACGTATGCTGGTATTAATTATGTACAGTATTCTTCACGACATTTAGGATCATAATTTCATTACGATTAACAGTGCATTCCTGGAGTTATAATTAAACATGAAAGTTTTTTAATTTTCCACCAAGACAATAAGTGGAAACTATCATCTAACTGCATATCTAATATATCTTAGGAATAAAACAAGAAGATAAATACTCTGTCTTAAAAAGAAATTCAAGCAGGGGTACAAAAAGGAAGTATTCTTGGATCAGTTCTGTATCTGCTTTTAATGAGTGACATTCCGAAATTAGATGACGTGAAACTCGCCTCGTTCGCTAACGATGTAGCGATATTAGCAACGGAGCACAATCCAGAAGTACGTCAAACCGCTGTTAATACTATTTATGAATGGACCAAATGAAAAGTTAAATTCAATGAGTTGAAATCGATTCATGTTAACTTTACGAATAAAAGAATGATTGATCTGCACATAAACAGAACAATACGAAACCATTTAAACTAGAATGAGTGATAAATTAAAGAAATGAGCATTCGGTTTGAATGTAAAATAAAGTCGTAGGACAACAATGAAAAGTAAAGGATGTCATTGGACTAATTTAGCTAATATGTAACTAGGTATAAGAATATAACACACCATGTATATAGGGATAACAAAAGATATGTAAAATTAACGAGGGATGATAAATTATAAATTAAAAAAATAATAAAATAAACAATAAGTGTAATTATATGGCTAAATGTTTTAAGTAAATTGCATGTTTTAACGTTTCCTGTATATAATGGTAGTCGAAGGATTAACTGTATGAATCGATATACTGTGTAAGAGTAATGGCTGTGATGTATTTAAATGTTAAGTGAGAGATAACCTGAGTATTAATTTTGACTTGATGTAATAAAAACTCCATTTAATACTTAAATGAGAACAGGTATGGCAAACAACAAATGTAAGTTAACATTTTATATAATATTCTGTTTTATGTTTGTAACACATGTACGTATTTTATATATATGTTAGGTGTGATGGGAATTTTATGCAATTAATAATGGCAATAAGCTGAAAGCTCTTGCCCCTAAAATAAAGGTGGATTTTAAATAGAAACTGGTTCAAAATTGGCTTAGTTATTTAAACCTTTGATTATTCATAAAGCATTTTTAATTGATATTGAAATTAGGTAATAAGTAACTAGATATAAGAATTGACAAAATAAATCTATTGGTTCGTTTCTATAGATCAATTTTATTAAGGGAAGTGATTTTTATTGGGTAAAAATCCCACACATCGTGAAGTACGAGATTCATGGCGTGTTTTTGAAGATTTTCCACCTGCCCACGAAAATAAATTAAAATAAAGAGAAACAGATGGAAACACGATAAAATGCTTAATGTTCTCTCCATTTGTTGTTCTTGTATACATGAAGTCATCCATCACTTCGTTGATTAGAAAAATACAAGATATGGAAGCTGTCAATAAAGCAAGCCCAAACAGATTCTCGACACATTGTGAGCGTACAAAATACGTGAACAAGTTACTTTTCTAACTCAAAAAAGATATTTAGAAAATAAAATTCAAAAAACGTTACTTGAACAAGCCTACACTGCGCCAAATATATGAAAACCATGTTGGAATTTTTTTGTATTATTAGATTCCATAATAAGTTTAGATTATTTAATTGAAAGTTAATATTTACAGTTTTCTTTTAAATATTTGACCATATTAGTTGTTGGTAATATGATATTTAAATTAACGAAGATTTTTCAAACACGAATTTTGAAATAAAACGTACGAAATCATTTTATCTCTTAACTTGTGCTTACATCTAACAGGGTTTATACGTTTACATAACTGTATTTGAATTTTCATTTCAAATAGGCACCTCTGCAGTAATTCCCCTTCTTCGTATGCATTACATCAACTTTCTTTATGGAGGCAGCGAAGAGGAAAATGCGTTTCATACTCTAGTGCCTTGATGGAGATCTAGTGTTTCCAAAGATGTATATATGTATATATTTAAGGAAAAACAATAAGAATTTTCTTTTAATTTACAGTGCTTTTATATTCTGTTCTGGACAAACAGTTGGATAAAAAATTATATTTAGTAATTCATTTCTAATTTAAACTTTTTCAAAATTTGGCAAAATAAACATACAAATTTAAGTGCACAGAATATAATTTCTTACAATTTACTTAATTCTTATAATTTACTTTCTTCTCTTCTAATTATAACTTAAAATGTGCAATTCTTCCACGAATTATACGGATAATATTTTCATGTAATGTATTTATTTATAAAGTAATTAATATTTTTTAAAAAAAATACTGTAACTGGATTGTTTACTGTATTGCTTTCTATACGACAATTTATTAAATCTTTTTATCTAACATTTATGTAGGCCAGTTATATGAACTGTATTTACAATAATTGAAGCATATAATGTCGATTATTTAGGTTGCAATTGTTTTAGTAAATCAATTGTAACCTGTAATTTTAACTAGTCTCAGTGAAATTTCTATAAATATGGAACTAGATAATGGAAACTCTTGAACTTGTCATGTATTACAAATAATATTTGTGATCGATAAAAGTTAATAATTTAAAAATAATTTTATAAACAGTACTAGTTAAATCCTCAAAGTTTCATTTAGATCTATCACTATTCTAGAGTAATAAAATTTTATTAAAGAATTAATTAAATTGTGGGAAGTGTGTTCAGTGTGCTGAAAGGATATTACTGTTGTTAATTTTGCTAAACACTATAAATTTTACTTCTCTGTATCATATTTAAATATTCTCAGTTTTAATATAATTATGAATTTATTACGTCTTCCGTTATTCATATCAATAGAAATAGAAATTTTTATAGAATTTAGGTATCATTGCATATGACCCATAACGAAGGAAAAAAATTTGTGAGTTGACCTAAACGTCAAAGAGCAAAATTTAAAATATAGAACAGGATCGAGCCAACAGGTGTAATTATTTGTGCACTCACCTATAATACCAACTGCAGCAGCTCAGCTCTCATTAAAACTAATTGCGTTACTGCAAAGCTCGTGAAGAGTAACATACTTATTACATCCAGCATTTCAGCAAGTTTAATTGAGTGGCATCCACTTTCGAATCGGCTATCGGATTTTACAGCCAAATCTCCACACACAAAACAAATAAACATTCACAAATATTTTAACTGTACCACAATTATGGATTGACAATACTATTATACAGTTGTTTCTATCCAGTTTCAGAGTTAACCTATTATTGAATTAGTTAAGGGACAGACACACACACATATATATATATATAAACGTGTTTGTAAATTTAATTATCTCACCATTTTTTAATTCAGTTTAAATTATTCAATGTAAACTAGACAGTTTTCAACTTAATGTAAACGAACAAGTACTTGAATAAATTATACTAGTTTATAAACCGTTAATCATGAAATACCAGAGTGAAGGAAATAATGAGTATACGTAAGAATGTTGAGATAGTATTAATCTGTAGTGTACACATGTTTATTAAATTATTAAGGGGGCTATTTTATTTTATTTTAATTGAATAATGTTGTCAAACTAAACATTTGGACTTGCAAAAGTCGAGAGTTGTTGAAACTCAGGTATCGGGCCTGACCTCACAACATCCATTGGAGTGGTCCTTCTGAGGGATTAAGTATCGCTGACGCTGGCCTTAGAGTCGTAAATCTTTTTGTCGGGTGGAAGCATCAGTCTCTACATTTTTCCAAGTCTGAGACTTTCCTATAGAACGTTCAGTAACCTCTGGCGCATGAGGTTTCACGTCTTTGAATCAAGAAATGTGAACCTCGTATTGGGAACTAGAAAATGTAATACGAAGTCGTTTTGGCTGAAATCGTGGGTATTTTTCCGTCAGAGGGGATGACAGGAAGTTTAGAAGTGGTAGGTTAGTTGTTGAAGAGTCGTGGAGAAGTGTAGGAGTTAGATGTCGAAGTTAGCTCCTAATAGATGGAGAAATAGTTGGGGACTGGTTGTTGAGCGGTCAAGTTATTATCAGTTGTTGTCTAAGAGATTGAGGAGTTACTGTTAGAAATTGTTGTTAAGCGTTATCATGTAGTTGTTATTAAGAAGGTAGAAGCAGTTGTCGAAGGATTGAGAAAGGGAATTGATGAAAGGAGGTTAAAGCTCGATAAGGTTGACGAAGTGAATGACCTGGATGCTAGCAGAGACGAGGTATCAAGTTCCTGAAGGGGGGAAGGGAGAAGGTGGAGGTGGCAATTCAATGATTTCAAAGGTTCCAGCCAGGTTCCAAATAAACCACATACCCCACAAACCCGTCAGCCATGCCACAGTAGCCATTGCCACTATCAATTAATGTTCGGAATGCACAGACCAGGTATTTGATTCCACCATCCCCTGAGGGCAAGATAATTTTTTAAAATTCAATTTAGTTTATAAAGTTAAATTCATGTTCAATATTGCATATTTTTAAAAGAGCAGGAAGATAAGTTTTAAATTTATTTGTTGTTTTCTATTTTTAAATATATTATAAATTTTAACCTTTCTTATTATTTAATTACCCTACTCTATTAGTTTAAAGTAAATCGAAAGAACCCACAAAATATAAAAAATAATAACCAAGGTTACTATGATTTAAAGTGCACTTTGGTATTATTATTCGTATATTAAAAACTTAACTGTAGTACAGTGTTGCAAATGGTTAAGCGTAGCGTCACTTTACAATACGATTCGTATGGGGGCACAGTTTAGACAAGATGAAATCATAATTCCAGGATGACTAAGTTTATTGATTACCTTTCTCTTATCGGATTTCACAATCATAGGATAATTGTACGTAACTTCCTGAAATTAATAACTATTTTATTAGCTATAGAAATTACACACTATTGCTAAACCATTTTATAATTCCAAGACTAAAAAACTGTTCATTCTTATTAAATAATTATATTTAAAATTGGAATTGATGAAAGAAATTTTAACGTTGTATCGCAAAACTATGGATTACTATAATTTAAATACAATTGAATACATTTTTGTTTTCTTTAATTTCAAATGGTTTTCTAAGAAAATGTAGCTTTTTTCATTTGTATAAAAACATGTAATGAAACAATAAACATCAACACTGTATGTAGTTTACTTAAATCCCCATTTGTTTTTCCCTTTTAGTCCATTTCAATATAGTGCGAAGTGATGGGGCATAATTTTTCGGGATATGACACATAATCTGACAGTATTAGTAATAGTATTAAATATTTCTTTGATCCCATAAAGAAGTAGAACTTCAGGTATGTGGAACGCGTCACAGATTATTGTATATAAATTACTATGAACTAAATAATGTTACTATTTACATTCATATAATTATATTTCACCGATAATAAAATATTCCTAAGTACTACAGAAAAGACAAGATATATAATTTGTACTCGATATATAATATTGATAAACATTGCTAATATATTATATTAAGTGTCTTATAGTAGTGCCTATATTTATGGTAAGGTCTATACTAAGATACACTCCATGAATTCTTCGACAGAGTAGAAGGAATGGCTAAGTAAACAGTTAGTTCATTTTTAAACTTGTTTGTATTAATTTTCAACTGTTTAATAGAGGCTGGAAGTTTATTAAATATGCTAATAGCATTACAATAAACACCCTTTTATATTACAGTTAGAGACTTTCCTTCCTTGTGTAAATTATTTATAATTATTGTATCAAAGCTATGTACATCTGAGTTTGTAGTGAATAGGTGACTTTTATTAATCACAAACATCAGTGATTGAATATACCAACAAGTAAGAGTAAATGTTCCCATTTTCTTGAAGATGCAAGATTTTTTTGGTGAAACCTGACATAGTATTTTGACAACTGTTTTCTGTAATTTCCCTGATGCATTACCAGAAAATTTTATACCATATGCTATTACATAGTGAAAGTATGCAGAATAAACTAATTTTCGTATGTTTTGGTCAATTCAACTTGACAATTCTAACAGTAAAGGTTGATGAGCCCAATTTTAGTAGGAGAATATTAATGTGATCTTTCCAATTTAATCTATTGTGTACAGATATCGTAAAAAATTTAAACATTAAACTTCACTTATTTCACAATTATTTGTCGTTAGTGTTAGAGTTCAATGTAGCATTGTTTTTCTGAAACTGCATGAAATGAGTCATCACTATTGACTGACTAGCCATTAACTGGATCATATCCCTGCAATACGAACCAAAAAATTAATGTATGACATTCATAAAACATTTATAATTGTGAACATATTTCTTTATTTTGATATTGAAAATTTATAGATTCAGAAAAATTAATATATTTTTAAGGAAAAATAAAAGAACTCCTACTCCATACAAAATCTATTTCAACAAAATTAGGAAGCATTGGATTTAAAAAGACTAATTCGATTATTAATATGTTACGTATAAGAAATTTCCTTTGAATCTATGAAATAATCGGTGTTTAGAACTGATACGCTTCGGTTTTCCATAAACTGCACAGAAGCTTAAATAAATTAACGCTAAGCCACAGCTTGTAATTACAAAAGTGTCATTAGCAAGGTAATTACCGCAGTTTGGCCACCTGCCTGCGGCTCCACACGACTTCATCGAACTAGAGTGCCGGTGCCTCAAGTCTATTTGTATAGTCTACAACTAAGTGCCCATAGCTTTAACCTCTAGTGGAATGCTGGGGAAATGGAAAAGGAAAGTCGGTTACAAGTAATACGTATCAGCAATTGAATGTTACATCATTTATATCCTGTTTCAACACTTGTTATCTTACATGTCATGAGAAAACTAAGTCTAATTGACCATTTGCGTGCGCTATACTCATCTCTTTTTCATATGTTTTGAAAATTAAAAATATCAGATAATATTTAATTCACTTCTGTCTTTCTCAAGTTTTCACTCATATATGAACGTTCCTACTGATACAGAGCAGGATTAGGCTAAAAATCATATAAAGCAGTACTAATTTATACACTCAGTGGATAATATATAGGAAACATAAGACAGACTATTTTCAATTGTAAAGCAAATTAACTTATCATTAATTCTATTTCTGCAAGCTTAGGGTGTAGGAATTTATATTTTACTATTATATATATTATGTAATACAAGATGGTTACATAACCTTTTCGTAATCCATGTTTTCGTTTTACGAAATTCTTATAGCGCATTGTCCAGTACAAATTCTATTCTTCGTTCAATGGAAATAATTATTTTTACGCTCTTAATTTTAAGAAAATGTGCTTAGTTTACCTTTCAATACGCTTCTCGTTGAAATAAATGTAACATTATGAAATTAGTTTTCTACTATAGAAGTAGAGTTAATCTAAAATCGGTACTAATATGTGCTGAGCATAATTTTGAATTGTCATATTATTTTAATCATCTTCTAGCAAATGATCATTTTTAAACGTAGAATTAAATGGCGTTTTCTAAGTTATTGTAAATTTATTGATTTTATGGCTAATAAATTTTCATTTTGAAGTTTCTAACTAATTTAATAAACTAGTGCTTGTAATGTTTTCACTGTATTTTATGAAACGCTGTTCACATTCCTCAGATGCTCTGTATTTGAGAAAATATGACTTCTTTGATGATGTTTACAGTTCATTGTTCAAAGTAGGCAGTGTAACCACTGACACGTAACTCCACGCCGTACCCATTCTCACTTTTATGTTCCTTTTTATCGTTCGGTTTCCTTCCGCAGCATAAATAGACTGCAGCTGCAGGCAATCACTTATCGATTGGCTTCTTTCTTTACTTAAATAACTTATTTGAAGAATATCGTAACAGAACAGTATTCTACATTGTATTACTTAGGGAAATTCTTTCATTTAAACGCCGAACAACTGTCTTAATATATGTTTTCAATTTACATGAATATGTTTTATAGGAGGGTAAACTTTTATAAACGTGATCGCCGATACGTGCCATAATATCTAAATATATACTTCTATTAGATTTCGTAGTATTAGACTGCTCATAGTTTATTAGATAAAGAAAAAACACTTAAAACAGTCTCACAAATGTAACAGGTTCAAAGCTTTCGACGTTTGTCATAGTCATTCCGTAAGATTCAAGTGAAAGCAATTTGTATTTAATTATTTGTTTTTGAACTAAATTTTCCTTTTTTATTCTTATATTTAATTGTTTTAATTAGTGTTCCTACGGTAACAATTTAGTTCAGCCGGTCAATGTTATTGTCGGTACTTTGCCAATTTCAATTGTTGGGACCCGCAGCAGGATGGGTTCTACAGCAGGTGAGTCGATACCTTCGATGTAATTTGATAGTCTCAGCAAGATTCCGAACAGGGAGGATGTCTAAGGACACTTATTCGCTGGACATTGATGTATGTGGATTGCAGAAAAATTCTATGTCAAAATGAATTTATTAAACTGTTGGACATGAATGTTTTAAGCCAATTTCATGTGAGAAATAGAAAAGTAGGCTGTGGAGACTCTTTTTCAAAATTACGGAGGTTAGAGAATCATCCTGCTCCCTGTTGCTGGAGGCACGACTCCAGTTGACTCTGGAAGAGGGCATTCTCAGCTCAGTACAAAGACAAAATAACTTTTAGTGACTAAATAAAAGAGATTCAAAATAGATAACGATGATATTTTATATGTTGGAATATCTTGTCATTTTCAATTAAGACACCCATCTTAACATACATCCAAGCAACGAAATTTTCATACAGGGCTAATACTATTTCTGTTAAGCACCGGTAAATGCCATCCATATTTTTTTTTTACAATTTTAACCTAAAAAAAAGTAGCGACTTTCCCGGGGTAATTTACGAATATCTTTCCTTTCGATGAGGTGATATGATTTCGTTGGAAGGTGAATAGCGTTTACTGTGTTAAAGTAAACGAAACATTTTCAATGATTTGAAAATAATTTTAAGTAGTTCCTGAATTAAACTCAGTAACCACTATTCACTGGACGCCGGTGGCAGAACACCCCATTGAAACGTATAATAAAAATATTTAATATGGTTAGAAAACAAGTTGCTGTTATAAACATTTAAGTGTAAAAATACATTATTATTCAGTTATGAGTACAATGTGGACATTTAATTATGTTTATATGCACGGTATTTACATCAGAGTTAATTGGGTAAATATTTGTAAATTTCGTGTTACAATAGCTTTCGATTGTTTTCCTTTAAATTACCCTATGTATAGTTTAAACAATGCACAAATATTTCTAAGTTTATACAATTGGGAATCAAGTTTTAATTTATCACTTAACATTATGACCCATCGAAAGTTAATAGTGAAAAACATGACGAAGAGGTTCTAACATGTATTTTTATATTAACGAATTAATAAACTGCATGTAATGTAATATAATTTCTGATGTAAATAATAATTTAAAGACGCAGTTCTTTTTATGGAAAAACTTCGACCTAAAAATAATGAACAACGTCCTTCATAAAGTATATATAACACAAAATAGGATTTTATGACAGATAAGTGAAATAGTAAAAATGATAACTGTTAAATAATCAATATTTACGAGTGGACCATTTCAGACTGTAAATTGTACTTTGTCGACATCATATAAAAAATAATTTTCTTCTCAGATAATCATTTTTTTCAATTGCAATTAATGTTCTTTAGGCATACTGTGTTAATATATATAAGATTTGAATGCCTGAAAAATCATCAAAAGCTGTAGGTCATGGACATTTTAATTTTGTTTTAAATTTCAATGAATATAGCCTAAGTGGTGCAATTAAAAAATTATACTGTATTACCTTCTAAAGAATACGAATATCAGAATCTTAAAAGTCTAACTCTTGTAAAGTCTTCTCTGGCCTAAACAAACATTTCTTTACACAAAACTTGGCTTCAAAATCATTAAAAAGGTGGATCCTTACAAAAGAAAAAATAGCTAACTTGGAATTAGAAACCAGTCTAATTACATACATTCATCCGGTAGGCTAAGTAATGGGGTATATATATTTTAGATCAATTCTTCTGGGAAAACAGATTTTTTTATATCAAAATGGCGTTTACGAGTCGAATTTATGACACATTGTTGGTTTTTTGAGTTGATAAACGACTATCGTCATTTGCTTGGTTGTTATTTAGCCTTCATGAGAAATAGTATTTATTGCTCAGACATTATCAACTTACAAAATTTATTTGCATAAACATTCTGTCCCAAGGGGAAGAACACCCGTGTTTGTGATTTTTATTCAAAATGTTTAATGAGGATTGTATGTATGTAAATGGATTGTGTAGAGGCTGAGCTATACACTTGAGTGTTGTTTGTACAGTCGCTCATTCTGTAATGGAGTTCCGTTGCCTCGCCGTCTGCAAGCACTAATATACAAACATCCTCAAGATAGCCGCTCCTCTCGGTTGGAAAAAAAATCCCTTACCTGCAACCATACTCTAACACGTTACTTGCTTCATACCTACAAAACAACTTCATGTTCGAGAAATACAGATCAAACATCAGAAGCAATTTTAAATGTAAACAATTAACTTTATTTAAGTGTACAGCATTTTGAAACTGTAAAATAGTTTATTTTTCTGTTTCCTAGCGGGAATGAGTGGGTAAAAAAGGGATTCTGAAATTAAGTGGAAGACGATTAATTAATTCTTATATTGATAAGAAATTAAGGTGATCCTCAAAGTAGGGAAATTGGTAGATGGATTGTCGAATGTCTACAGAAACTGGAATGCATCAGTTCAGAGTACCAACCTCAACTGAACTTAAGAAACAGAAATTGCGAATGTTTTCACAGCGTCGCAAATGTAATTTTAAATCTAATGATACATATATCTAAAATTATTTGTCACTTTGTATGTCCCAGCTATAGGCGTCAAAACCACTGGTCCCAACTAACCAATTTTGGCACATGTGTTCCTTAGGGCCCATAAACATTAATTTTTTAGTTTGCTGAATATACCATTAATCTTAAAAGGTTTCGTGTTCCTTATGCGCATCGAGATCTTATAAATTTGATACGGATTATCTATATAATCGTTGTATAATACTATATATTTCTTAAATTATTAACATTTCGCGTCGTAAGCAACCTATCGTTGGCACAGAGCTCCCTACTAAATAATAAATTCTTTGGATCATCGGTAGGACATGTACGTAAATAACTTTTATTATTCGCGTTATTTTAAAAGAAAAATAAAATATTATGCATTTGTTACTGACAATAATCACTCATTAATGTATTAACTATGTAGTAAGAACTATGCTGTGTATATGCATTGTAGATTAATAGGCCACGTTTTGAGACATTGTAAAATTAGCATTAGAGGGAAGTGTGTGGGGTAAGAACAGAAGTGGGAGACCAAGGAAGGAATAAGCTAATCAGATTAGAGAGGATGTGGTACGTTTTAGCTATGCAGAAATGAAAATGCATGCGAAAGGTAGGTTAGAATGGAGGGTTGAATCAGACAAGCCTTAGGAATGAAAACCACAACAACAAGGAAAAGTTTTTCAACTTTTTGAAGGTGTTTTTTGCTGGATTTCCGCTCTAGCAAAGTCCCCACCCCTTAAATTCAACACAAAAAAAAACTCAAATTTGGAACCCCTCGAGCTCTATTCTCCTGCAGTTAGAAAACTGAAAAAGTTCGAAAATTTCTGAGGAAACATTGTGGATTTGAAATTCGATTCTCTACCATTTCGGTCATATGGTGTTTCTTTCCCATACCACCGTAAATGGGTCAAAATAACACCTCTCTGTAAAAAAACTACCATTTTGACGATTTTTCAGATTTACACAACCTAGGATAGAAAGTAGTCAAAATGGGGCCTATTAATCTAACCATTTCTCTTGGACAACGTCCTCCGTATTGTTCGCTCTTCCCCTATTCTGTTTAGAACTTCCTAGTTTGTGATTCTATCCACTGATTTTCAACATTCGCCTTTAGCACAACATTACTAATCTCAGTAAATTCCTGCCGCATTTCGTTTAAATATTTTACTCTTGACAATTTAAAAAATGAAGTATTTTTCTTTTATTTTGTCGGTACATTTCCCGTGGTATCCATTCTCTCCGAAATCTGTGACGGCTAGTCGAGATACTGTCCTCTTGCATTGTGGACGATTCAACCAGAAACGAGACCAGGTGTGTGTCAGTGTACTGCTGGAATAGACGCATATACGCGTATGTCCTCCTTCCAAAACATAAACCAGCCAAATTTTGCAGTAGTAATGGCCTCTGCTGCTTCAGTGTATTTCACGACTGTCGCAGGTTCTTGAATGGAAGTTGTAAGTCAATTGTGCAAATATATTCCAGATATCAACAAATAAAAATTTGATATTGATGAAAATCTAAAAATTAAAGATTATAACTCTAATAAAAATAAAATATATGACGAAAATCACTAAGTAACGTTATACACAATCACAAATATCTGTTAATGTTAGAAATTCCAGTTGAGAATTCTTTACAATTTCTGTTTACGTATGAAATAGTGTATTAAACTATAAGTATTATGCTGTTAAAGTTTTACTTTTCCTACTCAGGCAGCAACAGACTATTGAAATAGATAAATATTTTGTGAAATTAATATAGATTATCTTGAAATTAGTGATTATAAATAGTAAAATATTTTAGTAAGAAAAAAATCGTATGCACGTGTTAATAACACAACTGACGGTATTAGTTATATTTATCTGACAACAGTCAAATAAATGTAACGCTTAATACGTCAGAAACAATTTAATAAAAAAATTCGTTTTTGATCTTCTTCATGTGTATAAAACTACTTCTTACTAAATTATACGCATGTAAAATAATTTTTTTAATTTGTATAAAATTTTGATATTTATGAATATCAAAAATTTAAGAAGTTCAATCCTAATAAAACTTATGGTTATGTGATTAAAAAAATTTAATATACTTACGTCTCTAATAATAAATTTACATACAACTAGTTTTCTGAATACTACTTAATTTTATTAGTACAATTTTGGAGAGGAATTTCTGTAAGCCTGTGTGTGCTTTTCGACGCAAAGAAGCTACCTGGATCAATTTTAAAATTGTACGTCGGAACTGTGTTGTGTGATTGATCTGAACGGTAAAAATCAATTTTTCTGTTAGCTTTAAATCATTACAATACCCACACAGTATAAAACATTTAGTGACCTATTTGAAATATGGTTTAATGTAAACTTCTAATGTAATTACATATCAGAAACAATTGTTCTTACACACGAAACGTCGATGTAGCTTTACTAAAATGTCTTTTGGGAGTCGTTATGGAAACATGGTTGTGCAAATTCCCTCAGGATAGGTTAACCTCGTTGTTATGTTTCTGCATCATGCCAAACTTTCGTTTCAGACAACATTAAGTTTCGTTTACGACCATATTAAAATTCGTTACTGCACTTCTTTATAAACAGAATAAAACCATTAATTACAAATGTATATTGCGAGAAATGTGTTTAAATATTATATTTCATGACATCTATATATTTAATAATGAGCAGTAAGAAATATTGAGAGATATATATTTCTCAATATCTGACTAGGTAAAAAGTACATAAATATGCGGTTGCAATATAAATACGTGACTATACAACTACTATGTAAATTTTAAGAAACATTTTCCTTAAACACAAACGTGATATCTGAAAATTCGACCGAACAGAAGCTAAGGAAATTGAAATATAGGTTTATAATATTAGACTAATGGTTAAGAAACTTGAGTATTTTGCAAATTGGCCATTTTCTTAATTAAAATTTGGTGCTCGAAATTTAAAAAAAATATGGAGTAGGTAAACATTAAACACAATATTCATTTTCAATGAATCAATTAAAAGGTGCTGTGAGGATTCTATTCAATATGTATACAAGAATGCAAGTTTTAAATCAACGGTACGAAATAACGATAAATAATTTTTGTTATATAACATTATTTCCTTTTTGATACTTTGTTTTGTTTCCACTTTGCACAGAAGTACAGTGGTTATATAATTATAATTTAACCATCACATATACCTGTGGGGTTTAACATTTCTTTCGTACCCAAAGTTTGTTCCACAAAAGTAACTACAATCATCCGAAATCGGCAATGAATAAAATTCTTAGATATAATAATAATTTTATTGACGTTAGAGTAACAATACAATAATTCTTTATCGTTTTCACAAACTTTTTCTGTTTATCACTTTTCCAGTTGAAAGAAAATGTAAATGAAATTTTTGAATTAGCTGGAGTTGTGCTCGACTCACCAAAGGCTCCGTTAGACACGATATAATTTGCAGTTTCGGTACTAAATACTACTACACATATCGCGGCGCGACTACTGAAAGAATATTTAAACAACCGGTGTACGGGCGGCTGTTACATTATTTAGTCAACTCGGAAATGAGGGAACATTTTTGTACTAGTATAAGCACGAAATGCGACTAAAGGACAATATGATTTTATGGTGATTTAAATTGGCGTTTACTTTCATCCAGGTTGGTGATTCTTTATAGCAGGTTTGCAAAGATAAATTACAGTTAACATAGTTATTCAGATGCTGTAAATGATATAATTAATAAATAAGTTAGAAATCAGATAACAGACAAGATTACTAGAATTTAAAAAAAAGTATTTTCTATAATTAATTTTATTATTTTTATTATGATTACTTTGTAGCTAGTTTGGTGTGTACAATATAAAAATAATATAGCATATAATTTTGACACTTTCTGTGTTATTATGATAATTTATTCAATTCTATGAATTTTGAGTAACATTTTCTTAAAATAATGTTTCTAAAATACAATCGGGGAATGAGTGGTTGCAAATATTTAGCCAACTTAATTCTAGAATCGTATGAATTTTTAGAATTAATGTAATTGCAGCCTTTATTTAACTCATACGAATTTACGTACGTAGTAGTTAATTTGTTGTGTTCAAGTAATGTCTTATTTTTTATAGGTTTGCTGTGTGGTGAATTGTGAAACCTTCTCGATTTGTGAGTTTATGCCTAGTACGTGAAGAGAGAGATTGTCTTATTTTTGTAGGAGAGAAGAAAGGTATCCTCGCTGGAACACCGTCCTGTTAGTTTAGAGATTTAAAAGGACACTGATATTTTAAAGAGAGATTTACTGATAAATTAAATCCAGCGGAGAGGATTCTGTACTGGAACTGCATACTGTTTGTTTTCATATAATTGGGAAAGAACTTATATTGATACATTTTTGTGCAGTTATGTCAAGAAAAGGTTTACTTGTTCAATATATATTGTTAAAAGGAATATAAATTTTATTCATTATTCATTATATATATATATATTAATTATTTGATTTCAAGCCACTATTTTGATCGCAGAGAGGAAAACTAGAAGTTTTGTTTACGTGACTCATTATGACGTCAGCAACGTTGGTTTATAGTCGCATCGAGTCGGCATAAGGATACATCGAGTAAACAGTAATAAAGCTTCCAGATAGGCTTAAAAATTATTACAATAGGTTTAAAACTGAACTAATGACAATGAAATAAACTAAAAATAAAACAGAAAAAACAGTTGTAATTAATAGAGCTGTTATTCGAATGTCATTCAACTTGTGGCTGTCTGCGGTGTTGCATAAAACTACGATTGAGAAAACGTAAACTATTATTTTGCATGTTTCCTTAAGTCTTTAAATAACTTTCGCCCAGTGCTAAATGCTCACGTTCTCCACAACTCAGCGTATACAATACACAGATGTATTGCGCAGTGGACAGGTCCGCCCATATTGTAATAGGGGTAGACAGGATCTCACTTCAACTGTGGCTTTGTAAACGTCCGTTAATAGTGTAAAAGCAATTCTGAAAAAATTGGCACTAGTAATATATTACTGTCAGTTCAAGATATGTTCCATGTCAGAAACTCATCTGTAAAATGTAACAGATAATACGTATATGGCATGTTAAAAATAAGTTTCCGCAGAATCTATATCCCGTTCGGATAAATACAATTTCCTCCACAAACAATAATACTTCACTTCCCCCTCTACTTTTCCTACTGTACATGTAAACATGTCATTTAGAATTTCATGAACATAACATTGTGACAAAAATCTGTAAAATATATTATACAATAACATATGCGTGTCTGTCGACAACACCAAAAGATTTATATAACCTGTATCTCTGGTAGATCAGTTTGTATAAAAACAAAACACAAATCAAATCAACCTGCACCTTAGATATTGCATGAAGTGTGACATACATTAATTGAAGCTAAAACCGTTGCTTAGAATCCTAGAAAGATTTTTTCCATTATTTTGGAAGAGTATTCTTAATATTCGTCGAAAGTAACGTCGAAGAAGGCAAATAATATAGCGTATTTTAAATTTGAAGGCCTAACGCGTTAAAGGGTATATAAATTTTATTCATTTCTACATATATATATATATATTTAATTATTTGATTGCAAGCTACTATTTTGAACCCTGAGAGTAAAACTAGAAATTTTGTTTACGTGACTCATTATGACGTCGGCAATGTTATGCTGTTCCTTATTCATTATCGGTAATGCTACATGTCTAGTACTTTATTACAAGTGATGTCATTGGGTGATGCAAGGCCACACACCTCGCGTTAGCTAATCGCTATCGGTATTCAAATTTAAAACAAAGTAAATATTTGTTTTTTGTCTGCAAAAACACCAAACAACACGCGAGCAATGCAGCGTGCAACAACTATTACCATACGAAATTCAATTCAAAATTTTCACCTAAATCATGTATCATTGAATTATCTTGAGTAAAAGCCAGAATTTAAATGAGGAATTATAACACGTAATTATTACATAGACCATCAAGACAAAATTAATTAGACGCAAGTGTCGTTACGCGTTAAATATAAATAATATAGTAAAATTTACGTTTTTTGGAGACTGTAGAGTAATTGTGTAATGAAATGTTTGAATGTGTAGTATTAAAAGCGAGACAGAACCGGGCGTGTTGCAGTATATTTGTTGTAAAAATAGCTGTAACTTTAATATAGACACGTTACGATTAATCCAACTATTAAATTTTGTATCCAACTCCATTTAACGTGTACATGTATGTGCTGTTTGTTTGGACACGCAATACAAATAAGTGGTTTCTAAACCAAAAATTTCCCTCAGAAAATAAACGTGGCTCTCATCGGGAAACTGCCCTCGTAACTGTACTATAATGGTGCACATTAAAAAAGCCCCTCAGCAGTAAAACTACGGCTGCGAAACGACTCGTATTTTAATTTCGAAGTTATCTCTTAGTGAATTGTGCGTAGAGGGCTGCAGCAAGCAAGGGGAAAGGACTTGCTGTTAACTGGTCCACGAAATTGAATCACACGACCCACCTGCGAGCACAATCGTAATAACTTACACAAAGCCACAGCCACGGTGCGAATAAACGAGAACATTTGTAATATTCTGGCCGATAAAGACGCGAGGAGCGGATGGCCCACACAGAAAACACCGACCTCCAATCGCTCCAATATCTGCCTCGCTCTCTCATACGTCTGCTTCTTTTACGACTCTGCTCCAACAGGTTCGTTTATTTCGTTTCGTCAAATATATTCGCGATTAAAATGTATCTGCTGAATTCAAATGATAGTACTGTACCTATCACGGACACTTATTGGTCGGTATCTTTCTGCATTTCAATTCCACTAGCAAGTAACTCTACATCGAAATATGTTATTGATAATATTAAAAGTCAACAATAGTATCTAATGTTTTCATAACGATAATTACGTCTGCAAAATTATCAGAGAAATATTACAAGAAATTGAAAAATATATATATTTGGTACGGTATTGAAAATCACAGGGTTGAAAGTTATATATAATTGTATTCAGAAAATAATTACGCTTTGGATTTCATAAAAATCATAAAACAACATATCTTTGAATTTCACAAAATATCTTACAATTAATGGATTATTAAACGAGAAATTAATATTTTATGCATATATTCTTGTTATTTGCTTCACGTGTTGAATTTCCTAGTGCATAGGCTTGCGATACTTTTCCTTTAAGTATTAATTAGTTGAGTTTCATAAAAAATAAATGTAACGTAATTTTCTTATCTTTAATTGCTGGTGGTTATCAGTTATTAATGGAACACTTCAGATCTTAAATGGATAATATTGTTTCCTGATTTGTATCGGAATAACTACGTAAGACACATAATGCTTTTTAAAAAAATTTAAACAGAATTTTTGGGGTAACAGGCAACATGAGGGTGATCTTGAAAGACGAAACTCCCCTTTAATAGCATAGGAAGAGAATCGAAAATGGGAGATGTGGAAGGGTTGACTAGGGTCCCTGGGCTGTAGTTTAAGGATCCTACCCGGTGTTTTACCTAAACAGATGCAGGGAAAGCCCTCGAAAATCTTTCGAATGACAGGAGACGAGTTTGCTGTGGGGTCGCAGCAGTCCCTTCTCCACTAGTTTTAGGAGGCAGTTGACCGACTGATCCAATGGGATCAGCAGACAACTCTTGCCTTATGCCCAAGGCCTTCGACCCCTGTGCATATACCTTCCAAAATAGCAGAAGGTACCTCGACATGTGAGAACTTTGAAGAAATAACAGACAGATAGCTCTTTTTATTTAGCCTAAAAAGTGAAAGAATAGGAACTGAAGTTTGATAACGTTGAATATATAAAAACTGCGGAACCGTTTATGTATCTGATTTTTCGTATCCAAGCATAAAAATATACATGTTTAATGTATCAGTTTTTAACAATTTTGTAGTTCATACTTTTTATGGTTATTCTGCTTAGTTATCTATAAAATGAAAGTTTTATCGTCATTTTTCTTTATAATTAAGCATTACATGACATCTATTTGCAATTATGAATTATTCGAGAAGAGCTTCTATATAAACTATGTTTCTTGCGCTAAAAGGACAATATTTGTCGAGTTGTACTTGTGTAAAACAACTCTTTCTTAAGTCAACGACGACTTTTTCTATAGTTTGGCCTAGTGACGTATTAACTGTCAATGCGAAACACACAGTAACGGGAAACTGTAGCCATTTCAATTGAAAGGGGTAGTTACTGGGAATGATTGGTATCCGCCGAATGATACTGTGTCCCCTTTGTCACAGCCGACAAAGATGGTTGCTTCAATGACGGTTCATTGAAATGCAAATACTCGTAACTTAGTCCTATTACAAAGTTTAGGGGGTTTAAATTCCTTAAAAACATTATAGGAACGTCAATTTTTTTTGTGAGTAGGTAATCCAGGAAGTAGAATACTGCTTAAAAATTCGACAGGACAGTCGTGATTGCAAACAGTATTTATAGACTTGTGTGTTGTCGCATCGCCAGGAATTTTACCTAGAATTATTTCGTTACGGTTATCAACCATGTCACGTTTTGACACAAAAAAAGACCTTTTACAAAGCCACGAATTCTCTTTACTATTATGATGTTCTGTCATCGCAAATATTGTGAATCGATGTTTCTGTTTCTTACGGCCAGGCAGAGACAATCTGGTAGCTATACTTCGAGACTTGTTGATTTCAGGGTAATTTCCCTCGCCAACATCTAAAAGAATTCTACAAAATTCTGTTGCTCCTGACTTGTTTCGCATATATTCGATTAAATGAAGTTTTCCATCTTTCTCTATAATACATAACATTTAATGCGTGCATTAATCTCGTCTGCACGTGTGGCCCTTGTGAAAACCCGCAATGTCTGCCTGAAGCCCCGTACAATAAAATAGTTACATTGCTGAATTACCTATTGTCACTTCTTATGTCCCGCAATGTTCTGTCTACTGTCTACTATTGGTACCTTATTAAAACCTCTGTCCTCAGCTGCGAGGCGTATTTTCGGGTTTGTCATCGCAAACCAGCGTTGACCCTATTAGGGCGGATATTTAGGTTATGTGAAACAAGATATTATAAAACCATTAATTTTAGCCGATTATTGACTTGCGTGAAGCTGAAGCTAAAAGCGAACACATGTTGCCAGTCCTGTACCGGAAATAACAATGCTGTCTCAACAACAATGCCGTGTCTTCCAATCAAAATTTGTGCTGCAAGAATGGACGTTGCCAAAATTACGGTTAAGTTAACACTGGAAGTAGAGATTAGTGCATTTATAACGTATTCCACCTCACTCAACCCCGGGTTTTAGTGTGGCAATTCAGTGGATTTACATATATGTATAATAATATCGTCTGAACCCTGCAAGATATCGAAATGAAACATGTTCGAAAATTTTGATTTAATTCCTCAAATTTGCATTGAAATCCGTTGAGCCGTTTCGGACAGACAAACATTTCAATTTTATTTATTGGAACACATAAATAGGGCATATTTTTAGCAAATCAAAAATGTTATTGCAAGTCTGTGAACGCGAAGTAGGAAAGGTGAAACAAATATTTTATGCCTTCAGGAAGATTATTCATCTCATAAAAGTTTCTCTGTTGGTGCTATTTTTCTTAGTTTGGTTTACAATATGTAAAAAATTAATTCTTGTTAGGAACCTCCTGCTAATAAATATTTTTTATGAAATAATGTTTTTTTTTGTATTTAGTAATAGTTGAGCTAATGTAACTCGGTAAAATATGACGGTTGTTAGTTTCTCCAGTTCTGAAAGTTATATAATTTTTTATTAACATTTTATATATTTTTTCGACCTGTTGGGTGTCAGATATTCAAGTTAGTGACCACTTACTGATTTCCTTGAATCGTTATTCTTCCGCCCGGATGAAAGGGAAATATAATCATCCTATTTATTATTTTTTATTGTCATTTTGGCCGAGACTTTTATTAATTAAGTAACAATAATATGCAATTTTGTTCAATTTTCTCTTTTATACTACGAGGGGCGAAGAGCTAGTATAAACTAAATTACCATATCGCAAATATGTTTCAGCAGATTGCCACCGCGATATGGGAAAGTTTCATATAAAAAGGATTTATGAGACGCCGTTGTATGATGAACAAAATTCCAAATTCTATCCATATGAATGCGTTATTAGATTTCCTGGAATGAACGCTCGCATATTTGGCAAGGTACTTCCCCATTTGTTATTCAAATTGTGCTAATCGTTTCAGTGGAGGATTCGGCAGATGAGATATTGTGAGCTGCGACAGAACAAGTTACGGATTAATCCAATTCCCTGGGAAGTCACAGCCGCTGCCGTATTCTGAAGATATCAGGACCTTGATTGCGTCACGCCATAACTAGACTTTGGTGGAAATTCGGTTACAAAAATAATAACGCAAACAAAACACATTCTAAGGCTTTTATCAACGACGTAACTGAATGAAGGGGCGTATTGTCAAAAATTGTATGTGATTTTATGATCTAAAAGAAATTACAATCTTGAAAGTTTTTATGGTATTTTATACACCAAAATTTAACCTTTCTGCATACTGGTAAAAAATGTGATAATGTAATAATGTGATTAAATTAAATTCACTTCATTTAATAAGTCCCCTTGGAATTGGCAGCTTCTTCCAGTGCGATTATATTACCGATTAGTTCAAGATTATTCTAACACTTGCCTATTTTAATGTGTACATAATGGTGGGAACTCTGAAAAGCATATACTCGTGAGTGTTCACTAAGTGGTTAATTTCATAAATTGTAATTAATGAATATAACAGTAAAAAAATTGTAAGGTATAAAACGTTTCTGAAATCAAATTTTTGGTAAATATAATGAAACTATCTGATTTTCAATGATCATGAAACGTCTGTATGATCTTTTTGCTGAATCAAAAAATATAAAATATAAAATAAAAAGAATGTTTCGTCTTTTGCCTTCCTGTAATAATATTATTATTACTTACTCAGCTGCTATTTGGCATTTGCCTGGTGGCTGCTATATACAAAGAAATCAGAAATAAAATTACAAAAAGAAAATACAAATCACACTAAGGAACAATGATCTGAAAAAGACAAGAGAAGTCACACAGAAATCACTTCACTGATTGTGTACAAAAAATTAAAAATGCCCACTTAATGTTTCTTAGCCTATTCGTAAACTGATTTACTCTACCCGGAAAAGGCGTGAGTATTTCTGCAGGCAAGGAATTCCAATCGCGTATAGATCTATTAACAAAAAAAAATTTCCCTACGTCAGCGCAATGCCCTTTTTCTTTATATAACACGAGTATACCGACCTTTGTGGTCTAGTGGCGAACGTCACTGTCTCGTACCACAGAGGTCCCGGCTTCGATTCCTGACAAGGCTTGGGTGTTTGTGTACATCTTTGTGTGCTATTGACCAATCTCAAACACATTTGAAACTCAAACTGATTAAAAGAATGGCGATCTCTGCCGAAAACCTCGACACCAGAGGACAAGATTAAGAAAGAATAATTCGAGTAGCCACATGTACCTGTATATTTCAACTCCTCTTTCCCGCAATGCTCATATTGCACAGAATCTTTTATCTTAAACAACTGTATGACCTTTTCAACTCCAAGCATGAAATCTATGTGAAACCCTGATGACAAATGTACTCTAATTTCAGACGAATATTTAAAAAAATCTTATTATGACAGTCAATATTACTTTAGTATTATGTAAATGTTTGACTCAATTTCTAGTAAAGATGAAGTAAGTCAGAACTGAGCTGTTACTAGAAGCATTGCTGTAGATAAATATTTCATGCGATGCGCCACCGGAGTGTTAAGATTTATGGCAAATTAAATAATAAAAAAATTCAGTTTCAATCTATATACTTACTTTAATTTATTCTGAATCTTCGATACTTTCATCTTAATCATAAAATTATTCATGTAAATTTAACATCACTACCACATTATAAAAACTTTCGTATATGTACGCTTCTCATACTGTTAGAAATTTTTAAAAATTTATTTTTGTTTAACCTCATATTAATTGAAATAAATATTTCATAATGAAAAAGGTCAACGCAGTGAGACCAGCATTATGTAACAGTCATTTCTTGCTTTAGAATGACCAGCGTGTTGCCCTCCAATTCGTATAAGGGTTGCACACTAATGGAATCGACAATTAGGTTCTGAACCAGCAAAAAATGTCCAGCCAGCGATGAATTAGCGATCGCATAGTACCTCTGTAGTCGTGTCACGATGTCTTTAGTTATTTCCTTGGCTGGAAATAAATGACTCTACTGAAGAGAAACAAAATACGCCAACTTGTAATAAGTTGTAATTGTGATATAGTATAGTTCTTGAAGATGATCTAAAACTAAATATTAACAAATTGTTGAAATGAAAAGTTGGTTTAATTTCTATAATGATTAGTTTGTTTTACTCAAACGGTGACCGTAGATATTATATTTTATAATTGTGCTTATGGGTTATAGCGTAAATTGAACAAACATTTTTACCGAGTTTGTGGAGCAGGAATTAGGTCTAATTGTATTGTCTCTTTAAATGGTAGTGACCAACAGTGATTAATATTAAATGGAATAAAATGGAATAGTAAAAAATACTTAGAAATTGAACTATAACCACCGAGTAGAATACGAATTTTGTATAATTTCGTTCTCTTCATAATTTAAAGTGTAAATAAAACGCTTATTTAGGTATCTAATTTCTTAAATATTATCCCCTCATATACTGAAACGTAATTTGTACTACTATGTGTATCGATGAATAACTTTACTAAAACTCTGAATAAATATTACACTATTTTTCATTAAATAATTTTTCATTTTTACTGGACATTGTTCAGGGTTAGTAAATAAGAGTGAAAAATTGTGACTGGGCAAGGACCAAATTCTGGCTGTAACTTGTGAATGAATTCTTGTTTCGGCGTCTAACATATCTGTGACTTTATAAATTTGGGCAGCATTTCGACAGATGGTAACCTACAAAACTCCTCGCTTTTAACATTTTAATGGTATACATTCGTAAAATTGGTGTCTTCAGCTGCATATAAGTTACGTATATATTGAAAATCTGCTTGTATTAAGGCTCCGTAAAAAAACCTTAAACTAAAATTTCAGAGTGGGGCGGAAAGGGATAGTACTGTAGAAAGCAAAATATTTTTTTTCAAGAAAAAAAGGAAAAATAGCATACTCAATTCATAAGAATAGGTTACAGAACGCTGTACCCAAAAAGAATAGATTAAGAAAGAAAAGGACGGGAAAATGTTAGCAAAGACTGCGCAGTTATAAAAAAATGTCCATGTAAAATGAAAACTTTATAAATCTATCTACCGTACCCTAAATAAGTATAAGAAAGAAAACACAAAATGTGTTAAGATTTTTCTTAAATTTAATTTTAGTTTTTGCTTTAATTTTATAAACAAAACATTGTCACGATCTGCCACTGGGGCAGAACGGGAAATTTGTTTCTTTTTAAATATTCTTAAAAAATATTAATTTTAAGTTGTATAGATATTACATTAAATAATAAATAGAATAAACTAATTTTTTTCACTTTTATGAAACTATTTTTATTTTTCATAATTTTACAAAAATTGTTAAACAATAAGTGTCCCGTTGCTGCCAACTTCCACTATATATGGAACTGATTTACAATGATGAATTAAAAAGATATATATATATATTTATGTGTGTGTGTGTGTTTGTATCTGTGTTTTTAATTTGTTGTTGTAAATCAGTTCGCCAGGTCCTTCAAGACCTTGTTAAACTTATAATTACATTGATGACCTTGACCCTCTTTTAGCAACATTGGAAAAGATAAACAGAACATAAATAAGTTCCGTCGCCGAGTTTGCTAAGTACATATAAATTGGTCGTTATCTCGATTTTCGATTAAACCGAATTCGCGGTCGTCAAATTATGGAGAGTTATTACTTGGCACTGCTCAGCAAACGTAATTAATCTGCTTTATTCGATGCATGTATCGTACTCATCTACTGCGAGTGTGAAGTCAAACGTAATTATAAATCAAATCATTTTATTAGTAAGGCACGCATTTATAATTACAATAGTAGGATAAAATTATGCCAGTAAATATATTACACTTCAATGACATACAATATTGAGATTTAAAGATCCTTAAACACAAAGACGTCAACGATAGAAATCAAAATGACGCAGAACGTCAAATATCCTATAAAAGTTTTGCTCTTTTCTATACAGCATATTTTTCAGGAAGCAAATCCTACTGAAATTGGGAAATGCAATATGTGGCGTAGGGTACCTAATATAATTATTTTCTCTTCCCGTCCTAAAAGGATTAATTTGTTAGTATTCAAATTGTCTGGCTGCTGTTTCGAAGGCAAAACTTGTTGTCAGAACCTTTTATTGTCAATCAGACGACCGTAAAGAGTTTTCTATGGGACTAATTTAAATTATTTCAGAATTATTTCGAAGCGAACGGACCGAGGTCAAAGTATAAATTTATATCTTAGGAAAAGCACTGACGAAATGAAAATTCTGCATCACTTCACACCGCCATATGCAGGCAATATAGACTTGTATTTACAAGAAGAAGATTTTTTTCCAAATTAAATATTAATAAGGGCACGATTTATCAATTACATTTAAACACTTAAATATTGTAATCTATACACTCAAAAATGTAAAATTTATTACTGTTATTGCATCTTTCATTTTCTCTCCGTTACCGATATATTTTTTCGTTAGCCTATATAATTTCAAGATACTGAAAACGTCTGAGGTTAAAATTTCAAGTGGTTTCTTTGCAAATAACGATTTTATTTTGTAGGACTCATTTTCATCCTAAATTCCTGTTTTCCTTCCAGAAAACTGTACTTCAATTACAATGAAAATCTCCTTCCTCAACTAACCATTACGACGGAAATGATCACCAGATGTGTTGAAATTTACCGGCAACAATAAGCGAAGAAAAATTAAAATTATGCATACTTATCATTAAACTTCAACGAATTTTATTAATAATAAACGTTATTATCTGTCAAAATAGACATTTCAGTTATTTGAGAATGCAAATAATATTTTCGTCAACGTATGTGTTGGTGTTACAATAGGATCAGCAAAATTCTAATAATGACATCGAATAACTTCTTTTGTGATGAAGATTTACTGTACGTATTAGTTGATATGTAATGGTTGAACTTTTCGCAATCACGATTTTTTTTGTAAATACATTTTCAAATATGTCATGTTGCACGGACATAAGGAAGATTCCCAATGAAATAGATTCTGGTGCTGTAAATGTTTTCCGGGATTTATTTTGATTCGTGTCAGTAATGTTTCCTAAACGTGTTCGAAAAAGTAATTTGTGTAAGTCATACGAGACGTTTGCGCGGAAACGATCACCATATATCAAACGAATTTGTTCCATGACATGGTTTCTCCTACGCTTACGAAACAAAATACGATAAATTTTGAAACTGATCAGTTTTAAAATTTTGTCGTAGTCTCGCTCTTATTTTCCTCGATATTTCTTATACCAATTATGAAAACCATAATTTAAAATGACTTAAAAAGTAAACCCAGCAGTGGGATTAGTCTATAAGAGTATAATATATAGTTTAGTCATAGTTAAAACTATATGAAAATATGATGTTGTCTCATAAACTATTTATTACGACGCATTTCTAAACAAAAAGATTTTAAGGTCAAAACTGTTAACTATGGACTATGAAATCATTTTAGATGCAGAAAAAACCAAATTGGGAAATCGTAATAAGTTTTAATTTTGTTGTACGAAAACTTTGAACACCCCTTCTTTAAAGCACGTTAGATACGTAGAGCATATTTATCTATTATTTCGCACGAAAGAAAATAGTTCCTACTCTTGTAACGTGTCCCATAAATAATGTCCTTCTGAAACCTTTCATATTTATAAAATTTATTCGTCCTCCGTTTTTTATTTTAAATGTACAACACAATATTTATTTATATTTGCATTAATTTTCACGCATAATTCGATTGTTATTTTATATAAAGTAAAACAAATTATGTGACCAAAAATAATCTAATGAAAAAGCGGAGTTTTCGACACTCAACAATTGATTCAGACGTAAAAAAATAACAGTTTATTTAAAAAAGAATTTAATTTGCTAATTTTTAATTCAATGAACTTAAATGGAAGTAAATTAGAACGTTCATGTTAATAAGCTACTGCATTACAACCAATTGTTTTACCCCCGCAGTTCCTCATTTATGTAAATGTTAACATTGGGGATGACAAAATTGTCCTAAATGAAAACAAACATAGCAACACGAAGTGTACAACATATAATATGGAGTTTCCACACTTATTTTTCTATTATTATTGGATTATTAACAGTTTGCACAAACATCGCACTCACATGAATTCACAATATAATAGTGTAAACATTAACTGCAAACAAACGGAAAGCAAATAATATATTTGGAGTGTCACTGGGACTGAAATAAATAAATAAATATATAAAGTGTTGTGACATTTGTGGATTATTTATTGAAGGTTCTTATTTTAATAGTACCGAATGAAAATTTGAATATGGTCTGTCGATTTGAAATTTAATCTACCAATTGAGAAATCATGTAAGTTTTACGTAGGTTCCTTCAATTTTCCGATGAAATTTTTACCCCTTTCTTTAAAAGTTGGCATTATATTTTAATTAGGACGTCTGAAATTATCATTTACGAAAACATTCCCAGTCAAGCATATTAAACGTTAAAATAATTAGTCGACAATAATGATCTATGTATAAGATTTATATACAAAGAGTGTTTGAATATAGCTTGGTCGAATTGTAGAATATACCATGTCCCTAAATCGGTACGCTAACTGATATTTTCATGAGATGGTTATTAATACCTGATTGTATTATATTGTTCCATTTAATATAAGTAGTTCTTTCTGTAAAGAATTTGACGTCTTTTTAAGTAACTGTAATTGGATGTGAACAGTAGGCGACATCTTTAGGAGCGAAATAAAACCAACCGGATCTTCGGAGGCAAAGCTTCTCACAATATCGACTAGGAACTCCATTACGTCAAGTAAGGAAGTTATAAGCAGCCCTACAGGGAATACTGCAGCCACAGAAAAGACAGCCGTAAGTTTCAAAAGCACGATTGCATTAATGATCGCCTTGCTACCACCAAGGAGCATGAGTATCATGTTAAATAATTAAAAAGAGTAACCCAATATGTTATGTAAATTCAATGGTTTAATTTATTTAATAAAATACAAAAGTGAAATGTAATTTATAGATAAGAAGTTTTTTCCAGTGGTATATTATGAAGTGTATCGGTAGATATATTGTATATATACACACGTTCGAATCTTATAAATCATTTCTTCTGTATATTATCCATATATAATAGTTTTTCAATTTTTTAGTTGTATGAAATTTAAATTTGTTCTCAAACTATTAAGAATGACCACTGGCAAACCTAATTAATTTTGTCATCTGATATCTTCATTACACTATTTCTGTCAAATATTGTGTGATAAAGTAAGAAATAGTCACTCAATTGCGTTTCCACTCTGAACATACCTCTCATCAACATATATAGCTGGAGAGAGATGCGCATTGGTTACTTTCAAATTATAACAGGAAAGAGAACACTTTAACTCGAACCTATCTGGAGGTAACTTCGTGGTGTAAAAGTTATTTCGAGGAAACATATTGTATTCAAACCGGATATTTTGTGTGTGAAGAATCTCATCCAATGTAATTAAAGGACAATAAGTATAGGTTGCAGTAAGAGGCCTTCCTCTGTCCGTATATCTCATGAGCTAGTAGGAATTCTTCCAACGACTATGCGCGCTGACTACAATACTCTCCTACACTTCCTACTTCTTCTACTGCCCGCACAAATGCCGTGATATTATTAACTCTAACCTCTCTTGTGGTAACTTTGTAGTGTAAACGTTATTTCGATAACATTGTTACCCGTAAACATTGATTCAGGTTCAGGATATTATTTATGTCATAATATTTAAAGGATGATAATTATATAATACTGTATCTATAAATTACTGTAAAAGGTATTGTGCATTTTTTCAAAGCTACCACAAACTTCAAGTCATTTACAAAAAGTAATAGGCATTATTTCTTGCAAAAATAATTTGTTTAAGCAAATGCTGTCTTTACAAGAAGTAGCTACTCTGAAAAAATAAAGCTAAGTAAGTCTCATAAGGTATACATTAAGTCCGGGAATTTCACATGCCTTCTTTTGACTGTACAAATGAACAATAAAGACAGAAGTATGTCTCTGTTACTAACTCGAGCTTACCCGACAGCTAACTCTAAATATACCTGAATGAACAAATTCGCAGGAAATGTATGCTAACTTAAAAGACTCTGTATTTATTTTGAAAGCACGTTTCAAGTCGATACGCCATCTTAGCAATAACTTGCTACGGCGGACAGCTATGGATGTAAAACGTGTAGCGTCACTTTTACGTGGTTATTACAATATTGAAAATGCCATCGGCGATCGCCAGCCTGTACTCCTTAGCGACAGTTAGCAGGAAATATAGCTTTTAGCGCAAAACCACTTTATATCTGGTGGTTCCAGGAATGTTCAGCGGTGTGAATTGAGAAAATAAAAATATTTGCAGTTGTTTTACCCATATAGGGAAAAAATAATTGGTATAAGGGAATTGTGGAATGATATATGAGCTAATTTCTTTAAGTACTGCACAAAAATCGCTGCAAACTCTCGTGATATTAAGAGTTTTTTTACAAAATATTCCTGTGATAGCACTTTTGTATTAGACATTTGTATTATTTTCAAAGCAAGTTCACCAACCAAATTTCCCAATGGTGATTTTTGATGTTTGGCGTTAAAATAATATTTTTGTTAGTGATTAATATTACTAATTTCATATAAAAATAATTATTTCCACATAATAGCTCTACCTGGTCACTTTACCTTAGCAACGGGAAGCCAACAAATATCCCAGAAACAGAAGCTTTTTTTGTTGAATTATTTCTCTGAATTTAAAACTCGATGCGTACGATATCATATATCTCTTTCCATATTTTTAACCCTCATGTTTTTCCTTCAATCATATGCAGCTAGGCTCATTAACAGACTTTTCAAGTCTAAAGTTACGGCACATACATATGTAAAAGAAATGTACGGCCTAGCATGAAATCCTTCAAGCTATTACAGACAGGCATTCAAAGTACTTCACTCGATTTAGTTTACAAACGCTTCTGGTTTAGCTCTAATTAGTTTCCTGCGAAGAGGATTATTTATATCTCTCTTGCTTGAAGTTCTTTACGTCAGGATTCTCGTTCTTTCATCTTTAACGTTTATATTTCTCTTCGCTGTGTTTTCTATAAATTCGATGCACTTTGGCGGGAATCTTACTTGTTTGTATGAGGAAATTTACACTAGAATAAAATTGTGTGTGTTAAATTTATAGATGAGGATATACAAATTAATGCAACAGACTAAAACTAATCCAACGAAAGGATTCAGTGAAAAATTTTGCTGCCACAGAAACAAGTTGTATTTGGAATTAATCAAATTTCTGCTCACGTGTTTGTGATTAATGTACCACGTTACAATATCCTGTAATAATAATTTGGTTTATACTCTATAATGGAATTAGTAATTGATTAAATTAATTTATCACAGTATTATTTGCAAATAAACACATGACCCACCATGAAATTCTGTAAGGAACTGACAGGGTATTTGTGGGAAATAGCAGATTGTTTACATTTTAAATAATTTGGATCAAACTTTAATGTATACAATATCTTCTCATACCTGGACTTGTTTTCGCTCTGTCGACAGACATCAAGATTCCAAGATAAACACATTAATTCGGCTTACACATCAGCTTCCTTCTCCACAAAAAGCTGTCTACAGTACTTGAGCTTTATCTCTTTGTTCTAGCTTACATCTACAAAAGAATTGTCCATATCTGACAATCGGACTACACCGAAATCAAAAAGATTTCCGCCTTTTTTTCTCCTAACATTTATATAATTCGGCTGTTGCATACCACGGGCCAATTATTTTTTTCCACTTTTCCTTAATGTATCACAATTTTCCTTCGGATAAAATTCCGTCCTACTCCTCCAACCAAAAACCTCAGAAAATCATCCTTGATAATATTTCTCTGTTAGCGATGGGTGAACTAATAATTTATTACATGGCTGCTCGGGTCTGAATTTTCAAGTCCCTGGCATACCAACGAATGGAATTGAATAATTTATTCCGAAGGACTAGCGCCGATTTTTCAACCTAGGGACTCCCCCGCACCCCCTCCCTATCCTAATCCACCTGCCGATCTGTCACCAATCTTCGTCATATCTCTGCCACAGAGAATTACACTTCCTACCTTACAGTTTAGTAAAATTTATTAAAGGAAGAAGACATTCTTCAGATAAAGAGCGTAAATCTAAGTTTAGAGGATCAGAAAGGCAAATTCGACCATACCCGAGGTTTGAACCCGGGAGGTCCTGGATTCGAGTACCGGGTCCGGTCGACATTATTTCTTTCTGATCCTCTAATATTTATTATTGTTTTAGTGACATTCAACGAAGAAATGAGGTATTAATTTACTCATTTCCATTTGATAATCAAAAAATTTAAAGCTATGCAAAAATATTCGATACAATACGAATTATAAATAAATTTTTATTATACGTAAGGTTGCGTACGGAAGGAATGACATTTAACGATGCATAATATATTAATTTAGAAGGAAATATGTTACCGTTCGTCAATATTTGTTATCATTACTAGAAGTTTTCAGTTATTTAATCATTTAAATTTAAGTTTTTAATTTAATAAATAAAATTTTGAGCTGAAATTATTTGATGTACGTGTCATGTATGTTGTTCAGTATTAACATTTACGTTACATTATTAAATACGTTACAATCTCTTAATGGTGCTTTTACCACTTTGATATATTTCGTATTTAACAACTTAAAATTTTTATTTCATTTTTCGGGTACCATAGGTATTAAAGAAAAGAAATTTTCGTTTTATTGAAGTAGTACGATTCCGACGCGGCTAACAATATCGTGTAGATGATTCAGGTCTAATTTCCTGCAAGAGAGGTCTATGTGAGCTGTTCGTTTCGTTTCCTGACAAGTCCACAACTAGTTAGGCCAGTTTCATGGGAGCCGCAGGAAATTAAGAGCTCAGTTGGACAGCAGCACCTGGTCCTCGTCATAGGTCTGTCTCACTGTTTACACTCCGCAATTGCATCCAACGATCTGTGGTCCAGCGAGGTTTGTGCAGCGCATCCGCCACATAAACACAACGCTTGTACATTTGACGCAGTGCATGAAATGTATCTTCGTTTGAAATAATACACATACTTAAATTTTATGAATGCAACATAAACTAATGCGTATGCATTCGTGTGGGGTAGAAGGATTGAAATATCAGGAAAACATTTTCACCCGGCGTAGAAAGAAAGATTGGGGTGTAAGGAAAACCTGCGTAATGTACCATCAAAACAATTACAAAGCATCTACATGAATCTAACAATTAATACACCTTTGTTAGTGAAAATTATTTGCTACGAAACACGAAAAAAAAATTTCGATCTGCTTCACAATACCGTTTTTAATTTAACGATATGTATCATAAATTGAAGATGATTATCAAATTTAAATATCATAATATCAACTTACTTTATAATAAATTTTTTTTATACTGATTAAATATTCTTCAATAATTAAACAGAACTAATACTTTTTCAATGCGAAAAATTCACTATCTTGTTATGATGAAGTATCATAGTGATAGTAAAACTAAATTAATTTACTTCATTATAACTAAGGACTTGTATTATAACTATATTACGAATCATTTGTGATAGTTACTGTTAAATTTGAATAATTAACTGAAATCATACTGCAAGGAGAAGAAATAAAAACCCTACGCTTCGCCGAAGATATTATGAGTTAGAAAAAGACTTAGAAACCATAATAAATGGCATGAACATGGACCTGGAGAGAAAAGTCAATATGGGATTTATAGATGGAGAACCAAGGTAACGAAGTGTAGTATGAGAAACAGTGGAATAACAAATAGTGTTATATTCGGAAGGGATATTTTGACGAAAGTTAAGAAATTATGCTACTTGGGAAGCGTAATAATTAGAGATGCTAGAAGTATAGTAGACATAAAGAGTAGGATAGCGTAGGCAAGAAAGACTTTCGGAAAAAGAAGAATTTCCTTGCGGGTAATATAAGTGTGAATATTTGGAAATCGTTGCTAAAAATGTTCATAAGGAGTGTGGCGTTATATGGGTGCGAAACGTGGACTATAGAAGTTGCACAAAGGAAAACGGGGTTGTATACGAGAATGCTGAAAATCAGATGGGTGGATAGAATCACTAACGAGGAAGTTGTAAACAGAATAAGCGAAGACCGAACAATATGGATGACGTTGACTAAAAGAAGGGATATAATCATAGGACACGTTTTAAGACACAAGGGTTTTGTAAAATTAGAATTAGAGGGAAATGTGTGGGGTAATAACAGAATAGGGAGACGAAGGGTGGATTAGGGAGGAAGTGCTAGTTATGCGGAAATGAGAAGGCTTGCGTAAGATAGGTTAGAATGGAGAGTTGCATCATACCAGTCTTAGGACTGAATACCACGACAAAAACAATTAACTGGATTATGAATGTCCAGATAATATTATTAATCTGCGCACCGAAAACACACATTGTTGATTTTATCTATAACCGTTCATTATTTTGATTATTTACTAACGGAGTTTCGCTTCCACAGTCCAAATCCTGGATACTTGAAGGAGGCTGATTGTACCAAATAAAGACTTCGGAACTGCTTGATGGAGGTAAATCGTCAAAGCGGACTAATATAGAAGCCTTAAGCAGTCTTGTACATTCTGTTTTGTCATAATAAACTGTACGTGTAATACACATTGTGATTATTTACACTTACACAACGTATTTAATATTACTCCAATCTTGATTCTTATCAAAATTAAAACCGACTCTAGAGATGTTTAGGGTAAAATTATAGCAGGAAATATTGTTCATTCTCTCAATTGTGTGATTAAAAAACAGTTCTTACACACTTTTGTTTGTAAAATTACTGGTTACGGTAAATCTGATAATCATTTTCAATTATTATTTTTATAATTATCATGAAACTATAGTTGATAAAGAATTAACTAAGAGTAAAATTTTCTGATTAATTCCTGTCATAAATTAAAGTGGTTTTATGTCTGCCAATTCTCAAATTAACTTTTTCTGTGTCAATCAGTAAGTACCTTATTAGAAGATATAAAATTTTTTGTTACCCATTACCGACCATAAAACTTAATGATGAAAACTTATCAACTGTGAAACTGTTACATTAATTACACATAATAATAATCATCGCAATATAAACAGACGTCTTTAAAAGTTAAGAGTGCCATTAAAAAGCTTCCGACAAATTTTATATATGTTAATACCAATGAGATCGAAAAGTTCACAGCATTTTAATATATATATATATATATATTAAAGTGCTGTGAAACTTTCAATCTCATTGGTATTAACATATATAAAGTTATATATATATATATATATATATATGCTGAAAATTGTTTTCTATGCGTAAAATTTTGAAATAATTTAATGTTTCTTAACTGAACGTGATAAAATTGTTTATTGTCTGATTAAGGAAAAAATAAAATGAATACTTTGTAACAATTTTAATTGATATAAGGGCAGAGATATCATTCAATGTTTGAAAAATATTGAACTTTATTAATGAAAATACGATTAGTATACCTTCTTAATTTTCTCTTTTAACTTTTTCATAATGAAGAGGAAAACAGTGTTAATCTAAGTTGGGTTATGAAAAATAAATATTAAATATTCCCATTATACGTTTCACACTCAGTAGTGAAATTAATGATAATAACGTTCTTTTCCATGTCATATGAATTCCAAAGAATAAATTACATTTATGTTGAATAGTAATAAATTGCCGACCTCATGTGATGTCGCAACCTTACAACCCAGAGGTCCTGGTTTCGAATCCTGGCATGGTGTTGGACGTTAGTGTCATCATGGCCACGAAGACCGGGACTAAGACTGTTTCATAATCGATACGCTGATCACGCACCACTCCATATTTGAAATGTGTCACGAAATATTACAATCCGCAGTTATATCATTTACCCCATTAGTTTAATGCGTGCTATTTAAATAAATTTTGGAATTTGGTTCTAATTTATTCTTTTTATTTTCAAAGAGTCAATTATTCGCGAAAAGTTTAGTAACGAATCGTAACTGTTCTATTGTGTTTATAAACCTTTTAGAACCATATGCTGAATCGTCTGATATTTTTATTAAGAAACAATGATAGTAGTTAATATATTTTATAAATATTCTTGAATATTCTGAAGGATGAGGAATAGTCTTTCAACGTTATAAGCCGATTGGCTTAGTGTTGTTAGGTTAGGCTTCGCTAAGTGATCACAGGAAGGCCTCGTGGTCTACCGCAACGGACTGATCGCATGTGCTTAGGAAGTCATAACATGTAATTTCACTCTTTCGGTCCCTGGAAGTGTGGCTATCCCGGGAAATTACTTCTTGCAAAAGCCCGCTCCATCGTTTGAACGAGTCGATAAATGGGTTACTTCTCGCAAAACAAACTCACTCATTCCTGAAATGTTTATTGGATTACCAAGCAGACGGAGGGCTATGCAGGGAATTCTGAATAAACTTTGCCAATGAATAGAAACAATGTTTTCTCTTTCATCACCTTAATTTGCTCGGTAAATTCCCCCGTTTGAATTTTAACTCTGTACTGTCTCTCCGAGGGCTGATTGTCGTTCTGACTATGTAATCATTCAACTAAATTGTAAAATTACATTTTGCCTATACGACAAAATAATTGGTCCGAAAATACCATCCGTTAGATGCACTTTTTTAAAAAAAATCCATAAGTTTTACAATGATAACACTAAATTTCACCATACAATTCGACTTATATAAATGTGTTTCCGTAAAAAATTATTAGAATTACGATGTTAGTTTGAATTTTGTGCACTTTTTCTTGTTTGCGGTCAGGTAAAATCGGGCTCTTCGAGATGACTTACGTCCTTTATAATAAATACCAATTTCTTAAGGCCAGCAAAATGGAGCTATATTAATTAACTTTTAACGTAAGAGGTAATGTAGTAATATGTACAAGTACACACATAGAGGCTTGAGAGACTGGGTTACTGTTCGATAAAGGTGTTTTGAAGTATTCTGATAAAGCCGTCACTTGCTATGTTTTCAATCTTTTCATGAAGTTTAGAAGTTAAGTAACTTCTTTGAAGTTGAAGTCTTCGAAGGTCTCAAAGTCAATGGGGTCAGCAAGTAGAGGGTGTTCAGATTTCCTCTGTTCTGAAATTCTTATGAATTAGGAGATAACACTTTACTTTTTAAACTACAATAAAAATTTTATACTGTATTTGCAATAAATAAAAACGGCCAAAAGTCAGCATTAAAAATATAACTATTTATTAACGTAAGCGACGTTTCATCTCCATTTTGAGACTTCTTCAGGGTTAAAACTTAGCAAAAAACGAATTTAAATGTGAAGAATTTGTGCCACGCTGCATCTTCTGCAGCGACGGTTACGGCCAAAAAATGTTTCTCCACAGTCACTCTCATCGGGATTACATACATTTTTTGGGGGGGGGGAGTTAACAGGCTACATGAGGGTGATTCTGAAACAGGAAACTCCCCTTTAATAGCATAGGAAGGCAATTGAAAAGGGGGAATGCGGAAGGTAGAACACGGTAGCCAAGGGTTAACTAGGGCCCCCGGGCTATGGTCTAAGGATCCTATCCGGTGTATCACCTAAAAATATGCAGAAAAAACCCTAAAAAACCTACATCAAGTAGGTCAGGCATAGGGTACTATTCTCACGCCCTTTCGAATGACGGGAGACGAGTTTGCTGTGGGTCGCAGCATTCCCTTCTCCATGTCTCCACCAGTTTCAGGAGGCAGTTGGCCGACTGATCCAATGGGATCAGCGGAAAACTCTTGCCATTTGCCCAAGGTCTTCGACCCCAGTACATATACCTCCTAAAATAGGTGAAGGTGTCTCGGTATGTGAGAACTTTGATAAAAAGACCAGAGATGGTGCGAGGTATTCCCTGCAGTCACCCTGGGGTGAAGCGCCTGCGAAAAAAACTCCCGCAACGCCCATGATGAGGTAGGAAGGGAATTCGACGATTCATATTTACATATGGCACCTGTAAGAGATTTTTCCCGCAGGCCCTTCACCCCAGAGTGACCGCAGGGCTCACCTTATTATGTCGGGAATGCCTCGTTCGCTCTCTGGGATTTTTCAAAGATCACAAAGGGCCGAGACACATTCCCGTTGGATCAATCGGCCAACTGCCTCCTAGAACTGGTGGAACGCGGAGAAGCGAATGATGCGACCCCACAGCAAACTCGCCTTCTGTTATTCTGAAGGGCGTGAGAATATTACCCTTTGCCCTACCTACCTGATGCAGGTTTCGTGTGGTTTTCCCTGCACCTCTTTATGTGAAACACCGGGTAGGATCCTTATGCCCGGGGGCCCTAGTCAATCCTTGACTACCTTGCTGTACCTTTTGCATTCCCCCTTTTCAATTCCCTTCCTATGCTGTTAAAGGGAAGTTGCCTGTTTCAGGATAACCCTCATGTAGTCTGTTAACCAGAAAAATAATTATATATATATATATATATATATATATATAGATTTATTACATAAGATCACAGTTACCGTCCTTCAATATAAGCATACCAAGCAGTAATACGGCTTCTGTGTTATAACGCACCTCCTCTATTGCAAAGTCTATTCTGTAGTTCCTAGAGTTTTCAATTGTTCCCAGGTGAGCTGTTGACGGTTTCCGTACAGTAGCCGCGACTGTCCCATTGCATACTTGAGAACTAAGCTGAATTATTAATATACTGCTGATAGCTGCTCTGAAAATAAAATATTGAACAACAATGATGTCCTCATCACATTTCTCAGCTCTCTCCAGCATCGGCATTTATTTTCAACTGTCTGGAATTAATTGTCACATTATTTAATTATATCACTGTAGCGTTCGATCCTCATGCCGATTGGTTGATGGTTGGAATGGTTTGAGAGAGCTGAATAAAATTTAAATCGTGAAACTATTTTTGAGATTCATATCGTGATACTTCTAATAATCTCGAAAACCACAATTTTTCATATGTCGATTTATTTTATCCCTGATTCGTATGAAATCATTTTGATTTCCAAATTTTATTGGAAACTCTTTAGATATTCCCTTTGCAACAAGAATTTAACCCATATAAATTAAAATTTAACGACAGATATTGAATATTTTTACAAAAAATTTGAAAGAATTTTAAACGTGAACTGTTGACCTTTCGACCATCAATTGTAGTCCTTGTCAATGTTTGGAACTAACGGAGTACATAAGAACAAAGATCTTACAATCAAAGAATATCCTGAAGATAAAATTAACAGAGACAATTTAATAATCCACCATATAGTTTATTTAATTGTGAAGAATCGTGTCAATTTACTGCTTTTAATATACAATATTTCAGGAATTATCCTTTTCTTATAATTCATTTCCTTCTCCAAAACAATAACATTATCAAATTTAAATAAGTGATTTTGTTCCAAAAATGTTTTGTAGTGTTTATACAAACGAATATTTAAATTATTTTTATGTTACATAATTATAATAGAAAAATGTGACTTAGTCTGAACAATACATAAGAAAGCACAATTTTACATGAAATTTTATAAACAACATTATGACAGTAAAATGTATTACTATTGGTTTTCAACAAAGAATGATAAAGTATTCACAGTCTTGTCGATTTCAGAAATATTATATTTCTTAAATAGCATTTTAAATCTGGTAGACAAAAATGATCGAAGATGAGTAAATCAATATAATTAAATGAAATAGACTTTGTATCATTGTAAATATAAGTAAATCTGAGTTTACTATATTTTTAAATGAAGGTTATAGGATAATTATTGGCAGACAGAATTATGAAAAACCACATATTATCCATTTCAGTGAGTCAGTTAGGTGAGCTAGTTATACTACATTTATTATTTTCAACACGAAGAATATAAACACATTTATTCGCCTATCCTACTTTGTAACATATCTGGCCACGAAAAGAAATTTTAATGTATGTTGAATTCTATAGTTTGGCATTCTGGTATGGTTTCTCTTTAAAATGTTGAAATTCGTATAAAATATAATTTATTTGCTTTTGTTTATTAATAGGGAACTGCACTGTCTAATTAGTATTTATATTTATAATATCAATATCTATTATATTTCGAATATATGCCGGATTAAATTACACAGAATTCTGTATTTGTTCGGTGTCTGATGACAGGCTTCAAACTTAGTTACTACTTGAACTTCAATTGAGGTATTTCTACTTCCTTTGACTAAATCCTTATTTCGTTCAGAAATATGAATTATTGTTGGTTTTCTATTGTAATATTTACTAAAAAGTGCCGCAGAGAAAAACTAAATAATTATCCAATGCTCAAATTGAAAATATTTAAATTTGTCAATTTCTGTGCAAGACGTGCCTCAAGTCTCTGGTCCGGTTGATTAGAGGAACACTGTTGACCCGCAGATGCCAAGATCGCTCACGGCGAACAGCAAGACTGTTGAGTCTGTTAATTTTCCTAATAAAACAGATAATGGAAAATTAAAAAACTTTTGAATTTTAGTGGTATTATGACATCCACGTACGAGAATGAAGAGTCATTTTCCCTCATTGAAGCCGCGTTCATCTTGGCAATGGAATGCAAAAAATCACGGTCAGTTCTATCGCCTCTTACTCCCGGAGCTTGATATGTTGATACAATGATGCTGTAAGCAAGGAATTTTATCAAATTAAATAAATTAACTATTAGTTTTACAGACACTTTTTAATCAGACGTTTCTTCACCACATTTGGAACTTCTTCAGGTGTTATATTTTGAAATTTTGATAAAACTATCCCAAATCTGTAAACATTCAAACTTGAAAAGCTCAAAGAGCAGCTCCAACGAAACTTTTTTCCTTCGTCGGAGTAAAGATGGTTCGGACCCCTCGGGACCCACGTGACAGGCTGGGATAAGCGGAAACCACAAACAGGGAACAAAAATTAAGAAAGTTTTATTAACATTAAACAAAAGGAATTTCAAATTTCATCGAAACAAATAAAATAAAAAAACTCAATTTTCGGACCGCAGTGTGCATCTAAGATCAGCCCTGTAAGGCATCACGTCCACAACCATAACATCTGTTCTGCTTGAAGTCCAAAATCAGACGACCTGCTCGCTGATTGTGTGCTGTCAGGCCACGATATCCTGGCCCCTCTCCATCATACCTCCTACGTCACGGAATATCACTGCCCTCTGCCAAAAAGTACTAAAACGGTTGACGGAGGTAAGAGATTCGTAGGGCAGGAACATCACAGCGGACAAATGGGGGCCAGGTCGACGTGTGACGCATGTGTTCCGCTACTATATATAAAATATATCGTCTCTCACATGGAAAAATTAACAAGGCCGTCTGGCCTGCAGAAATGTTTCAATTATCAACATTAATAATAAATTAATCCCTGCATAAATACCAGCGAATTTCAACGCTAAATACGACCAATCAAATATATTACAACTGTACGACATCTGTGATTTCATTGTCATGCTTTTCTAGTAGCATATGTATATATTGATAGTTATTGCAGAAAAAGTAATGAAATTACAATTTTCATTTTTGAAAAGTGTTTGCTCTTTGGTCGCAGAAGGTGCGCATAAGGAACGTGCAGCACTGTAGCATTTGTCAACTGCTTCCAAATCTGTTGGAAGCATGAGACACCGAAAACCCTACCCTGCATCAAGTTGAGATAAAACCCTCGTTGGATTCTTCAACTTTAGACATGGGGACTTTAGTTAACCCTTGACTATCTTGATATACCTTCAATATCATCCGCTTTGTCACTTCTTATGCTATAAATCGAAATGATCCTTACGATTATTAACTCGAACAAAGTATTAGGAAATCGTGAACGTATTTTTCAACCGTAAAGTAAATAATTTTTTTACTAAAATCTTAGTACAAATATTTAAATTTTTCCCAAAGTTTTATTTCAAATTCAGTATGGAGGCACGCACGCTAATTTCCTTCGCATCTGACAATAAATTAACATAATTAAAATTTTGTTTCTTCATTAAATGTATTAAGACTTGTATTCTTTGTATTAATTGCAATTTCGGTCATTTTGCCTTACTGTAATATACTCACAGAGGTATTGACAGAATAATATATGAAGTCACCATATTTGTGTCTCAGACTGGAAATTTAATTTCAGACTTGTTCCATTAGTACGAGTAACATGACACCAGAGAATTATACACCCACGAAACATGTCAAGAATTCCTGCACTATTTAGACCATTAGTGTGGTAGAAATGGAATGTTTTCTCGTGCTATGTTTGCGGTCAATGTAGAACATGCCTGCGGTCCCACATGAGTGACAAGAGAAGCAGTGTTGCCAACCCTCTGAGGGCCAATACTCAGACGTGTCCCGCTAATTGACCAGCTATTTCGGGGAACCAATGCAAATATTTACATACTGGTGGCGAAATTGCATTAGCTTTGGATCAAAAGATGTATTTTATAAGACAGCGGACATTTTATCTGTCAAATGTTAAGCTTATTAATATTCATCGTAATGCGAAGTAGGTTAATAAATATTCAATATTAATTACACTTGACTATGAGAACGCTTATAAACAATTAATAGTCCTTGATTAATTGTTTTAAGAATATAGATTATCTAAATTGATTAAACAATTAGGAAGAAAGCCTTTATTTTTTACAAATGAATTTAATAACTTTTTACTAAAACATCCAAATTTTGTGGATTATATTTTACTGTTTACAAACGAATAAAATAGATTGAAAAGGGATATAAGAAAAATATATACAGATTATATTCTCGCTATGGTGTACAGATTCACATCAAGGAAATTCTTCGCATCACAGAGCAGATACTGCATTTTTCTGTTTTCACTTTATTATAATTTATAATTTTATTCGAAAATATTCATTCTTGTAAAAAACTTTTAAATACTATACTTGATTAAGCTGACTGTTTCACTAATGTTAAAATCTTCATATACTAATATTTAAATTCATTTATCCGATTTAATATAAAATAATATTCATAAAACTGTTTAACCCAAGAATTAACATTTGAGTAATTAATTTAATTTTGTTTAAAATAATTTATTCTACGGTCAGTCAGTTTTAACTATTTTTAACAGTTCTAGTACAATGATCGTATTATTCCCCCTGGTCAACAATGTGCATTATGTCCCCTGTTTGATCCACATTATTCATCTTTTATTCTCTTCTCTGGACTACAATGTAATTCCAGTCCTTTTTTAAAAAATGACAATTTCCAGGTTGGAAGTACCCTGAACCGAGAATGGCGATGAAACGCTATTACGCCAACATTTTTTTTTCAACGTGTTGAAAAGAACTTTGTCCGTACTTCATTATAACGCTCGAGTCCACAACGGATATTCAGAGAGGAACGCAATATAACCTCGCATGCCTCTCAAATTTGAATACAAAACCTTTCCTGTTACCAGAAACAAGTTCAACATCAACGTAATTACGCTTCGACGACGAGATATCATCGTTTAACAAACCTTTGAGGTATTATTTTGATTTTGTGAGTTACTTAATCAAATGAAATTAAAAGAGTGAATACTTGCATTCACTTAAAATATTTATTTGTTCCATTCTTTTTATGTGACTAAACGACTGTCAATAACAAATTTACGATTCTAATTAATAAAGAAAATGAGTTATGAAACACTAATGTACAATCAATACATATATGAACAGATAGAAAAGTTAGACATATGCATAACTTTATCTTTATTGGTAAAAATTAGAAGATGGATATACAAAAAATTAGAAAATATAGTAAGTAAATTAGAGGGGTAGGTAAAACGACGAGTAAACCCAGCACATAAATTGAGTAATAAGGGTGCAAGAAACGTATGTATTGCATAAATAGTAAAACTTTTATTAACAAAAAACTGGTGCAAAAACTCAAAAATGTGAAACTAAATCAAATAAACCATTCATAAATAATAAATGTAAAAATATTTTTAAATAAATAAAAATACGGGCAAATATGTGAGCAAACAAATTTAGTTAACATAAATGCAACGTTTCTTCAAACTTTGTGAACTGCTTCATGAAATAATAAACCGTCGCGGGAGATATTCAGAGACACCAAATTACTCACAATGTAATTAGTTTATCGATTCAATAATTTACCTGAAGAAGTCCACAAAGTTAGATGAAGCGTTGTTTTAATATTATTTAAAAGTTGTTTGCTGACTTATTTGGCCGTATTTTCATTTATTAAATTAATGTGAGAGAAATTACTTACGTAATAATGTATAGATATCAGGTTTATCAGAAAAAATAAAATAAAGAGGAAAAAACGGCATTATTAAAATATTACTTATACTTAGCATAACTTACTTGATAAGAAAATTATAGTTCAACATTTTATCAATCACATTGACATTCATATTTATAATGCCAAAAGGCGTGAAATAATTTTAAAAAACATTTAATACTGTTCCAATTTCAATTAAGCCAGAAAGGATATCGCTGACCTTTGTGGTCTAGTGCTAGCGTCACTGCCTTGTACCACAGAGTTCCCGAGTTCGATTCCTGGCAAGGGCTTGGGTGTTTGTGTGTATATTTGTGTTCCCAAATCGAGTAACCCTCGCAAGGAAGATAAGACCCCCTAAATGCTAAAGTAATCTCTAATGATCTTAGCTGTTGGTGCGACTTAAAAAAAATTATATCTAAGTAGTGGAAATGTAACTCAGTATTATCGCTTTATTCAGTAAATTGTTATACAACGGGAAGAATGTTAAGTCAACTGTGCTCTAAGACGTGAATCCAATTCCCAGTCCTCTGAAGATTCTACCCTATATATTTATAGCCTCTATTGAAAGCATTTCTTCTGTTATAGAAGCATAATTATGCTTATTAGTAACGTTTAATACCTAACCACTGGTAATGATTGATAATACGTATCTATCAACTACTGTTCTATTATTTTTTTACAGTTAGTGTATTATAATAAATATAAGAAAAGCGTTTAAGTCATCAATGAATCCTCTTAGCAAGTTTCCCTGCGCCGTTAATATTTAGCGTAAGCTTCTATACACGTTCCCTTGATTTAACATACCGTCATTTGCTTGCTGTCGTACCTCCCCTTCATTTTTCAGCAGCACCATGGAGGTAGGAGCGTACCTTATAATGAACGCCATCCATCCTTCTCTTAACGCAACCAATGCAGGCTTTACGCTGAAACGAAGAACACAAGGTAAAGAGTGAACTAAAATTTTGCTACAAAAATACCAAGTGCTAACGATAATCACCCACTTAACAAAATAGATGGACAAGTTCTTCAGTTCACGTAATCATCTTTTATATGCAAAACTGATGGTCCGCGTTGTTCAATATAAATTATAATTATATAAATTCAGTATTTTGTGACTAAACACCTAATTTATTTTTATTTCCACTACCTTTCTAACAGAATAAAATTTAACATAATAGTTACGTAACATAGATCCTTCAATGAAGAAATGCTTTGAGGATATGGAATGATTCAAATTTATTACATTATAAATAGGATAATCAGATATGTAGTTGTACATAAATAATTACATAGTTCTACAAATTCATTTACAGAATAGAAGGAGTGGTTAAGTAAAACAAGTGGCTAGTTCAATTGTAAATTTGTTAGTATTCAATCATTCCTCGGGCGTCCATACGTTAAACAGCGGTCAACATTTAACAAATCATTCCTAAAATGCGCTTATTTTTAATAGCATGTGAATACAAATAACACTCGTAGTACAATTGTAAATGTCCTTTTACCTTTATAATTTTTTACTTGTTAATTAATTCCGCTAGTTCTGGATGCGACCAGCGATCACTTCCTCTCCCCCCCTTCCCACAAAGTATTCACACTACTCCCAGAACCAGATAAAATTCTCCTGCATACACAACGTGATATTAAATTTGTGACATAAGTCATTTTAACGGAAAAGGAAACAAAAATCTGTTTTCTGGATCATTGGAAGGTTTCGCTGGACTTATAGATTTTGTGATGTAGTTAAACGTAGTTGTGATCGCTGTTACACGTTTGGAATTCATAATACAATTTATGGTTTACTTTGTAGCATTATTTGGTGGCTGGAGCTACTTATAATAATTTAATTTCTATTAAATACTAAATAAACATTTAATTATCTTCTAAGATAAACAATAAATCATAAAAGAAACTACAGGATTGTAAACTTCATTTTTTAATAGCATTTGAACACCAAATTTTATTTATTTTTTAACTGAAAAGTTATTTTTGGAACAAATAACCAAGTATTTCATTGTACTTTGTCACGGTACAGCTTATACGTGTAAACATTCGTCACGCCGCGGGAGTTGTTACCGTTTTCAATGTTTCTGTGTATCATTAGCGAATAGTCTCGTTTCTATTCTACCAGTAAAGAATTTCCATTAATAAAATCAGTTACGATAATTCAAACAATTATTATTGAATGCATTTGTAGAATATACGTACACCTATACACTACAGTAGCTAATAGGTTAGCATAATAGGTTTTATTTAAGTAATTATAAGGTTCATTGTAATATATATATATATATATTGCTGTGAATGACCTAAATATGTTGACTATCAACACTATCCGGTGAATATCGACATTCACATAGTCACGAGTCACTTGTATATCCGAAATATTTGCCTACTATTATTATTTCTCTCCGACACCGGTGAATAATATGTAAAAAATATTTTAGGCTATTAGATTATTGATTTATTGAAAACCCGTTGTCTTCTCGTTTACTTCCAATGGCAGCATGCAATTTTTCACAATAAATAACACGGTTCACTGCATTAGCCATTATTACTTTTTTTTGGATAAAAGAGAAATTAGAAAATGCTGCAATCACACTGAGACTCTACGTTAGAATGACGAGAATCAAAAAGAGAATATAAGTCGTGTCATCTGGACGACAGGATAATACAAGTCAGACTTTTAGTCCGGCACTCATCAGAGGCCATCTGTGATTGTTGACACTCACAGGTGACGGTCCGGAAATATATTAATATATATTTGGTCTTTGCCTGCTGTATTTGGTAGTTGTCGACATTAACCACAGATGAAGACATTCACCAATTTCGGTGTTTCACTGTAATATATATATAATATCAACGTTAAGTTTTATAACCTCTTATAGTGACTTGTTAAACGCTTTTTTTATTTCGATAGATTAAATTCGGTTCTAAATTGGTAAATAATCCTGATAATTTATTTACTTATAATATTTGGATATTAATGGATATTTTCAATAATATAAATGTATTTGTACTTCTCCACATGTAATTTTGTAAATTACAAATGGAATCGAAGACAATAAATTCGTTAATTTAGCGTAATTAGCTTATATATGATTGAGGCAGGGGGACACTGACAATGTATACGGATTCCATTTTGAAATTGTGATATGGAGGAAACCAAAGGCAAATGTTTATGGCCATATAATTTTGACAGTGGCAGTGACTACAAATTACATTCAGTTTGAAACTCTCTACTTTGCATGTCCCTCAAGTTCGTCGTATATGTCCTTAATTATATTTAGTAGGCAGATCAGAGCCAGTGTGCCATTACACTGAAGCAAATACGGAAGTTAAGATGAACTTTCCCTGTATCATAAAACAGAGTACGCGGGCGGCCTCAACGTGATTACCTTTGCTTGTGATCAGTAAGACACGGCCGAGCCCTGCTGAGAAATTAAATCACAATGGGAGTGGAAGGCCTCGCTGGATTGGGGATGCACTCTTCAAACGGAAACACAAGTTTAATTCAAAAAGCCACTACGATAACCTCGTTATCAGAATAAAGAAAATTATCGAGATAATTACATTATTCCTGTTTTTTTTCATATACCGAATAATCTATATTGATCGGGGTTGAGTTCAATCTGTGATATAATTAATGTCCGTTTACATAAGTCTAGAATGTGATTGGTTTCACACCAAATTGTGAATTTTTAACGAAAATTATCTAATTGAGTAACGGCAATTAACTTTATGATTCCAGATAACTAATTTATAATTAGACATTAAAAAATTATAATAACAAATTGACCTGTAAAGACTAATTACAATTTAATCTAATACATTTTTATCCATTCTCAAGGACTTAAAAACCCAAGAGAAGATAGAGAAGTACCACATAAAAAGTTAAATATGAAGTCGAAAGAAATTTCGAAGAATACTCGTGTAGATTCAATCTGAAAGAGAGTTCGTAAGTGTGGAATTTGTAATTATCTTATGTCGTGAGTAGCCAATTGAATACATTAATACTTTTGTTTTTGAGTTAAGTTGTTCAGATTAGTGAAATGACAGGCGCCCGTCCAATGATTAGGATACAAACCGTGAAAGGGGACGACCAAATTTTTTTGCAGTTATCAATGTGTAGTAAATTCAATTATCGCTTCAGCTAACAGTAGTTAGCTTATTCATGTTATTACAAATTTAAATCTATCATCACCTGGTCGAATATGAGATGTTACCCTAACTGTGTCACACTCGGACAACGCAACCTGTTTCCAGTTCAGTACGAGTGATCAATATTCATATTGATAAAGTTTAATTGACAAACAATGTATAAAATGTAAATATCAGTGGACGCAGTCGTGCCATAAATACAAATAAATTGAGAACAGTTGGCGTTCAATGATGTAGGATGTCGTATGTGATTTTATACAAATTAGTTTAATCATATCATTGCGTTTCGTCCAAAATGTAAAACAAAAAAAGCTGTAAAAGGAATATTTGATTATGAAATAATTGTAGAGCGCTAATAATCTGCTTTTTAATCTGCTACAGATTAATTATATTAGTTTCATCCGCATTTTGCAATGATAATTACACATCAACCTTTTCCATGTATTCCGAGTTTTCTATGTTTATATGCATAATTATTTTGAGGAAAAAATGTATTTCATGAGTGAGAATTAAAATAATAATATCAAAAGTGATTAATAAAACACAAAACGTTGAGGGTTACATTTTTACATTAAATAATGAGGATTGAAAATAATTCAAGTCCATTTAAAAAAAAGAAATTTTAGTTAGTTTTAAGCTTCGGTAAGCAATCTTATGCACGGAGATACTTTTTTGAAAGTATTAATTTACTTTTCCATGGGACCTAGTGAAATTAAAGGAAAGAAATATTCGTTCACCTTAGATCTGGATGGTTTATTTATAAATATTCGCAAAATTGCTTTACTTTATTACTACATCTTTGTGCAAAGATAGTAGTTGACATACAGATTCATTGACCACAAATTGAAAACGTCTTTATAAAGAACGCGATCCATAGTATCTCATCAATTTATAAAATCACGTGAACTTTAAAACAGGACCAACCTCTTCCAGAAGTATTAACTATGAACTACGATTTACTCTATATTAATGAATGAAATACAAATTTAAAAAATAAATAAATCCACAAATTTCTCCATAGTAAAAATATTTATTATTTCTATTGTCACACATGTTTTTAATTTCTCGCTTAAAATTATTTCGTCAGACTTTGCAGTTGACAATAAATCTATTAAGTTATAAGAATTAAAATATTTTATCCGTACTTTATTATCATTATTTGATATTTCCCAAAGTTTGTATTTCAGAATATGATTGGGCAAACGTCAAGTTTGAAATCTGCCGTTCCTCCATGAATGTACAATATGTCACGTCAAATGGCGGTTCTAAATGAAGAAATGTATTTAAAAATATTTTCTGCTATTTATCACGATCTGGTCGTTGCGTCAGAGACTTTCGCGTGCTTACACCCTGGCATATTTTCTTCCTACATTTGCTTCCATTTTCTTGTTAGGTGTTTTGTACTCCCCACCCCTTTCCTTTTGATTTCCCTCGTATTTTTAAGAATGTATGTACCAAGTTATTTTAAAATTTGTTCTCGCGGTTGTGTGTGTATATAATACAATAATAGCTCCTTTTTTTGTTATATAGATGAAGAAACTTAAAGTTAAACTTTTTTGTTACAAGAATTTTTATAGAGTATTAGTATTACTGAATTTTAATTCAATTTTAAACTTAATGATTCTTTGAGTGACAGTACAGTTTTAATTTTAGCCATTCAAATACTTTAGTACGTACAAAAGTTAAGGAAGTAATAATTTTTATCATATTTAATAAGAGAGATGCCTTGTTTTTGGTTTTACTTTTATTCTTTAGGTAGGTGTTGGTGGAAAAATTAAAAATGTTTCCACGACAGTATGCATTTAATAGGTATTTTCTTTATTAAGACTCCATCTCGATATTTTATTAGCTTTTATGGTTTATTAATAGATTTCCTTACTTTTTCAAGATTCTTCAACTAGCTTTCCACCACTCCTCATTGGTCATCATGGCATCATTTCCAAATTACTGTTAGTATTTTGATTAAGCTTACAATGTCTTACATTTTTCACAGACACCTCCTTCCTCATAATTTCATATTACTTACTAATTTGCACATTAAGAGCCATTTATTACCTCATAAGATGAAAAGGGTTTACAATTGGAAGGCTATTACGATTATTAGCTCATAATTATTTTCTTTTTTAAATTAGCTAATTACATTTTTCGACAATATTGGAATACAAAATGAAAGGATAAACATCAGCTCGCATTCAAACATATTACACGATTGATTCAATTTCCTATAAACATTTTGATGGGAACATTTAAGATGAATTATATCTGGAACTATTAGTAGACAACATAAATAAACAACTTGCTCGCTTGTTTTACAACGCAGAATGGAGCAATTTTAAAACTTTATTGCTGAAACAAAGACCAGGATAATGCCCCCTGGAGACGTTTAAAAAATTCATGTGCATATTCATAGGACATCAAACAGGCAAACAAATTTCACATAAACAGAGGCCGTTAATTAATGGTGGACACGTTGCGGTGGTGTGCCCTATATGCAAAGCTAAACAAAATAACAGCTGGGTGACGAACATGGGCTCATTTCGCCGAAGCACCCTACGGAATAAAATCAACACAATTCCGTATCAGTGCGCGACGACGAAGTTTATTAATATCTATTGTTTCACGTTGGTACGAGTACTGCGAAAATACTTCATGAATGTAAGTTTTGTGTCTCAGTTTATTACTTACATGGGGGGAGAAACTTCATTCAGGTGATTTAAGACAAATTTAATCAACCGTATATAATGCAGTGTCTTGAAGAAAATACGTTCGTCTACTCATATTAAACTTTCTCTGGATTTCAAATTTGATTTTTATCCACTAACAAGTGCTGTTTCGAATATTCCAACAAACGTAATGCAATATTTGTTAGTTATGCTTCTTTACGAATAATATTTTTCTTCTCCGTCTAATTTATTTGATTGTTGAAAAAAAAATACCCCATCCGTAATAAATAAATTTTACACGGTTTTTATTTTTTATTTAATCGATGTTTCGGCGTATATTCGCGCCCTCTTCAGGTTTAAAATCTGTGAAATACATATTTCAATTTGAAAATACTTATATATAGCACATACATATATATAAAGGAATGAACTAAGAACTCACCAAATTATTGTTAAAATCCAATTAACAAATATTACAAAATTATTGCAATCGTTAATTACTTTGTACCAAAGTGAGGTTCGAGGCAGCAGCATTAAAAACTCATCAACAGTTTGTGCAAGACTAAATAATGGTCCATCTGGTATTTAGGGGTTTGATCTGTCGTATTGTAAATTTAACAACCGTTCCCCGTGGCCTTTGGCTAGCGGAGGTTTCTCTCACTAATGTCAATATCAACTTTACAAAATTTAAAGTAAAAACATAAATAGGTTTTTATCCTTTAAGAATAATAAAGTCAGGGTTATATTCTAATTACAATGTTTTTGACAAGTTATATAATAATATTTATACATAAATTGTAAAACCTGAAGAAGGCGCCGAAACGTCGTTTAAATAAAAAATAAAAACTGTCTGTAAAAATCGGTCCGAAATTATTTAATTTGTAATTTAATAGCAGACGTTAATTGATTTAATAAAATAAATTTTGTTCTTTGTCTATTTAATCTTTGTGTATCAGAAATGTTACTTATCAAATCAGCTTCTTACACTATCAATTCACACAATATCTTAAAATAAACAATTAACTTTCGATATAATTTGTTTCTTTCTATAATATTTTTAGTGAGTATTTATGTTTTTCAATTTTTTTGAATGATTATATGATTAATAATTAATTTATAATATCCTTTTAAATATTTGTTGTTTCCTTTAATTGCTTGCTTCTTGGAATATTATTTCTATATTATTTCATCAGGTATAAAAATTTTGCTGTACATGGAACCTCACTCCTACGGCCGAAGGAGTCATGGAGAGAGGTTCTCTGTGCAGCCAAATTTTTTATACCTCAAGCAATCTCAAATGAGAGACGAAACGTTGTATTGTTTAACATTTAAAATAATTTCGAAACTGACAAAGTGGATGATTTAACCCATTTAATGATTTATTTCTGTAAATAAAAATCGGTTGCTATGTGAATTGATAATATTTTGAAATTATGCAAACACAAGTCAGTGGATTATGTCTCATTAAAGTATAAATCTGAAGCATTGTGGGTTTTTAATTGATGTACTGATGGAATGTATCATAGACTGAGCCACAACGCTTTCTGCTTTAGCGTAGCATGACGCGAATGTGTTCTTAACGATGGGTTCGAAGATACCAGAGTTTGTACTAACCTTTGTGGAAGCTACTGATATACAGGAAAAAATCAACAAGAGAACATAGCCGCTTATGAACCAAAGAGGTAAAATAGAATTGTAATTTAATATAGAATGTATGCTTGTAATAACTCAAATTTTTAATTGCGATGGTAAAAGGGAATACCAGAAGTGCGAGTATGGGCCACAAGAAGAAGAAGGAGGAGGGAGGAAATCCAGATAGGAGGAGAATATCGCTGGAAGGTGATCGCTGGAGAGAGAGAGAGTCCATCGCTGAGAGGAAACTGACTATGATACTTCTATTTCACTATTATGCTAATAATATTTATGAAAAATAAATTTGCATTTAAATAAATATAGTGCATTCATTGAAAGCGCATTTATTTAATCGTGAATCGGTTGATTAATTCAGTTAATTATTAATTTGGATTGGAGAATATTAAATGCCAAAGTTGATATTCGTTTTGTTTCGAGAAAAATAATTAAGTAGAGGTTGGTGTATTTATATAAATATAGACCAGTCATTGGATTCAATTCCTACGAAATTCATGGTAAAACTAATTGGTACGATAAATAACCCTGAATAAGAGATCTCACATCTACATCATCTTGACGTCATGAACGACTCGTTGTTGTAACCAGTAAAAACAACCACTAGCGCCCGTCTGGGATTACGCGCAACAGAATATTATTAAACGGCATAGACTTTTCGAAAATATTGAAGCAAGGAATATAATCTAACATTGTAAATAATTGTATTGTTGATGTGGTAGTCAGTCCTAAGACTGATCTGATGCAACCCTCCAAGCGTGAATATCCTGCACTAGCCTTTTAATTAATACAACACTACCACATCCAATATCCTCCCTATTCTGCTAAATGTATTCCATCCTTGATCCCCCTCTTCTGTTTTTACCCCGCACACTCCCTTCACTTCTAATTCTACAAGATACTCATGTTTCAAAACGTGGCTTATTAATCTAGCCCTTCTCTTGGTCAACGTCCATATTGTTTAGTAGAATTTAAATATACATACACATAGGGACAATAGGTACTTTGCGAATTGACCTTTGTTATGAAAAAACCTTTATAAATCGATTATGGGTCATTTTAATCAGAATTTAAAACTAAAAAATACGCAAAAGCTTTCAATCGTAATTATTTTCCCTTTAGAATTAAAAGGTCAAAAGGTCTTGTTAACGTTCGCGTCTGATCGAGTATATTGATTGGAGTTGGAAGTAGTTGTAGTTTGGTTGCACAATGAAGTCTGTAGCAAGGTGCAGTCTTCTTTCCATCCGCAGTAACAATGTGAAGCGCTCTAAAGGGAGTTGTCAACTTGTTATCGCCAAGCGCTCAAGTGACAAGTTTGTAGGGGTTTCTTGCCTCGGGCCCAAGGACGACTTGCTGTCCTCAGAATACTCACTTCACGTTTCCGCTAAACGGCGAATGTGGTCCAAAGTTTGCGTTTCGCGATTACACTGCTCTCCAGTGAGCGTTTCATGCGGTTGCAGAAGCATTCTGTGTTGTACCTAATACCCATTGTTGTGAGGAGTATGTCCCAAACTTATAATTACACAATTAATGTTCACGTTCCATCGTGTACAAACACCAGCCGTTGTTTAGAAGAATTTAAATTCATTTTCTTTCTATAACCAAATGTGTGCAACGATTTCACTTTTTTTGTCACGTAAGTCATTAGAATTGTCGTTTACAGTTTCACAAAATTTTTATTACCAGGATATTGTCCTTTTAAAATAATAAATTCCTTTGTTAAAATATCATATTTTTTGCAAATGGTGTGCTTCATTTTACTTGTTATACTGTGACAGGTGAAAGGTAAGCATGTGAGATTTGGTGTTGTCAAAATACCATCAGATTACGAAGAAAACCTTCTGTCACAACCTGAAATTTATTTTGTAAACGCTAAAAAAAGGAGTTGTATGTTATAGAGACAAAGACATTAGCCATATACTGATCCGATTGGATCAGTTGGCCAACTGTCTCCTAAACTGGTGCAGGCACGGAGAAGGGAATGTTTTGGCCCTAAAGGAAACTCTCGCCCGCCGTTCGTAAGGGAGTGAGATAAGTACCCAATAGCTCCGATCGTGAAACAACAATCACATCCTCATGGGAAAAGAGTGAGAGCCAGGTGGAGGCTGACTTCCTCCTTCCTGGTTTTCCTCTTTCCCTCCCCCCTTGGTCCATGGCCAAGGTAACTAATTTAAGACTCCTGCAGGCTGAGACAACCTTGGACAGTTTGAGAGGTGTATGTACGGGGGTCGATGACCTTCGGCATACGGTAAGAGTTGTTCGTTACTCCCATTGGACCAGTAGGCCAACTGCCTCTCAATACTGATCAAGGCGCGGAGGCGGGTTTGTTGCGTTCCCACAACAATCCAGTCTCCCGTCATCAGAAGGGCGCAGGAGTAGTACCCACTAGCCCGACCTACCTGATGCAGATTTTCTAGGGTTTTCCTGCATCACCTTTAGGTGAAACACCTGGTAGGATCCTTACACTATAGCCTGGTGGCCCTAGTCAACCCTTGGCTTCCTTGTTCCACCATCTACATCCCCCCTTTTCAAGTCACCCTCATGTAGCCTGTTAACCAAAAAAAACCTTTCTTTATATAAGAGGGGATTTACGAGTTATATAAGATTGAAAAAATATCGTAAAAATTATAAATTATATCGATTTAGATTTATTGTTTCTTCCATTAGGCCTCGATAGAGGAAATAGGAAACGTCATCCATTAAATAAATAAATAATTGTAAAGTAACATAATTAAATTCAAATAAACTTGAAGTAAATAACTAAAATAAACAGTGTTCAGTGAACGTAATTGGAAACACTACACATCATGAACATACACGAGGAGCATAAACACTCGCATTAACAACTGTGTTTTCACTTCTTGGAGCTGCACGACGGGAAATCTGACATTCCGGTGTAGCACCATGCAGTACTTGGAACAAAATAGGAGTAAAGAAGTACACTGAGTTTTTAATTTATGTAATCGGTGATTTTTTGAAATCAACACATTCAACGCATTCGCAGGAACATTAATTCCTACAATTAGAGGAACGACCAAGAAACTTATGTGCAGAGTAAAAAGCGCCATTTAATAGATGAATAGCGTCTAGTAAAAATTATTCAGTGGCTTTGAAAATAATTTTTTTATGAGATAAGCAGCCGTGAATTTTCCGTAGTTGCTATTGTTACTCGCTTTTTGCCGAGTGACAGACGAAATAATGACCATTACTTTTCTCTGAAAGTACATTTGAAGCATCTCAATATTAAGTAAAATAATTGAAATTTCACTTCTTCCAAATTATTAAGAGAATTTATTATTTCATTTTATTCCACGTAAGGTCTGTCTCACGTCATATTCCCAACCTTTGATCGTTTGTGTCTTCATACTTTTGAATCAATTCGCTTTCCTGGTTTCGTTGGAACAAACATATAAATAGGATTTTATCAGGTATAGCGCATGTACTCTATGGCTTCTAACGTTTCCATGAGAAACTTTCCGCCCTCGTGAGGCAAGATCTATTTCCTTTATTAAATCTGCCACTGGAAGCCACATCGCTGAGGTTGTGAATACGTCACTCGAGAAGTTTGAACATGCAGGCTTAGCCTGAATGTTTGCTTCCAGAAACGCATGTTAAACTTAATTAACATATGCGTATAGTACGGAATCATGTTCGTGTAAGCGTACAAGTATTTTTCTTAACCTCCAGAGCTAGCTTGAATCTAGGTTCATAAACGATAATCTTCTCAACATTCACAGGAACAAAATAGGTCAACTATAAAGAGCAAACAAACTTGCCAAGTGTTTCCACAAACACGAACCTTTTCACACTTTATTGCATATAGCTACGTTATAAATTATTTTACACAAAACAAGTATATTTTCTAACAGCCATTATATCGTTGTTCCCACGACAATACAAGTAAAATTATGGTTGTGATATATTTCAAATAATATTACGTCCTATTCCGTAGATCTGCGTTAAAACTGTCTTTATGAATACGGATTGAAGCATTTAAATAGTTCACGACGGACTAATTATATTAAAAATAAGTTAATATAATTATAAATAAATCGTTACACACTAGGATTGTCTAATATATAAAAGTTATAATTTTAATTTAATAGAGTCGTAAATATTTGATTACGCACTAGGCTTTTGTTTGGAATTTACATTCTCCAAATTACAATCCCATAATTTCACAACGAACGCTGTTAACGAGTATTAACGAGCAGTGAAGCATGTCAAAATGCTAATAATATGTTCAAATATTTGTTATATGTGCCATATGAATGTTAATTACGAATGCCATTGAAGAGTATACATTATAACATGGGAGAGAAAAACAGATTTTCTGTGACCATTCATTGATTGAAGTCTAAGAACTTCAAAAATTCATAAGATAAATTTAACGCAGGTAAAAATCCCTTAGAGCTGGAATATAAGTAACCTTTATCCCCATCTTCAATAAAAAAATGCGTTTTAAAAACGAAGCACAAGTAAATTTTATTATTTGAGACTGAAAAGTGAATGTTCTGGAGAAAGAGTAAAACATGAGGATTAATGGAGGGAAAACTAAGGTAATGGAGTGTTGTATGGGAAACATTGAAATGGTAAAGGGTGTTAGATTGGAAAGGGATATTTTGAATAATGTTAAGGAATTCTGCTACTTGAGCAGCATAGTAACTAGGAATGGTAGAAGTATAGTACATATTAAGAATAGGACATCAAAGACAAGAATGGTTTTCGCGAAAAAGAGGAATTTACTTACGGCTAATATAAGTACGAACATTAGGAAATCATTATTAAAAATGTTCAGATGGAGTATGGCGTTTATGGGTGCGAAATGTGGACGGTAGGACTTTCAGAAAGGAAAATAATAGCAGCTTTCGAAATGTTGTTCCATAGAAGAATGCTGTAAATCAGATGGGTGGATAGAATAACTAACCAGGAAGTTTTAAGCATAACAAGAGAAGCGAGAATAATATGGAGGGGATTGACCACGAGAAGGGATAGATTTATAGGCCACGTTTTGAGGCATAAAGGTCTTGTAAAATTAGCATTAGAGGGAAGTGTGTAGGGTTAGAACAGAAGACGGAGACCTATAATGGAATTATTTTGGTGGATTTGGGTTGTTATAATATTGTGGAAATGAAAATGCTTGCGCAGAATGGGCTAGCATGGAGGGTTGTATCAGACCAGTCAAAGGACTGATTACTACAACAAAAACTGGTGAATGTAATACGTTTTCAATTGATCAATAAATAATTTAATTTACGCATAAATTAGATGGTTTGAAAATTAATTTGATTTTTTCATTATTTAACTTCTATTTTCCATTAATCATAGATAGAAATTAGTTTAAAATGCTCTGTTAATGGTCGTTCAATACATATTATAATTAAAAAGTAGTCGTAGAATAATAATAATAATACCTACTTATAAACTCTTTAACAGCCGCGTATGTTGCTGTAATGAAAGTTGGTTGATTTATATATAATTTTAAATACAATCTCAACTTCAATGATTCACTGTTTGGTGCACTGCTGCATGATCTAGATACATATGGAACGTTATTTTTAAATAAAAATAATCAATTAACGACACTAATATTAAATTAATACAGGATGTGTAAAGATATACAAGAGGATGCATGTATGATGATAGGAAAAGCCTAAGAGAAAGTCGGCTGAGGTGACCTCTGCATTGCGTCAGGAAACCTAGTTCCCCAATGTTTTCGGGTCGACCGCCCTCCTACAAAGACGTCGATTCTTTTATTCCGACGGGACGATTCCGCTTCCTTTGGATGTACGGTATCTCTCTCCGAGTGATTAAGCAGCTGTGTGGTCGGCCCATGGGCTCATGAAATATGGATCTGGCGAATCGCTACACAGCTACTCCGTGCTGTAGCCAGCATTCGAAATTGGCAAATTTCTAGTCTGTACTCGCTACACAGATAATACAGCAGACATTACAAGTACTGAGTTTCTTTTACCACAGAGGAAAAGTATTAAGAGTTCAGACATCAACTTTAACCACAAACAAGAAAACTAATCTAGTTAACGTGTTAACGTAAGGTTACCCTAAAACGAACACAATTTTTCTTTGCTGTTTGTGTATTATATTAGGCATGTTGGGATGAAGCACACATACTTACATATGTGTGTGTGCGTTGCGGGATTCAGTCCTAAGACTGGTCTGATGCAACCTATTCTCCGCCAGCCTTTTCATTACCGCTTAACTGCATCCATAATCTGCTTTGTCTCCCTCTTCTGTTCTTACCCCACACACTTGCCTCCAATGCTAATTTAAAATGTGGCCTATTAATCTAACCCTTCTCTTGGTCAACGTCCTGCATATTGTTCGCTCTTCCCCTAATTTGTTTACTACTTCCTCGTTGGTTATTTTATCCACCCATATGATTTTCAGCATTCACCTATAGCACCACATTTCAAAGTCTGCTATTCTTTTCCTTTCTGCAACTCTTACTGTCCACGTTTCGCACCCATATAACGCTACGCTCCATACGAAGATTTTTAGCAACGATTTCCTAATATTTACACTTATATTACACGTATGTAAATTCCTCTTTTCCGCGAAAGCCTTCTTTGCCTGTGCTATCCTACACTTTTTGTCTACTATACTTCTACAATCCCTAGTTATTACACTTCCCAAGGAGCAGAATTCATTAACTTTCATCAAAATATCCCTTCGCAATCTAACACCCCTTTGTTATTCCACTGTTTCCCATACTACACTCCATTACCTTGGTTTTCCCTCTATAAATCCTCATAATGACCTTTTTTTCCAAGGACCGTGTTCATGCCATTTATTATGGTTTCGAAGTCTTTTTCTAACTCACTAATATAATATAATATTTTCAGCGAAGCGTAAGGGTTTTTATTTCTTCTTCCAGTTAATTATTCAAATTAAAAAGTAACTATCACAAAGGATTCATAATATAGTTATAATACAAGTCCTTAATTACAATCATGTAAATTAATTTAGTTTTACTATTACTATGATACTTGATCACAACAATATAGTGAATTTTTGCACTGAAAAAGTATTAGTTCTGTTAAATTATTGAAGAATATTTAATCAGTATAAAAAATTTTAATAATAAAGTAAGTTTCCTGTATTAATCCTCATATTGAACTCTTTCTCCAGTTCTCCGTTCATGCCATTTATTATAGTTTCCATGTCTTCTTCTGATCACTCTAATACTACAATATCATCGGCAAAGAGTATGGTTTCTATTTCTTCTCCTTGCAGTATGATTTCTTTTCCATATTCCGTTTCATTTCTTTATCGTCTGCTCTATATATAAGTTAAACAGCATGGGCGACAGACTGCATCTTTTCTCACTCCTTTCTTGATTACGGTTTGTTTTATTGATCTTCTATTCTAATTACTGCTGCCTGTCTTCTGTAGAGGTTATGTATTAGCCTCCGTTCTCCATGTTTTATTCTAGTACTCTTCAAAATGCTTAATATTTGTCCCAGTTCACATTATTTTCTAAATCTACAAATGCCATAAACGTATGCATGTTTTTTTTATCCTATCCTCTAAAATTAGTCGCAAAGTCAATATTGCTTCTCCGTCCCTACATTCTTCCTAAAACCAAACTGATCTTCTCCTACCTTGCATACTATTTGACGTTCCATCCTCCTATATACTATTTTAGTTAATATTTTGCATGCATGGGATACTAAACTGTACTGTTCGCATCTATCAACCCCATTCTTCTTGGGTATGGGTATAATAATGTTTTTACTAAAATTTTCTTATATATATATATATATATATATATATATATATATATATCTGAAATATTTGAGTCCAATATCGACGATTGATGCCTTGCTACACGGTGGAGTGAAGGTTTGATCCAATGAATTCGATTCAAACGTTGGTTCAATATTACCTTAGGCTGGAATGTTATATACTAGATAAAATGGAAGGTAATTAAAAAGACGGCCAATAAGTCAGCAATTAATTTTATTACTATTTAATCAATACAAATACTACGCTTCATCATTTCGACCGTAACCGTCACGGGTATCTCTTAGTATTATTCATGCAAAAGAAAACAAACATACGTTGCAATCATCTTAAAGCACCCTTTTCTTGTAAGATTTCCAAATTTGCTATGAGAGTTCCAACAATTTATTAACATGAATCTTTAACGGCTCACGATCGCAGAATGCTGTACAGAAATCCGAGGGAAAAGAAAAGAAAAGTGTATTTACGTTATCATTAAGTTCGTATATATTATAGATATTAGGTTCCGTTAACCAACTGCTGGAGTTGCAGCCATTAATATATTTTTTCACTGAAATAAAATGTTATCCGGTACGAATTCAAACTCTTCAATTTTGACCTGTTTATATACGCAAGGAAAAATCAACCAAACTAAAATCGAATTCTTCCCATACTTTCGCTAAGAACTCAGAAGTAATAAAAGCTTTAGTCTCTTCCATTCTGAGTCTCAATTCTATCAAGTCATTAAGCAGTGGTGGACTAAAGACACGATCTTTTATAAAACACCACAGGATGATAACATGACGTGATGTCAGGTGATCTGGAGGCTAGTGGAAAAGATCTGTGCTCTTTAACCTGTACGACCAATTCAACAAACAGAACTCGACTTTCAACCAGTCATACAAAGAGATGCCAGTGTCGAAGGTCCCCATTGTATTGGCCCACATTCTATATGTGGAAAGATCCATTCTTGCAGCATAATTGAATAGACCGCAAATGGTCGCGGAACAGAAAATGTTTATCTTTTTGTGAAACTTTTTGACACTGTACAAGTTTTGAGGATGTTTTTTTCTCTAGATTCCAATAATATGGGTATTTACTTTTAAATGAAAAGTTGACTTATCACCAAAAATTGCAAGATGAAGAAAGTCATCTTCCCGCTGCAACATTTCATTTACAAAGCTATAAATTCCGCCATAGTCATCTGGCTTGTTGCAACTGTAACCTGTATGAACGCATTTGCACCGGTTATAATAAAACCTTCACGAATTTTTTATAAATGAGGTTCAAGAATTTCCGTCCGAACTGATTCCTGAGGACTAGCAAGATGAGACGCTCTGACACTATAAACGTCATCTTATAACACTTTGGCCGCCCCCTGCTTCACCTTTTCCATAAACATCCGGTAGTTTCGAATTGTGTGCACCAACGGCGGATACTTTGTCACAGCGTGTATCACAAGTAAACTTTCATCGAAGCGTACGTTCAACTGAAATTTCAGATTAACTGAAGAACAAAAAACGTTTGACGCTCAGGACTCGCCGTTTTGTTTATGTGGAGTTGCCATATGGGAAGAAATAAGACATACGTGATTACCTAAAACTGTTTGACTTACTCTTTAATTGTGATCTCGAAAGACTATACGACGCTTACCGTTGATACTATTACATTTTATAATTCATACACACAATTATGGACAACTTGTCAGTGGCAAGTGTTATGCTGTACGTTGATATAATTTTTTACGAGTTGTCGTTCTGGACTGTACGTGATTAAACCTCTCCACAATTCAACAGACACTGAATATATATAGCATTGATCCGAAGAATTCACGTGCACTATAGTTACACTTTCGTAACACACCTGACCATATTATCTTAAAATTAAACTATTGTTTCTTTTACTGAAGTTTGGCCCCATAATAATTATTTTATCTGGGAAACAAAGAAATTACTGAAGTTTGATTTCATTTTGCATATTATTAAGAATAAAAATGAAAATATGCTCTTAAGTGTGTTACGGAGTGCACCACTTCGGGGGGAAAAACTACCGTCTTGAATTTATTCAAGTGAAAACAAATTAAATGTGAAACCTTTTCGTTGATGATTATATTTTATGTCTATTACGTCGTTCGAGTAACCAAATTAGGCATAGATGTTGCCTGAAAAAATACTTAAAGAGCATTTAAATGTTTGATTTTTGACACACCCAAAATTAACAAAAAATCAGTGTTTACCATCACATCAGACATTAGAAATATTATACAGTCTTTGATTGAAACAATTTATTAAGTAACTGAATTACGTTACACGCGTGTAACGTTATCGAATGAAGAGGTGACGATTCCCCGGGGCTTAATAGCCACAAGATTGTTGCCCATTCTCTTAAATGGTTATGTCCAGGGATCATAGGGTAAAGTAGCATTTCTGCGAGTTCAATTTCGTAGATGGCGATCAGAACCCCTTACGAGGTGTACGTGTAAGAGTAAGAAGCACAATGGCTAAGATGTTCGGTATTCAGCTCCTTACCTCCTACCACAGGTAATTATTTCCGTTTCTGGAAATCGGTGCTCGGAACGGATAAGTTAATGAACAATTAATAAGTAAAAATTAACTAAATCTTTACCTGAAATATTTCCATTGAAAATATACAAAGAAATTACTATTATATAAAAGTAATTACAAATAATTGGGACGGAAAATGAGGGGCTTACAGGAGGTGTAATAAGGTAGCCAGGGTTTAACTAGAACTCCTGAAGTACAGACAATTGTGATAGATGAAAAACTATAGAGAAACCTGCGTCATGTAGATTGAGCTCTCGGTACTTGTCCCACGCCCTTCCGATGACTGTGGGAATGCAGGAATTTAGACTCCATACCTACCTGATGGTATTACAGAATGTTTGTGTCGTCAATTTTATGCAGTTTGAAGCTACCACATATGATCGAGAAGTGCAATGGGACAAACGTCTGAAAATATTCTCTTCTTTCAGAGTTTTATATAAAACACCTGAAAACAAATCAACAGCTCCTAAAAAAGAGCGATACAAGCTTCCTTAGTACTATGAGCCACATGGATCAGATTGTTATCATAATTATGGTGAATATATACTCACTTGCTATGAATAAAATACATAAAGTAGTTCCAAGCGTATGACGAAAAATCAGCAGGGCATAATTTTTCGTGATAATCACATTACACTAAAATTTACAAAATTCACGGAATGATAAGAGCGGAGAATAACTCAGATTCTGAACTATTTCCGCTCATTACACGAATTACGCACATACGTTGGTGAATTCATAATATTGTAAAATCGAACGTATACTTCATTGACCCACACATTTCCAATTTTGTATTTCTATTCGTTAAAAGAATAAATATGCATATTATTGGCTTGCAACTCAAAAAATGGATAAGAAACAAAAGTTCCTTCATCTACATCAAATTATTGGGATCAGGAACCATACCGTACGTAAAATGTATTACAAAATTGAGCAGCTGGTTGCAATACCTAACTGTTTGTGTATACAATAAGATTTTTGAACCTATAAAGATCTACCATAAAACGCCACACAATTTACCTTACAAAGCTATATAGCAGGAAGCAAACCCAACTTTTTCAATTTATTTTTGTTGTGTGGCGTAAGTTTCCTGCAGTTTGAAGCCACCACATATGAACGAGAACTGCAATAACACAAACAACTGAAAAAATTCTCCTCTTCCACAATTTTCCAGAGAATGAAAACAGTGAACATAAAACGACAGCCCCACACATGTAAAGCTGCCTGGTGGAATACTACGATTGGCAGAATTGGTTGTGACACCTAAAACATGTCAGACCTTCCATAAAGAGATGACAGGAAAATAAACAAACAAAATAATCTGAGTATCAGGTTTCAATAATTTAAAATGTCAATCTGATACTCAGATTTCAATAATTTAAAACTACTCCGTTGTGCATTATGTAAACAACTGTGGTTTCAATTCAAGCATTATTGTTTAGATTTCTACAGATGATACTCTCAAATATGCGATTATGGAAAGTGATTTGACAAATAAATACATAACATATTAAATGAGTTAATCAGCTTCTTTGTCAGTTTTTTTTATAATTTAAATATTACACAATATTATACGTTTGAGACGTTGTAATATTAGATATTTAAATTATAAAAAAAACTGAAAACGAGGTTAATTAACTCATTTATTGTATATTTAATTGTCAGATAAATTATTTAATTACATGATAAATTACTTATTTTTTAAATAAGCAACGCTAAATCTTCTTAATTATTTTGTGAGCTAATATTTATGTTATGGAATAAACGTGGTATAAAATCACTTATAATATTAAAAATATTACCATGAAAACATAATATGTAATTTTAATTAGCTCAACCTTACTTTAGGGTCCATGATTCTATATTTTTGTAATTTACTGATACTCTGTCCATTATTTTAATAATGCTTACTAGACCTAACAAAGAATAACCTCAATCTGAAAATATATAATATTCTGTATCTGTCTTAATTACTATTTGTCTACTTGACTTTCCATCTACAACGCTCACAGAAATCTGGAACTATTAAATTCTATTTCTATTTACTCTTGCGATAAAAATCTAAAAGCGCAATTGGAGAGATTTCAAGTAAAAGAGATGAAATAAATATAAATACAGTGTGAAATAGACTTAAAAATTGAATTTCAGTGTTGCAATACTGTGTGCACTATAAAAATAATGGTCCAACTAACCCACGAAATAAGCTTACATTTAATTAAGGAATGAATCGTAGATCCTTATTGAAAGACAAACGTGAACCAATTGTTTTAAGCGGATTACATCATACTGGATGCGGTAATACTGAATAATACTTTCGATATCAATAGAAGTAGATAACCTTAGTTACACGTAAGACGATTATTTGTATTTAGTTTTCATTTTAAGGGTATAATCACTTTATATGACAGATTGTAGGTAACGAATAAATAAAGAAGGTTGTTAACGTAGCATAATCAACGCCTCATTACAATTACCTTACAACAATTGCGGACCGTAATTCAGCTCTCCATGTCTTTACCAAAGAAAAATGAATGGTTTTCGTACATGGGTTGTTCACCTCAGAATTTTCTCATCTCTCTTATATTTAAACTTAAAATTTTTTTTTATGATCATGTTTGGAGTAATTTCACTCTATGCTTCGAATTGATTCTAAATGCTCTCCAGATGTATAAGTGGCACAATTAGTGACTGAAACTGAATTAAGATTGAGCTAAAAGGAATTGCACACTAATGAATATCATGAAAATTTTCTTCTAATTTTATTCGTCAATTGGTTATGGACACTTAAATCGTAATTGGACTCTGAGAAGCAATGTTCAAATACAAATGTTTAAATTAGGAACTGAAAATATATTGAGGGATGTAATAGAACCATTATCGGAAATACTGGGGGTGAGAATGAAGGAGAACCGTTACGGTGTCCACGTGGCATTTCATAAAATCTGGAATGTGTCTAATGGTTGACGCCCAGGCAGTCTCCTGGTAGGATAAAACCCCTGAATGGGCTGTAGAGTCAAAGAAAAGCAATGAAAACAAGAAATTAGTCGCATGGAAGTATGTTGTGAGAATTATTCCCGAAATAGTAAATAAAACGACGAGGTAAAATGTGTAAGTAAAATTGAAATGTTTTTTACGTACGAAATTAGCATGTACAGACAATATACCAATGAAAATAAAATAAAATTGAGTTTCTTCATGAGAAATATGTATTTGATATATAAAAAATGGAATTAAAATTAGAGGACATCCCGTTCTGGTTTCAGGGAATAAAATATTGTTTTCATGGCGCAGAAGAGTATTTACAAAATGTTGACTATTCCTTAGAACATTCCGAATCAATATCGTAGGAAAATTAAATTACTTAAGGATGTTTTATTTATAAAATTGTCCGCAACGAAATTGACTTCTGTGCTCTTCACGTTCTACAATACGTATAACCAACATCACAGCTGATGCCAAACAGATTAATTTATTTAATTAGTTATCATGCGAAAGGAAGTTGAATTCTTTATTTAAGTCGTAGAATTATGGGAAATCTTTCAGTAAATGTTTATAATAATGGTTTACAAACGGATTATTGCCGTTGTTTTGTTTCCTAGAATATGTTCCTGACCGGAAACTTTGCAAAGTTGGTTTTCATAACTAATACTGATAATGAAACTGAGAGATGGAGTATGTATATTCAGAAACAGGACATGGTAACAGAATTTATGTGGCATTGAACTTAGCTGAATAAAATCGAAATTATAAAACTTCTATAGTTTCAACCATACACGAAAAGCATTAGTGTTAATTCAAAATTTAGATTACGTTTAAAAAATAAATTAATAGTAATAAGGTAGACAATAAGTCATAACTTTTTATTTTAAATTATATGTTACGTTAAGTCCACAATTTTGGCGTTAAATTTCTTAAGAATTAAAATTTTTGATTGGCTAAAGAAGGAAACGGATCAAACTTTATACGTCCTTAAAACGAGAAAATTTTGCTCCCTGGACTGCGTCCATTGACGGTTAGAGTCGAAATGTGTCAATGTTAAATACACATGATGTTGTAACTAATCCAAAAAAAAATTGAAGAAATTTGTCTGCGTATGTCTTTGTCCATACGTGAACAATTTACCCAAGTGTGCTCGAAATGTTGTATATAACGTGTTTAAGAGTAAAAAATATTCTTATAAGCTGTTCTGAATATATTTGTTTCTGAACGATAATTGTTGAAAATAACTGAGGATAAACGAATAAGTAAGCTTGTTTGCAAATGAGTATACCGACAAGGTATCATAAGATTATATTAAATATTTATGGTCACGAATTGGAAGTCTAAAAGAACTTTAAACAGTCTCCGACGAAGATGGATTTTCTATGTCTACTGGAATTAGAAATTTTATAGGATTGGTGCTCTTGGGAAATGAAAACTACCTTTGTTAGACTGACGCATTAGCTGAGAAGGGATGATGAAATGTAATAAGCGTTTTGAAGATACTTCTTAGTTTTCCAAAAGTTCCTTAATAGTACTCAAACGGCTTCTAGATGCAAGTTACGATATCTTCGAGATCTGAAAATCAAAAGTCGACGGGAGTGGATGAATTGGGAGTCCCGTCTGGCCAAGTTTTAATGGCTTCAGATGCATTGTATTTACCTACTATCCCGTTCATAAGACCAGCTCCTCATTCAACTTTAACGAACTTTGGCATAATGTTGCCCAATTAATTTGAATTAGCAATTAAGGGCCTGCCCCCTCCTTCACGCTTTGTTTGATGTAGTGTCGGCCTTCCAGCAAAGGCATTTAACCAAAACGGAAACAAAGTACTAACGAGGTTTCGACGCAGGCTTTGTTCAACGGGGTCGATACTTGTGAGCAACAATTACGCTCTAACGAGACTCTTGCAGTCTTGTTTTCAGATCTTTTTGCCGCTGTGGTAAGAACTTGCTAGCTTATTGATAAAAGCAGCGAAAGTGTATATAAAACGTTTGACTAGAAAACACGACACCTTAAGGAGATTATTATTATCCCAGCGATTCGCAAAACTCAAATTTAGTAAAAATGGTGACGATCAGAATTTTGTATACGCGTTTATAACTGAAAATCTTCTGTCTACACTTGTAATTTAATCAAGAACTATTACTTTTACAAATTCACAATTATTATTAGAGTATATTAATAATGAATTATAGTTGTAATTTTACTACAATCTTTAAAGTCTAACAAACGACTAAATGAGCAATTAGTCTGCCTGGTTAATAATAGGACAGCTCTGTAATCGTTATTAATTATATTTAACATATTTTGCTTCCTGGAATATTTCACTGTCGTACGAGCGATATGTTCCATCCAGCAATTTGTTTATAACCTTGTATATATTAAAGACCGTTTTTAACGCTTAATTAATCTAAATTGCAGTAATTATAAGTCAGGAGGACTCGTGCTCAATTTAACAGAATGAAAAAAGTGTCTTTTACTCGACTTTTAAATGGGTAAAAGTTCCGAAAGATTGTATCATGAACCACAATAATTCATGGTGCTAACGGCCGAAACTCAGAATATCTGCCAAGTTGCAGGAACTTTTGCAATGAACCTATTACTTTGTCGTAGGAGTAGAGATAGCGGTAAAAAGTACGTGACGTCTACGAAAAAGATCGTTAGGCGTCCTTCACACAGAAAATCATTTGCTGCAACATTTTAATGTAGTGAAGAAAGATTCGCCATGCAATGCCGGACACTTGAAAATGAGTAGGAAATTGACAAGCAAGAAAATAAATTACGAAATTATGTTTGGCAGACTTATTACGTATAATATAGTTCAATGGTTCTAATAAGGTAATAATTAAGTTATTGATGAAGAAAATAAATATCCGTATTAAAACAAATATTTTACGTTAAAATGCATTAAAAAATGGTATAAGTTAAATTTTTTTACTCTGTGTCACAGGTTTTAAAGTATATATAGTATAGTGAGTATAAAACCATATCATAGACCTTGTTTATGTGAAAATACTATTTTAAACGTATCGTAGATAAAAGACGGGATGAATTCTGCTGCACGTGGTTTTCAACGTATGCAGACTCTCGCGCTCGATTCTTTCCGCATCCTAGAATTTTCTGAAGCATCAGCCATGATGAAAATTTCAAGCCTGATAAAGTAGTACAGCTGCTGTCATATTTCCCATGTCCGTTGTCTGAAAATTCAGTTGCTAACTTTTGCATAAAACTTGCGGCTCACTGCTCGATACTCAGTTCTAATTTGATCCTTCAACTTCCAACTAGAAACATCCTATTTTCTTCGGTTACGCTTGACGACTTGCACAAATAAACATTAATTATCATTGTGATGTCTGTCGTTCCACAACACTTGTGGCAGTAAATACGGATTATTTTTTTCCAGGAACGCGCATGTATGGAATCTTCGGCGCATTAATAAAATTTATTTTCCATTGTCAATTATAATTCCATAACTATACGTTCACTTGAACATATATAATCACTTAACGTTAGTCAACATGACTCTGAAAAATAATTGTTTACACAATTTTAGTCAATAAATGTTTGACAATCTCAGACAATGTCTTAAAGTGTCACATTTACATACAGCTCGACTGTGAAACAGGGGACAGAAAATCTCTGTTTTCCTTCCCCATATCAGATAGCTTCAACTCGTCAATTTTGAAGGCAATATGACAATCATGTCAGTCAGGTTGGATTCTCGCGGGACTACAAATTGACATGAATATGCCATTACGAAGCCACAAACCATAATGCATACCAGTTGATCCGCGAGAATAGAACAGACAATGGAAAATTTAGTCTGAACGTCGGTCATTAATTTTGCAATTTGCTGCAGTATCTTCTAGCGTTTGGAAGATATGATCCATGTTTTCCAGTTTTTTAATCATAATCAGTGTTATACGTTTGGACGAATGAGCACTTTTTAATAGTAATCGCAAGATTAAAATTCTCTATATCAATATTAATGTTATCGATACGAAGAAATTCATATTTTTTGTATGTTGGGTTCTATAACTTATAATTGATTCAAATGTTTTGTTTGAAGATAAATAGACATGGTTATATGTATTCACACTATAATGGAATGTTTTAATCAGAAACATAACGAACCCTACTGGTTACCGATGATATTGTAGTATTAGGGGAGTCAGAAGAATACTTGGAAACCATTATAAATGGCATGAACGTGGTACTGGATAGAGGTCAATATGAGGATTAATAGAGGGAAAACCAAGATAATGGAGCTTAGAATGTGAAACATACATCTCTTTGGACAGCAGGGATGGTAGACATAAAGAGTAGGATAGCACTGGCAAGGAAGGCTTTCGCAAAAAAGAGAGATTTACTTACGGGTAAGTGTATTAGGAAATAATTTCTAAAACTGTTGGTATGTAGTGTGGCGTTATATGGGTTTGAAACGTGGATGGTAGGAGATGCAGAAATGAATTGAAACTTTTGAAATGTGGTGTTATAGGAGAATGCTGAAAATCAAATGGGTGGATAGAATCACTAACGAGGAAGTTCTAAACAGAATAATGGAAGAGAAAACAATATGGAGCAATTAACAATGAGAAGGGGTTAAATTAATAGACCACATTTTGAGACATGAGGGTATTGTAAAATTAGCACTAGAGGGGTAATGTGGGGTAATAACAGAAGCAAAGGATGGAATAGCCTAAGCACATTAGGAATGAAGTGAAATGTGGTAGCTATGCGGAAACAATGACAACAACAATGACGATACAGATAAGTAAGTGCCTTGGTGTAGTGAAAATATGTGCCTCTATTTGGAACCATCAAGCTGTGTTTAGGAGGAAACGGATTATCGTTCTACAACTTATTGACAGTATGAATTAGATGATTTTTAAAAACATACATATAGCCAATATTTTTGACGAATGTTATTAACATTTTTCTTATCAAATTAAAACCATAAGCATACAAAAAAAGAGTTGTGGTTAAAATACTTAACGATACATTTTGTAATTTGACCCGTAACATAGATGTAGGTATATGAGACAAACCAGTAAAATACAATCGTATTTAAGGGTAAGTATGTGTCATCCCTACGAAACGGCGTATATGTATCAGTAAAAATTATATTAATGTTAATGAAATGTATCACTAAATGTAAGAAAATGATATGTAAAGGGCATGGGAGTTTGGATTGAACTTTGAAAAAGTCCATTTCCTTGAACTATAATATGTTACTTTTTTAACTACCATAACAATCTTTTTATCATAAACGTTTAGTAAGGAAGTTTTGTAATTTATAAATTTAAAAAATATTTATCCTTTACACAATACTTTTACACAATTTTAGAAGTTTATATTAGTATCATTTTAGCTGATATATTGAAGTTCGAGTACACCATTAATCTATACTAATGTTTTTAGTGTAAGAGTCAATCCATAAAGAGTTTTTAAATATTTTCTCTCTATTCACGCATTTAATTTAACTTGAAATACACAATTCAATTTCATTATAAATTGAATTGACTAATTTTTGTCTCAGTCGAAGGTAATTGAAACTCATAAACCTTCGAACCATTTTTTTTGTGGAAAAAGCTTTTCGCTTCTACTTCAATTTCGGAAACATTTTTTGTGAAATTATTTTAATGAAGTTTTACAACATATGAAATATAAATTGCATGCATGTGGGTGTGTCTGTCTGTCCCGCATATAAATCTAAATGAGTGGACCAATTTCAACCAAATTTGGTGCAAGTGTTCTTTGCGACCCGGAAACCCCCTACGGGCGGGGGTGGAAAATTTTAAATATGTAAAAACGTGAAAATTTTATCATATAAATACATTATTGGATCTATTAGTTTGATAGTGTGTTCTCCGATCCTGCTCGCGTATTTAAAAACCACATCCATAATCGAAGGGGAGTATTCTAATGGGTGAGATTGGACGGTTGAACATAAAAAATAACCAGAAACAAACGAGGTAGGGCTCTAAGTCAATGTAATGTGAGCAACCGAGTTTAATTCTGACATAACAAATGCAATTCAAGTTATAGTTCATCCCCTAAGAAGGGTTGGAAGGGGGTAAAACAGACTTCCACATACTATTTTCATCCGATGGAATAATTTTGATTAAATTCTGTTTTGGAAATTAACATTATCTGGGCGGGGTTGGAGTGGCGGAAATATTTAAATATTCTTAAAATCCGTTATTTCCTTCTAAAATGCATTTTTTTGGCTACATTAATTTTTTCTTAATTTGTTTGCGCATTGTTTCAATCCCATTTAGTGTCAAAGTGATAGGGATGGCTGTGTAGCGGGCGTCACATTAAATTAAAAAAAAAACAGTTGAGATTGGTATCGAAATCGGTGCTATGCGTGTCATTTCGTTTGATTCTGATATTTAGTTTGCGACTTAAGTTGCAGTTCATTCCTTAACAAATGGTGGGACGGGGTAAAACATATTTTTTGCGTAAGTTTAGTAATTATCTGGGGGAGGGGGGTAAATTAATTTCTGTTACAATTTGAGCTATTTCCATCGAACTTAGTTTATACGTTGCTTAGGAACAGTTTGAACATTTTATGGTTAGAATAACGCCTAGCTCCTTCAGTGGTACAGTCTCAGGCGCACCTCACACTGTCTTATTGTACCGATGCTAATTAGTTCCTTCGTAAAATACCAGATATATGTTCCTTATGAAACAGTGAGTGTTTCTTACTCTATTCGATTACCAAGAAATACTCTGTACACTCTTAGATTACTGGTGGAAATTATTTCTTTAATGTACCAGGAGTATTTTCGTGTTCTTAGGAATTGTTAAGAGAATTTTTCGACAGTTGGTTTACTGGAAATATTTTTATCCCTGCTGTGTGCCGGGATACTGGGAAATATATGAAGTTTATATTGTGACGCTTTCTATTCCTGTTTAATCATGTGTTGACTGGGATAATATAAATAAATACCCGGGTAACGCCGGGTCACCAGGTGGTTCAATAATATTATAATAACGGTGTATTCGTTATTAGAAACAATATGCCGATTTTTAAGCGACATTATACGACAATGGCAGGAAGAATTCTGTCATGATACATATGTTTCAATCTAATTTTGTTACCCCTGTAATTTATTCAAGTAACAGAGAACAAAATTCATATTTGCATGCTAAAATAGTTGAACCCAATTGAAATATTATTGAAATAATATTTTATAAACTAAAATGAAATTACAGTTTGCCGATTAGATTGAATTTTAAATGAATTAGATAAATTTTGCCCACGCGACTGTAAATTAATTCAGGAAGTTTATTGAACCAGAGAAGTATTATCATTTTCTGAGAATCAGGAAATATTATTAATGTATTACACTTATCATGAATAAATTCGTTTATGGTAGGGGTTCCGAATAAGAGCTGTAGATCTTCTCTAGTGGGTATTGGGTAACAAAATTAAACTCACAACAAAGTTTTCATTTCTAGGTTAAACGAACCAGATATTATTACTATGATTAATTTTCTATATAATTGCAGATAAATGGTTGCTTAGAGTAACTGAGTATGGAAAGACATGAATAAAATCTGTTATTTCAAGAAAAAATTAAGTTTTCACAAATAGTAAGTTTTGAATTTGTAAAATGTATCATATTTCTGCAAATATTTACTCACAAATGATGCTCCTTTTTATACTTATGAAATTCACTTAGTCTCCAAATAATAGTCTTCTCTATTAAAACATATCCCTAAAACGACTATTTTTACATCTTTGAAACACAATTTTATATTTGTGGAAATTTTAAATTAAACTCTTTGCAGTATACGGACGAAATTCTATTCGCTTTTGTTGTGTAGTGATTCTTGTTTGTAGAGGTGGAATTTAATTAAAAAGTAGGTGACTCTCTGGAAACGATTTTAATTATATGATATTATTCGATGGTTATAAACAATAGTGATGCATGGAGGAATTAAGTACATCCTTAAAATAGAAAACAATATTAGACCAAGCCCCACGTTCATTGTCGTTAAGGGAAGGAAGTGTATTATTGTGGTAACACTGCAGACGGCTTGGTAATATAGTTTCATGGTTTATTTTGGCTCACAATATTGTGTAGAAGACCGGAGGCACTCTAATAACTAAAGATAAAGTAACCCCAAGGCAGTTGAGGTTGCTTACGAGGCATTATATCATAGCTTTAATGAACTACAGGTTTAGTTTCAGTCTTAGATCAGTGAAATTTGTGAGTAAGCTGTAGACGCCATTAAAAGTTTATCAGTAATTAACAATACTCATATACCTAGATTTTATTGTAGGTTTATTAATATATATAGTATTAAATAATGTTCGGGTTTATAAATATATATTAAAATACTGTTTTTAAATCGTATTCATATTTTAATGTCAGAAGAACGAATTAGTTGCAGTTTATTAAAGTTTCAACAGATAAGTATAGTAATTATGAAAACTTTCTTAAGTGCTCAGCTCAAAATCTATTTTCAGATTTGTTAAACAATTAGCAATATAAACTGTTCATTTTAACATTAATAAAATTAGATTAATGAAATTACCTTGAGGGAAGAAGTGGTCAAATGAGCACTCTTCAAATTAATCTAAATTATATATATATATATATATATATATATATATATATATATATATGCAAATAGCAATCAGAATATCTATCATCTAAATTACTGACAGTTACTAATTGTATTAGTATCTAATTATATTATCACTAGATATCACCCGTATAATCGAAATAAACATAATCAATCAATGCCCCAAATACCACTAACACAGATAAAAATACCTACAGGGCAAAAACTACAAATCTATTTTGGACTCCCATGAATACCAAAAAGACATAATTCAATTTTGTAAGGACAGTAATATTTTTGATTTAATTTAAATGTATTGTATTCTCTGTTCTCTTTGATTAAAATCTAAAAATCAAATGTAAAAAAGATAAATAATTAGTTAGTGGTAACGAGCAGAAAAATGGATGTTACCAGTATTTTATTATTTATATTCATAATAGTAAATAATGTGTATATAATTGTATAATAACATGTAAATAGTTGTCACTGTGGTCGCTAATGACCAGGCAGTCGATGCGACCGTTATAAATATATATTTTTTAAAATAACTAGTTTAACTTAAAAGATTTCAGTAGGCAACACCTTTGTATTTTATTAATCACTGGTTCTAGAAGTTTGTCTACTAGTGGGTTTGAATGATTGTCCTGGACTCCATGATCTATGATACCTTTTTTATGGTGACTACCAAGACACGCAGCTTCTTATACCTGCTGGATTTGATGGCTTACTGCATCCTAATAGCTCGATCTAGTAAGATTATAAAGGCATTAAGATGGTTTTCTATTGCAGAAGCATGTATGGCCTGTGATTAACATCAAAGTACCATTACGTAATTGTGTGTTTAGATTCAGGTGTTGTTTCTTGGCTTCTGTGATCGATGTTAAGTCCTAGGTATTTCACTTCGGCTTACATTAGGATGGCTTGATTATATATTTTGACTTGAGGGTTCGTCGACTGTTTATTGGTTAAATTAATCGGCGTAGATTTGTTGCTGTTTACTTTAATGTGACACCAAAGATTAATTTTTATTTGGACTTTTAAGACGATTCTTCAAGAAGGAATTTGATGTAATATAAAAACGATTTATATTTCCAACATATAGCATCAAAAATAACCTTAAATGTTACATGAACAAATCTGGTCTTTTAGTCTACAGATTATTATACAAATTAGTAAATGTTGTTCTAGTCTCACTAGATAGTTATGTAGGAGTATAATTGTGAAGTTATTTATATAACGAAATAAAAAGTCGATTTTATCCTCCCTATTTTGTCAGTTTATGCTAATTTTAAACAGTTTAATTTGGTAATGATTCCCCTACAGCATTTAGTGGTTTTAAAATTTCTCCCCGATACTTGTTCAGTAAATAAAGTTACAAAATGTTAAAAATATCACCCCATTTAACAAGTTAAGCCCTGAAAAATTAGGAACATATAAAATTTATGATAATTTTGTAATAAATGGCAATGCATAAATCTTTTCTTACATAACAATTCAAAGCTGTTGACAGGCATGGATTATGTACATGCGCTATTTAAATTCGTCCACGACTTTTGTGGTTCCACAGTACAGCCATTGATACTGGAACTAAAAGAACTTTAAATGAGAATTTTATCAATTCCTACAAGACAGTAAGGATTGGTTTCCTATGGTTAATTGATGTAAGGCCGAATCAATTTGTCTCTATCCATCATTAGAGAACTCGTGAAACTCGAGGGATTCCTCTTTCTAACATCAGATATTTCAATCAAACTGCTGAATAGTTTTGAATTTTTGAAATGGGTCGATGCTTTTTGAAACACCCTGTCTTATGTAATGAGGTAATTTTTGACGTCAGAAGTTAGATTGAACAATTTATTGCACTACAAAGTTACTATAACCCGCTAAGGCAGATTTGTTACAAAAATAGCGTCCAAATTATTGTAATAGAATATCAAACGGTTTAAACTATTTTCGGAATAAATACAGATAAAAGACGTTAACAAAATTACAAACTTCCTCGGCTTTAAACATTACAAATACAATTAAAAATATATGTTTTGGCCAATAGAAAACGAACCTAAAGCTGCAAAATTGAATAATAACCAAGTCTATATGGCTAAATAACGTCGGTAGCCTAAAAATGGGTTTTAATTTTTTCCTATAATTAAAAAAATATATTTTTATTTTAATCTAGTTACTAATTATCATAGCAGTGCTGATATTCTCTGAGATATGTGAGAAAGAAGATACGTTCTGCCTCATGTGCGTATTTTGTGGCACTATTCCAGCAACTGCAATCCTGCGTCGTGATGTGATTATGGAGGTAGTTTCCAGTTGCAGAACACTGCGCAAATGTACACACGTGTGACATTTGAGACCTTTGAAGAGACGTAATGGGCCAAATATCTCGTAGACAAAATTTATGCATATTGCAGAATTACACCGGGAGAAAGATTCATGGGAACATGAGGGCAAATACAGCCTCCGGAACTAGTTGACGTATGGATGTCCCTACATCTATGCCTTTACATCATTATTCGTTAATATTGGCACCTCTGAGTACAGTTACCAACTGATTTGTTGTCCTATTACCTGCGATATGAAATCATGACAATATGCTCGTCTATACTACATTTTAAAGTCACAAAGTAAATTTTGTTGAATATTAAATTTTTACAAACTCATCACAAAAATAGATACGTTAAATAATATCCAAATTTATAAATTAAATAAAACAGTTATCTATGTCTTAAATCAAATGGCCAAATAATTTCATAAAATGTTAACTTTCGGAAATTTTTAATATTTCTGCGAAAAACTTTATCATGCTTCATAAATTTTGAAACGAGTTTCAGTCCATGTCCACAGAAGTCTCTTCGAGCGAATTGTCTTTCTTTTTGAACTGGAGGAGATAATAAATTAATATATCGTTATGGTAATGCTCTCTTCGCCCTTGATGGAAAATGAAGGCATTCTGAAATTCTAATTAATTCTGCATTTACACTATTCCTCATATGTTGACTCGTTTTTTATTATAATCAACCTGAAATATTTACTAGGGTAATCTGTTCCATTGAAGATGTTATTTATTCTGTGCGAATAAAAAATTGAAGTCTGGTAGATTGAGGTCATTTGAGTTTATACTCTTAAATTATAAATTTTATTATCATAAAAATGTCACTAATTTTTTACCAAACATCAATTCACCCGCGTATGTACACTACATAAAACAGTAAGGGTTTCTTTGTATATTAACGAATTTCGGTGGTAATTAGCTTATTCACTACCCAACGTCTTCTTAACGAAAAATTAATAAGCTCAAAACTAAATAACTGCTTAAAGAATCAACAAGTATCAATTAGTTCAAAAATAAGGACTGAATTTCGAAGTCGACTTATTGTAATAATATAAGTGGAAAGTTATATTCAATAAGTATATATTTTAAGTTTAAAATTTCTTTTTTGCAGAAAATTTATAATTTGTACTTCATATATATAATTCTCCAGTCATTATATAGTGAATCTGTTCAAATTCACTGCGAATTATAAGGTTTGACCTTAGACGCTTTTATACAATTCATACGACTTCCGTTAAAGTGTTAGTTGTTAGCACTTACGACCAAAAAAGTTAAAGATTTAGGTTCCTTTCCCCTCCTTTCAGCCCAAAAAAGGTACCACGGCCGTCTTCTGCTCTGCGAATACATGTTTGTCCCATATGATTTCCTATAACAATCATCCGATATCCATGGAAATTTTGTGTATTGTGGTTTTCTGTCCAGACAGGTTATGACGTCATGAAGAAGACGGCGTGAAAAGGTATATTTTCAAAAATGTTAATGACATACCGGGCATCGGCGGGAACCCAGCTAGTAGAAAATATTTTATAAATCTCTTATGATCTCTACTGAAGCAAAGGTGGTTAGATATTTAAAAAATTATAAGTTTATTAGACGTTTATCTCAAAAGTTTTATTAATGTTAAACTGGCTGATCACGAAAATCAGTAAAAGATATTAATTTTTATGTCGGATGACTGCTTACGGAAAAAATTGTTTAAATGTCTTATCGTAGAATCACATACGCTAATATTTACAGGTATTTAGTTTTTTGTATTATTCACGGATGAGACTGCCAAAAAAATAACGATCGTCATGTGGCTCACTTTGGAAAGATAACACAGAGGACTTTGAAATGTTGGATCGACGAGTCGCACGGATTCTACAATTCCAGCAATTCACAGAATGCACAAAGTCTCGCTATGTGTAGTAATTAACCAATAGCTACCACTGAACACACTACAAGTGAATGCTTCCAACTAACTGTCAAAATCAATTCAGAAAGAACAGACGCAACACAGTTTACAATTCATTAATATAAATGTTAGAATCATTATAAGTGTGAAACTAAACATCAATCAGTTTAGTTATGACTGAAATAACGTATAGTATTTTTTTATTGACAACAACTGAAACATTCTATTATATTCCCGGTCCATATTTGATTGTGAACCAAACAAGTTTTATTTTTTATCTTTTATTTAACTCACTATACTATTTAAAGTAGACATTAAAGTATGACTACAGAGAAAAAAAGCAAACATTTTTGCTCTTGTACGAGTCGTACACGATTATTTCTTGTAGCACTGATATACAACTAGTTTGTAGAACGTGAATATTTCCTTGGAACAATAGACAAGCCTAAACTGATATTGTACAGCAACGACGATATCTTCCGGGCTGTGGAGGACACTGGCTTCATTTCTACATTAGTCACTTTTACATCACAAAGCACAATAGCTTAGAGGATTGCCACGTCAGGGTCGACGTAGCTTAAATATGCGGTGCACAAGCAACCGTGGGAACTTTATGGCGTTTTGTAATCTCACTCTGATCCACAGCATTGACGGTGCTCTCAAACGGCTTTGCCCGAACACGTTTTAGCAGCCATGTACGCTTTAGTCTATAAAGACACTACGTGTGTACCTTGGAACAGAACCCACAAGAAATACGACATTCTGCATAAGTTAATCTAGTACCTCCCAGACATTGCACATAAAATGGATTGCATTATTCACTGAATCAGTCACGTATTTCTTTACTACATTTAAATAATGTTATATATAACTAGGGTGTATTTGAGAACTGTGTAGTAATTCCTTCACCTTTTCATGAAACTACATTTGAGGGTCCAGATCAGGACCCAAACGTTTTGTTATTTTTAAATTGTAGTTGGTTATGTTTACTAATTTTTTGTATGTTTCTGGCCTAATTTAAACATTAAAAACTGCACTGGATGGTTCACAAATAGAAGACTTCAGGAGCACGAGAAGTGTCTTAAAGACCCTATTCGGCTTCAGACATGATCTCAAGGTGAATCCGCCCACCAGAAGTGATACAGTAAAAGACTATCAGCGTCAGATAGTTAACATGCAAGTCTCTAGACCTGACCCTCGCATACCATTGTCAGCATACCATGTAAGCATTAAACCGAGAAATATTTATTGTAGCATTGAATATGAGCCTGAATATTCATTCAGTAATGGAAGCAAAGAACTGAATGGAATCAAAAACTGTTCAGTGGATCACGAAAAATGACGCAGCTTGATCACGAGTGTTCGGGTTTCCAGTGCATTGTCCAACGTTAGTTTTTTTTTAAAGCTGATTCCATGCTCTCCGTTTGGAGAAATATTTGCATTAGCCTAAATACCGGAACTTGATCTCAGATTCTTACGTGGCTTTATTTTTGTCAGTCATAATGTACTGAACATACTTTGGGTGCAATACGTCTACAAGTTACCCGATAACACCATCCAAAAGCCATTCATTACTATTGAAAGGGCTCATTTCCCAGGATCGAAGTTTAATTTCTCACTGCAGATATTGCAGATGAACGCTAAATACTGGTGATGCCATACGTATTGGTTTAAAAAAATTAAACCTGAAGTTAAGTATTAGTAATATAACAACTATTTTAACCCAGACGTCATCTCGCCTCCTCTGTAGTATTTCAGATCATTGAAAAATATTTAATTAAAATCTCATTTTGATCCAGTTATTTATTGAAATTGTTTATTCTGTGGCATATGAGATATATATAAATGATTTTGTTAGAATTACACAAGATGTAATGAATATATGGAAGAAATCCTATTATTTTGCTTCATTCACAGATAGAAATGTTTACTAAATTATTATTCGCATTAATTATTGAAAATTTAATTAACTTAATGAAAAAATTATATTAGATTCCGAAGGCAGAAGGATCAAAGGTACCTGTTCCTCTTACAAAAGAATTAGCTCGCTGAAAAGTAAGACGGAGTTAGAAACACTTCTTTAGAAATTCGTTCTAGAAGTTTCTTCCCTTATTACGTACTAATTGATACAGATGCCTACATGGTGCTTAACTGAATAATAAATTAGACCAAATTAGACGGAGCTGTGCGAACAGACCTAATTTCGATGGCAAAGTACCTGGGGAAGGGAAAGGTTTTATGTACGGCTTAAGTCAGTATCGCGGTTCAGACGACTTTCACAAGTAAATTGGACTTTAAGATCGCTGAGACGAAAGTTCTCTTCGGCTTCTTTGCACAATGTGTTCCGTGGCAGTAAATGGCCGGATTTTACGATACCTTCAGTCCTGATGGCGTACCCAGTTTCCCTGATGAGAAATACATTCTCTACCATAAAAACGTCTGTATAGGGAAAATTCTGCTGAGAAAATGGACACAGCAGAAAAGATTTTACAAATTTATGCCTTTCGATCGTAGCCTATAAAAACTACCTCGTTGAACACAACAGTTGAAGCAAACCAGATATATTAACAGTTTATTTATAAAAAGATAATAAATTCACTATTTTTATGTTTTGTAAAATTAATCATGACCCGAAACCAACCAAGTAATACCATTAAATATATAACTATCACATTCTACTTCACTTATAATTTATTAATTAATGGAAGAAATAGAAATATTGAATTAACAGAACGAAGAAAGGCAATATACCGGATGAAAAGAGGATTCCAACCTTGGGTTAACGTATGCAAAAGTCGAAATTGAGAACTTATGGGAGAAGAGAGAAATATAGTAAGCAGATGAGAAGAATATTTTAGGTATCAGAAACTGATATAAATAAATATGATAAATGAAGAATTCCTAGAGCAAAGGAACCAGAATGAGAATGGATCAGAGGACGTAAACATCATTCATACTCCAACACTAAAAGAAATTATGGGGAGATTGAAGAAGAATAAGACACCAGGGGACGATAATATAATTTCTGTAATATTCAAGTATGGCGGAGAGCTAATAAACCAAGTACTTCATAAAATAAATACAATTATTTTAGAAAAGGAGGAGATTCCGGAAAATGGAACAACGGAATAACTTGCCCCATCTTTAAAAAGGGGAATAAACAATAATTTAGCAATTATAAAGGCATAAAATTACTGATCGTAGCCTATAAAATACTATCAACAATTATTAACGAAAGGCTAAAAAAAGGTGGCAGAGATAATAATAGGTTCATATCAGTGTGGATTCCGGTCGAATAAGGGAACTAATGATGAGTTGTTCACTATAAGACAAATAATGGAAAAATATCATAAATTAGGGTTTGACAGTATCAATAAATAGGAGGGAATTAAGTAAAGCCATGCATCGAATGGAAACTCCACAGAAATGAGTCCGTTTGATTATGATGACTATGATAAACACCAAGGCGAACGTTAAAATTGATAACAGAATGAGTGATAACTTTCAGTTTCATAGAGAGATGAAAAGGGAAATGGGTTGTCTACCACCCTATTTGTATTGGTTCTACACCGGGCAATATAGGGCTTTGAGCAAAGAGGTACAATTTTCAATAATATGCATATGTGGATGAAGTCACCTATTGTAGATAAATCTAAACAAAAAAGAATGTATGAATAACTAGAGAAAATGCAGAAAAAATGGGCTGAATGTTAATGTAGGGAAAACAAAATTTATATTTATATCTGCTTCAGAAGCAAGAACGTTACAGGATCTGCAAAATGAAGAGAAAAATTTGAGGGAGTAGTTAACTATCTTGGAAATATTATAGATAATGAGTAGCACAATAAAAGATCGTATTCAAGCATTTAATAAAGCATACTTTACAAACTTAAAACTGTTAAAATGAAATATACTACTCAGGAAAAATAAAATACAGACATACAAAACACTGATAAGAACAGTGGTAACATATGGGGCAGAATCCTGGACATGGGAATAAAATGGTCAAGATGCTCTAAGGAAATTTTAATGGAAGATAACAAGAAAAATACGTGAGCCTATGGTGGAACGCGGAACATGGAGAATCCGATATAAAGAAGACAATAACCAAATTTTACAGGGAAAAGATATAACAGTTTCATAAAATCTTTAAGGCTGCAATGGATGGGCCATATAAGTCGTATGGTTAAAACTATTTGAAGCCATACTATATTCGACAACGTAGAAAGGAAGAGTGAGAACGAGATGGAGATGGATGGAGGATGTGGTAGAGAATCTGAAGATTATGAAAGCTAGAGATTGGGGGGGGGGGCGGAAGATCTGGGAGAGAGACGCATGGAGGCGTATTGAGCAGGAGATTGTAGTGCCTTGCAGGAAGGAAGGATTAATTTATCATTTTGTTGAATTATTTAAAGATTACCCAAATCCCTAAGCGAAATTCTTATTCAGGGAATTTTGATTGAAATTCCCGATTTAAGGCTTCAGCAAGTACAAAAGTTAATTGAAATACATCACAAGGAAAACATACACATCGATACAAAACAAAATATGAGAGATTTTTTATCACGAAAGTAAACTTGTTGTTACGGAATAAGATGAAAATTTACAAAAGTAATGGAGTTTTAGTGGCTGAAAATTGTAATCAAGCAAAAAATACAAACAATTAGGTGCACCATTTCTTTTAAGAAAAGAATGTTTTCCTTTTGAGTATCTTCAGAACCAAAGAATGTAGTAAATTTTATGGTTTATGTTGATATGGGCGATAGGTTATGAAAGGGCTGACAGAATTAAACCAAAAGTTTTAATTGAGAATTTGCAAGGTTTCAGTGATGGCGTGTTCAGTGTAACGAAATACAAAGTGATCGTGTTGACAATACAAATAAATGGTTACTTTATCTCACATACGAGCCGCGTTTGCCACAGTCGTTAGCTATTTACGGAGGTTAGCCAAAGATTGGTTGTGTAGTCCACTAATTATTCCTTATTAACTTGTATATTTCAATTCTAGACAAAAGTATAGGGGAATGGAAAAAAATCAAAATCTCGTTTCAGCATTAGATAATTGATATGATTGATGGAACGGACATAAGCACACATACTTAAAGAGAGGGTAAAGGGGGTGAATGTAAAAATATTTCCCTCTTCGCATTTATGTCAGAGACGCTTCGTTCCGTTGCAATTTGAGCATAGAAAACTGGGAAACCGAGTTCTAAACTCTCGCCTCATAGTTACCATCAGACAATGGTAAGAAAATTGTCCAAGTAGAACATTTCTCACAATACCAGACCACACGTTAACAGAAAATGTCTCTTGGAAGTTGTGCGCGTGTATTACACGTGGGATTACAACAGTCTATAAGTGCTGATTGTGACTGTTTAACAATCCGTCGCGAGGTAATGTGTCCTCGTGTGAAAACAAAATCATACTTTCCAACTCCGGGTTGTTTAACAGTTCCTGGAGAAACCGTGGACATAATTTTAATTACAAGTGCTCTTTTCGAGTTCTGCTTCTCAGATTTCTTTTCTAAAATTGCGCAGTAACTAAACTTCTCTGACAAAAATACGAACGGGGTGACCCTCAATATCCCTCGATTGAATTTGTACACTTACTTGTATGTAACAGAAAGGAATATAAAGAAATGTAACTGAAAGGAAGCTTTTAAAATGTGGCGCTATAGAATGATGAAAATCAGATGGATGGATAGAGTAACTAAATTGGAAGTTACAAGCAGAATAATATGGAGGACTTTGAGCAAGAGAAGGAATAGTTTAATAGACCACGTATTGAGATACGAGCATCTAGCAAAATAGCATTAGAGGGAAGTGTGTGGGGTAAGAATAGAAGAGGGAGGCGAAGGATGGAATACGCCGAGTAGACTAGGGAGGATGTGGAATGTGGCAGTTATGTAGAAACAAAATGCGTTTAGGGCTGCATCAGGCCAGTCTTAGGAGTGAATACTACTACAACAACATAACTTTGGAGCGGGGAAAATTAGTACACTTCAGTAATAAGTGTAGATTTGAACGAAAAAACCGCGATAGTAGAATAACACTCAGATTACTAGTTTAGTGATTAACAGAGGATTTATTTTGAGTTATAGACTAAAATCAGAAAATGTAAAATGTATTTTATTCTGAATGATTAAAAAAGGGTATGTTAGTATTTTGAAATTACCTAAAATTTTATTTTATGATTCTTAATTTTAATAGATGTAAATTACACGTTGAAAAATGATCATCCTCATAAAATTACTATCAGTCATCTACTGAAAGATGGTAATTTTTAATTTTCATCCGGAACGTTAAGCGCTGGAATCAGTTATGTTTTTATTGATTTTGCATGTGGTACGTTTTTAAAAAAATTAATTCATTATGATAAAAATAAAGGAAAAATAATAATCAAATAATTATCAGCCTTCAAACAAAACTTTAAAAAAATAATTGATGGTTGCTGTGACTTTAAGTGGAATCCGGGGAAAAGAGATTGCAGATTTTTTATATTCGATTTGCTTTAATCTTTAGCTGGACAATGAAGTAAAAAGAAGTTAGAAAGAGGTATAAACATGAGTTGGTAATTAAATTGTGGCATACGAAGTAGAGTAATATCTGTATTTGTTAAGGTTTGAAGCGATTCTTACTGTAAATCTATACCTGCCTTTACCACATAAGACTAATTAATCCTGTGTACCTCGAGTGATTTTACCATCGCGCAAGCCTTGAATATCGCTTCAGTTTCAGACTCCGAAACCTGCTTGTGTCTTCGGACTTAATTTAATAGTAGAGAGTAATGAAGGGAGGTAGAAATCATGTATTAGGCGAGGTGTTTGTGCGTAGAGAATTGGCCTCGGTAAAGCTGCATCGATAGTCTGTCAGGACAGAGAATCAAAGGCAACAAGCAGCAGCAGAAAGCATCTCAACTAGAGTAACAGTCAGAGCCCTCTGGCTGATAACCTCGCTCTCGCTCCGACTCCCACAGGCCAGTATACAAAACATTCAGTGAAGACAATTATATTTTCTGATGCAGCAAAAAAATTAATATCTTTACATTTTATAAAAATGGTATATAAAAGCTACTGGTATCGATTGAAACACTCTATGACCCAGTGCGTCGTTTATTTTAATTACAGATCAATTAACCGTATTCTGAACTCAATGGATATTATATTGTATCTTAACGTTTAGTATACTTGATAATCTATCAAAATTTTTATTCTATCAAATACTCACCTAATAAAAAGGTTAGAAGTTTTGCAATTAGATATTTTATCCATCTTAAAGTGTTGTGGTATGGGTTTTATTTATTGGTAGGTGAAGGAGATGAATTTAAATTGTGACGATTAATAAAAAAAGAATTTGTAACTTTTAATTTGAACAAATATGGATTTATTAAACTATATATTTAAGGGACCCTTGCTTACTTCATAGGGAACATGAGTTACTCTTTTTCTCAGGGAAAGCTAATGCTCAATGGGTTTACTAATAAAGTATGGGAGGAGGGTGAACACTTTATAGAGAAGCGACCAGAGGCGAGACACAATGAGGCGTTGTGACGATCCCCGACGTCCTTGCTGGCTGCTTTATCAGCTGGTAGATTGCTGGCTGGACTCTCCCAAGCGTCGGAGGTAGGCTGAGCGTCGCTTTCGTCACTCCAGGGCTGCTCGTCGACTCGTACTTAAATTTTGTTAACTTCTGCTTCACCGTCGGATGGATGGTTATTTAAGATTGCGTCCAGTGAACTTAAATTTTGACCGACGTAACTATTTTAATTTAGTAAGGTTGTTTCCTAAAGGCGTCGGAAAATTTTTCTAAAAACGTTCTCTCACTCTTTGTCGGGTAACAGGCTACATGAGGGTGATCATGAAGCAGGCAACTCCCCTTTAATAACATAGGAAGGAACTTGAAAAGGGGGTGTGTGGAAGGTAGAGCAAGGTAGCCCAGGGTTGACTAGAGCCCCCAGGCTATAGCGTAAGGTTCCTACCCGGTGTTTTACCTAAAGGTGATGAAGGGAAACTCTAGAAAACCTGCATCAGGTAGGTCGGGCTAGGGGTACTACTCCTGCGCCCTTCTGATGACGGGAGACTGGATTACTGTGGGAACGCAACAAACCCGCCTCCATGCCTTGACCAGTATTGAGAGGCAGTTGGCCGACTGGTCCAATGGAATCAGCGAACAACTCTTACCGTGTGCCGAAGGTCTTTGTCCCCCGTACATACACCTGTCAAACTGCTCAAGGTCGTCTCAGCCTGCAGGAGTCTTAAATTAATTACCTAGGCCATGGACCAAGGAGGGGGAGGAAAAGAGGAAACCAGGAAGGAGAAAGTCAGCCATGACGGACTTACCAGAACTCCACCTGGCTCTCACTCATTTCCCATTAGGATATCTTCTTGTGATTCTCTCTTAGTGCACACTGGTTTTTAATCTCCACGTCCCGCCCAAATCTCTCGTGCACTTTCTACTTCCTCCTTATGGAGAGGTAGGCTTGTGGTACTGTTTATTTGGGCAAGTGTCCTTCATAACCCTGGGCACTGCATAACAAATTGTTGTTATGAAGTCACTTGCCTGTATTGTTCTGGCTTTCGGAGACTTGGGATAAATACTTGACCTGTTTAGCAGGTAACAGGTCCAGGCGTCAGGTCAAATCTTTTCGTTCCCACGGCTGACCAGATGGATTCCTGGTAAATACCATCTGTCACCACAAGTTTTCAGCAGCCTAGCCTTGAAGCTAACTCGTCTAATCATATTGTACGGAACCTTAATGTTTCCGTTTTCTGGCCGAGAAGATGACTGTAATTCATCATTTAGTTAACCTATCCCGTTCATTCATGTTCCCGACTTCGTCCCGCTTAGGTCTAAATACTTATATACATTAAGAATAAGAATAAAAAAATACAATTTAATTAATCTGATGTGGTACGTGACAATCGCGTACCAGAGTGTTTTCACCAAGTACTTTCCTAAAAGATTATAATAAATGAAGTTTAAAGACTCTACTAAATGTAAACACTAAATTGTATATCGTTTTGTTAATTTTTTCAAAAGTAATTGAACCTCCACGTAATTAAATTCAAATGAAAATTATTTAGGTAAGGTTGATCTTATATGTTGGTTTCTCATTATTTGTTTATACTTTCTGTAACCAGAATAAATCACGAAGTTTGTTCCTCTCCTAAATAATTTGGGGTGGATCTTATTTAAATCTTTGGATACTTACTACAAATTAGATCTACACGAGGTACTTACACTATTGAAATAAACATTTTGTGATTTTTGTAAGAGTAGTAAGTTTTCACTGTCCGTATAGAGGTACATTAATTATTATAAAAAAAATTCTCGTACCCCCTACTTATGAAACATATTGAAAGTGTATCGTCACAATATTGTATTTAATATCGTAAGAAACTATTACTACAATAGTACAACAACAACAAAAGTATTTAATTATTACTGTTATGTGTTTTCAATCACATTGACTATTTCTTATTAGCTTCATTAAAATGATGAAGACGATCCCAGACATTTCCCAATTTGTTTTCTGTCCTATAAGATAAGTTAGGCTTAGAGCATAACCTTTCCAATAATTACATAAAAATAATTTAAGTGACCATTCCACAGAGAGTTTAAATATTTTATCCAACGATACCGACGTTCCGTTAACAAATTTGGGACTTCATCAGAATAAAAAGACAAACAAATTTATTCAGGCTTTAAATATATGAATATATGCTTTTATTATATATCCTGTTAAAAATTGGATGCCAAAACATGGAATTTTACATCAATTGACGGTTACGCCAGAGGCCACAGTGTGGATGATACAAAATTTTAAAATCTTAACTTTACTGTTTAACAAGGCATATGTACAATTGCATACATTTATAACTTCGAAACTTGAAGACAGTTTGTCTCATTTTACCTAATGAAGCAAATTTGTGGGCGAAACGTCGTAGTAGTTGAATAAAAGAATTAAATTGTCCACAAAATGATCATTTAAGTTATCTTTATATAACCTAAGAAAACCGACGCAAATTAATATATTCATTTAAAATAATGATTTAAAAACAATTTAAAACAAAGTTATTTTAATTTTATATGTAAGATTCCTTGAATATGTTGTTGGATGTTATTTAGTTTTGAAGTAAAATTTATAATGTTTTAAGCTGTGATATACTTAACCTTTTCTGTGACAAAAGTAAGCGAGGCCGTAAGTGAAGGATGGAAGAACTAACCAAACTCTTCACTTATAAGGAGAAGCTATTTGCATTTACAATAACATTAAATATTAATTACCATATAACTCTATCGGAGATGACGAGCATTCGATTTGTACATGCAATAAATAGTATTCCTCAGAGATGATACTCAACAGTGTACCTGGTTCGGATTCAGTTACGAAAATATACATTTATTGGTTGGTATTGAAAGATTTAGGCGTGAGCTAGGTTTACTATCTTGTAGGACCCAGCCTGCAAAGTGGCCTCCATCCATCAGATGGGTGACGCAGAAGTGAAGGGCGCTGTGGATAAATCACTTGTGATTTGTCGAGGTGAGAGGAACGTGTTCGAAGCTTTGCCCGGATACTCCATTGACGATGAATTACCATGGTATTATCGATAACAATGTTCATCCGTTAATGAGGATGAGAAGTGAGTATTTAGCCAGAGTAAATTGAAGACAAAGTGGAGTAATATGGTTAATGATCTACAATAGGACACTAAAGTATGTACCAAATCTGGACCAGTTTAATAGTTTAAAAGTAACTCATGAATGTGAAACATATTTTCACTAAGAATCATATAATTTATATTACGATACTATTATTGATTTGTGAGCTCATAATATAATATCTAAACGTTTATCGGCTTTATTTTTATTCTAGGTACTATTGCACTTTAATTTGGATTAGGCTTATTGCCACTAAAATTAGATAATTCAGTTTTCAGTACTTTAATACTATATTAAAATATATATACAACTGAGTACGTTCAATAAACATTTGCTATTGCTTTCTTAATGAGGTAAGATATTTTGAATGCAAGAATGTGGGTAGTTTAGGAAATTTTATCTGGCCCGCAGAAATATCAGGACGACGATCCTGCAGCAATGGGTCGCCTTCGGCTAAGAGACTGATGAGCATCGCAGCCGTAGCCATCAGAAATTCGCACAACAGGACGAATACACATGAAATCAGGCGAGTTAGGAACAAAAACTGCCAGATTCTAAAATTTACTAAACACTTGTTCAATTTTGAAGAACTTACATCACCTAAATTCATATACGGACAGTGTTTTGTTAAGGAACAGCTTGGTTGTCCGTTGCAATAATCTGCCCACATTATTTATGTATACCCGGCAAATAAATATAGTTTGTTATTTATATACCAATATAGTGCTCTTATATAAAATATTTATTTGATATCATTTCTTCATTGACTATTACAGTGGCTTTCCGCCTTTTGGGCCCTTTGTTTCTACAAAATTCTTTTTTTCACATTGTACGTTAGTCATTAAATTATTTAATATACTTACAAATTTATAAAACTTTAAAAAGATTATTTTCACCTTGCGGGGCTTGTCTCAGTATAAATATCTTTCTAAAGTTTTTCAATTTATTTTTAAAAAAATGTAAATATATTTAATAATTTAATGACTCATTTACATTGTACAATTTTGTAGAAACAGATGAATGTGGCCGATAGCTACTGTAACAGCCAATGAAGAAATGATATAAAATAAATATTTTAATCAAGAGGACTATATTAGAATATCAATAAAGTAATAAACTTAGAACAAGGAAACAAATAAACAACTGTATGTCTGCCTGTTTGTCCTTTATGAATTACTACACCATTCATCGAATCACCATGAAACTTTGGGAAGTTGTTGTTTGCAGTCAACGAAGGTTTCTGGCATAGTACATCTAACCTACAATAGTAGGTTATCTCTCTCTCTCTCTCCCTATATATATATATTTAAAGTGAAAAACATTCTACAGGTTAGGTTTCGGGGCCAATACGCTCACAGAGATCTCTAAAAGTGAATGCGGGTTATATATACTCTTGATCTATAATACTATATAAATTTTTAAATTATAAACATTTCGAGACGTAATTAACCTATCGTGTTAACGCCCTGAGGAATCATAAACTTCTGGGATAATCGATACGATGTATAAGTAAATAGGTTTTATTTTTCTCGTCAGATATATTTCAATATTCAGTAATTTCGCATTTTTAATAACAACTAAAATAAATATAATATAAGTTTCTGTCTGGGAGTTTGTCTCAAATAGATTCCGAAACGTGTGAAAACTGGACCTGTTCAGAACTGTGAGTTACGTTTACCCTGAAGTTAGATACTAAAACTAAAATAGACACATAAATGATACCATACTTTCTATATATTAAAAGCATTCATCCTTAGTACATGTTGTTACAGTTTTTAGGGTAAAATAAAAAGAGCTATTTGTCCAAGTTACGCGCGAAGAAAAGTCAGTGCGATGTGATGTTCACTTATATTATAAAATAGACCCACAACGTTTACCATAATATTGAGTATAAAGTGATCAAAATACATATAAGAGTTTCATTCAGAATAGTCATCGTAAGAATGAATTTTTGGGATGAATGTTATTTTCTTGCCATATATGTGAATAAATTTATAACAGTAGAGTGGAACATCCAAAAATAGGTCCAATATGATGGTACATTGATTTGTGATATTGCCTGGATTACGGCGGAGAGTAGGATGAGAGAACCCGTGCTCTGGTCTTTCCGCTGGGAAATTATTGTCGGGACGTGCATAAAATGCAGTCTGCGTCGATGGTTAATATGTTCTAGATATATAAACGGAGGACTTTATTCTGCAAAATTTTCATGAGTCTGGAAAGTTAAAGATTCATGAGCCACCTATAAGATGAAAACATCAGAACGCTCGTCTGGTATAAAACGCCATGAAATTGCATATTAAGTAGAAACTTTGAGACGTTTCCAGTAGAAATGAGGCATAGTAATAATTAAACGCAGAATTAAAATTATTAAATTAAGCGAGTGAAACAGTTAAAATTAAAAATTAGACTAATCACATAAACCCAAACCTGTTGAAAAAGCTATAGTATGATTCACTTGAGAATAGTTTAATTTCTTGTACATTTTTGTAAAAAGCCATTTAAGTAAAGTATCTTAATTTTTTGCATGTTTTATTACAGACAATTTATTTAAATATTAATTATTTCCTTTTAATATAGGCCAATTTTAAATTAAAATAATATATTATTATTGAAACATAAAATATTTAACGATTGTATTCAATTTATTCTAATTAGAGGAACCATTGCCTAATTGCAGATAAAATTAAGTGTTTGAAAAATAGCTTCACTTAAATTTGTAAGTAATTTAATTATTTTTTAGCCTAATTATTGTTATTATTGAATAAAAATGTTTTTACGACCAATAACTGGCATATTCTAAACACACAATTGAAAATAATAACGTTTATTACACATTTGGACTTAAAGGCTACGAGTACACGAATTACAATTTTTTTTATCACAAACAATCAACATCCTACAATAATACAATTAATTGAAATACCGAGTAATATCAAATAGAAAATTAAATGCTGACATCTTTGTTCTTCACTCCTAAAGGTAAAATAGTATGAAAAATACATTTTATAATTAACAAACTAATTTAAGCATTAACCTCCACCTAAAGCTTGCTAAAATCGTTCCTAAATGTTCGTATGGAGTGTGGCGTTATATGGGCCTGAAACGTGGACGACGGGATTTGCGGATAAGAAAAGCCTTTAAAATGTGGTGCTTTAGACGAATACTGAAAATTAGATGGGTGGATAAATTCACCAACGAGGAAGATCTAAACATAATAGGGGAAGAGCGAACAATATGATGGACGTTGACCAAGGTTAATAGGCCTCGTTTTAAGACATGAGGGTTTTGTAAAATTAGCATTAGAGGATAGTGTGTGGGGTAATTAAAAAATAGGGAGGCAAGGATGGAATATGCTAATCTGAAAGCCTTGCGCATAATAGATTAGCATGGAGGGTTGCATCAGATCAGTCTTAGGACTGAATACCATAGCAACAAAAACAAGAACAATAGAATTTTAAAACATTTTTTAAAAATTTCTACATATTTTTCTTGTACTGAAACAAATTTTTTTCAGAGGTTTGGTAGCTTCCTGATTCCCCGGGGAATCTACCAACTGAGCTAATCCGAGTCGACGTCTGAGGACCGATTCAACATCTCTCCATTCCCGTAAGCCTAAGCTATGCTCACCTACCAATTCACTAATCACACTCTTAACACATTAATTCTAGGAAATACGTGAAGAATGGACATTAATCACAAGTGCATTGAATTATAGTCTAAGGAAGTGGAAATACTTTAAATGAAGCTCAGTAAAGTATATAGTCAATTTTAGTAGAAAGACAAGAATGGAAAAATATCTACCAGGCCAGGGACTCGAACCCAGAACCTCCCGATTTATAGACGGGGGCTCTACCAACTACCAACAAATAATTTTTTCAGTTTTGGTTCATTGATTCAAATAAAATGAAACTTCTGGCTGAACCTATATATCTTTTAATGTAAAACAAAGTTTTCTGACTTTTAACCATTTATTTTATTTTTTTATAAAACACAGTTCCTTTAGTAAACTTATATATTACACATTGTTATTCTCCTCAACGTGGAGCTGTCAAATTCATTCAATAACTGTTAAATTTTATATTTAAATACATTATATGTTCAAGTCATATTTAAAATTGTCTGATAGTTTCATTAACTTTTGTAATTTTGTACGAAAAATAATAATTTTGTTAAACTTCAATTATTAAAATACATATATCTGGCCCACAGAAATGAAATTATTCGCGGAGAGATGTGCATTCGACGTAGAACAATGAAGTCGTGATGCACCATTTCGAAATATCGAGGGGGGAGGTGGGTGGGGGAGCTTCCTGTCTGCCTTACTTAATTGAATCCAGATGCAACGCAGGGAGACCGGGTATAATTACGAGGGAAATAAGATCCTCGGTAATTACGAACAACAAAGAACGGTGAATTATGCCATAGGTCTTTATACGGAGTCCATAGTTAGGAATATATTTACGTCTCAATTGGTCAATTAGCTGTTTTTCTTATCACAAAAAAGAAAATCGTTAAATTATTTAAGGTATTTAAGAAGAACAACAGTTTTTAATATGGTAACATTTATTTATCTATTACATTAAAGCGAATAAAGTGTGATTAATGAATGACGAATTTGAAGGTGAAGCTGACTTGCTGCTGCATCAAAGAAAAAAATTTGCAGATACATAATCAAAACTCAAAACTGCTATTATTATTTACAGATATTCCCTTGAAAGTCAAAAAAAATTGCCTTTGTATATTTGTGTAGACAATAAACGTTAACTAGTTATTTTTAAAATAATAATAAGAGTCATTTTATAAGATCACTCAGTTAGTATTGAATATATATATGTCTATAACAGATTTCCCATTTTATACACGGATACGTCATTAAAAAAATTATACGTTTTCTGTAACTATCAGAAGATAATTTCATTACTACTGTGATATTTTTTCATTCCCTTTTTTATGACAAAAGATCATAGAACTGTCTCCTAATTCAAATTCATAAATTAGAATGATATTCAAACTTAATTAAATTAAATCTATAATTTAGGAATAATGAAAAAATAAAACAATTACAAACAAGGTAGAATAATTAACCTTCTCAAATTAGATGGTACTTTTCTCAGTATTTTCAAATTGGAATATTTTCTTACAGAACACGAAAGTCTTCTCATAGTAATTAACCTAGTAATTCAATAATTTGTGTGTAAATGACTTCTTCGAAATAATAATTCCTTTAATCTGACAATTATTCATTATCTACTGTATAAGACTATTCCCGAAAGTCGGTTAATTTTTCAAACAAGCAAACATTTAATTCGTCTATGGATAACAGTCCTCCAAACGTGAAGGAGCAAAAGTTCGATATTTGATCACTATTTGTGATTTTAAAGATTTATTTAAATAAAAAATGATAACAGCGAGATTCGTAATTCAATTTCATTTTATCGAGAAAAATGCGGGCACGTAAAATTCAACATTTATTCTGCGAAGTACGTCAATGTTCCAGGTAACTTTTAGCGTGGCTCGGGAGAATATTCGTTATTGTGAATTGGCTGTGCGTAAAATTTCTGTGTTAGACTGAGGCTTCAAACGTCTACCCAATTAAGTTATGCGGAAAGTGTCATCAATGCGTACAGAAGCCTAGAGAGGCTTAGCACGAAAGTTTTCTTCCAAATATTTAATTTAATACTTCAAACATATAGTAATGAGTAAATACCGAGGAAGAAGCAAATTACCTTAATTTATAACCGAAAATTGTCTAAATTCTTTTTTAAATGAAACATCCCTTTATATAGTGCAATTATAACTCACTTGACCAGTTACTTATAAAATTTATTTCTTCCAAGCAATTAATAATTTAAATAAATTAGAAATTTAATGAGAAAATGTTTTAGACATATTTTGTATTGTATTTAAAAATATTATTTCGCGATGTTACACGAAATGTAATAGTAAACGATACTCCTAATTTCACGTTTTCGATTCAGAACTTTAGTCTTGATGTGCCAGGTTTCCTGATATCCTTACATAAAATTTTATAAGGTAACTGTAATTTATAATTATATTTCCCCATTTATAATTTTAATCGTTATATATTCCTTTTAAAGAATGTTTATTTACATAACTTTAGCCGAAAAGAGGTAGGTATCGCTGTTATTTAAAAGTTGATATTAATTTAAATATTAGTATTATCCAAGAATAATTTTCCTTTTTAATATTTTCTGGTAACATATCGATCAATATTTGACATTTTACGAGTTTTAATTCCGTCTCATTTATTGAAATTTCTATTCAAGACAATTCGCTATTTAAAATGATTTACATGTGTTTAATGTTTTTTGACGTTTATCACTTATTCCGAGTATTACAAATAAACTTAATATCCTTTATCGTGATTATAAATGACATAGATGTAAGTCATCTCTCTTCATTTCTTTATGGAACAGAGCTGCATCTAAATAATAAGGAAGGTAAATTAAGTTAACCTAGTGCCAAATACACATGTAGCCTGTTTTAAATAAGAAGACCGATGACGCTTACTTGACTCGAGGGATATGACCTTGAATGAATGGGCAGGCCCAGCAGAGTTGCCCAAAATGTGTACTACGAGGATTGTGACCTTCGGAGTAATACAACATTGCACTGGATAGAGGGAATAAAGCGTCCTTCTACGTGTAAACTCCAGACGACTTCTAATTCAAATCGTGCTCCCATAAGTTGCATTCTATGACCAAATTAGTGTAAATGACATTATAAATATTGCAGCCAAAGAAATTTAAGAGTATAATGTATTTATAATTAAATTAATTCAAATATGAATTGTCAGACGTACATGTGAGTACTGAATCGTATCAACCACAATTTCGATAAAACAAATGGAATAATCAAATTTAAAACAATATAACTGATTGTAAATTAATTCATATATATCAGAGAAATATAAAGCGGTATATTCTTTATAAGCCACCTGATTTTTAAAAATAATTATGTATTATGATGTCATATCAATTCCTGGTTACTTTTTTGTGTTCATCTGCCTCGATGAAAAAAGTTGCCGATTTAAAGCATTTTCCTGTGGGTTGTTGAATTCTGACTCATAGCGTGATCACGCTGTAACCACTTTTCTCTTGACTAATAATTTATCTATGTATTTTCCTGAGTCCTCTTCATACATTTTGTCACTCTTAACTTTGTCCTGGTTATTTTTCCTGATCTTATCTATACTTTTCATCTTAGGTGTATAGTTTGTTTGTCTTCCACCACACAATCACTTTCAGCATTATTGTTTTTGTTTCGTTCTCCTTTACCCTTGTGAAACCATTTCAAATCCATGATTACTATCTAGAAATAAAGGCATTTCAGTTCATTCTATACAATACAGGTCAATCACTTTGGAGACATTGTATTTGTAACGTGTTTAGGTATACATGCTAATAAATCGTCTTAAGTACTGAAGTCAGTATATGGACTTCTATTTGATGAACCTTGAACTTTTCAGTATATTATCTCTGGCTGCTGAAGCATAATTGCACGCCCGCAAAGTTCAAATATTTTTATTGTATGTAATTCAACATGTGAAGTATTGACATTATTAAATAGACTCGGTTACTTTGGTTACAAAACATTATTAACTCTAATAAATGAACAGACCTTCTTGTGTTAACGTAATATATTTCGTTTCAGACCTGTCTTCATCTGTTGTATACTTTACAGTGAATTTTTCCATAGCTTCCGTAAAGGCGTTCTTTACCTTTTCTGTGGGTTTGCGGTCGGTAAAACTGGCAGAAAATCAATCCATCCAATATCACCCCTTTTATTATGTTTAAAGGAGAGTAAGACCGTGTTATTCGTCTACTAAGAATTAGTGATCAGTTTAATATAAAACTTATTAATTGTGCGAGCTCTTGTAGAAAACATATCAACTACTTGAAAAAACACAGAAGATATTCATAAATAACAATTATTTCGACCAAAAATTTCGAAATCTTTGATGTAATACAAGTCTGATATTTGATTTAAATACTTTCAGTCGTTTTCTATCATACCCTTAAAAATACAGAAAAATTGTGTTGGTATATTAATACCACTCAAGTGACGGTACATTGACGTAATTATTTATTTATTTATTAATGAATCCCCGTGAGTTATCAAAATATTCAAAACCTAATGAATAAAATTTTATCTATAAATTTCGATAAAAAATATACAAAGGAGTTTTTGGGCAATAATTTTGCCATAATTATATCCTTTAAAGAAAATAGTTTATAGTAGGATGGAACGACAAGTTATGAATGCAAGTTAGGAGGAGATCAGTGTGTTTTTAGGAAGAATGTAGAGACAAGATAAGCAATATTGACACTGCGCCTATTTTAAAAGACAGGATAAAAAAAGGCCTACATTCTTGGCATCTATAGATTTAAAAAAAAACTTCGATAATGTGAACTGAAACGCATTATTAAGGATTCTGAAGAGGTTAGGAATAAAATATCTAGAAAGGAGGCTTATACGTAGCCTCTACTGAAGGCAGTCAGTAGTAATTAGAATAGAAGATCCAAGAAAATAAAGCAGAAATTAAGAAAGGAGCCTTTCGCCCACGTTGTTTAACTTATATATAGAACAGGCGACAAAGAATGTTAAAACGGAATATAGAAATGGAATCAGACTGCAAGGAGAAGAAATAAAAACCCTACTGTTTGCGATTATATTATAGAATTAAGGGAGCTAGAAGAAGATTTGGAAACCATAATTAATGGCATTAACGAGTTCCTGGAGAAAGAGTTCAACATGAAGGAAAACCTAGGTAATGGGAACAGTGGAATAATAAAGGGTGTTAGATTGGGATGGTATATTTTAAATTATATATATAAATTCAAATTAAACAAAATTTGAACGAAAGAAATATTTATCACTACTTTAATTTTTATACTTTTAATTGGTCATCTTTTCATTAAGTTTTCTCGTGGAGCGTTGATTTCAGTTTAGTAATTGGCTTGAACTCAAAACGTACCTATCTCACTGAAACTCTGTAGGAATGAAATTTTAAATCAATATTTTTCATCATTTTTTCAATCTGGATATCTTTCGATAAAAATCGGTAATTATAAAAGTGACTACTGACTGACATAAGCTGCTTTATATTTGTTTTCCTTTTAGAATATGGGAACAAAAATGAAAATAACTACATGAATTTTATAAAATTATCTATTTTTGAACGTGAAATGCGCTAGAATTGAATAATATCCGGACGTGGTGGTTTTATTCCTGTAGGGATAAAGAAAGAGGCTTTCTCCCTTTGGAAGAGATGCGCCCCGACTTTATCAATGCTCCACGTGCGAAAAAATAAAAATGACTAATTGATTGTCGTAAATTAATTTTTGGCACTATTAAAATTTTTTAATTTGAACCTTTTATAGAAAAAATTTAATTTTTATAAATTAATATAGTTCAAGAAGTTTTTCTTAATTTCTTTGTAGGGATGATTACGACATAATTGTTCGCCGCAAGCTCGTTTGTGAAAATTTTAGCGAAATTAATATATATTTATTTATAAAGTTTTGAATTTTATTCAGACTGACAAAAACCAATCCGGATCAAACACATAAGTGTAAAAGTTAAAAATCAGACACTAGATTTATATTCCCATAAGTTTTGATTTATTAACGTAACTGAAATGTGTTGTCAGTCCCATGTTGTTAGCTGTATCTATTCAGTAACGCCGCGGAATATGTGTTTGGTCTCAGCGACTTGCGGTCTTTCAATTTTGTTGCCATGTGATGGCGTCGTGAGCGGCGTGGGGTGGGGCGAAAGAGCGTCTCTGCCGCGGCTCAGTTGGATGCTGTGCGCCGCGACGGACGGAGTCATCCCCCGCCGCTGCATCTGCCTGCTCTACGCGGTACGTACCGACATCCAGACTCACAACCGCTGTTCATACGAATTTTCAAATAGCAATACTTGGCTAACGTTTTACAAGCAAGGCTTTAACATCTCGATAAATACTTGATATTTTATTATAAATCAAAGTTAATATTTCTAAACGTTAATTCGTATTGCCGACAATGTTGTTCGTCTTTGAAGTATTAATGGTCAGCTAATATCAAGCATATATATATATATATATATATATACATATATATTATGCATATGAAGATAGCAATTGTACATAGAAAAATTAATACATAAATACATTTCTCAATTGCTCATTTTTATCATGTAAAACAGATTGTGTCAGATTTGTAATCATCATATTTGAAATGACTACATTTTCAATAAATTTTATTAAACAAATTAGAGGCAAATATTGATTAATTTATTTATATAGCTCATTTAAATTTCTCTCCCAGTAATTTTACAAAAATTATATTATTTCCAAAATTATATCAAAACTGCAACCTAAAATTCTTTCGTGCCAATTGCACCGATAGGAAATTACTTATATCACACTTTAACTGTTGTAAAAATTCATTGAATATCAAACAAGGTGAGTTCTGTAAGTTATGAACAATTTAGAATTTAACAAGCTTAAATCACAATTTCCAACAAAGTTAATAATACATTTTGAAATTTGGAACGAAAATAACGCAGTGTTTAGCTAACTTAAACGTAGGAAAAATAATCACATTCATTTTACAGAAAATATTATACATGCCTTTAGAGAACATTTAGAATTCAGGATATCCTGGGAAGAAATTCGTAGAACGGTTTCGTACAGCTCGTGGTTCAATATCGTAAACTACTAACGCCCATAACATATTTTTAAGTTCTGCTAAGAGACACCGGGACTGAAATTTGCAATTTCTGTTAATGGAAAACTGCTGAGCTGAAATTTTAACTGAGTATAGCAATGTACGAAATTTTGTTTTTGTAAAACTTTTTGGTTGTTGAGATATTTTGATAATTATTTTCAAAATTTAGCAGGTTTGAAAATGTTCCTTGCGTTACGTCCTGGAAATATGTCTTAGCTTTTTGACATTAATATGAAGTACTGACCATTGCTATCAATTGTCAGTATTATTTTTGAAAATGAATAAAACTATGGGGAGAAAATAATTTTTTACTAACAGCTTCATACGGCTACTTAAAAATTGGCACCTTTCATAACTTTGAAAATTTGTCTCACCTAAACTGCTTAAACAATTCGAAAAATTACTTGTATTTGAAGAGCATGTAGATTATGTGAAAAAAATGAATACAATATTTTAACATTTGTAACGCATAGAGGGTTTTTGGTAGCAGAAATCATAAACACATTTTTATGAAGAAAGTAATAATTTTGTTAATGTAGAATCAAATCCTTTTAAATTTATTCTGAGCCTTTAAAAATGACAAAATGTAATTAAAAGTTTTGCTATATGACCTGTAAGGCTTATAGGCATATTGATATGAAAAAGAATTAGAAAAACTATTTTCAATATTTTGGCCGAAATTTCAGTCCCCGTGTCCCTTAATAAGCGTGCATATAAAAATTATTGCACACAGTGCTGAGACAAAGCTTGCGGTAACAATGGCCTGTAACTTTCAGATCAGCACCAAGCTTTATTCAAAATGTTCAGATGGTCTTAAAATTATTTATCTGATTTGTCTTTCTATTATAAGATGTCAGTAGGGAAATTTTATAAACATATTTATTTGTATGATCTTAGTAATTTTTTACTTTTCTTATATTCACAATAAACAATAAAATATTTATTATACAATTAGTCATACATAATTGTCAATAATTTAACTTCTTTTGTAGCCCCTCTAATATTAATATGTGGGTAGAAAGCTATTAATAGACGAGGGCTGCTTTAGTTTCTAAATTGTGTCTACCTCTGTTTTTGATGCGTTGGATGTTCTGTAATCTGTTTGATAAACATCTGGAAGTTGATACGTTCAAACAACATCATAAGACGAAGCGTTAAATTCTGCAAGGCATTTACAGCATGTTAGAGTAATTCATTAATTTAAGAAGCTACTCACTTCTGATATTTACTATTCATAAATGAGATTACTCTAACGCAGATCGCTGAAACTGTCTTTATTAAACAGGGAAGGTCAAAGAGTGTAAACGTAACAAACTCTCAAATGGTTAACAGATTTTTCTCCATCTGAAGATGAAATATGATTGTATTTAGGATTTGAAACGTTGTTCTATTTTACTGTCATCGATTATCATTCTTTTCATCTACCAATTATTAGGATTTCCCCTGTTTATAATATTGTAAAATTAACTTAAGCTTTACTTCTTGTTCTAAAAATAATATTAAAAACTGAATTATGAAATTCCACAATTGAAAATTGACACTGAAATTCTAATACTATTGTATTAATTAAATGCAATATTTTATCTACAAAGAAATTGTTTTATTGTTGTGTCTCATTGCACGTTCAAACAAAAATTTAATAAATTTGCCAAAGTTCATATTGTCGATATAGACTTACATACATAGTATTGTGGGTTTTAGTCCTTTGTCTTCTTCGTATTCAAAGTAATATTCAAAACAATATAAATATATTCAAGTTTTCTTTCAATTAGAAATACGCCTGTAAATAATTCACGAATAAACGTGCAGAGATGGAAAGAAATGTCCCAGTTATTCGAGCTAATTTTGTTGTTGTAATTTCCCACGACCATACGGTGTCTACCTGTACTCCCAAATTCTGTTAATGTAACCAATTGTCAGAAAGTTTTCTTCTCATTATAGTAAAGTTATTATTAATTTAGTTTCAATTATTTATTTCAGTCCTTCCGTAAGTTATACTTTTGTATTTATAACTTTTCTAGTGCTGGAGTAAATTAAATGTAAGGATTTTAAAATTTTTTCATTTCCCGCTTGCAAGCGGTAGGAAATGTTTGGTCTTTAGCTCTTTGAAAACCGGAAAGTAGGTGGAACAAGACCTCTCCCAAAATATTTACACCATAAGATAATTTAGAGCAGTAATATACCCCTTTATCTATATTGGGAAATTAGATACCTAACTGATTTTACTGCAAGAAGTTTATTTCATTAATTAATGTTATATTGGGTAATGATCACAGATTAATTGCTTTAGACTTGTCGATGGTCGATTGGTCGCCGTAGGACGTAAGGAGCAATATTTGCGGAGTGAAGGTAAATGTACGCACATAGTCGTGCCTGACCTTCCCCTACGGTGCTGCTTGGCTTGGTGAAACGCGTCCCAACATTCAGTACTGTCTCTTGTTTGCTTTACAAACCGTGCGAACCAATGTTTATCTGCCAAGTTTGTGTGTGACGATAAACGTTGTCACCCATCACCAAGTAAACACTGTTGATTATAATCTCCAGCTCAAAGGACCGTGATTTGAAATTGATATACTTTCTGGAATATACACTTGATTGACCCTTTGGTGTTTACTTCATGTGAAATAGTTTCTAAACATAAAAACTTTAATATCAATGGATTTTATCAAATGCTAATGCACATAGTTAACCAATCATATAACCTTCTACTACGACTGCCTGATCTCACTATGCCGCATAACAAACTTAATTTTAGCGCAAATTAATAAACGGACACCTGTATTACAATTTTCGGTGTTGGAAGCGGATTATGGTAGCAGAAAATAATACCAGTATTATTTTTATTTCCAATAAAATAATTTAATTAACCTGACTTAATAATTTAAACAAGTTAAGCATTCCAGTCCCTTTTAATAGCATAGGAAGGGAATTGAAAACGAGGAGGAATGTGGGAGGTACAGCAAGGCTGTCAAGGGTTGACTAGGGACTCCGGGCTGTAGTGTAAGGATCCCATCTGGTGTTTCACCTAAAGCTGATGCAGGGAATACCCTAGAAAGTCGCCCTTCCGATAACGACAGACCGGATTGCTGTGGGAGCGCAACAAATCCGACTCCATGCCTGAAAGTTTTGGGGGGCAGTTGGACAACTGTTCCAATCTGATAGTGAGTGACCTAACGCGTCGTACTTATATGGCGCAGCGTGTGCGGCAAACCCGAGAGATAATCATTTTTGTATATTTTTAAGCCCTTACAATGTTTTCGTACTTAAATAAAACGCTCATTAAATTTGCTAGATATTAGCGCTAAAAAGACCAAATACATGGATCACTACCTTATTCTTATAACTGAAATTAATTATTTAGTGGTAAGAAAAGCTCAACATTCGTACGTGTGTTTGTATGTATGTTCGCATACAAATATAAACGCGTGGGCAATTTCAACCAAATTTTGTACACACGTCCTTTATATTGGAAAATCAGAACTGTTGGGGCAAGACTCGGACTACCGCGATGGTGAAGAGGGAGGAAATGCTTAAATATGCAAAATCCGCCGATATTTCCGTGGAATAAGTACTTTTTGAGGTCAATTACTTTTACGGTGTTATCTGCGATACTATTTGTAACCGTCTCACCCTAATGACATATAGAAGTTACTACCGTTAAGTAGCCTGCGTGTGTTCGTGCGGCGGCAAAGACGACGTTCGCAGGAAACAAAAAGTATCATTACTTAAGTAACATTTTAGTTATATTTAATATCTAAGAAATCACCGGAAACCTAGCTAGCTATTAATGAATGGCCATAAGTCAGAAATAGAATAATTTTAGTATAAATTAATACGTTTCGTCTCTCACTTTCGGAACCCCTTCAGTTTATTAATTAATATCGGATTGAAAATTTTGAATAACTGCTGTAACATCCAGGGCCGAAACGCATATTTTGAACGTTTAACGGTCAACTGCTGTGTTCTCCGCCTATGCAGAACCAATATTTTATTTTTTAATATAATTAAATTTTATTTTATTTTCACTGCTTTTAAATGTATGCTTCTTTTCGTCCACAGCGGTTCTATTCAAATATGTCGTTGATAATACACCATTTATATGATCTGCTGTGCTGTACCGTTCAGCGTCACCGACCCACAACACAGAGGTCCTAGGTTGGAATCCCGGCATGCCCTTGTATGTTTGTCACGGTAACTGGGGTTTAGACTGACAGTCCGCAGTCGTCCCAGCAGGTCAGGGCCGCGGAGACAAAGAGAAAATAAACTAAAATACTGTTTATGTTTTCTTACACTGATCTTAAATATTAAAATATTAATCCATGCTTTTTGGTATTATATGGGGAATACCTTTTAATACTTTATAGAATATGGATATATGATATTATATATATATATATATATATATATATATATATATGCGAATTAAACTTGGACTCTGAACCGGTTTTCTCGTATCTCAGTCTGTCTGGAACCGAGTTCCTGGAAATAAAGACATCCCACTCCACTGGAAAGACGTACTATTATTTAACAGCTAATATAATATGGAGATTTTCAATAGGGGCGGATCGATATTGAAATGGAATAAACAATCTGCGTGTGAGGTATCAACGTAATTATTTGTTAAAAGGCATACAAAAATATTTTCTCAAAAGTTTGACTATAATATTATTTGTTAGTTAGTTAGAAAACTGATCCGGAACTCGCTGAATAACTCTGCGGGATTGGCAGAATTGAGAATGGTAAATTAGGCTACATAGTGGGGTAATACTAGACCAGAAACAAAATTTTTCACAATTTTGTCAAGGTGGTGATCATGGGATATTAATACTGTTGATCTCCCATAAAAGTGAAGCCAGAGCTTACAATTGATATAAAATTCAATTCACAAAGTCAACTGGGCTCAAATAATAGATTAAATTAAAGACTTAAGCCAATTCTTTGGAGTTATGAGAGTTAAGTTCTTGAATGTTACATTAGAATACCTAGAGAAGCCACCGACTACTCGGAGAAATTCATAGGTTTTCCAAAACAACAGTAAATTAAATAACTTCGCCTCCGGAAAGGCTACAGAAAACACAAAATTGTTTTCGCCAGGAGTGGATATTCCGGAAAATTACTAACACGTTCATATATCATGATTTCTTAACGCCTAATCAAAATAATAATATGTTGGAATAAATATAAAATATAAGAGTAAAAGCACTACAGTTTGTATAGATTATCTATAACTTGCTAAGAATTACATTATTTTCCATGTAACTAGATTGTGCTGAATAGTGCACCATTTACGACGATGCTGAGAAAGTTTTATCACGGTATTACAAAACGATCTAATAATCCCAGAAGCGCTGTGAAAAATTAATGGTATGAGGCGAAATCAATGAAATTGTATTAACAAATAGAAAACATCCAAATTATTGAAGACAATATATCTTCACAATTTTTTAACTTCTTAGCTAAAGGAGCAAATTTACTCAGGCATTAACTACAGATAAAAAGTTTTATAACAGATTACAAATTTTTACTTTTACTTGTCAGTACTTTGGTTAAAATGTAAATATATCATTTTAAATTAATTTATTTAATGTAAATAAATAATTCGTAGTCATTTTTGAATAGAAAAGAAATTATTATGAATTACAATTTAAAATTTGTTGTAGTTAGCATCATAATAAATTTGATTATTTGATTATATTTATTACTTAGCTGATATTGGGCATTTTCTGAAGAAGTCCCAAATTTGAAGTAGAAACGTTGTAAAGTGTCTTTGCAAAGCTTATAAGCTATATTATTTCCAAGGAACTACACTTTCTGTTGATATCAAACAATAAATTCGATAGTAGATCAGGTAAATTGACTCATTCACCTTATTTGCGACTACGATTATCAGTTCTAAATTTAATTGGCCTAAATGGGATTATTTACACGGGGTTAGTGAAGAAGCATTTACAAGCCCTTAAATTGTTACCGGTCTTTATGTGAAATAAACAACGTTATCTGAACCAAATTATGCAACTGAAAGCAAAATTTTCTATCGTTAATCCAACAATTGGAATCCACACAACGTTGCGTAAATAAGAATTTTTATAAATAATAAATTAATTTATGATCATAAAAAATGGAACTTTGTAGTTTATTATTAAAATTACGTTTTTAATAAATATTTCGTAAAATTTTGCACATGAGTATTTTTCATTTTTTTATTACAGATTTAGTCACGTCAATCCTGGCGAACAGTATTTATTCATTTCTTATTATTTTTCTAGACAGTATTTGAAGAACATTTTTGTTAAAACAATGGAGGTTACATAATTAATTTAACATTTTGCATCCATAAACAATTCAGAATCATGTGTTTTATAAATAATTTTAAATACAATTTGTACTGTTTATGACCGAAAAAACAAAATTATTAATGTCAGAAATTGGCTGATTAGATTAATCATAAAATCACGGTATTTTTAGTAATAACAGCTGCATTATTTCTCTAACATTCAAAAATATTTTACTGGAATATAACGAGTTACACCAGAAATAAGCCAACTGTCCGGTAATACCTTGCGCAAACATTTATTTTTCACTAATTAACTATCGGTTAAATTCGTTAATTAATATTTATTCTATAAAATCTGTCGCGTCACATGCGTAGGACTAATTTTCACGTCAGCTTAATGAGGAATTTTATTAGATATTTAATATAACCAAGACTTCTATACATGAAAATGGCATTGTTAATTATTTTGTGAGAAGGAATTGGAAACTGAATGTTATGAAGTGAATATGTAATAATGTTTGTGTGGTTGCTTCTTATATTCCCTTATTTCCACAGTCTCTATTCATCAGGGAATTCCTCCGGACGTTGACTGAGCTTTTATTAAAATTGGCTTACACTGTTGACTTGAGAAACATTTGAAATAATGGCCGGAAACTTTTAAGATAATTAATGAGAGTCGTGCGCAGAGCAGAAATGTGTAAATTCTGACGCAAAACTAATAAGTTCCATTTTCGTTATGAACTGAAAGTGGGTGGCATGTGGCAAATGTTCTTTACTCGCCAATCCACGCAACGTTAGGTTTCACAACTAAAATTATTTGGTGAAGTGGTTCGAAATAATGAAAAGCATGAATCAGAAAAGGAAGTAGTGTTGAATCATATGC